>VDFB02086081.1:268225246-268369410 GCA_007258455.2 Sequoia sempervirens | reverse complement strand
AGGTATCATCATGAGCGAAATTCTGCTCGGGTCCAGGTTGCTGAGCGAGAGGAGAGTATGAGAGAGGCAGGGTTTTGGATGGCTGCATATTATGATGCAGTTCCTGATCCGGCATAGCGGAGATTCTGTTATACCCAGAAGACACCTCAGATGCCAGCGCCATCTCAGTCATTGGGGACACGAACCTGTGGTTACAGTGATTCACCAGGGGTTTCACCAGGCAGGGGAGCAGGACCTGAGTCGCCACAGAGATCAGATGTGGGGAGTTTATTTGGGAGGTGACAGGCTACTGAGTATTTGACAGATGCAGGGTGGAGTGATTTATTGATAGAGATCAGAGATGTTCCATATCTCTGGATTTTGTAGTTTATCATGTGATGGATATATGTATGATGGACATGTGACACATTATATTATATTGGGATGATACTGAGTATTTGACAGATGCAGGGTGGAGTGATTTATTGATAGAGATCAGAGATGTTCCATATCTCTGGATTTTGTAGTTTATCATGTGATGGATATATGTATGATGGACATGTGACACATTATATTATATTGATATGGGACAGTTCTTATTGACACCATGTAGTATGTTTCCTTTTATGATGGGTGATTATATGTATGCGTATATGGTTTTACTTGTGTGTGTGGATGGATGCGTTGGTTTATTTATGCTTATGTTTATGATATGAGATGTTCATGTGGATGATTGGATGTATGTACTTGTGGAATATGAATAATTTTATTGATGCAAATATGTGCATGGTGATATGTTATATATTCATGTGGGATCTACGATGATTTATATATGTGGATGCCTAGTTGACTTATTTGTCATGTATGTATATGTGTATGATGAATTTTGTATAAACATTTTATATATGCAGGATGTGATGTATTATGAGTCTGACACTTTGTGATGCAGGTGGCAATGTATGTATAGATTTAACATGTGGTGATGCAGGTGACGATGTATGTATGGACCTAACACATAATGCAGGTGACGATGGATATATGGAATGTAATTTTAGAGGAAATAACACGGCTATAAGTGCCAATAAGAACTAACATGATAATGGGAGGTGGGTATGTGGTGATTGTGAAGATGGATGTCATTTGGCATCTGTCAAAAAGTATCAGTATCCTGAGAAGAATGGAAAAGAATGGGGGAAAGTATTTGCACAACCAAAACCATAGGGTGAGTGTTAATGCAATGATTATGAAAATGCAATCCTAATTCAATTTGCCATCTTTGGAGCACTGGTTTTTGCTATAGCATAAGACACGATACACCAAGGTATGGAGGACCGAGGTAGATTAGTGTCTAATGCATGAGACAAACACGCCAAACAAGAAGGCTATCTCAATACCCCAAAGTCACGAAGGCCTTGTTCGGGTCTGGTATTGAGATAACCACAAGCACAAAAGGATGCCCCAACATAACACAAGACCTTGAGGGTCTTGGTGGGTACTATGTGGGACAACCAAGAAGACACAATCAAAGAAAAGATCAAGATATGTCCCTATGTGGACCAATCAAAACACGCCATAATATGATGGATTATGGCGGCCTTGATAAGTGATGATAGGGAGCCCAAATGATAAGCAAAACCAAAAGCATCAAAAGATCGCAATCAATTTCAAATGTCCATTGCCATAGGATCAAGGGGATAGATGGAATTGATGAGGTCTATTAGGAAGGATGTATGCTGATGAGACCTATGATGGATACTAAGCGAAAAGATCGATATGATATAGGATATTCAAAATTGATTAGATTCGTTGGTACAAGTGGGTTTTGTTTGTTGAGGACCAGCTGGATAAAGGCATACCTTGATGACACAACACAAGGGAGACAAGACACAACCTAAAGACCTAGGGGCTTGGGGGCCAATTAGAGATTAGCCTTGCCTATGTGAAAGCGCAGAGCCCTCGTAGTTCATGGAAAAATACCATGGATAAAGCGGAAAGAAGACAATGGTGACTGATGATGAAGGACACAAGACGCGACAGACAAATGCCCTGGGGGAGGATCAAATGACCAACCTTGCCTATGTGAAAGCGCAGGGGCAACGTAGTTCGATAAAGGATGGAAGTGACGCGGGAGGATGAGATCTAGGTGGAGACCGACACGATGGATGATCCTACATGATGACACGAACCGACCGACAAAGGGAACGAAAGACAATAAGCTCAAAGTGGGATATAAAAAAGCTCAGGATGAGGGATAGGTAAGGTGGGTCGTCCAGTGCTCAATTCATAAATACCAAGTGGCCTAGGTTGAGATGGGCGAGGATGATAGTGCGGATGACAACATAAAATAACTAGGATTCCAGGTAGATAATGATTAATCCCTCTATGGATGACACCTGCTAATAGGTTTTCACCATCCATACTTATCCAAGGCGCCACCAAAAGGTGGTTTTCACCATAGGACGGATTTATTTTTCTTTACTATTTTTGGATTTTTTCTTTATTTTTTGATTTTTTGGATTTTCTGATTTTATGATGGGGTCACCAAGCGGACTTAGGCATAAAACCTCTTCAGATGGAGGATATTGATAGGTTCCTCAAGGGGGTCTCCTTCAAGAGTAGTTAACCGATAGGCCCCAGATCCATATTTGGCGGCTATGATATAAGGCCCTAACCAATTTGCCTCAAATTTTCCCTTTTTATCACGGTCTGGTTGAGTGCGTTGGTTTTCTTTGAGGACAAGCTCACCAACCTGGAATTGTCTAGGACGAACCTTTTTATTGTAATGACATTTGAGGTGATTTTGGTATGTTTGCAGATGGTCATAGGCTTTTATTCTCCGCTCATCTAGTAACTCTAGTTGTGCAAGCCGTGCAACACGAGCATCTTCTTCGCTGATAAGGTTCTTCAAAGAAATTCTCAATGAGGGGAGCTCAACTTTGATTGGCAAGACGGCTTTAGCACCGTATACTAAGGAGTAGGGGGTGGCGCCTATTGGGGTGTAGATGGATGTACGGTATGCCCAAAGGGCAGGATGGATGTGGAGGTGCCAATCTTGTCCAGTGTTATTGACAACCTTTTTGAGGATGCGGATGAGGGTCTTGTTGGTTGCTTCTACCTGACCATTACCCTGAGGGTAATAAGGTGTTGACCAACGATGCTGGATATGGAAGGTGTCACAGAGGTGTTTCATGGCTTGGTTTTTAAAAGGTTTTCCGTTGTCGGAGAGGATGGTGGACGGAATACCATATCTGCAGAGAATATGGTAAAGGATGAATTTGGAAATCTGGGTACCGGTGGTTTGTGAGAGTGGCATTGCTTCCACCCATTTGGTGAAGTACTCAGTAGCAGTAATGATGAATGTATGGCCATCGAATGAGGGTGGGTAAATCTTTCCAATCAAGTCAAAACCCCATTGAGAGAACGGCCACAGTGCTAGGAGAGGCTGAAGATCTTGTGCTGGGGCGTGAATCAAATATGCATGTTGTTGACATGGAAGGCATTTCTTCACAAATTCGCAAGCATCATGTTCCAATGTAGGCCAATAATATCCAGCCCGTAAGATCCTTTTGGCCAGAGCCATACCATTTGAGTGAGCTCCACAAAGACCACCATGTACTTTTGTTAGTACCGTTTGGGCCTCGGTCTCATTCAGACATCTAAGGAGGATTCCATCATACCCGTGATGATAAAGCGTATCACCAACAATGGTGTATCGGGACGAACGATGGATAAAGGATTTACGTTGGTTGCGTGTAAGTTCTGGGGGTATGATATTATCACGGAGGTAAGTGTATATGTCTTGGTACCATGGGGAGGTGGGACCTACAATATCGCACACCATGTCAGTCTCAAGAACATCATATGCAGGGATTAAAAGTTTTTCAACAAGAAACTCACACTCTGTTCGATCCTTGGGCATGTCAATCAGGGAACCGATAGTGGCCATTGCATCTGCCGCTTTATTCTGTACCCGAGGAATTTGGTTAAACTGTATGAAGGTGAAATATTTTTTGAAATCATCCACCATGTGTTTATAGGGTAATAGTTTATCATCTTTTGTGAGGAATTCATCATTAACTTGTCTAATAACCAGCAAAGAATCACCAAAGACTTTCAAATGGGTTATGTGCCACTGTTTTGCAATTCTGAGGCTGGTGAGGAGAGCTTTGTATTCTGCCATATTGTTGGTACATGAAAATGCTATCCTGAATGATTTTGGGATGTAGTCACGTTGAGGAGTGACTAATAGAATTCCTGCTCCAGATCCACTATGAGTGTATGAGCCATCGAAGTATAACGTCCAAGTTGGTGCTTTTGTAACTGTATAGATTTCTTCATCTGGGAATACAGTGTCTAGTGGGTAGGCATCTACTAATGGTGCTTCATCCAATTGATCGACAATAACCTGTCCTTTTATGGCTTTTCGCTCTACATACTCTATGTCAAATTCGCTTAGAAGCATGACCCATTTGGCCATGCGGCCAGTCAAAGTGGTTCTGAATAACAGATACTTCAAGGGATCAATTTTTGTGATTAATTTGACTGGATGGCTGAGCATGTAATGACAGAGTTTCTGTGTGCTGAAGATTAATGCAAGGCAGGATTTTTCCATGGGGGAATAATTCAACTCATAGCCAACTAGTGTTCGACTGATGTAGTAGATTGCCCTTTCTTTGAATGACTCATCATGTTGTGCCAATAATGCCCCCAGTGCAACTGAGGTAGCAGAGATATAAAGTATGAGGGGTTTTCCTGGGATAGGTGGCATCAAAATCGGTGGATGAGCTAAATATTCCTTAATTTTATCAAAACCCATTTGACATTGTGGGGTCCATCGGAAGGTGGAATCTTTCTTCAGAAGATGGGTGAATGGCTGACATTTATCTGCGAGCTGGGCTATGAACCGACGGATGGACTGCATCTTTCCCTGGAGGCTTCTTAACTGCTTTAGATTGCGTGGAGGTGGCATGTCCAGAATAGCCTTTACCTTGGCGGGATCAACTTCAATACCTCTGCGAGAGACTATGAAACCCAGCAATTTCCCTGACGTGACCCCAAAGACACACTTTTTCGGATTTAGCTGCAACTTATAATGCTCTAACCGCTCAAATATCTTTTTTAGAATGGCGGGATGTTCTGGGATTTCCCTAATAGGTCATCAACATAGTCTTCCATGATGATATGGATGAGGTCATGGAAGATGACCGTCATTGCTCTCTGATATGTTGCCCCTACATTTTTGAGACCAAAGGGCATAACATTGTAACAAAAAGTGCCCCAAGGTGTTGTGAAGGCGGTCTTATGCTGGTCCTCAAGTGCAATTCGGATCTGATTATAACTAGAGAAGCCATCCATAAGGGATAACATCTCATGTCCTGCTGTCAGGTCGACCAACATGTCAATGTTAGGCAGGGGGAAGTCATCTTTTGGGCAGGCTTTGTTAAGATCCCTGAAGTTTGTGCAGACGCGAATGTCTCCATTTGGTTTGGCAACTGAAACTATATTGGAGATCCACTCGGAGTAGTCAATTGGTCTGATAAAACCTGCTTCTAATAACTTCTCCAATTCCTTCTTTACTAACAAGGCGACTTGCGGATGCATCTTGCAGAGTTTTTGTTTGACAGGCTTGGCGTCTGGGCGAATGTCCAAGTGATGAACCACTAGAGCGGGGTCTAAGCCGGGCATGTCTGAGTATGACCAAGCAAAGTTAACGATTCCCTCTTGGAGTAGCTGCATGATGACCAGATACTCTTGCTCTGAGAGTGACTTAGCTACGTAGGTGACTTTAGGACTTTCAGCAGTTCCCAGATTGACTTCTTGAGTCTCTTCAGTCAAAATAGATGATCGGGCAGATAACTAAGTTCCCATAAGGGGAAGATGAACATCTCCATCTTCTAGTGCCTCTTCGAGGTTTTCGCCATTAGATGCGTCCTTTATTTTTACTTTTTCAAGGTCAGGAAGTGCCTCAGGGAGGTTTTCACTAAATGACCGCTTTTTACTTTTCTTATTTTTACTTTTGCGACTGGAGTGTTCATCCTCCCCCAATTCCATAAGGTTGACATATGTGTCCACAGGCATATTGACAGGTGTGGTATTATGTAGGTCCCAATCAATAAGTTCAGGGTGACAAAGGGATAGGCTAATGGTGCAGACGGATAGGCATTCGAACATGGATGATAGGTCGGTGTGATCGACATCATCGTATGCATGTATGATGGATTCCTCCTCGGGTATGTCTTCCAATGAGCCATCGTCCACAGTGATACTATTGGAAGTATTAGATGATGTTGCGGGGCTTTTCTGTTTCTTATCATACCCAATGCTTGTGTTTCTTGGTAACTTTGGTGTATCAATGGGTTGCAACCGCCCTTGTTCCTCTTTACCTAGGCCTCTACCTTGATAGTTATGTTTTTCCACAAACTTTGTCAGCCAAGGGTATTTTTCCTGAAAATATTTCTTTAGAGGAGTCTCTAGTTCGGGCTCTTCTCGGTAGACCCATTGGCTTATGTCCTCTTCTAGTGCATCGATCTTGACACTCGGAGATCTGAAAGTGGTCGTAGGGATGTCTTTACCACTGAAGGTGATAGTCTTGTCGTCCTTTTATGTAGCATGTGAAGGTTGACCATATTCGTGCGGTGACAGTGGCATGGTGGCTACATTGAGAGTCGTATGCATTTCGTATTCGCCACACCCTTTGTCGATGATCTGGACTTTGGTGACTGAAGGATCAGTGGTGGAGGATGGAGTGGTTATCACGGTGGATGGTGGATTAGAGGATGATGACTGGGATTCCCCCATTTCAACCCCAAGACAATAATGTAAATGGGGAAAAGACGCTTCTAAAGTGTGGCAATATTCAAATGGTTGGGGGTCGGCATAGATGGTGATTTCTTGTCCATTGACAGGGAATTTCAGGCATTGATGGTACGTGGAGGGGACGGCTTGCATAGCATGGAGCCATGGGCGGCCAAGGAGGAGATTATACGGTAAGTCCAGATTAAGGACATGATAGGTAGTATACTGAAGCACAGGTCCCACTTGGATAGGAAGACTAATAATTCTTTCTGAATTTCTTTATGCATTATCATAGGCCTTGATTGTAATGATCCAGTTGCTTAAGTCCGCTTGAGTATACCCCACCTGTTTTATGAATTTCAAAGTACATAAATTGAGGGCAGAGCCATTATCTACCAAGACCCTTTTTATTTTATGGTGGGCAACCATGACTTCAATATGTAAGGGGCGATTGTGATTGACATCAATGTTGGGCATATCATTTTGGCTGAAGTGTAGTTGGTGAGATGAAGCTAGGTGTCCTACCAAGGCTTGGAACTGTGTGGGATCGATCTCATTTGGCACATGGGTTTCCTGTAGGGCTCTATTGAGGATTTCTTGATGTATTGGGGAAGACTTAAGCAAATCCAAAATGGATATATGAGTAGGGGTCTTCCTTAAGTGATCAAGGATGTTGTACTGAGAATTTACAGGAGTCGGTTGGGTGGGTGCAGAGGCTACAGGGACAGTGATGCGGGCTCGTCGTGTAGTAACAGCACATTGAGGGTCTTTGGCTTTAATGTGTATCATGGATACTCGGGGTTCCACCTACTCAATGTAATGAATAACACCTTCATAATTGAGGGGGACATTCTTGTAACTCACATTATTTGTGTTGTTGTTTTGAGGACTACTGTTGGAGGTGCTAGGGCCTTGATTATGGTTTGGGAAGGTGTTTTGATAGATCTGCAGTTGAGCATTGGCCAACGAAAGTTGACTGGGGTCAACTTTGATATCTCCTCGATCAATGAGATCTTGGACATAATTTTTCAAACCCTGACACTTATTCAAAGAGTGTCCCTTGATTTTATGAAAGTCACAATACTCATTTTCTTTAAACCATGCCGGCTTGGGTTTGGACTCGTCAAATGGCTTGGTGACAGGGTATGTGATGGGGTAATTGATTTGTAGCAATTTATTAAAAACAATACTCAGGGGTTCACCCAATTGGGCATATTGACGTTTGGTGTTCCCCTGATTGTTTTGGTTTGACTTTGAGGGGGACGAGGTGCCCCCTGTTGTACAAATATGGCGTTGGGTACAGATGGTTGTTGTTTTTGGGATGCATTAGCTACTTGGACATGTTTAGTGTCTGTTACGTCATCATTCACCGCATTCTTGTTCTTGTTCCAGAATCGTGGTTTATCGGAAAATGACCTCTCTTTATCATGACTGTGTATTTTGATGTGTCCTTTGGCAATAAGGGCACGTTCAAGGGTAGGTCCCTTTTCCACTATCTCTGTGAAAGTGGTGACACAATGTAGTCTAAAATTGTGGGCCATGTCAGGATGAGAGTTTTCCACGAAAAGAGTGACCATGTCTTTTTCTTTCAGAGGGGTCTTCATTTGACTTGCTAATGCACGCCACCGTTGGAGGTAGCTGGTAAAGGTTTCTCCATCACGTTGTTTCTCTTTTAGGAGATCTAAGGTGTCTATATCCTTCTCCAAATTGAAGGAGAAGTAGGATACAAACTTTTCTGATAGGTTTGTGAAAGTTTTTATGGACCCCTTTTCAAGAGTCATGGACCAATCTAAGGCGTGGCTTGCCAGGCTTCGTGGGAACAAGCGCAAAAGGTAGTTGTCATTATACATGACTTCTTGACACTGAGAATAAAACTCTTGCAAGTGAGCCTTAGGGTCTTTGTTTCCCTTGTATTTTTCAAATTTTGGTATCTCGAAATGTTTAGGAAACGGGATTAATGAGATGGAGGGATCAAATGGATATGGGCATATATCTTCAAATTTGAATGATTGTTTTGTAGCCCCGGCTTGAAGATCCTTAAGTGCGGCTTTGATTTCCAACAAATCCGAGCTAGCTGGTGGTGGGTTGGGGGGATATTGATGATAGGATGATGAAGGATCCTGCTGAAAGGGTGTCGGATTGTTGAAATACAGGTTTGGATGATTGGATGATGACGTGGCTTGCTGGTAAGATGGGAAATTTTGTTGATACGGGGGTTGTTGTTGTGGGGCATAATATGGATTTGTTTGGTAAAAGTGTGGGGTAGGTTGTTGAGGAACTTGGATGGGACGTTGCGTGTTGGTTTGTTGGTATTGGGGGTATTGGCTATGTTGTGATTGTTGGGAGGTCGCATAAAATGGTTGTTGGTGAAATTGTTGTTGATTGTGATAGTAGTAGTGTTGGGGCAGTTGTTGTTGTGACGTCGAAGGTTGTATGGGCCGAGATGGGATATTGTGTTGTGGTTGACCCTTCGGACGCAAAATGGATGCGAGAAAGGGGGATATGGTCTGAGCAATAGGTCGAGGTGGATTGCCTTGTGATTGGTAGGGTGGTTGTTGTGAAGAGGCCAAAGTATTGTGTATAGGTTGTTGTTGATGAGATGACGGAGGTAATGTAGAAGTGTTTTGTAAAGGGGGTTGTTGGGTACCACTTGGAACGTTCAGCTGGGGTGTGCCTTGTGGAGGTAATTGAGGCAGAATGTTGGATTGGTGAAGCTGTTGAGATGCTAGATTTGTGGTCCCAAGAGGTGGAAGTGTTGTGGCAAAGGAGGTGCCCCCAATGTGGACTGGAGGTTGATTCGGAGGAGGGGGTGTTGTTAACGTTAACGGCGGAGGTTGTGGAACATTTTGTGGCATACCGTAGGCAAAAGGATTATTGGGATCAGGCACTTGAGGTCCTCCTATGGCTGAAGTTGAAGCGTATGGGGGATAGTTAACCTGATAAAGAACGGCATTGCCAAATTCAGGTTGATGCCAACCCTCAACTGGCGGAACATTGGGGAAGTATGAACCTTCTCGTGTGTCTTGTGACCCTTGGAGTACGTTGGATGGGGCACCCCTATATTTGGACCAGTCAACATTTGAGGGGGGTTTGACACCCTTCTCAATTAGGTGGGCCAAGATTTCTTCACCATGTTTTTCAAGCAAACGGTCAGTCATTTGCACATTGGCGGGATTACTAAAATGTTCCTCAAGTGTGAGTTCAGGTTGATTAACCATACTCTCTTCACCATGTGGCGAGTTATTCTGATTCTCGGTGTAAGAGTGTGATGAAGTACCATTATGAGGATCATGAGGGATGTTGGTACCCTTGTTAGGATCTGATGAGACGTTCATTGTATTGTTGGGATCTTGAGGATTGTTTGATTGGGCATTTTGGGCTTGATGATCGGCCATTTTCTTTACCTGTGAACGGGTCTGAACGGGCATGCAAATGTGCTATGAATGGATTATGAAAATATTTTTGATGAATGATTTGAATGTGATTGGATGAGATCTGATTTGGATGGGGTTTGGATTTGGATCAGACTTTGTTTGGATATATTGGATTGGATCGGACTTTGATGGGATTGGATTTGGATTTGGAAAGATTGGATTAGATTGGATTGGATTATTTGGATGAATGGATGCGATTTGATTGATTGGACAATTTGATCAAATGATTGGTTTTGATAGATATGGATGATTGGATGGGTATGATTGGATGATAAAATATGAGAGGAAGACCTTGAGTTTAATCAAAGGAAGTTACCCTTAGCAACCAAGAGCTTTAATTGATTAAGAGGATGATCACGGCACCGAATCCACCTTAGGATAGGAATGGATTGATTGGGCCAAGGATGATAACTTACGCCACCGAATTCACCTCAAGATGGAAGCAAATTGATTGGAGTCGAAGTTAAAGGCTAATAATCAAATTCATGTGCTATGGTCAATTTGGGTAACCACTTTGTAAAGCAAGGTTAAGGAGGTTTGGTTATGAGCGGTGTTTGGTGATGTAAACGGTAAAATTATGATGTTTGCTAGGTGATGGTATGGACTTTTGAATGGAATACGAGGGAATTAGAATGAACGGGTGGATTGAAGATGATTGTGGAGAATGAGTGGAGATTTAGAATGGTCAAATGGAAGCTTGGAACGATAGAATGAAGGTTTATACGGACCCAATGGAGGTTTTGGGAGGCTTAGAGTGACAAAATGAAGGCCTAGTATGATGAAATAATGGTTGGGAACGATTAAATTAAATGATGGTTTAGAGACTAAACAGATCTAAATGGGGAAATTTCGGGTGTTCAGGAGGGAAAATCCGCCCCTCTGCAGCAAAGTTCAGGGGCGTTGACAGCTTTCTGCAGCAAATCAGGGGCGCTTCCACCTTTCTGCAGCAGAAAGAGGGGCGCTTCCGCCTTTCTGCAGTAGAATCAGGGGCGCTTCCGCCTTTCTGCAGCAGAAACAGGGGCGTTTCCACCTTTCTGCAGCAGGACAGAGCTTGGTTTTGATGGTAAAGGCTATGGCAAGGACGCAAAATGATAAAGTAAGGCCAAAGTATCAAAGATTTCATAGATTTTTCACGAGAAACACTTCAAGCAAGCACAATCCTATGATTAATATTAAGGGTATGGCTAGGCAAGGTCTTAATCTAGGATGTACAAGGCTTCTAGGGAGTCATCGATATACTCTCGGTACGTGAGGCACAACCATGAACACCAGCCCGTCACAAGCGTGAGTCGAGAACCCCAGCGAGATACTGAAAGGCTCGGACCAACTCTTCACGTCTATCTAGGTATCACCCTAGCTTCAACGCTCCACCAATTACGACGTGACTGGATTGGGTACAACTTTTGTTCTCCCCCCTTTATATACCCCACCAGTACGCGTGGTTGGAATCATCCCTTGGGGTGATGAAATCCCCAAGCAGGTCCCACTAAAAAGAAGACACTAACTGCTTCCAACTACTCCCCAGGCTCACACGAAGTGCAAGGGGAAAGTGAAAACAAATTAATGCCCCCTTGGGTAACACAAGAATAAACAATCACGGTAAGCAATGAAGTTTATTCCCCCTAATTAGACTATGTTCCAAAACAACAAAGATAATTTTTTGAAAATCTGATCAAATAGATGGTCCTGCAAGCAAATGTTAGTTGTCTTCTTCTTCGTCCTTGGTAAATTACTCCATAATATGCTGCAAAACGTTAGCAAAAAACACCAATATCCTTGCCAAAATAATGTTAGAGGGTTACTACTTGAAAATAGCAAAAAACGAGAGCAAAAACAAAGCTATAATGACTGTTTTACCTTCCAAACTGTGTTGTTTTGGGGCGCTTCCGCCTTTCTGCAGCAAAACAGGGGTGCTTTCGCCTTTTTGTAGCAAAAAAGGGGCACTTCCACCTTTTTGCAGCAAAATAGGGGTGCTTCCGCCTTTCTGCAGCAAAAATGGGGCGCTTCCGCCTTTCTGCAACAAAAATGGGGGCACTTCCGCCTTTCTACGGTAAAGCAAAGGGCGCTTCAGCCTTTCTGCAACAAGAAGTTAGAGGGCGCTTCCACCTTTCTGCAACAAGAGGTTAGAGGGCGCTTCCATCTTTCTGCAACAAACTTTATCAGATTTTTAAGAAAAATGAAAGTTGTGCACCTCCCACTGCAAGAAAAGTGTTAGAAAAACCTTCTAAATATATCCCTAACTGCAGCAAACTTGTTAGAAGAAAATGAAACTTTCAGATATAGGGCATTGCCGCCTTTCTGTAGCAGACAAGAGGGCGCTTCCACCTTTCTGCGCCTTTTCTGCGGTAAAGCAGAGGGCGCTTCAGCTTCTACGACCTTTTTCTGCACAATACTTAGCAAAGATGAATGTTAAATGCAAGAACCTATTTGTGGGTCCCACCGGGCGTGCCAAAAATGTGAACCTAAGAATTTTACCCTACTCTAATGTGCAAAATACCTTAAAAATGCAAGTGATAAAAGACTAAGGACACTTCAAGATTAACCTAAAGAGTGATAAAACAAGAAGGAAAATGGATAAAACAAGATGCAAACGATTTCACCTTCCTTGCTGTTGATGTCTCCTTGATTGGCCCTTGCTTGGGATGATTTTGTGTGCTCCTTAGATGATTTCTTGAGTGACTAAATGCAAGATTGTATGTGCAAAGTGATTAGAATGAATGGCTAGATGATAGTGGATGATTGAGAATGCAAATTGGCAGCATGTAGTTATCAAATGGCTAAGTGTTGAAAATTCCCTTGAGGAGGGGGTATTTATAGGTTGAATTCTCTAGAGAATTCAACGGTCAAGATTGATCCAACAAGGTCAAGATGAGGGCTATGGTGGGTTGAGAATCCACAAGCCCTCACATCTTGACATGTGGATGGTGAAGTGGCCAAGAGAAGATGAGATGTAAGTGAGGTGTCAAAAAGGTACATGAGGTGGAGGAAGGACAAGCACCTTGGGGAGTGAGAAGATTTCTTCAAAAAGATTCTTGTCCCCAAGTGGGAGTGAAAGGGACATTTGAGGAATTTTGGAATTCCTCAAAAATCTACATGGGAAAAGGAAAGGTGGTTGGGGATATAAATGTGAATTAAAAATTCACATTCTTAGGAAAATCTAAAGGGTAAAAGGTGGGCTCCAAAAGGGTGGGACTTGGTCACATGTGGAGATTGTGACAAGTCCAAGGTTCTAGAAGCCTTGGAAAGATGGAATGTGAATTAAAAATTCACATATAAAAGAGGGGAATCTAGGATATATAAATGTGAATTAAAAATTCACATGGGAAAGGGGGTCAATGCTAAAAGAAGGTAAATGCAAAGGTTGGCTAAAAAGTGGTGCTAAATCTAGCTAATGACCTTGGTTAAGGTTGTACAAATATTGGATTAGGCTAATTAATGGAAGATTAGAGGCAAGTGACAAATGTAGGAGGATGTGACATTAATCTTTGATTAAGAGGATGCACATCATAATCATAAATTAATTAAATTAATTCAGATTAGGGCAAGATTATGGAGGATGTGACAAGGAGAGAGAAAGTGAAGAATTTTAAATTGGTTTTAAATCAAAAGTGGGAAAATGACTAAATTAAATAAATTAGTGTATTTATTTAATTTAGAGAGGAAGAAGGTGAAAGATAAAGCATTTAATTATTAAATCAAATACTTCACAGATATGAGATAAAAGATGTAATATTAATTTAATAAATTAATATTTTAATATGGTAGACGAAAAGGGAGTAAATTTAATCATATGGGAGTGATTAAATTTAGATGTCCACAATTATCATATTCCATTTAGTTTTGGCATATTTAGGCATAGGCATTTTTAATCATATTTTTATAGTCATAGGCATTTAGATTCAAATCCTTCAAAGCTTGTGTAGGACTTCGTCAAAGATTGCTCACACGTTGAATCTGAGGGAAACACGTCAACCAACAAGTTAGAAGGTGCTATGGAGGTAATCATGGAAGATTCGAGGAACATGTATAACCGTTCATTTATTTAATTTCCTTTGTGCTTCATAGATCTTCGGGTAATAGTTTTTATTGATTTGCTGACCTCTAATCTACCTAAATTTAACCCTTAGTTACATTGGTGAACCCGACTCTGTTTCTTTTTGTTATTTATGTACGGTTTTTGTGTGTTCTCTGTCGTTTTTGCATGTACAAGTACGGAGTGACGCATTCATTTTTTTAAATCGTGGCGCATCTAATGTGTCGCGACGCACACACAGACTCAAACACCGCAATCGTTATGACGTTCCATAATCGAAGTCTGGAACGACGCATCTGAACTCTTGAGCCACATTTGCAACACAGTGACGCATTCACTCTGTCGTGATGCATTTTCCTGGTAATGTTTTCTGTTTATTTGCATTCAGGTCTTTGATGCTTTTTCTGTTCTTTTTTTTCTAGTCTTCTTCTACATTCTACCTAGCATAGGTTTTTGTGGTACTAATTCTAATTTACAGCGTGTGGCGGTTACTTGTCGTGGGTCCAAGACTGATGTTTAAAACTTCTAACTCATCGTCTTGCAGGTTCGAATGTTGAAGAATAAACACTAAAACATTATGCTTATCTTTTTCTTAGATTAGTACACATTTACTTTCAGTTCAATTAAAAAGAACATGTCTTCTAATTTGCATGATTGTGTTTGAAAAATAGTAGGTGAGTATGCTCTCACCTTGTGAAAACTCAGTGATCAGAAAACCAGACCCATTTTTATATGTTATTACCCTTATGACTTAGTAATCGAACTATCCTCTCCCCTTGCGCTTTTGGATGATCTTGGGTGTAAGAGAAACGGTTACTAACTCTAGAACTTGGGCCTATTCTGGTGGAAAAAAGTACTCACCCCAGGACGACTCAGACCAGTAGCACCCTAAACCCGAGGGACTTCCAGCTGGTATATAAAAGTGGATTATTGGGGAAATCCCAAGAATCACGCGTGTGGTTCCGACGAGATGGATCTGAAAGGGGACTCTTGCCGCATGGATCATGCCCTACGAACAGAATGTCTGCATTAAACACCTCTTGTTTTAGATTCCAACCATTCTTTGGTCGTTGCTTGATATACTGCAGGGTACAGTATCATGCCCGAAGACACTCACTACTGATCCCCTTGAGTAGAGATAGCAGTTCTTGGGAAGTCACTACCCAAGAATTTGAATTTGGTGTGCTCGAATGATGTTAATGAGCCATGGAGGGGAGCCAATGCCACCAAAATTCTAAGCTATCTGCTCTTGAGAAGGAAAGGTGTTTATCACCAATCCAGGGTATATCAGTGGGCTATATCAAGTATACAAACCCTTGGCCTATTGGCCTCTTAGGATTGTACTTGTCTTATGTGTGCTTGCTTACATTCAAAAAATTGTGCTTGTCAAGTGCTTGTTGGATTACTCAAACATTATTCACCACATTTACATTTTTGGACAAAACATTCAACATTGGACAGATCAAATTTTCCCTCAAAAACATCAAGAAACTCAATTTTAACAAACTGTGTTGCATCTGTTGAACTGCATTCGAGTTTCTGAGATGCAATCACTCTGATCAACTACATTTGACCTTTCAAACACCGCATCTATTTGTGGCGTGACGCATCTGAACCTCACAGAGCCGCATCTCATCTGCAAAACTAAGTCGCATTTGTCAATCCAAGAGCCACATTCGCTACACTGTGATGCATTCAAGGCCTCAAACGACGCATTTTCCTGTCACAAGTAAAAACTTCATACAAAGTCAACTTTGAAGCTAAAATTTGTCAGTCTTTTTTCAAACACTATTTCCAAAGGAATTCTATCAGAAACCAACTTTAAAATTGCTCAAAACTTTCGACCATTGGTTTTCATTCTTGACCATAGGTTTCATCCTTCATTTTTTTTAGTTGCATACATTAGGCATTAGCTTGTCCCTAGGTTTTAATTCTTGCATACTTTGGATTAGGAAAATCTTAGCACAATTTTCAATGTCATTTCTTTCGAAATTAGGTTATCTTGGACTTAATCACCATTCCCTTTTTCAGTCATTGTCCCTTTTGTGAGCTTTTTTCCAACTCAAAAGTCTAGTTAGGAAAACTCACTAGTCATTTTGACCTTGTCATCTTGTCATTTTCAACAAAGTCCTTTAGTAACCGAGACCGAAAACAAAGATTGAGCTTAGAAGTGCTTAGGTATCCTTTTCTCAAATTGCATTCTAGGTTTAGACATTGCATCTTTTATTCCCAAAAATCTAAAAATATTATTCATTCTAGTCGTCATTTTGAACTTAGACCTTACATAGTGTCATCCTTGCATTTAGTTATCTTCATTTTGAGAAATCTCATTTTATGGTGGAAACTAGACTCCAAAAATAGAAACGACAAATGGAAAACTTCCGACAAGACCCCACTTCCACTGTCAACAATCCCACGTATGACCCAAATTGGACATTTGACGATCCATTTGCCAAAATGAATAATCAACCTCTCACGACAATACCATCCTCATCAAACAATCCCTTTGAACCATTCTTACATAAGGATGAATACAGGTAAATACTTGAGGAAAACCTAGAGGTAGCAGCACAAGATCCAGAGGCCTCTCAATTCGTGGAACAAATGGTCCTATACGATAGAGATAGATATTTTGCCACACTCTTAAGTCAAGGAGCCAAATTACCTCAAAGATTCGACATTAACACGTTAAGACCAACACCTCCAGACCCTAATGTCAACAACGGGCATAACATGTCAATTAGTGGTCAACATCCAAACACGACGAACAATACTTTCTTTGACACTACAACGACCGTGCATGCTACCTCCAACATCCCAAACACCTCCAACACAATAAACGCTACATCCATTGGAGGAACACAATCTGCCACATTGCCCACAATATCCACAACACTGTCACAATCGGTTGGGACCACCTTTGGCTCCTCGGAAATTTGGGCAAGTTACTCCAATCCTCTTTTTACCACTACGGTAAATGCCACAGGGGCATCATCAAGTCATACCAATCCCCCTTTGACAGCTACATCCAGTACCATGAGTACACCTTCGACATATCCTCTCATTGGTATCTCACAAAATCCTTTGGGTGGGGGTAAACGACATATATTTATTCAAGGACAACAACAAAATGTGAACACGTCAACACTGTCAAATACCATCAAATCCCAAGGACAACATTCGACCATTCCCCATGTCCAAACCCAACAATTTGGACAAGGTAGTCAAAACACACAACCCATGGCATCATTAGCACATCACAATGTTCATGGTCACCATATTCCCCAAATATCAACACAAATGGTTGGGGGACACATCCCAACATACTCACCAACATACCCCCAATCCAAACTTTCAATACAAACAACACACCAATCCGAACACATCATACATGTCACAACAATCCACACCGCCACAATACACCAATATCCACGCACAACAAATGGGGATCTATGGCATACCAATCAGTCCAATGTATGGGACCACAAATGACCCTGTTATAGATGCCTTACAAGTCAAACTGATGGGTCTAGAAAAAACTATCCAAAACATACAAATATCGGGCAAGAAATCAGAAGTGTCATATGATCTAAACGTATACCCATTCAACATGAGCTTATACATGCCACCATTTCCTCCAGGATATGTGTCACCCAATTTTACAAAATAAAGAGGGAAGACAAACCCCATCGAACATGTTCGCAAATTTTCAACCAATTGTATGGACGTCACCTATGAACAAAAATACTTGATGAGACTTTTCTCTAAAAGTCTTGCGTGTCCTGCCCTTGAATGGATTTCCACTAAAAAGGATATCCAAAAATGGGATGAGCTCAAACAAAAATTCATAAAGAATTATGCATACAACATTGACATGGACACCTCTATTACTAGCTTGTGCAATCTCATGCAAGAGGATGTTGGTGAGACATTCATCCCATTCTTTCAAAAATGGAGAAGTCTAGCTAGTCGGTGTCACATTGACATACCCGAAAGGGAAAAGGTGGACATGTTCGTTCAAACACTTCTAGGTCCCCTAAAATATGCATTGCAAATGCATTGTTGCACAACCTTCACGGACCTAGTCGAAAAAGGGGTCCAGATTGAGAAAGCCCTTATTACAAGGGGAGAGCTAAGATATGGTCCCAAAAACGCAAATGCAAATCCTCCCGCCAACAAGAATAAATATTGGGTCAAAAATAAACATGTTACAAATGACGGTGTTGTTGACACCAAGACTGCAAACATTGTGGGTCATGTACTGGCCCTAAAAGGGGTTCAACAGCAAAACAAACCAACAACGACATTGGCACCCCCTACCAATTTCCCTTCAAACAACCAGAGCAGCCAAAATAATCAAGGACAATACCGTCATGTGAGACAATTCCCCAGGGGTCGCACATACACTGCCTTGGGTGAACCCATTGAGGAAGTCCTCAAGAAATGTCTTCTGAATGGTGTCATCACGCTTCAAGAAACAAAACCGTATGACTCGGGACAATTCAAACTAGCATTGTGGGACAATAATGCATTTTGCGAGTATCATCAGGAAAAAGGACATAAAACCTCTACCTGTCGACAATTGAAAAACCTAGTACAAGATCTTATCGAGAGTCGTATCATTGAGGTAGGTGGATCACAATTTTCCTCCAATTCAAACCATACCATCCATAAGAACCCACTGCAGGACCATGGTTCTAATAATGCTTCCACGTCAGGTCCACAGACAAACAATAATCATGCCAATTTTGCCTGAGCCAAGTATGACTATTCTGGAAGAGCCACTATACACAATGTCTGAACTGACGATGAATATATCAACACCATCACGGTCAAGAGAGCACCCCAATGCAATGCTACTACTCGAAGTCGCAAGGTCACCATAGCTGGTTCGCCTCCCGCTAGGCAACCCAAAATCACCATACCTGGCCCATCTTCTAAATAGTCAAAACCTATCTTGACCACAAATCAGTGGCAACCCAAAAGTCAGTTCAACCTTATCGACCAGCTAGGAGAAACTCCCACACAAATTTCTATACTTGAGCTGCTTCGTATCTCTCCCGCACATAAGGATATACTGGATAAAACCCTGCAAGATTCATCAGTCCCCAAGGACATTGATGTCAATTAGTTTGAGACCATGGTGGGATACCTCACTACGCCTCACCATGTCACCTTTTCTGATCAAGATTACTCATCACCTAATACCAACCACAATGATGCATTGCACATTGAAACCTTCGTCCATAAGCATAAGGTCAAAAGAGTTTTAGTAGATGGCGGAGCAGGATTGAATATATGCTCCTTGAAAATGGTTAAGGCTCTAGTATTTTCTGATGCATGCGTAGACCCTACAAAGAGTATAGTGATCAAAGCATATGATGACGAAGAACGCTCTTCACAAGGCATTATTTCTCTTCCTATCAGAGTGGGACCAGTCATTGTGGATACAACTTGCCAGGTCCTAGATCTAGAACAACCCTACAACATCTTGCTCGGTCGCCCATGGATTCATGCCTTAAAATTCATTCCATCAACATATCACCAATGCTTAAAATTCCCATTTGACAACATAGAAATCACTATATATGGTGACCCCAACCCCTTTCAATACTATACCAACCTAAGGGGTATTTCTAAAAACTGAGTGCCTATCAATCGAGAGGCTTCTAGCCCCTCTTCTTCCAAATACATTGATCCATCCACACTCGCATCATCTTCCACATCCACTCCGTCCACATCTTTCGCCACGCCACCATCTTCCACAAACCCTAAGGCTGAGCCCACTGTCAAGATCTAGGACCTCGATTATGGAGAATTCAAACTGCACACAGCATATAGCATAACAATGATAACCAAGTCCCTGAAGGTCTATGGTCGGCCATGTTTTAGAATGGAACCCAAAGAAATTTTCAAAGTTCCACCAAAAATAGTGTTCATCAAATGGGGAGACATGAGTAACGAGGACCTTGCTGATATCACAGGATGGCTCTATAAGGATATTGTCATACTACCCCCATTACCAGTCAAGAGATATGGCAAGGGATACGACATAATGAAGGCTAAGGGCTACGATGGTACTAGTGGCCTAGGAAGAAATAAAACTGGACGAAGAGAGCCCATAGAACCTTTTAAAATACCAAAGTATCATGGGTTAGGGTTTGGATCGCCCGACAATGACGATCGACGTACCATTGGACTTTCAAGTGAGCAAGTACATGCTTCGGAAAGTGTTGAGACCACTAAGGAAACCCTCACCGAAACTGACTCCCAAGAGTGGGAATTTGGCTCTGAATGATCCTTAAGTGAATGTTGCCTCAATGATTTATTTGTTGAAATGGGGGAACTGACCTCTGAACAGAGATTTTGGCAAACATTTAAAATTGATCAGGCACCAAATAGTCAAAGTACTACTACCACTCCCCATGACCTACAAACCCCATCATCTGAATCCCATCAATCCAACCCATCTGAATTACTAAATAACACTGACAATCATGACTTTAAGTCCTTCACCCCTTATTTTGACAACGAATGTGAGACTAGTGAAGGGGAATATTGGATAGAGTCGATGTAGAGTTGGATGATGATAATCTCATCTACAATATCATTGAATCCATCTACATGCTTTTTGCATCCTCCCCTCAATTCACCAACACTGATGATGGCATTTCCTTAGATTATCCTCAGCTAGTCGATTTGGACCAACAAGGCCCGCCAATCCTAAACACTTTTCAGAATGATGAGGCAATTGCAGAGTTTATGGGATTACGTGAGGGCATACCCAGTGGTGATCACAAGTCAGGATTCGCCATTGATCTAGATTGCATAGCATACTTCGGTGAGACTGCTTCGTCCTCTAGTCGCAAAATCAAAAATAAAAATAAAATAAAAAATGAAAAGTCTTTAGGTGAAAATCGAAAGGCACCTTCTGATGACAAAAAATTAAAAATAAAGGACGTATCTTCGGGTGAAAACCTCTCTGAGGTGCCCAAAGATGGAGGACTGGACTTTCTTCCCGTACAACAAGAGAAATCAGCTATGCTTATAGAAGACAACATAGAAGACAACATATCAACTGCAAAAGATCCCAAAATGGTCCTCTTTGTTGCATCATTTACTATGGTCCTCTTTGTTGCATCATTTACTAAAGAAGAGAGACTGGAATTTCACAAGTTCTTTGCAGAATGTAAAATCAACTTCGCATGGTCTTATGTTGACATGCCAGGATTGGACCCAGAATTGGTTCTGCACCATCTGCCACTATTGCCTAATGCCAAACCAGTCAAATAGAAGTTACGAAAAATGCATCCTCAGGTCGCTCTATTGGTCAAAGCTAAGTTGAAGAAACTTCTAGATGTTGGGTTCATACAGTCTATTGACTATGTTGAATGGATATCTAACCTGGTGCCAGTAACAAAGCCAAATGGGTTGATCTGCATCTGTACAAATTTTAGAGACCTAAACAAGGCATGCCCAAAAGATGAATTTCCTTTACCGAATATTGATATCATAGTTGACCTCACAGCAGGATATGAGATGTTATCCCTCATGGATGGTTTCTCCGACTATAATCAAATTCGCATTACCCCTGAAGACCAGCACAAAATGGCATTTACTTGCCCATGGGGAACATATTGTTGGAATGTCATGCCATTTGGTCTCAAAAATGCAAGCACCACATATCAAAGGGCTATGACCACAATCTTCCATGACATGATGCATAAAATAATGGAAGATTATGTAGATGACCTATTGGCTAAATCAGTAACAAGGAAAGATCATCTGAAGGTGTTAGACACAATTTTCAAGAGATTGGAAGAATATAAAGTCAGGCTAAATCCTAATAAATGTGTCTTCAGTGTAACATCAGGTAAACTCTTGGGATACATAGTTTCTCGAAGAGGCATTGAGGTCGACCCAGAAAAAGTAAAATCCATCATAAACATGCCTCCGCCTAGAGGAATCAGTGAACTTAGAACTCTACAAGGCAGGGTACAATCTATTCGTCGCTTCATAGCCCAATTGGCTGACAAGTGTCACCCATTCCAATATATGTTGCTCAAAGGTATCCCCTTTGTGTGGACAAATAAATTTCAAGAAGAATTTCAGCAAATCAAAGATTACCTATTGTCATTGCTAGTCCTCATGCCTCCCATTCATGGAAAACCATTGATCATGTACATCTCTGCCACTAATTCAGCACTGGGGGCATTACTAGCACAGAACGACCAAGAAGAAAAAGAAAGAGTGTATATTACATCAGTCAAACATTGGTCGGGTATGAACTAAACTATACATCAATTGAACGAGCTTTTCTAGTCGTGGTCTTTGCAACATAGAAGCTAAGACATTATATGTTAAGCCACTAGACACAACTAGTAGCAAAGATTGACCCCCTTAAATATTTGTTAAGTTGGGCAGCATTAACAAGACGTCTGGAAAAATGGGTCATGATTCTGAGTGAATATGATATTCAATATGTAGAAAGAAAGGCAATAAAAGGACAAGTCATAGCGGACCAACTGGCGGACGCACCTTTACAAAGTGATCACCCGTTAGTGGAAAATTTTCTAGATGAGTCGATATTCCACACAGAACCTAAGTCACCTTGGCGACTCTACTTTGACGGATCACACACAAATCATGGCTCAGGGGTAGGGATCCTATTCATCACCCCTTAAGGAGACTCCATTATGAATTCTTTTCGCATTACTTTTCCATGCACAAACAACGTGGCAGAATATGAGGCACTAGTTATGATACTAAGAATGGCAATAAAATGGAAAATCAGAGCACTACATGTCTATGGGGATTCTTAGCTCATCATCAACCAAGTTAATGATGACTATGACACAAAAGATGAGAAGTTGATGCCCTACAAATGAATGGTTGACAGTTTCCAAACATATTTCCACATGGTGACTTTTGAACAAGTTCTGAGAGCACAGAACAAAGCGGCAGATGCCATGGCTACAATAGGTTCTCTCCTTGAAATACCAAGCAATCTACCGCAGTTGGAATTCCTAATAGAACAATTGTTGGTCCCCGCCTATGACATTCCGGAGTCAGAGATGGTCTACGAACTTGTTGGTCCTGACTCTCCCCGATATCAAGACATCCATGACTACCTTAAGTCCCAAACCCTCCCACCTAAATTGTCCAATAACCAGAGGAAGTCCTTCGTTCAAAAAGCTACAAGATATGCCATCATCAGTGACACCCTTTACTGTCGTAGCTTTGATAAAACCCTCCTTAGATGTCTTGACACTAACGAAGCAAGTACAACCTTACACGAAGTACATGACGGTATATGCGGGTCTCATTCGAGTGATCCTACTCTAGCCAAGAAGATAACGAGACTTTGGTACTACTAGCCAACCGTTGAAAAGATGCACTAGAATATGTCAAGACTTGTCACCAATGCCAGTTTCACAATGATTTGATCCATGCTCCAGCACAGGAACTTTGGCCAATCACCTCTCTTTGGCCCTTCGCTCAATGGAGACTCGACCTCATGGGTAAGATCCACCCAACCTCATCCAATGGCCATAAATTCATTATCACCACCACTGAGTATTTTACGAAGTGGATCGAAGCCATCCCTCTGACATACATAACCGGCAAACAAATATCCAAATTCATCCTTAACTACATCATTTTCCGATATGGCCTTCCACAATCCATCATCACTGACAATGAACGTCTGTTTAAAAACCAAGAAATCCATGAGTTATGTGAGCAATTTCATATCCAACACCATTTTTTATCTCTGTATTACACACAAGGAAATGGTCAAGCTGAGGTGTCAAATAAAACCATTGTTAAAATACTCAAAAAGACTGTCAATGACGCTAGCCATGACTGGCATATACAACTCAACCCTGCTCTATGGGCTTACCGCACTAGCATCTGTACGCCTACAGGAGCCACTCCTTTCACCCTGGTCTTTGGAGCTGAGGCCATCTTACCCATCGAGGTTGAAATTCCTTCCCTATGAGTCTCCCTAAAGGGTTTAACTGATGAAGAAGAGTACAGACAGTCACGCCTACACGAGCTAGAGATGCTAGAAGAAAGAAGGAAAATTCTCTGAACCATCTACAAGCATATCAAAACTGTCTTTGCCGCAGTTACAATAAGAAATTCATGGTCATGAAATTTGACATTGGTGACTTAGTCCTCATGTAGAACCCTAAGGACCAAGCTAATAGAGAAAATTCGAGAAAGTTTGAACCAAACTAGTTGGGTCCTTACGTCATCATATCTTATTTTGGTTCTGGAGCCTATCAGCTGGCGACCCTAGAGGGAGAACAACTGACAGAGCCTATCAATAGTTTACATCTTTGAAAGTTCTACGCATAGCATCAAGAGATCGAGCTAAAAATTGTAAAATACAAAAATAAGAAAATTAACAAAAATAGTAAAGAAAAATGATTCATCCAACAGTGAAAACCTAGAAAACAGGCTCTTTGGATAAGTACCATGGTGAAAACCTGGCAAGCAGGCGCCATGTGTAATCAATCATTGCTCCGCCATCTATTGTTACTTCATCGGCCTCAGCCTAGGATGGATCGCATTTCCTGGCACTATCATGACGGTCACTATGACATTATACCTTTCCTCTCATGGTTGATAAAAGGTTGACATCAAGTCCTAACTACTGTCCATCTAGTACCGCAGGAACATCCCTTTCACATCCTTTAAAATTGGCTAAGTTTTGGACCTAACTGGGGGCAAAAATTTTATCATGTAACTACAATGGATGTCACACATGGTCTCGGAAATTGCTAAAAAATCTTGAAAAAAGACCAAAACATCACAAAATGTCTTGAAAAAAAAAAGAGACCAAAAACATCGCAAAAAGTCCTGAAAAAAAAAGACCAAAAACATCGCAAAATGTCATGAAGAAAGACCTAAAAAACTGAAAAGTGTCCTAAAGAAAACCACAACAAACATCAAACTACTCAAAAACACAAAAATAGAGTCATTCCTTGTCAAGTCAATCAATTAGTCTGTCATTTGTCCAAACTACGTTGTCTCTGCACATTTGCTACGTAGGCAAGACTCATTTTCGAGTCCCCAAGACATTAGGTCAGTCCTTTTAGGTTTTTCAAAATAAAATAATGACGCAATCTTTGGTCATCAAGACAAAGTCATTGGTCGTGTCGAACTACGAGGTCTCTGAGTGCATAACATAGGCAAGGCCATCTTTCGATGAGCCCCCGAGGCTGCACTAGGTCATTCCATTAGAGTTCATGGCATTACAATGGCACACACGTCAAAAGTCTTCAAGTCAGGGAAAATCATTCCCAAATGGATAAACTCCTAAAATGAATTATGGCCATAATCTATTTCAATATGACAATCTCGTCAACATGTCATGACAATATCAACATATAGTCAAACTTGGTCAAAACAAGTCAAATCATCATAACCTATTAAATTGTCAACTCTTGGTTACCTTGCAGATGTTTCCTTCTGCAGAATAGCCTCTATCATTCATGCCTTAGGATGTGTCCTTCCTAGGCATCGTCACTGTCATTCGACATTTTGAGGGATCCTCTTGGCATCTAAGGATCACTCCTCTTGACATCAGTATTCTTCATATGTGTCCTTCTGAAGAACCAACTCTGTCATTTATGCCTTAGGATGTGTCATTCCTAGGAATCGTCATCATTTTGAGGGACCCCTTTTGATATTTAGGGATCAATCCTCTCGACGTCAACATTATTCAGGATGTGTCCTTCCTGAATTTGATAATCTTTGACATTTGTCATTTTCACATCACCAAAACCTTCACACCCTGGCACCTTGACATCATCAAACTTGACATTTTGGCATTAAAAGAATGGATATCCAAAAGCACTTGGCAAACACTTGGCACTTTTCTTTTGGCTTTTTATCATGATATTAGTTTTTCAGCGAGATCCCAATAACAGGATTTAGAGAAGCAGCGACGTATCATAATGATTGACATGCATGATTACTAGTTTCTCAGCGAGGTTATGATTTGGGGATTTAGAAAAACAATGACGTATCATGATAAGGGCTCTATTTTTGGTATTTTGGCAATCATGTTGCTAGTTTCTCAAGGATTTTCTGGAAACAGGATTTAGAGAAGCAACGATGTTTCATGAATTGTCCTTGTCTTTTTTCTGCTTGTGGTTGATTATGTCAAAAAGACTAGGGCAATCACACTCTTAGTTGAGTCATGATCATCCTTTTCTATGACTGCTTGTCTTATGTGATGGTACGACCTTGCACACCTTGATCTATGTCATATCATGGTGTTTGTTGGCCATTACAACGGTTTTCCCAATGATGATTAAGAGTAATAAATATTAAATTCCTATGCTAAAGTTTTGAAGGATTTGGTCTAGGAACTAACATGCATTTCCTTTGATCTGGTCATCTTCTCTCATCAGTCTAGTCATCTTCTCTCATCCATCTTATGATAATATCCTATGACATACAAAAACATAAGTGCATACATGATCATATAAAACATTGCATTAGGTCCATACATACATTACCCATAGCATTAAATCATAGAAATTTCATTGCATATTGCATTCATATTATCATAAGCATGACATCCATTCAAATAAATACATTATGCATATCATTATCACCATCATCACAAAATCAATAGAACATATAAAGCAACATTGCATAATCATTGTATCATCTCATAAGTAAGCATCATAGGACATACATGGCAAGACATATAAATGATACCATTATCCATCATAAACCAATAGCATACATAAAGTATCACATCACATATATCATAATGCATAAATCAAATAACATCACATAACACACATGTAGGCCGCATCAAAATTGCATCATATAATATCATCTCAAAAATGTACAATGTCACAGGATAAAGTCAAGAGATATCCCAAAAATGGAGCTCGCAGGCTCAATAATATATACATAATGTCATAACATGGAAACAAATATAGAAAACATGCCCCTAGGGTAGACTCTCATCATCCCCTTGTGGCGAAGAGTGGGGCGGTTGGAGCTCTGTGACTAGCACTGAAATGATGGGTGGACCTGTAGAAGCCTCTGTCTGTGCAACCAATGGAACTGAAACTGATGGCATAATCTCCATGGTAATAGACACCTATGATGTCACTGTGGCCTAGCTCTGAGAAGCAAAAGGATATGCCACTATTGGTTTCCTTTGTACTAACCTCTACACTAAACTAGTGGACCCATGATTGTAGCTCGAATGATGACTCGAGGCATACCTGTGAGAGTGGAGGGACTTGTGCCCTGATGTGTGCCCTGACGAGGTAGACCCTCCTGCACTCATGTGACTCATGTTGCTGCTCCCACTCCCTGATCGATGACCACTGCATGTCCTCGTTTGTGACCGCGACAATGTAGGATCTTGTCGCTCAGGAGGCACTGCCTACTCATATAGTGTCTTGTACTGCCCCAACCTCGTGCTCACCCTAGCTAGCTCATGAGCAATATCCCCAGAAGGCCTTGTACATAATGCTACAAACTCTATGCACCATTGAGCTGAGTCCTGCTAATAGATCATTGTCTGATCCCACTCTACCCGAGCCACCTCTAGCTCTGACTACAGTTCTCGGACCTGTGCCACACTCTCATCCAGTCTCCTCTGAAGCTCTGCCACCCTCTAGTCTGTCGTGGCATCATGGGGCAGCGCTAACCTGGAGGGTATCTCCTCATCTCCCTCCACCATCCTCCATTTGAGAAGTCTCTCAGCCTCATCCATGGCATCATCATCATCGCCATCCTCTGCCACATCCTCTCCGTCGAATCCCTCATCTCGAGGCACATCTACCTCCACATCCTCCTCCTGTCTGGCCTCCTCCTCTTACCTCGGCTGCTCCTCCTCCTGTCTCTCCTCCTCTGCCACATCCTCCTCCTGTCTCTCCTCCACCGATGGCTCCTCTTGTCTCTCCTCCTCCCCCTCTTACCTCGGCTGATCCTCCTCCTCTCTCTCTCCCTCCTCGGCCACCTCTGGGATAGCATCTAGTGCTACTCTTGCCACACGTGGGTGCACCCTCTCGCCCTGTCTCTGAACATCTTGCCTCTATCTTCAGCCATCTCCTCCATCATCTCCATCATCCCCTACATCTCCACCCTGGCCTCTGTCCCTACCTACATCCCTCCCTTGGCCTCTGCCTCCTCGCCTAGCTCTCAGCACACGAGGTATAACTGACCGTCTATCCACAGGTGCTGGCCCATCGGGATCTGTCAAAAGCACTAGTCTATGTGCCTGCCACCATAGATCATAATTTGTTGTGGTCTTGGGATCTGCAATCCCACCTCTCCATCCCCACGGCTGCGCTCCTAGCCCATTGATCTGCTGCTTGGTGAATGCTACTAGAATGGTTGGCCCCCAAGCTGCCTCTCTAGAAGACTGAGCATACTCGGTTGTCCCCGCAGGTACACCCTGCTGCTCTCCAAACTGTCACAGAACATGCTGTGGAAGGTACATCTCTATGATAAGTTGGCTTTGTACTATCTTTCCAATCAGGTAGCGGTACTGTCGGCAAAGACTGAGATGATCCACTTCATCATCCCACTGCTGGCAGTCTCTATATGGCCTCCAAATAAATGACACCATAGTATCGATCTGATGCCGCCACCAACCTGTCTCACCCATCCATGTCTATTGTAGAGCACCGGCATAGTAATACACATAGGGCATCCCCTTGGCCAACTGTGGTCTCTGAATCAGCGGACAAAATATAGCTATGTGCTCCCAGGCCCAAATCATCATCAGGGTGGTGCCACAGGATATACACTATTCCCTCCTGTAGATGACCTCGTACAGCTGGTGGTAGAATGTGCCCAATAAAGAAGGGCCCCAGGCATACACTATCCTGTCTCATCTCATCCCAACTAGGACGTCTCCCTAGCCAATAGGGAACCCATGACCGCGACGGTCAAGAATCAAAATACCGCCAATAAGTGTCACTAGGAATGCATCAAAACGAGCATAGTGCTCCTCCATAAACTCCCATCGAATCTCGTATCCTTGGATGTTGAGTCCTACACCCTCATCTCGATAGTATGCCCTAAAGGTCTACTCACCATGGCGAGGGTCGTAGATGATCCGCTCTCCTTAGATCGGTACACGTAGGATGTGGTAGACATCCTCAAGCATAATAGTCGCCTCACCCGTCGGCAAGTGGAAAGAACATGTCTCTGAATTCCAACGCTCGCATAACGCAGTTAGTAGTCCCCTATTTTCCTGAATAGCGGGCATATAGGCGACATAGAACAAACCTAGCCGCATCAATCGTCGCCGCTCCCACAGATTCAGCTGATCAGCAAACCGGAAGATCATCGATCTACTCTCTCACATGTTAATCAGGGCAAGCTATCTCTGTACAAAGCCGAACAACACGTAAGTACCTTCTAGAAAATTTTCAGTATCATCAAAAGCATTTCAGATTTCAAAAGTATCAAAATCATCCCTAGTCAAAGCTAAAGTCAAATGTGTCACGTTGACTGCAATTACCTCGCAAAACAATGAATGTGTCGTTTCGTACTTCAAATGTGTCGCAACATGCCAATTGCGCCGTTCAGTGGTTCAAATGCGTCGCAGTAGAGCACTTGCGTTGCAATATATGACACTTCTGTCATTCCATTCAAATGCGTCGCTAAAGCATGTGAATGCGTCGCAAATTAATGATTGCGACATTCTAACTTTTGAATGCGGCTCAAAAAGGCGAATGCGTCATAGTTTTTGACAAATGCGTTGCAAAACCCTTGGCCTGCCTTAAACTACCCTTACACTTGCGTCGCGACGCATCAAATGCATTGAACGCAAAGACAAATGTGGCTTACACGCATGCATGTGTCACGATGCATTTGTTGTTCACCCTAAAACCCTACTTTTGGCATGCAAAACAAAAAAATTACAAAGGAGGTTAGGGGTACATACCGTTGGCTCTGAGCCCTCTAGCCGCCTGAAAGTCTGGACAATCTTGCCGTGACGCTCTATCACTGGAATCACCATCCTCGTTGCACTCCTTTTCGCTCTGAGCTCTCAAAATTTACAAAGTGAATAGTGGAAATGAATTGACTTTTACCCCTTTGTCAACCTATTTATAAAATCAAAATGGCATTTGTCAACTAGGTTATTACTGGAGGCTCATTTGACCAATTTTGACCACCCCATTGCTTGTCTTAAACATGTCAGAATCTGAAACCGTCTGCGCCATCATTTTTCTGGTGATCAAATTGACTTATCGGGACCCTTTCCAAATTTTTCTGTCACTAACCCAAAATTTGAAAAACTTCTCGAGGGGGCATTAATACTCTACAGCTTCACTGTGGCATGGCTTTGACTTATTTTCTTTGTCACAATGCGACATGCTACATTATGACAAAGAGGGGCAAAATGTAGACACATAAAAATGACCTAGGCCTGCAAGCTTCATTTTTCATCTTTCGTCCTAGCATAATTATGACATTTAATTATGTCTTTGGTCCACATTCGACTATTAATTAAATCATTCATAATGTAGACACATAAAATTGTCCTAGGTTTGCAACTCTTGATTATTCAACATTGCCCCTTTCATTCTTAATAATTAAATAATTTTTAATTATTTAATTATTTTCTAAAGTCATAATTCTTCTATTAATTAAATAATTTTAATTATTTAATTAATTCATTTTTATCTTTATTTCTCCCTTGATTAATTAAATAAATCTTATTTATTTAATTACGTCAATTAGGTTCCTTTTCTTTCCAAAATTAAATAAATTCTTATTTATTTAATTTTTATCCACTTTCCACTATAATTAAATAATTATTTTAATTATTTAATTATTCATTAGCCTTTTCTCTCATTAAAATAAATAAATTTGATTTATTTAATTTAGTCAATTCTCTTGAGTTTTGAATTAAATCATTATTTAATTCAAAATGATTCCTTTTGTCACATTCCTCCATAATTAAATAATATCTTTATTATTTAATTATTTACTGGTCACTTGGAGTAAATAAATTTTATTATTTAATTTCTCCAGCAACCTCTTTGTCCGTGCCAGTCTTATCTTCCAAATTAATTCTTATCTTTTGACATCTCATTTAATTTCGACCCTTGATTGAATTATTTTATAATTCAATCTTGGCCCTTCATCCTTATCATTTGCCCTAATTTTGACCTAACCCTAATTCTTATTGCAACATTCAATCTTGATCATTGATTCTAGGGTTTTTGTCATCTTCTCATCCTGGCCACACATTCAAAATTGCAGTTTTTATAAAATGGCAATTTTGTTCTCATTTGTCTCTCTCTGGTCCATGTCTATTTTCTGTCAACTTAGGGTTATCATTTTAACAGTCATTTGTCATTTAGCTTATTGTGAAGTCACTTTCTTTTATGCAAATCCTTCAACACTTGCATAGGGCTTAGGCACTTGTCATAGTTGCTCATTTGAAATCTGAGGGCATCTTTATTTACTGCAAGCTAGGAGGTGTAACAAGGGTCAACCATGGAAGATGAGGACTTAGGGTAACATTGTTTCTTTTGTTTTCATATTATTTCCTTTGTACTTTGTTATTTCATTGGGATTTTGATGTTATTGTGCTAACCCATCTAACAAGATCTGATTTTCCCTTGATTACACATAATTATTTAATTAATTCATGTCCTCTTATTCTTCATAATTATTAAATAAATAAATCTTATTTATTTACTAAATACGTCATTAATTGTCTAAGTCTTCCCCTAATTAAATAAATTTCTTAATTTATTTAATTACATTTATGCATTTATTTCTTCCTGATTATTAAATAAATGAATTTGATTTATTTATTTAATATGTCACTAATTCTCATAATTAAATGAATTGATTAATTTATTTAATTATTAATCTTATCTTCTAAATTAAATAATTATCTTTAATTATTTAATTGTCAAAATTAATAATCCTCTCATTTTAAATAAATGAAATTATTTAAAATGTCATCACATTCTTAACTGGTCCATTTTAGTAAATAATCTGAAAATCGATTATTTATTATCTCACAAAATCCATATTTTGAATTAATTTAATTCAAAATGGTAATATTCTTCTAAAAATCAAGCAATCGAGCAAATTCTTGATTTTCCAAATCTGATCTTCAGTTCAACCCTTATCTTCTTGATTTTTTGAATCTCACAAATCAGGCAGTCTTTATCTTCTTGATTTTCAAAAATCTTTATTTTTCTAATTAATTATCTCATTTATTCTCCACCGCCGATTCGATCTTCTTAGATGACATCTCGACCACTTGTTTAAGGATTTTTCCCTAACCCTGATTAGGGATTATCAGATTTAATCTCGTCCTCTGATTTTAGGTCTCTGTCGAAAGTCAATCTCATCCGTCCATTCAAAATGGCATTTTCTATTAAATGCTATTTTACTCTCATTTTTAGATTACACACTAACACACTTAGACATTTTACAGACATTGCAGCATTTATTATCATATTCCATTTAGTTTTGGCATATTTTAACATAGGCATTTTTAATCATATTGTCATAGTCATAGGCATTTAGATTCAAATCCTTCAAAGCTTGTGTAGGACTTCGTCAAATATTGCTCGCACGTTGAATCTGAGGGCAACATGTCAACCAACAAGTTAGAAGGTGCTATGGAGGTAATCATGGAAGATTCGAGGAACAGGTATAACCGTTCGTTTATTTAATTTCCTTTGTGCTTCATAGATCTTCGAGTAATAGTTTTTATTGATTTGCTAACCTCTAATCTACCTAAATTTGACCCTTAGTTACAATATATACATGTCTTGTGGTTCTGACCCCTACTAATGTTGGCATAGTGATGATGGTGGCCGTGGTGGTGGTCCCCCTGAACCTGTCCCACTGCTAGATCCTAGCCTCCCTGGCCTCGCCCCTATCCAACCACCTGATCACCCTAACCCTGATCCTATTGGGGATCCTGTGGAACATATCCCCTACATGTACCTCTCCCTCTAGGCCTCCCTCACAGAGGTACCCCTATTGGATCTTTCAATCAAAGAGGAGGCACAAACCATGCATCATATTTAGGGGTGGTCCTCACATCAATTTGTCCCTAATAATAGACCCAAGGCATGGCCACAAGCTATCTAAACTCATTAATCGTGACCTACGGTTGTATCTATGGACCCCATATATCCTCCTTAGTAGTCCTCACAAATATAGTTGTGTACTCATTTGTAGGTGCATCTTGCACCTCACCAAACTACCAGGCCACTCAATTCGGCAGGTGCCTCTTGATCATTGTATGCTCTCAGCCCTGAATATACCAAGTCTGTCTAGCAAAGAAAAGTTATTGGTGATCATTGTACCAGGCAGGCATCTGCAACCATGGCCACCATTGGAACATTGTCATATCATCGATGACTTTCCGCAATAAGGAATCCCCAAGGCACCTATATGTTATAGGGTTATATGTCCTCTATACCTAAAAAACCACTAGCTCATCTAGATCCACATCTTCCAAATGGACCACTAGTCTGAGAATGGTAATGTGCTCCCATGCCCAGATATGTAACAAAGTAACACCAACTCCAATGCCTCTCCCCTGGCAATATAAAAACTAGTGCATATCATGATAGAGTGAGGCCAGCATGACTAGGCCCCATGCATATAGTGTCCTCATGTAAATCATCTTGTGCCATACAAGCCCCCAACCAGGACTGAATCCTTTGCATTTCCAATCTAGGGTAACAATCCCATAAATCAATGCTCTGACCACTAGTCTAAAAATGGGTGAGTTCCCTCGATACATCTCCATATCAATTTGTGAGCTCAAAAGTACAACATACTCCTAATGTAGAACCTCATGGCATGCATCATACCCAATTTTTGTTCCATATATGACCCATTCCCCATGAATGGGAAGCCGCAGTATCCTCCACATGTCCTCCAACATCACCGTGGCCTCACTGGTGGGTAGGTGAAATGACAATGTCTTGTTGTGTCATTTCTCAACTAATGCAGTCATCATGGCCAAATATTTCCTCACCTCAGGCAATATATATAATGAACCAGAGCCTTATCTCCCTAAGGTGCTCCTATAGAATCTCGTCCAAATCCTCTAACTCCTCAAGCAGGATGAGCCGGTTCTCGCGAGACATAAGTGGCTAGATAACCTCCTACATGCACAAAGCACACAATGTCAAAATTTGGCTAAAATCGACAAAGTTTTGAGCTTTTTCACCCCCAATCAACAATTGTGTTGTAGTTTTCAATTGTGTCACTATAATTATTTTTCTAAATGGTGTCGCCCCTTTTCAAATCCAAAGAAGCGTCACTCTAGACAATTGTGTCACTAAATTTCCTAGCGTCGCTCAAACCAAATCCCATCTAGCGCTCCTAAATGCACTTGCATCATTAAATTCAAAATGAAACCCTAATTCTAAATCTTGAGAAGTGTCGCTATCTACAATGGTGTCACTATAATCAAAAAAAGCATCACCAAAATTCCCCAAAGCATCGCAATAGGGTGATGCCAAACTTCCCCTAACTTTGACACCTAATAAATGCACAAAAAAATGAAGTACTGGAAAAATTTTGATTTGCATACTAGTGGTCCTACGCCTGGAGGCCATTGGTACTCTTGAACTCGATCAGCGATGTGTCATGCAATCACATGGCAAGCCATTTCATCAAAGGATCAAAGCAAAAAGCCCAAGAAATCTCAAAGTGTGAATGCACAAATGAATTGAAAGTGACCCTTTAACATATATTTATGCCTAAAAATTAGGGTTTTTTTCCCTAATTTGAGAGGGAAGCTAGGGTTTTTAGCCTGTTTTTCCAATTCCTGAGCTATGGGGCATTTTTGAGACTTTTTTTTGTGTTTCTAAGCTTGTTTTCACATCCTAACACCTTTTGTGACCCCTAAATCAATTTTTCACCTTTTTCAAGAGATCAACCTAAAATTTCAATTGGGTACCAACTTAATTCCTTCCACTGGGGCAAAAATGTGGCATCCAAAAAATCAAGAATTTTTAAATTTTTTATCTAAGTAGTAGCATTAATCTGAAAAGCATCAATATTTGAACCAATGTAACAAGTACCTCACTTCAAAGAGGGGGAAAATGTAGAAACTTAAAAATATTCTTGAATGGTATTACACACTTGAATCTGATCACTAACATCGTTTCATCCTAAAATTCATCCTCTTTTCACTTGTTTAATTAAATAAGCCTAGTTATTTAATTAAATGCATCATTTTCATCTATTAATCTAATTGATTTGATTAGCATTAATTCACCCCTTTCACCTTCACCTCTCATCCTTTTTAATTGAATAAATCAAATTATTCAATTTAAACACCTTATGTCCTCTCATTTATTTGAATAATCCTAAATTATTTAATTAAATGTCATTTGCATCCCCTTTTATTAAATAAATTAATTATTTAATGGACATCCTCATATTCTTCAACTTGCACAATTAAAACTTAGTTTTAATTACTAATTGCTATTTTTCCTCACCCATCCACTTTCATGGGGAATATTCCAAAGGAATATTCTCCTATTTTGGCTCCAAAAATGGAATATTTTTTCCTAACAAACTTTCAAAGTTGTTACAAAGTGTGTTTTTTTTAATAATTGTGAGCCCTTGATGCTTTCTTTGATCCATGTGATCTTTGATTCTCATATCCTTGATCCGTGCCTTGATCCATGCCTTCACCATTGATTCCATATTGACCATTGATTGATCCTTTTCATCTTGACTATTGATTCTTCATTTTCTCTCCTATAAATACTTCACCATTTGGAGAGAAATGGATCCACCTTTTTAGAGAAAATTTATGCTTCCCGTTTGAATAATATCTTTATTCATACTTGCACCATTTTCAAACTTTTTCATCTTTCCATAGCATTGTTTTATTACATTTAGTTTAGTTTCTCAACAATGGAGTTTGGTTAAATGCTCATTTCATTGAAGGTATTGGGAAAGGGTCACCCTTCCACATCGATGTGACACCACTCCCCCAATGGGATAAGGTTTGGAGTATTAGAATGGATTTATTTTAAGCTTTCATGTTTACTTTAATGGTTTCTTAGTTTTTGAAGCTTTCGAACATCTCATTGGGATTGTAGTTTAGAGGGTTAAATATGTCTTAAATTCATTAGGATCTAGGATATTTAACCTATACTATGATTACAATCATAGATATCTAAGTTGGCCCCCATGCATCTAAATCCACAAGATCTAACTTTTCACTCTTCTTTTCCTTCCCAACTCTGAGAAATCTAACTCTTGTTTGTTTTCCATAAACATAGTTTTCATAAAAATACAAATCAATTTTCTTCAAACCTAGAAACAAATTATTTTAGTGGAGAATCCCCATCCAACTCTCACTCACATGTCCAAGCCTATGGTGCCACAATGTTGCATTTGCTCCTATAGAAGCTAAGGAAATAGAAAAATAAAAATTACCAATACATATTTATACAATGTACCTACCTTTTCTCCTTTTTTTCTATTATCAATGTTCCTTTAGTGACCTTCCATAAATTCTCTATAAATGTAAATGTACAAAATTCACTTCCTTCTCATGTTGAAATTAGATTTCTTCTCAAATCAAGAATATTTTTTACCTCTTTCAACAACCATTGGTTTTCATTTGTAAATGTTATATGTATCTTACCCTTTCCAATAATTTTGCATGGTTCATCATCACCCAAATAAACCTGTCCCAAAAACCTTTAAAGAATTTAAAAAATATTTCCTATGGGGTGTGGCATGAACTGAAGCCCTTGAGTCTAACACCCAAGAATCAGTAATATTATCTAATGAAAAGATCAAAAAATCTTGCAACACATCACCTGCTACATTTTCTTATTATTTTCTTGTTGTTTGTCTCCTTATTTTTCCTTTCAAGACTAACATTTTTTTCTTTAGGTGTCCTTCCTTCTTACAATGCCAACACTCCAACCTTCCTCGAGATTTGGATCTACCCTTCTTAAACTTCCCACAATTTCCTAGGATATTTCCTCTTTCCCTATATCTTCCCCTATTTGCCACAGTAAAAGCATTACCTAATATCTCACCTATGCTTTTTCATCTCATTTCATTGCTAAGTGTGTCGTAGAAAAATGGCCCCTTGTCATTTTCATGGCCTTTTAGGTCTTGTTTCATGGTGTTTATGTTGGCAACACAAGGGCAGACAACTAAGAGGAGGGGTGAATCAGTTGTCACAAAAATTTAAACTTTATTAAACTTGTTCTCATATCTGATTAATAAAAATGAAAGCATAAATCAGTACCACATCATAAACACACATAACACCAAGATTTTTTACATGGAAACCCCGTTAGGAGAAAAACCATGGTGGAGGTTAGTCCACAAGATTATAACCTGTTAAAAGTATAAAACAATAAATGGGGAATGCACATGCATTCAGGCGCACTGCCTAGAGCTCACTACTCAAATAAAAAAGGCTTACTGCCCAATAGGAAGACTCACTATCTTACAGAAAGATTTGGGTTACATCTGGAAGATTGAACTAAGAAAATAGCATCTTCTCATGCTTGATTACAGTTCTGGTTAAGCACAAAAATTTTGCCCACTCTTCATAGTTTGCTTCTGCCTTCGAATGATTAGAACATTATTTGCACACAGGACTCACACACTTTGCTTCACATACATCCAAATGATAAAACAATCACTCATATATATTTGTAACCAAGAATAACATCTTCTACATGTCGGATTTAATAAAATATAAAATAAATACAAATTGTTGGCCCAAAACATAAATAATTATCAATGTGAATCAACCAACGTCGGCCACAACATAGTGAATACCCAAAACAACATCCTCGAACATGAAACACCTTCAATAATTAATCCTCGAAGATCCACAACATGCTACAATCACCCTGTCGGCCATGAACATGAAAAACATGAACACGCAAGAGAAAATCTCCAATCACAAGCACAACGATCAATGCAGATGTGCAACAAAGATAGAGCGTGATCTAGAAACATCCACAAGCATCATGAATCACTAGAGAAGCATCTACAACACTTCACATTACCAGAATCACATCACCTTCTTTTAGGAACACCAACTAAAGAAACAGAAAAACTGTCAAAACATAGATACTCATAACTCGATCAAATCTTCATGCAGATCTCTAAAACTTAACGTGGATAAACTAGATATACTTGAAAAAAAACCCTTTAATCCAAAACCTCTGATCATCAATATACTAAGCCGGCCATCATATTGAACTTCACTATACCACCGATAACCTGCAACTTACTTTATTACAATTTTCTCAATAGCCTCGACATATACAGCCTCAAATTCTAATAGTGTTGACATCAATGACAACCACATATCAGCAACATCCAACAATATCCCCCTTTGGCATTGATGGCAACACATGATATGAAAAAAATCATCAACCCAACTTCCTCTTAGAACTTTTTCTCCCCCCTTAGGTTTTGACTCTTTTCTCCTCAACTCTTTCACATGAATCTTCTCCCCACAAAGTTTTTCACATGACTCTTCTCCCCCTTTGACATCAATGACAAAGATATACATTATCTTACTCACACGAGCTCTGAACCACATTTCTTAACATCTGACTACTCCCCCTGGGTAGCAACCACCACAACATCAATCTAGATCAAGATATGACTATGAAAATGCATGGACTGATGCAAGTTAATGCACCTTCGTTCTAATTAGGAAGGGTAATCACCCCTAGCTTTCCTCTGAGATACTCAAAAATATCCTTAGGCAAAGGCTTAGTAAAGATATCTAAAATTTGTTCCTTAGTAGGCACATACTCCAGTCTGACTCCCTTTTCACTCACCTTCTCTCTTAAAAAGTGAAACTTGATAGATATATGCTTGGTTTTTGAATGCAGCACTAGATTCTTAGAAATGTTAATTGCACTTGAATTATCATAGAATATAGAAATAGGTTCATCATACACAACTCTGATATATTTCAACATCTACTTCATCCACAATACTCGAGTACAATTTTTAGCAAAACCAATGTATTTGGCCTCTGCAATAGATAAAGAAATGGAATTCTACTTCTTACTTAACCATGAAATCAGCTTCTTTCCACAGAAAAATGCACCACCACTAGTACTCTTTATGTCATTCACATCTCCTTCCCAATCAGCATCAATAAAATCACTCAAAGTAAAGTCATCTTCCTTAGGATACCATACGCCAAAATCAACTGTCTCGTTCAAGTATCTAAAAATCTTCTTCATAGTAGTCACATGAGATTCCTCAGGATCAACTTGAAATCTTGCAACAATGCATACAGCATTCATGATATCAGGTCTAGTTTGAGTCAAATAGAGAAATCCACCAATCATGGATTTGTATCTAGTCTGATTTTCTTTGGGAGAATCATCATCTTGAGTCAACTTACATCTGGTCACCATAGGTGTACCAACTAGCTTTGAATCTTCCATACCAAACTTCTTTAGCAATTCTTTCACATACTTGGACTGAGATATAAAGATCCCTTTGTCTAGCTGAGTAATTTTCAATCCCAAAAAGAATTTCATTTCTCCAATCATAGATATCTCAACCTCACTTTGCATCTCATTAGTAAACTTCATGCACAAACCATCATCTCCTCCAAAAATGATATCATCAACAAAGACTTCAACAATCAAATCTTTATCATGATCAATCTTGAAATACAGATTACTATCAGCAGTACCTTTATTAAATCCAAGCTTCAATAAATACTTATCCAATCTGGAATACCATGCTCTTGGAGCTTGCTTAATTCCATACAATGCTTTATTTAACCGACAAACCATATCTCCCTAATCAGTCAATTGAAATCCATCAAGTTGCTCAATATACACTTCTTCTTCTAGTTCACCATTTAGAAATTCTAACTTGACATCCATATGATAAACCTTGAAATTTTTGTAAGCAGCATAAGCAAGAAATAATCTCACAACTTCAATCCTAGTAACAGGGGCAAAAATTTCTTCAAAGTCAATTCCTTCCTTCTGTGAATATCCTTTACACACCAGTCTTGCTTTGTTTCTAACTTCACCTTAGTCATTCAGTTTGTTCTGAAAGACCCATTTAGTTCCAATTACATTTTTGTACTTAGGTCTAGGAATCAGAATCCATGTATTATTCTTCTCAATTTGTTGTAGCTCTTCTTTCATTGCTTCCATCCAATGTTCATCTTTGCATACTTCATTGACACTATTAAGCTCTGTCTTTGAAATCAAACAGTATTCTTCTCCAATTCTTCTCCTAGTTTGAACACCTTTTTTCTTATCACCTATAATATGATCTTCTGAATGATTCAGTCTTACATACCTTGGATTCTTAGGATGTTCTTGAAATTCAGGCTCTTGTGATCTCACTTCTGCACTTTCACTAGTTCCTTCCTCTTGGCTTTCCTGATTCACGAGAATGATCTGCCCTTGATTTTGAGTTTGAACTGAACTGACATTCTGATCATCTAAATCATATCCATAGGTTTTGGATGGTCTAATTGTGTCTTCATCAACCTTGACATTAGCACTTTCAACTACTTTCCTCAATCTCTTGTTGAAGCACCGATAGGCTTTACTTTTAGTAGAATAACCTGTTGGAAAAATGAGGATAGACAACTGAGAGGGGAGGAGAATCAGTTGTCACAGAATAATAAACTTTTCAAACTTTACTTAATCTTAGATTTGATGAATAAGCAATTAACACATCAAAGAGATAGAGAACACAAATATTTTTTACGTGGAAACCCTGTTAGGGGAAAAACCACAGTGGATGTTAGTCCACAAGATTATATCCTGTTAAAAGTATAACAAAATCAATAAAGGGAATGCACATGCATTCAAGCACACTTCCTAGAGCTCACTGCTCAATTACAGAAGGGGCTCACTTCCCAACAAACATAATAGGATTAAAATTCAGAGGGTATGAACTGAGAGAATAGCTTCTCCAAAAGCCTGATTACAGTTTTAATTAATCACAGAAAACTCCTTCACAAACTAGTTCACACTTCACTCAACCTTCTTCAAACTCTACTCTATAATTGAATGATATTCACACATACACACATGATAGCACACTCAGCACCTTTTCAACACACTACACCGATGAAACAATCACTCTTCTATATCCGCTACATGAGATTTCATCAATAACTTAGTCGGCCAAGAAAATAAAACATATTTGCAATGTCAACCCAAATTTACAAATAAATTTTTAATTGTGAATCCACCAAGGTCAGCCACAACATAGTGGGGACCCAAATTAACAATTCCAACACAAAAATACTTCAATTAATTTCACCTCGAAGATCCACAACACGATACCACCAACATGTCAGCCAAGAACAAGAAAAACAAACATATGCAAGAAAAGTTTATGACCACGAGCACATCGATTAATGTGGGCGTACCACAAAGATAGAGCATGATCTAGAAACATTCAAGAACACCAAGAAACAACATAGAAACATCCGCAACAACTGAGATTTCCAAAATCACACAAACTTCACTCAGGAACACTGATAGAGACCACAAAAACACTATCAAACCACAACATGATCAAATCTATACATGGACCTCTAAAACTTCCGATAGATAATCTAGATACACTCAGCAGAAGACCCTTTTTTTCCACAGCAGTTGAACTTCAATGTAAAGAACAAGATCCCTTCATGACCTGTACAGTTCCACTAGGAACCTAGAACACTTTCTTTTACAATTTTCTCAATATCTCGACATATACAGCCTCTAATACACCAAATGCTAATAGTGTTGACATCAATGACAACCACATATCAGCAACACATCCACGAAATCCAACAATCTCCCCCTTTGGCATTGATGGCAACACATGATGTGAAAAATACCATCAACCCAACACACTTGCTTTCCCTTTGGTTTTGACTCTTCTCCTCAATATCTCTTCGACCCTTAAAAGAATTTTTCACATTGCACTTCTCCCCCTTTGACATCAATGGCAAAGGTAACCATGACCTTTCCATGTACATGCTCTGAACCACATATTTGCACATCTGACTACTCCCCCTGAGTAGCAACCACAGAAACATCAATCTGGATCATAATATAGCAATGTAGCTCACGGATTGATGCAAGTAAATGCATCTTCTTAGTTTTCATCAGGAGTGGTGATTACCCCTAGCATTCCTCTGAGATACTCAAAATTATCCTTCAGTAACAACTCAGTAAAGATGTCTGCAATCTTCTCTTTGGTAGGCACATACTCCAATCTGACTTCTTTCTCATTCACTTTCTCCCTCCAGAAATGAAACTTGATCGATATATGCTTAGTCTTAGAGTGTAGTACCGGATTCTTTGAAATATTTATTGCACTTGAATTGTCACAATATATGGCAATAGGCTCTTCATATATCACCCTAATATCATTCAACATTTGTCTCATCCATATTACTTGAGTACAATTGTTTCCGGCAGCAATATATTATGCGTCAGCAGTAGATAGAGAAATGGAATTCTGCTCTTTGCTCAACCAGGACACCAACTTCTTCCCTAGGAAGAAAGCACCACCACTAGTAATTTTAATGTCATCTACATCACCATCCCAATTTGCATCAGTATATGCACTCAGAATGATATCATCATCTTTTGGATACCAAAGTCCAAAGTCAACTGTTCCTTTTAGATATCTGAAGATCCTCTTAACAGTAGTTGCATGTGATTCTTTTGGATCAGCCTGAAATCTGGCAACCATGCATACATCATTCATAATATCTGGTCTAGTCTGAGTTAAATAAAGTAATCCACTGATCATTGACATGTATCTAGTTTTATTTGCTTTGGGAGAATCATCATTTTTTGTTAGCTTATAGCTAGTCACCATGGGAGTACCAACAGGCTTTGAATCTTCCATCCCAAATTTCTTCAATAGCTCTCTCACATATTTGGACTGAGATGTGAATATCCCCTTGTCTAACTGGGTCACTTGTAATCCTAGAAATAACTTCATCTCTCCAATCATACTCATCTCAAATTCATCCTTCATCTCTCCAATCATACTCATCTCAAATTCATCCTTCATCTCATCAACAAACTTCACACATAAATTGTCATCTCCTCCAAAAATGATGTCATCAACAAAGACTTCTATAATTAATTATTTATCACGATCCAATTTGAAATATAAGTTGCTATCAGCAATACCTTTAGTGCATCCAAGCTTCAGTAAGTATTTGTCCAATCTAGCATACTAGGCTTTGGGGGCTTGCTTGAGTCCATATAGATCTTTCTTCAAGCAGCAGACCATATCTTCCTTGTCAGTTAGCTGAAATCCATCTAGCTGTTCAATATATACTTCTTCTTCTAGTTCTCCATTCAGAAATGTTGACTTCACATCCATCTAATAAAATTTGTAGTCATTTTATGCAGCATAAGCAAGAAATAATCTAACAGCTTCAATTCTAGCAACAAGGGAAAAAGTTTCTTCAAATCAATACCTTCCATCTAAGAATACCCTTTACATAATAGTCTTTCTTCGTTCTAAACCACTTCACCTTGTTCATTTAGCTTGTTCTGAAACACCCATTTAGTACCAATCATTTTTTTTTCTTTAGGTCTGGGAACCAGTATCCATGTGTCATTCTTTTCAATTTGTGTCAACTCTTCCTTCATAGCTTGCATCCAGTGTTCATCTTGAGAGGCTTTAGTGACATTTTTAGGTTCAATCTTGGAAATCAGGCAGTATTCTTCTACAATCTTCCTTCTAGTTTGCACTCCTTTATTTTTATCTCCTATAATTTGGCTTTCAAAATGGTTTAGTTTTACATACCTTGGAGTTTTGGAATTTTCTTGAACTTTTGATTCTTCTGATCTTCCTTCTGTATTTGCACTTGTCTCTGCTTCCTGACTACCTTGACTTACTGGAACGAATTGAGGTTGCTTTATCGGAACATATGGAACATATGGCACAGTTTTAAGTTGATTCTGTGTCTGGACATTCTTCCCTTTGTTTGTATTCTCTTCATCAGAATCATATCCACAATATATGGATGATTTGACAGAATCCTCATCAACTCTGACATTTTCACTCTCAACCATCTTTCTGAGTCTTTTTTTATAGCATCAGTAGGCCTTTCTCTTAGTATAATAACCTAAAAAGATTCTTTCATCGCTTCTTGCATCAAAATTTCCTATATCATCATCTCTCTTGATATAACATTTGCTTCCAAAGATCTTGAAATACTTAACAGTAGGTTTGTAACCAAACAATAGCTCAAAAGGGGTCTTACCATAATTTCCATTAACATTTACCATGTTTAAATTATACACAGTAGTGCTTACAACTTCACTCCAATAGCTCTGGGGAGCATTTCCTTCTAACATCATTGGTCTAGCAGCATCCAAAATTGTTATATTCTTCCTTTTTGCAACTCCATTCTGTTGAGGGGTTCGGGGAGTAGATAATTGTCTTCTAATTCCATTTTCTTCACAAAAAGAGTTGAACTCCCTGGAGGTGAACTCACCACCTCTTGTGAGGAAAGCTTAGGTGCAGAACAAACTCTCCTAACGTCAAAACCTTAGGGAAGAATGCAGAGGTGACTTTAAATTTTCAATTACAGTCCAATTAAGATACTCATGAAAGAAATAATTGAAACAGAGAAATTAACATACATAGATGAACACCAGATTTACATGGGAAAACCCTTACAGGAGAAAAACCCACCACACCAAGAAAAGCCTCTTTGTATTACAGTAAACAAAATTACATACAGAATTCAAACTTAACTTTCTGATGTCAATTTACAGCAGTAGATTCAAAGATCAACCTTGTACAGAACATCCCAGTTACAATGCTCTCTAAATTGAATTCACACACATCTGATCATCCATCGAACTCTTCATTGAACCATTCATCATCTTCGATTCCAGAGTATATCCATGTCATTCATGATCTATTGATCTTCCTCATAGGAACAGCCACAACAGTCTAACCGCCAATGGTTCGCCTTCAGCTTCCTCTGATTGGTCAAACACATACCAAGTAGGATCTTCAGATGGTCAAAAGTCATTCAAGCAGAATCGCATGTCGGTGAGACACTAGTCGTGTCTCCCTGATGCTACAGTTCTCCTCTGACGCTATCGGCATAACTTATAACTATCGGAAAGAGGTCATAACGAGCTACAAGAGTCATACTGATATCCAAAACTATCGCCCAGACTATCGCTATCAGCAAGATCGGTGAGACCTCTCACCGAAGTCCACAGCAGACTCATCGGCAAGACTATCGCATTCGCTATGAGTCATATAGAGCCCTTAAGTCTTACCGATGTCAAAACACCTGTCGGCGAGACCAACAGTCATCGGCAAGAGATCATACCAAAAGCACCAGCCTGTCAGCGAAACCACATCCATCGGCAAGAGTTCTTACCGAATGCAAATCTGCCAGCCAAGAGTTTCCCCGAAGACATCCTTGTGAATAACTGTCAATGAGACTTCAACAATTGCTATGAATTCCAACAAGTCATCAGGTCACACCGAAGAGTTAAACCATCAGCGAGAGATAGTCAATTGCTAAGAGTCTTCAAAGGTCACACCTCTCCCCGACGCTACCTGTCACCAGGAGTCACACCGAAGACATCTGATAGGAACCAAACCATCGGCAAGAGATCTCCCCGAGCGAAGAGAGGTAGGAAAACTCATAGCGACAAGAAAGTCTTAGCGATAACTCCAGTCGGTAAGACAACAACAAGGTCTTGGCAACCTGAGCATTCCACAAGGTTACACAGCTGCTAGTTGGCTAGACAGAAAGAATGTCACACCGACTTTTCTCTTTTAGGAGTTTCATGCCAGTAAGATTGAGACACATTTTCCAACATTCTCCCACTTGACGAAGATATTACTGACACCTCCAGAGCACAACAAAACTATTGAAATTCATGGGCACTAAGGCCCATTGAACTGGCACACCACCTGTACTTGTTTGTGCTCACAGGCTTCGTCAATGCATCTGCAACATTCTCCAGAGTATCCACTTTTTCTAAAGAGACCTTTCCATCCTCCACCATATCTCGTACAAAATGATACTACACATCAATATGTTTCATCTTGGCATGGAAAGTAGGATTCTTCACCAAACAAATAGCACTATGACTATCACAGTAAATTGTTATTTGTCCTACATCAAAACCAATGTTAGAACACAAATGTTTTAACCAAATTTCTTCCTTACAGGAATGTGTTGCTGCCATGTATTCTACCTTTGTAGTGGACAAAGCGACTATAGTCTGCCGCTTACTCATCCAACTCACTGCACCATCATTCATCATGAAAATATATCCATCGGTGGATCTTCTGTTGTTAATGTCCCCTGCCCAATCAGAATCCACATAGCCTTGAATGCTGAGAATCCTTTGTGATTCAACCAAGTTTCCATGGTAACACAATGCATATTCAAAGTGCCCTTCAAATATCTGAATACTCTTTTCATAGCATCCCAATGTGTTCTTCCAGGATTAGCCATAAACCGACTAAGTACTCCCACTGTTTGGGCAATGTCTGGCCTTGTACAGACCATTGCATACATTAGACTACCAACCACACTAGCATAAGGCACACTGGTCATGTCCTCCATCTCAGTAGGATATTTTGGACAGTCTTCAATAGATAGCTTCATTCCCTAAAAAACTGGAACAACTAGCTGCTTGCAATCAGTCATACAAAATCTCTCTAGAACAGTCTTAATATACTTACTCTAACTGAGCCAAAGTTTTCTACTATTCTTGTCCTTGGTTATTTCCATTCCTAAAATATACCTTGCTGCACCAAGATCTTTCATTTCAAACTTTGTAAACAACTGAAACTTAAGATCAGAAATCATTAACTTACTATTGCCTATGAACAACATATCATCAACATAGAGAGCAATAATAAGAACTCGATCACTTTCAGCTTTGTAATACACACAATGATCAGATTTTGATCTTACAAATCCCAATGACAAAAAAAAAGTGTCAAACTTTTGGTAACACATTCTAGGAGATTGCTTTAATCCATACAGAGATTTTTTCAACTTGCAAACCAGTTTTTCTTTACCTTTCTCCACAAAGTGCTCAGGCTAGGACATATAAATCTCTTCTTCAAGGTCGCCATGAAGGAATGTTGTCTTCACATCCATCTGTTCAACCTCTAAGTCATACGGTGCTGTAAGTGACAAAAGGAATCTGATAGATATCAGCTTAGTTACAGGAGAAAAAATTTCTCCATAATCAATTCCCTCTACCTGGGAATAACCCTTCACAACCAACCTCGCCTTATACTTTTCCACACTGCCATCTAGACCTTTTTTTTTTTTAAATACCCATTTCAGCCAACCTTTTCTGCCTTCAGGCAAGGGCACCAAACTCCAAGTATCATTCTTTTCTAATGATGTCATTTCTTCATTCATGGCTTCCAACCAAGAGTTTGAATCAGACATTCTAAATGCCTCTTTCACAGTCCTAGGCTCATTAGTGCTAGAAATTAAAGCATAGGCACAAGTAGAATCTATCAAAGAAAACCCATACCTATTAGGTTGCTTTCTTTCATGAGTTGACCTCCTCACCTACTGAGGCTGAGGTTGTTCTTCTTCTTCAGAACTCTCAGAACTGCTTGAGCTATCCTCAATTTTAGGTACATTTTGAATTTTCAATTCCTCTTTAGCTGGTGTTGGAGGAATTTCAACTACATCCTTTTTGATTTCTGATTTTGTCTCTGACTGCAGATCCAAGGTAGAAGGCTTCAATGCATGAAAGATAACACTTATGTTGTATAGAACCTTCTCCGTATCGAGATTCCAAAGCTTGTATCCTTTTATGCTAGCACTATAACCAATAAAAATACATTTGACAGCCTTGTTTTCCAATTTAGATCTTTTCTCATTCAGCACATGTGCATATGCCTCACAGCCAAAGACTCGAATGTGTCTCAGAGAGGCCTTCATTCCAGACCATGCTTCCAAAGGTGTTTTCTCAACAAGAGCGGAATTAGGAGAATGGTTTATCAAGTAACATGTTGCAACTGCCTCTGCCCAGAACTTCTCCTCCAAGCTAGCACTACTCAGCATACTTCGTGCTCTTTCCATCACTGTCATGTTGAACCTTTCTGCAACTCCATTTTGCTTTGGAGTGTAAGGTGTAGTTTTATGTATTTTAATCCCATGATCTTTACAATACCTCTCGAAATCATCAGAACAAAACTCACCATCATTATTAGTCCTTAAACATTTTTTTTTCTTCCAGTCTAATTTTCTACAAGGTTTTTAAATTCCTTAAAACGACTGAACACTTTTGATTTACTTTTCAAAAAATAAACAAATGCTCTTCTTGAATAATCATCAATGAACGATACATAATATCTTGATTTAGACAAAGAAGGAACATTTACTAGACCAAAAACATCATAATGAATGTAATCAAGTAAACCAAAAGATTTGTGAGGACTAGAGTAGAATCAAGCCCTTCAACCAAGTTTTTAAACCTTTTTCTCCAATATGGCGAAGCCTATGATGCCAGAGCATAGTCTTTTCTGCTAGAAGTTTAACTTCCATAGAGTTTACACTATCAGGAACTTTTACCTTCTTTTCTCCATGAGTAGCTTTCTGTGACTTTACAGAGACACTATTGCATTGCACAGCATGTGCATCCAACTTATACAAGGTACCAATACGAGCACCCCTTGCTAGCACCATAGAGCCTCTAGTCATCTTGCAGCCATTTCCAGAGAACGTGACTTGCACTCCAATATCATTTAGCTTACTAACAGAAAGTAAATTTTGAGCCAGACCTGGTATATGCATTAAATCATTGATTCCCTTCACTCTTACATCAGGGAATTGAATTATGACTCTTCCACAACCAACTATTTCCAAAGATGAATCGCTTGCCAAATACACCCTTCCACCATCGTATTTTTCATACTTAGTGAACCAATCTCTATGAGATGTCATGTGGAAAGATGCTCTAGAATCAATTAGCCAAACATCATCTGATGTTTGTGTAGCCAAGGCTGCAATGAAAGCGTCTGCATCACTCTGAGAAGAATCATTATCGGAATAATTCTTCTTCTTCTTCTTTTTCTCCTCGTTGCAATCCTTTCGGACATGACCAAGTTTCCCACAATTCCAGCACTTCACCTTAGACTTCTTTCCAGGAGACTTTGATCTCCCTTTTGATTTTGATTTGGACTTCCTGTCCTTCTTCTTGCCTTTTTCTTTCGATCTGCCTCTAACAGCAAGAGCCTCCTTCGCCATCTCAGAAGATTTCCTTCTCATCTCTTCTGATAACAAAGAAGCAACAACATCTTCCATCTTAAAATTGGATGTCATACTCCCAATAGCCATCACCAGGTGATCCCAAGAATCTGGCAAAGAACATAATAATAGCATACAGCGATCTTCTTCATCAATCTTCACACCCACAGATGCTAATTGTGCAATCAACATGTTGAAAGCATTCAAATGATCAGCAACAGACCCTCCCTCCTACATTTTCAAAGTGTACAGCTTCTTCCTCAAGAAAAATTTATTAACCAAGGACTTACCCTGATAAATAGCTTCCAGTCTTTTCCACAAGGAAGATGCAATCTTTTCTTCATGAACATTCAGAAGAACAGAGTCTGCTAAACAAATTCTTATCAGCCCCTTTGATTTTCTATCTGCAAGGTCCCAATCCTCTTGCTTCATGCCTGTAGGCTTCGTTCCAGACAGCAAGCCATAGATCATGATCAACCAACAGATCTTCCATTTTGAGTTTCCACAACTCAAAATTACTGCCATTGAATTTCTCAATTTCAATCTTTCCTAACGTGCTTGCCATCTTAATCTATAATTTGAATTACCAGACTTCTACAAGACTCCCACTGAAACAGAATTGACACAAAAAACCCAATGTACCAACAAGGATAACACAACTGGCCAGGCTCTAATACCACTTGTAAGGAAAAACTTAGGTGCGGAACAAACTCTCCTAACGTCAAAACCTTAAGGAAGAATGCAGAGGTGACTTTAAATTTTCAATTACAGTCCAATTAAGATACTCATGAGAGAAATAACTAAAACAGATAAATTAACATACACAAATGAACACCAAATTTACTTGGGAAAACCCTTACGGGAGAAAAACCCACCACACCAAGAAAAGCCTCTTTGTATTACAGTAAACAAAATTACATACAGAATTCAAACTTAACTTTCTAATGTCAATTTACAGCAGCAGATTCAAAGATCAACCTTGTACAGAACATCCCAGTTACAATGCTCTCTGAATTGAATTCACACACATCTGATCATCCATCAAACTCTTCATTGAACCATTCATCATCTTCGATTCCAGAGTATATCCATGTCGTTCATGATCTGTTGATCTTCCTCACATGAACAGCCACAATAGTCTAACCACCAACAGTTCACCTTCAGCTTCCTCTGATTGGTCGAACACATACCACATAGGATCTTCAGATGGTCAAAAGTCGTTCAAGCAGAATCGCATGTTGGTGAGACACTAGTCGTGTCTCCCCGATGCTATAGTGCTCCTCTGACGCTATCGGCATAACTTACAACTATTGATAAGAGGTCATAATGAGTTGCAAGATTCATACTGATATCCAAAACTATCGCCCAGACTATCGTTATCGGCAAGATCGGCAAGACCTCTCACTGAAGTCCACAGCAGACTCCTCGGCAAGACTATTGCATTTGCTATGAGTCATATAGAGCCCTTAATTCTTACCAATGTCAAAACACCTGTCAGCAAGACCAACAGTCATTGGCAAGAGATCATAACGAAAGCACTAGCCTGTCGGCGAAACCACATCCATCAGCAAGAGTTCTTACCGAATGCAAATTTTACAGCCAAGAGTTTCCCCGAAGACATCCTTGTGAATAACTTTCGACGAGACTTCAACAATCAATATGACTTCCAACGAGCCATCAGGTCACACTGAAGAGTTAAACCATCGGTGAGAGATCCTCAGTCCCTAAGAGTCTTAAAAGGTCACACCTCTCCTCGATGCTACCTGTCGCTAGGAGTCTCACCAAAGACATCCGATAGGAACCAAACCGTTGGCAAGAGATCTCCCCGGGTGAAGAGAGGTAGGAAAACTCATAGCAACAGGAAAGTCTCAGCAATAACTCCAGTCAGTAAGACAGCAACGTCTCAGTGACCTGAACATTCCATAAGGTTACACAGCTACTAGTCGGCCAAACAGAAAGAATGTCACACCGACTTTGCTCTTTCAGGAGTTTCATGCCAGTAATATTGAGACACATTTTCTAACACCTTTGTCATATCTTAGACAATTGATTTTCAGACCTTTCTCATTCTCTTCCATAGCCTTGAAACTTTTGAACTTTTCTAGTGCATCATTTTTTTCTCTTAAAAAGGAAACCCATATCATTCTAGAATAATCAGCAATAATCAACATAAAGTACCTTTCTCCATGTATACTTATGACTCTGGAGGGACCACAGAGGTCAGTATGTAGCAACTCCAGTAAATCATTTGAATGAAACTGTTTGCTTCGGAAGGAGACTCTAGTTTGTTTACCCATCTGACATTCCTTACAAATTGTGTTAGCAAGCTTCACTAACTTAGGTAGATCTCTTACTGCTTGAGTGGAACTTACCTTGACAATGTTATCAAAATTTACATGACACAGCCTTCTATGCCACAACCAGCATTCATCTACTTGAGCAATTAAACAACTCCCACTAGCAGTATTGAGGTAAAAAATATTACCTTTTGTCTATTTACCAATAGCAATCATATATGCCAGAACTTCCATGTATCTTGCATCTTCCATTTTTTAATTGTAGATCATAGCCTTTGCCCACCATCTATCCAACACTCAAAATATTGTGCGTTAAGCCTTCAACATAAAGAACATCATCAGTGTTATCCTTACCACCAAGACAAATAGAACCTCTGCCACAAATCACACAAGCATTGTTGTCTCCAAATATTACAACACCACCATCATATTTATCTAGACTTACAAAAAAAAAATTGTCACCAGTCATATGATGTGAGCATCCACTTTCAATAACCCACTCATCCTTTTCTTCAACTTGGGCTGCAAGATCTTTCTCATCTTTAGTAGATTCAATAGCCACAGGACTATTTTCAATAGTAGCAATGAAAACCCATTCATCTTCATTTCCAGTATCTTTATCAGACTCATCATCAATCACTCCTTCAAAAAAGTAACATTTCTTTTGGAATCTAGACTTGTTTTTTATAAAAGGAAAAACAAGTTTTGAATGGACCCGAAACCATTTACAACAGGTTTTGGAAGGACCCGAAACCTTCAGGTTTTAAGGGGACCCAAAACCCACACCAAGAAGAACAAGCTGCCTAAAAGATAGGAACAGAAACAACCAACAGCACCACAGGAAGACAGCAAGCCAACACCCAGCCAAAAGCCAGCGGGCTGCCCAAGCAAGAACTAGGAAACTACAAGAGTCTAACACTCATTGGTTTTGACGGGACCAACAACCCACTACAGATCTGGAACAAAGCTCCATCAATAAAAGTTACAGAGCCGTATAAACCACACTTTCTGCCAATATAGGAAGGGTAACAACTAGTGCGTAGGGAAACCACTGTTGCCTTCAAATCCCATCTAATCTCTCCACCTCTATACGAGAGAGTCCCAAGCTCAACAATATCATGGTGACTGCAACACCCCTTAACCTTAACAAAGAACTCCAAAAAGATCAACTCTCTTTTCAAGATCTCCACCTCAATAGAAGATGAGGAAAAGGAAGCAGCATAAAGGCCAGCCTCAGCTTTCTTACTGCCATAAAACAGGGCATAATCAACCCCCCAACAAATCTTCCAGGCGTACTCGGAAGCATCTCGCTCCACCTCAATAGGAGAGAAGTCATGACTAGCCACATCCATCTTCCCCTCAATAGAAGATAGGACCACCTCCATAGGAAGGGCTAGAGTGACCCAAAGATATGCAATAGGAATGAACAGCACCAAGGATCCAAGAACCACTCCCAGAAGAATAGACAACAAATCAAGATTTGGGGAGAGAAGAAACTTAATCACAGAATGCAATGGCATGACCACAAACAAAAGCAAATACTCAATCTCAAAGTGCTCAGGAACAAGCAAACCCTAGGAAGAACAGGGGAACCTGCACAGCAAGTAAGTAAAGGGAAGACCCAGCAAGAGAGCACACCAAGCAACCCTGACACGCCGGTCAGAGCCAAAGAGAGGCCAAAACTCCTCACAAACTGCCAATAGGAAACACCACCAAACCACCAAGAGGGGACAAGAATGAACTTGAACAAGCTGAGAAAGAGAGCCCCCAGGAAGTAGGCACCAAACACACCACGAGTAGGAGAGAGGAGCAACTAAGAAGAAGCAGGAACAAGACCAAGCTGACATGAAGAGACCCCAAGCTCTCCTGCTACGTTGAGTAGGAGCAAAGATTTTCCCAATCTTAAACTGCACTTCTTCAAAGGAGACACCCCCAAGAGCCCACCAAATGGATGACACCCACAAAATATAAAGGTAGGGCAATCTGCTCCCAAACCCCACCAAGCACCGCCTGCAGGAGGGAGAGTCAAGGATCCACACATCATGGGCAGCAGAGAAGGTAGCATCAAAAGGAGATGCCACCAAGGGAGGAACATCCTCTGCACCCCTTAAAGCTCCAGCACTAGCCACAGCAGACCGGCTCCAAACAACAGCCCCAGACGAGGCAAAAACAACAAACATCGCACGCCGAGAACACCAAACCGAAAAGCTTGAGAGAGGGACTTCCCAAGGCACAAACGCCCATGCCAAAGGAGGAAGGGAGATCAACGCCCGACCAGAATCATCAGCTTCATCGTCAAACTCACCCCCTCCGTCGTCAGTAGAATTTGAATCCCCACCAACACTCTTGTTCCTGCCCAGCTCACCCATCGCTCTTTCTCATCCTCCATGTTATTTGAATCTAGACTTGTTAGGATTAGTTCTAGGAACCCTTTCAGGACATCTTGATGCAAAATGACCTATTTTACTGCATGAAAAACACTTAATAGGTAACACTCCTTCATACTTACCTTTCCCTCTTCCTTCTTTCTTTACAATAAGTGCTTCCAATTCTTCTACCTCTCTTTCTTTGTCTTCAGGCTACTTCAGTTCTTCATCATACTTGGATATCTTTCTGGAACATTCTCTCAGACCATATCTTTGCTTGTTACTTCTGAATAGTAGCCTTGAATGCAGATTCAGTCTTCGGAACAAATTCACCAAATTCACTTAATTCAAAAATAGCAAGCTTATCAACCAGCATGTCTCTAAACATATTTGTTACTGATCTGAGCTCTTCAATAGCATGAGCCTCCACTTTGTAGGAGGGAGGCAAGGATTTGAGTATCTTAGCCACAATTTCATTTGCATCTAAAGAATCACTGGCACATGTAATACCCATCACTATTTCATTTACTCTTTGCATAAAAGAGGTGAAATTTTCATCTTCACCCATCTTCAAATTCTCATACTTTCCTTTTAGACTATGTAGCTTAGTCATCTTCACCTGTGCATCTCCTTCATACAAAGTTTCCAGCTTCGTCCAAATCTTATGATCTGTCTGCAGTCCTACCACATTAGCTATCTTTGAATCTGTCAAAGCACTCACCAAAGCTTCAATAGCCCTGATATTACTTTTAGCATCTTGATCTCATCAACAATGGAGGGACCATTCTAAGGAATAACATATGGATCTTTTGTAATCTTCCAGTAGGCTTCACCAATACACCTTAGGTGACATTGCATCCTGACTTTCCACAGTGAGTAGTTAGTTCCATTGAATCTTCGACTGTCCTTCTTGAATTTTTCCATCTTGGATCACCTCAAACATTTAGACTTCTTTAGAGGAACCTTCTTTGATACCAATTGTTGGAAAAATGAGGACAGACAACTAAGAGGGGGGCATGAATCAGTTGTCACAGAATAATAAAAAATTTCAAACTTTACTTAATCTCAGATCTGATGAATAAGCAATTAACACATCAGAGAAATAGAGAACACAAATATTTTTTACATGGAAACCCTATTAGGGAAAAAACCACGGTGGATGTTAGTCCACAAGATTATACCTTGTTAAAATTATAACGAAATCAATAAAGGGGAATGCACTTGCATTCAGGCACACTGCCTAGAGCTCACTGCTCAATTATAGAAGGGGCTCACTGCCCAACAATACATAATAGGATTAAAATCCAGAGGGTATGAACTAGGAGAATAGCTTCTCCACAAGCCTGATTATAGTTCCAATTAAGCACAGAAAACTCCTTTACAAACTACTTCACACTTCACTCGACCTTCTTCACACTCTACTCTGTAATCAAATGATATTCACACCTACACACATAAGATCACACTCAGCACCTTTTCAACACACTACACCGATGAAACAATCACTCCTATATATCCGCTACATGAGATTTCATCAATAACTTAGTTGGCAAGGAAAATAAAACATATTTGCAATGTCGGCCCAAATTTACAAATAAATTTTTAATTGTGAATCCACCAAGGTCGGCCACAACATAGTGGGGACCCAAATTAACAATTCCAACACAAAAAGACTTCAATTAATTTCACCTCAAATATCCACAACACGCTACCACCAACATGTCAGCCAAGAACAAGAAAAATGAACATACGCAAGAAAAATTTCCGACCACGAGCACACCGGTCAATGTGGACATACCACAAAGATAGAGCACGATCTAGAAACATCTAAGAACACCAAGAAACAAAAGAGAAACATCTACAACTAAGATTTCTAGAATCACACAAACTTCACTTAGGAACACTGATAGAGACCACAGAAACATTGTCAGACCACAACATGATCAAATCTATGCGTAGAACTCTTAAACTTCCGGTAGATGATCTAGATACACTCAGTAGAAAACCCTTTTGTCCATAGCAACTGAACTTCAACGTAAAGAACAAGATGCCTTCATGACCTGTACAGTTCCACTAGGAACCTGGAACACTGTCTTTTACAATTTTCTCAATATCCTCGACATATACAGCCTCTAATACACCAAATGATAATAGTGTCGACATCAATGACAACCACATATCAGCAACACATCCATAGCATCCAACATAACCAAGAAAGATTCCTTCATCACTTCTAGCATCAAACTTTCCTATATATTTATCTCTTTTGATATAGTGTTTACTCCCAAAAATTTTGAAGTATCTGATAGTAGGCTTATGACCAAACCATAGCTAATAAGGGATCTTACCGGTATCACCTTTGATATGTACCCACTTGAGAGTGTAAACAGCAATACTCACAAGTTCTCTCCAGTAGATATGAGGATTATTTCCTCCCAGCATCATAGTCCTAGCAGCATCTAGAACTATCATGTTCTTCCTTTCCACAACTCCATTTTGTTGAGGGGTCAGTGGGGCAGATAATTGTCTCTTTATCCCATGTACTTAACAAAAAGAATTAAACTCACCAGAAATGAATTCACCACCTCTATCTAATCTCAAACATTTAATCTTCAAATCTATCTTTGTCTCAACCTTAGACTTAAAGATCTTGAATTTTTCTAGAGCTTCATATTTTTCCCTTAAGAAAGCAACCCACATCAATCTAGAATAATCATCAATGAGTAACATGAAATACATGTCTCCTTGCAAACTTCTGACTCTAGAAGGGCCACATAGATCAGTATGCACAAGCTCCAACACTTCATTTGAACAATGTTGGTTTCTCTGAAACAAAATTCTAGTTTGCTTCCCTAACTGACATTCCTTGCACATGGTATCAGTAGGCTTTACCAACTTAGGAAGATCTCTCACAGCCTGAGTAGAAATTATCTTGATAATACTGTCAAAGTTTACATGACACAATCTCCTATGCCACAACCAACTTTCATCAACTTGAGCAATCAGACAACTTTTAGTAGCAGCACTTAGGTGAAAGATATTACCTTTTGTTTTTGTACCTAATGTAATCATATTTTCAAAACTCCCCAATATTCTACACTTTCCATCCTTGAATTGAAGATTGTATCCTTTTTCAACCATCTGTCCAACACTTAAAAGATTATGCTTCAAACCTTCCATGTATAGAACATCATCACTATTATTCTTACCATTAAGAGAAATGGATCCTCTACCATGGATTACACCAGCTTTATCATCACCAAATCTTACAACACCATCATACTTTTAAAAACTCACAAATTTACTTTTATCACTTGTCATGTCATGAGAGCATCCACTTTCAATCACCCATTCATCTTTTTCTTCAATTTTGGTTGCCAAAGCTTTCTCCACATTCATGCACTAGCAGATTCAGTGGGTATCGGATCATTTTCCTTGATAGCAATAAATACCCATTCATCTTCACTTGCATTCCCTTTATCAGATTCATCATCTATCACACCTTCATCAGCAGCATAATAACACTTCCTTTGGAATCTAGGCTTGGTAGGTCTTGGCTTAGGAACTATTTTTGGATGCCTTGATACAAAATGACCTATCTTATTGCAAGAAAAACATTTAAGAGGAAATTTCCCTTTATACTTACCTTCTCCTCTGGGTACTCTCTTGACAAGAAGTGCTTCAAGCTCATCTATCTTTCTCTCTTCTTCTTCAATCTCTCTCATTTCTTCCTCATACTTGAACACCTTTCTAGAAGAACTTTCACCTGGATCATATCTTTGCTTATCTCTTCTGGAGGTAGTAGCTTTAAATGTATATTCTATCTTAGGAAGAGCATCACCAAACTCACTTAACTCAAAAGCAGCAAGCTTACCAATCAACATGTCTCTGGTTACATTTGTCACAGTTTGGATCTCCTCAATAGCAGCAACTTTGTGTTTGTATGCAGAAGGCAAGGATCTGAGCACTTTAGCAACAATCTTTGATTCTTCCAATGTTCCACCAGCACATCTGATATTACACACAAGTTCATTCACTCTTTGCATGAAAGCAGTGATGTTCTCATATTCACCCGTTTTCAATGTTTCATATTTCCCTTTCAGACTTTGTAGCTTAGTAATCTTTACATGGGCATCACCTTCATACAAAGTTTCTAGCTTTTTCTAGATCTCATAAGCAGTCTTCAAATCCATTACATTAGTCATCTCAGAATTAGTCAGAGCACTCAACAATGCTTCCTTAGCCCTAATATTGTACTCAGCATCTTTAATCTCAGTAGAAGTAGAAAGACCATTCTATGGAATGATATACCTATTCTTTGTAATGTTTCAATAAGGTTCACCAATGCATCTCATATGACGTTCCATTCAAGTCTTCCATAGAGAATAATTTGTTCCATCAAATCTTAGACTATCCTTCTTATATGTTGCCATCCTGGATCACCTCAAGTTGTTAAACTTCTTCCAAGGAACCTGCGTTGATACCAATTGTTGGCAACACAAGGGCAAACAACTAAGAGGGGGGGTGAATTAGTTGTCACAGAATTTTAAACTTTATTAAACTTGTTCTCAAATCTGATTAATAACCATGAAAGCATAAATCAGTACCACATCAGAAACACACATAACACCAAGATTTTTTATGTGGAAACGCTGTTAGGGGAAAAACCACAGTGGAGGTTAGTCCACAAGATTATACCCTGTTAAAAGTATAAAAGAATAAATGAGGAATGCACATGCATTTAGGCACACTGCCTAGAGATCACTGCTCAAATACAAAAGTCTTACTACCCAATAGGAAGACTCGTTGTCTTACATAAAGATTCAAGTTACATCTGGAAGATTGAACTGAAAAAATAGCATCTGCTCATGCCTGATTACAGTTCTGGTTAAGCACAGAAAATTTTCCCACTCTTCACACTTTGCTTTTGCCTTTGAATGATTAGAACATTATTTGCACAAAGGACACACACTTCGCTTCACATACATCTAAATGATAAAACAATCGTTCATATATATCCACAACCAAGAATAACATCTTCTACATGTTGGCTTCAATAAAATATAAAATGAATACAAATTGTCAGCCCAAAACATAAATATTTATCAATGTGAATCAACCAACATTAGCCACAACATAGTGAAGACCCAAAACAACATCCTCGAACACAAAAAACCTTCAATAATTAATCCTCGAATATCCTTAACACGCTACAATCACCATGTCGGCCATGAACATGAAAAACATGAACACGCAAGAGAAAATCTCCAATCGCGAGCACAACGATCAATGTGGACGTGCAAAAAAGATAGAGCACAATCTAGAAACATCCACAAGCATCATGAATCACCAGAGAAGCATTTGCAACACTTCACGTTACCAAAATCACATCACCTTCTTTTAGGAACACCAACTGAAGCAACAGAAAAACTATCAAAACATAGATACTCATAACTCGATCAAATCTTCATGCGGATCTCTAAAACTTAACATGGATAAACTAGATATACTCAACAACAAACCCTTTAATCCACAACCTCTGATCATCAATATATTGAGCTAGCCATCATACTGAACTTCACTACACCACCGACAACCTGCAACTTACTTTATTACAATTTTCTCAATATCCTTGACATATACAGCCTCAAATTCCAATAGTGTTGACATCAATGACAACCACATATCAGCAACATCCAACAGTTTGATCTATTTTGCTCTGATTTTATGTTATAATATGGCTTGAACATGCATATTTAGGTACTAAAATTTAAATAATGGCATCTTGTGAAGGTTTTGTGAAGTGTTGTAGAACATTTCTACATTCTTCTAGACTCTATTCATTACAATTTACCTAAAAATCACCTTTTCAGATCACTAATCAAGACTTATTTTGAAGTGTTGAAAAGTCTTGTAACAAGATTTCACGCTTTTCTAGGCACAATTTCACTATTTATCCCTTTCTTATGCTTTATTTGACCCCTTTATGCCCTTATAAGCCTTAATTAAGTGCATTTTTTAATGTAAGCCCGACAAACAACATTAAATATTAGATAATTCTCGAAATCCATTTTCAAGTCCTAGGTGGGACCCATTAGCCATGGGTGGCGAATGAGTCCCCCTTGGCTCCAAATTCAAAATTTTAAAAATTTCCTTTCGAGTTTTTATTCAAAAACACTTGATGTCAGCCTATGATGAGGTATGATCGGGTTACTAAGGCACAAGATTGTATAAATAAGTGATTTTCACCTCATTTTACATCCACCAACGTTCACATATCATATTCAAGCAATCTTAAGCATTCAAGCATCTTACAACATCTTATCAAGCATTATTCAAGCACTTTGAAGCATCCATTGACATTACTTCATATTTGCATCATCAAGGGTTTGGTAAGTTGATAGCATTTGCATGTTGTTAGTTTATCATTCTCTTTCATTTCATTATTTTATCAAGGGTTTGATTACCAAAGTGGGGTTTGACCAAGGAAAACCCCTATTTGCTAACCCTCAACCATTTTTCCCCTCTTGCATGTGTGTTTGCAAACCTTTGTCTGCATATTTAACAAGCATTTAGGTGATTGAAGATTAGTCAACAAGTCAACTAGGTTCTTCAAGTCAAATCAACTCTATTTCAAGCTTGGAGAAGGTTTTTTGTTCGTTTCCTACAGAATTGACTTCGGCAACTTGACAAGCAGACATTTCCAGATCTGGTGTTGCAGAGTTGTCTCCTGATTTCTCAGAATTTTGGGAGAGGACTAATTCACCACCAGTGGAAAATGAGTCCCACCTTAAGACTAAAAATCTGAATTTTGTCAAATTTTGGATCTCGATAGTCAAAAACCTGTTTCTGACACTCTTTCACCAGTAACAGGACTAATTTGCCACCCTGGGCAAATGAGTCCCACTGTGGAATTTCAGTAACTTCATACAACATTTAAAACATTCTAGATTCCTCAATTCTTGCCCAAGTGCACTCTGTTTCATCCCATTTCTTTCCATACTGCATTATTTCATCTTTTAGTTCATTGTTTGCATATCATAATGTGTTTTCCAGCATAGTTTAAATCTTAGTTTTGCATTCAAATTCAATCATATAGATCACTTAATTGCATTTATTTTACTTCATTTAACTTAGACAACATCTCACATAACATAATTTGAATGAACCCTTAGCATTTTTGGGCCCTATCTCTCTCCTTTTAGGTGAAAAACCCTAGAAGAGCTAGAGAAGTCTATAGGAACCAAAAATCTATGGTTCACTAAGGATAACACCAACAACATCATCAAACTTTAAAATTTGTAAACTAGACACAATTACTCATATGCATGACCAAGCTATTCCATATTTACAGTGATGACCACAAAATCAAGAGAGCCCTAACCTCATCATCAAAGGTTACATTACATAACTTAACTGGTTGGTGGCTATGTTAAACTCATTTGAATGATCAACAATGGAGCCGCCTTATGAAATTTTAATATTAAATAAATGTTTCATAAGAAATACCTTGTTGGAAGTTGAGGGTTTTTCATATAGTTTAGCCAATGTCGACGGCATATCCACCGTTATCATTTCCTTTGATATATTAAAATCCATCAATGTTGTCAAGCACAGCCGTAATGTTCCTAGTGCCTTTCTATCAAGAATATTTTATTATTGATGTCATATTTGTTGGCTTTTTTATTTCCACTGAACGGTAAGAAAATATATTTTTGATATATATATTCCTACATTTGTATCTTTCATAGTTGGTAGTTTTGGTCATTGAACTTCTTAACCCTAAACTTGCCTTCTTTCTGAATTGCTCCCACTCAAACCAGGAACCCTCCTTTCAAGTTTATCAACCAAATAAATGTATCGATCTAATAGCAGTTTTTACGAATGGGATCATAGATAAATATACAATAAAATGAATGCAGAAATAAGATATAAAATAACATAAATAAAAAGACACAAATATATGTGGTCACTCAATATGGGCGACATCCACAAAGAAATAGTCATTCCTTGTTTTATTTTTCCTAGTAAAATGAAGGGATACAACCTACAACACATATGTTGTAACTTTTTTTTTGCTCTCTCACAATCTCCTCAATACAATACAATGCTCAGTCATAATGCAATGCCCTCATAAAAGGGGAGTTTCCTTCTAGGGAAAGAAAAAAAAACCAACATAATCTCTATCGTCAAATCTGTAACTTAATAATGAGTGATCCATATTTATAGTTTTTATTTATTTATTTATTGAGGCACATGACCACTGAACCTCCTGCAGGGGGGTACCCCCCTACACACACAACCCCCTCCCTCCCTAACCTTGTGCTATAAATATTAAACAATGAGATCAAGCTCAATAACAAACATCATGGTTATACACAAATCATGAGAAAATTTTATTTTTATTTTTTTTGTTAAAATACTTAAACCAAAAATCTATTTTCTTAAAATAATTATTAGGGTTAGATTGTAGTGGTATCAAATCTAGTTTTCCTACTAGCTTGTGAATCATTGGATGATTTTTCAAATCTCTAATTTATGGTCGAACGATCTCTTCAGGAGCCAATGATAATGAGAACAAAGGCTAAGTTAGAGAAGAAGAAGAATATATAGATCCTCTTCAAGAGTAGATTGTTAAATTTTGAGTACTAAGGTAAATCATAAGCTTTCAAAATTTCACTGTATTTTGATAGGTACTTAGCATCTAAGAGAGAAAAATATAACTGTTTAAGAAGTTTTAGAAAGGAAGAGGAAAAATAAAAACTAAAAGAGATTTCTAACGAGGAGATCATTAAGCATGGGAAAGGGAAAATTTTCTTGTAAAAAGAACAATTAAAACCAAAGCCTCAAGAAGTTATCATACAAACTACAACACTAGAGAAGTAAGTGCCTAGAAACAAATTTTGTTATAGAGCATCTCCTTCTAATCATGAATAGAAAATCTCTCTTGTTGTAAAAAAATGAGAGAAAAATTGGACTTAGAAGACAAAAAATTTGATTCTCATGCAAAGAATATTGTGATCCAGACTACTAATGTTGAAGCAAAGAAGAGGTGAAATCAAAGAAATCTAATAAGGATCTATAAAAGAGGGTGATGGATACCTCTAAGCCACAAGTTGAAGAAATAGATATTTATTTAACTCCTAACAAGTGTGATTCCCAACATAATAGTGATGAAATTGAGGAATAAATTATGATAGTTGAGCATGAGGAAGAAGAAAATATAAAGTTACAAGAATGTGAAAAGAAACAGACCATGGAAGAATCCACCAAGAATATGGAAGGTATAGATATTAGCTTACAAATTGATGCCTTGTTGATTTCTAAAGTTGAGTTAAAAAAAGATTGATCGTGATGAAGTCCACGAGAAACTAGCATTGCATGTTGAAGATGAATCAATAATTGGAGAAGATACTCTAGTGGGTTTAAATAACCTCTAAGAAATCCCTATTGATATTTAGCATTAGAAGGAGCCAATGACATATGAGAATGTTCTACAAGATCCCCATATTGATGAGTAATATTTTCTTAAGGATGCATCAATATAATCTTATTATATTAATCATTCTCATTTTGAGAATAAATGTGTTGATACAAATCTCCAAAAATTTCCCAAATCCATGAAAGGGGGTAAATCCATGGAAGGAAAAGAAGATATAGTGAATGCATGAATCAATTCCATCATTTCATGTTATGCTATCAATATTTTTATCTTAATGGGGAGTATTGTAACAATGATTAAAATATTAAGGCTACTAAATGGAAATGGGATCCTTTCTATCCACTTCAATATTCCTTGTGAATAATGATACAATTTATAGGCATTCAAGGAATTTCCACAATTCATTATAACAAAAACTGCCATATGTTTTTGTCATCTTGGATGTCAACAATGGAAATCAAGAGTTTGTATTCTTTACCCAGGACCATTAGTAAACATAAGAAGAAGATCATGGAATCATTTGATATCATTGAAATTGAATCAAGCATCTCTAATAAATTATGTAGTACTCTTATGAGAAGAATAAAACCATATTTCAAGGAAATTGAAAAGAACTTAGGTATTATTGCTAATATGATAATATATAAAATATTAGTAAATACATGGTCCATTGTGAGAAAGGTTGATTTGGAATATCTTTATAGAAAGATTATATGCAAAGGAGTTGATGGGGATTTTAAAATGGATGATATAACTTGCAACAAAATGATCCAATAATTTTGGAAAGGCAAGTAACTCAATATTACCATATGTGCATAATGCATGTAATACATTCTATTCTATGAGAAGCAAAATAATTATGGGTGTATAGTTCATCAAAATAGGGAGCTACAATTACCTTGGAAGGATGTGGTTCTTGGGGTTGTTTATAGTGAATATTTGGGTGTAATCACATAAAAGAGGACTTCTTACAAGGGGAAAGTTACTTGGCAATGGAGAGGATGCACCTTATTTCATTCTCTAGTTCGCTACCATATAAAGGTTTCTAATAGGCCTTAGAGTTACTTGAGATCAAGTTACCAACAAATGATTGTATACTAGGAATAGGGGAAACTTACATATGCCTTGTTGGACATTAATTTATCGATCATGTCATTCAATGGGATTAATGCACTAGGTATTCTCAATTTCATGATGAAATAGGTTTTCCTTAATCAATTGAGACAACTAGTTTTGATGTCTTTTGATGATAATTTTATATGTTTCAAAACATGGAAGTATCATCTAAGGCACCTTTTTAGTTGTTTGGATTATAGAGCAGCAACTTCTATTTGAAAAAAAAATAATTGTGAGCTTGATTACACAAATGTTTTATAATATGGCAATGCTATTATTGCTCAAGGCATGAAAGTGAAACAAAAGCAAGTTCAAAATTTTCTAGTGTGAGCTTCCCCTACCATGCTAACTCTATCAAGAAGGTTTTTACTTCATGCAACAATGGTAGGTCTGTTAAGGGATTTTCACATATTACAACACCCTTACCAACATGTCAAAGAAAGGAACTCATTGATGGATGGGTGGAACACAAGAAATTTTTATATGTAGGTAATCAACTCATGTCTCATATATTCTCCCTTTCAAATATTTTTCACCCATGTGTGGTGGAGGTAGATTACACTGGATCAAATTTCTTCTTGGATCAACTTGATTTGAAAAAGGAGCAAAAAAAAGGATAAGAAAAATCTAAGATTGTGATTTTGATATAGAATATATGGAGAGAAAGAATGTAGTTGTTGATGCCTTCTATACACCACCACTGCCTTGCTTTTCCAATGTCATATTTGGTGATTGGAATATTTCTATCATGGTTGAATATACAAAGAATATAATTGTTGTTAACACGTTAAATGGAAAAGTGAAGGATGAAAAGAATGTGCTAGCAAACAGTCTCATTTTGTAAAATGATAGAATATTCTCAATATGTCAATCAAAGATGCAACAAAATAGTTTGAAATTTGTGCAAGATACACCCATGGTGGGACCCTCCATATTGTACAAAATTTGTAGGGAGAATAGAGAGATTCTTGTGGAGGTGTTTCAAGGAGGATGTTATCAAGCATATCAATGAGCACACTCCCTACCACTAAATGTAAGGATAATGTGTCTTACTCCCAATCCTATTGTAGGCTTTGCTTAGTGCCCATCAAGATTGGGAAAGTGTTCATGGATTCCATCATGAATCTTCCCAAGGTTCATGGTAAATATTATATTTATATTGGTATGGATAAATAAGTATGCATACTTATTCATGATTTATTCGGAGTTTAATGTATGTCTTGTGATAGAATTGTTTTTCAATGAATGGGTTGGGCTACATGGGTTACCTAAAATAATTTCCAGTAATAGAGATGGAAAAAATTTCAATTACTTGTGGTAGAATCATTCCATTTGACAAGCCAAAATCCCACTCTTAGCATAGGTTATCAACCACCAACAATTGAAAAAATAAAATGGTGAATGATTGGGTAGAAAGATTCTTGAGGAAATATTCTTTGAATAAATTCAACACAAATCCAATGGTTGCACCTAGGAGAATGTTGCTACAACATTGACCAATACATTTCCTTTGGTATGTTTCCATTTGTGGTGATGTGTGTTTATGATGCACTAACTAGCATTGATTCAGTGTTCACATATAGTAAAGTGATATTCATATGGATAAAAGTCAAAAATTCAAGACATGGGACCATCACAAAATCTCTAGTTCATCGAAGGAACCCATCTATAGAGGATGTTGCTTGGGAAGAATTGGGAAATTCAAAGAAGTTAAATTTGCATTGCTTGAGGGCAACTAGTTTTGGGGAAGGGTAGACTTGTAATGTCCCTTTTTTCAATATTTATGTTATGGACCAAAGTGCCTACTTCCTATCTCTATCATCCCCCTTGATCCAATTTTATGTGTGTTCTTCCTCTTCATCTCGCTTATGCCCATCAAGTTCAAAAGTTTCTAATTTTTTAGGTATATTCAATTCACAAATTATGTAAGTTTTTAGAGTTTTAGATTTTCCCTTATTGGTATGCCTTTTCTCCTAACTCCATCTTTCTCATTATTTTTAGGATATCAAACTTTACCATCCCAACATGCCTTTCCACCCAAATTATTCGTTTACTTTATTCCTATCAAAATATCAAACTTCCCCATCTGATCATGCCTTTTCATCTAAGTCTAATTTTATCCTTTGTTCCCAATGGGATTTTAGAGTTGTCCATCTTGTCATATCTTTCTTCCAAACCCCACTATTTCCCTTACCATTTTTAAAGTTTCATACTTTTCCTTACTGGCATGCCTTATGCTCAAACCTTGACTCCTTGACTCCTAAACAATGGTAAGTGTCATGAAATATCCTCGACTCTAGAACTCCAACACTCCTACACTTTTTTTGTTCAATCCCACCTACCTCCCTGCATGGCCTAGGATGCCCTTAAGGCTAGATTGGATGTTGCAACTACTCCAAATAGACTTTTCCCACCTAAAAACATTGTTAAAATTCTAAGGGTGTGATTTCACAGGCATTCATATCATTGGAGGTGAATGACAGCCATATTGCATTAATGCAATGGTTGCATCTTTCACTACCTTTGGCCTTTGCATAAATATTAGTCATTATTTTGGTGGGGTCTTGTACTAGTTGTCAATTTGAAGGATATCAAGGGAAAATGCATCCATTTAGGGATGATCATTCATTTTCTACAATAAAAAACCTTACAAATATTGCTCTAAGAAATTGTGTTCGAGTTATCAAATCATAGGAAAAAAACCCCAAATTTTTCAGGAATTAGAGGATAGAAACTCTTTGGTTTTACAAGTCATCGAAAAAAACCCGTTTGTCTTAGTAGTATGGTCTCACCTGAATCTTGTAAGTGAGCTTAATGGTTGTGGATTACAGTTCTACCTAGTTTGTATCATCTGTAGCTTGTTGTGGATTCAAGTAGCATAGTTTTGCATTATTGTTTGCTATTGTTATAGCATATCTTGACATATTTCTAGATTTTATTAATTAATAATGAAGTTATTAAAGTAAAAAATAACATTGATTTACAGTTCAATGAAATGTCTTCCCACTCACGTGGTATTCTCATGATGGTTCTTGTTGTAGTTCCCACTTCATCTAGTGTTGCAACCTCTGGTTCCCACTTAGTTCCCTTGTCATCTAGTGATGTCGCCTCTGGTTTGTGTGTCATTGCAATAGAAGAATTTCCACCACTTGATTATGGTGATGCCCCTTCTATCATTCCATATTCCTTGCCCATAGAATCCACTCTTAGTGTGGCCCTTTCTTTTGGTTGTGAGGTTTGTGTGGAACTTTCTTCTAGTCATAGCACTGGTGGTGTAAAGTTTACTTATGCAAATATTGTGCAGTCTAGTTTTCTTGATGGTGGCTCTCACCATCCATTGGGATCTACTCACCCCTCCCCATAGAGTAAACCTTTACTTGTTCTCCTTCCTCCTCGATTGTTATCTATAGCCAAGAAGTGTTAGATAATGAAGAACATTTCAAGTGTCAAGCTCTCATTCACATATTCAATGGTTTTTGGCCTTCCCTCCCAAATTTGAACACATGGACTTTAGAGTCTTGAAGGCACCTCATTGAAGGTAGAATTGAACATTATCCCTATGCTATGGTTTTTTTGCGGCATCCTTACAATTGGGTGTTGGTAGGATGCAAGTGTTGTAAGATAGGGTTGGGATGTGGGGAAAGTGATCCCTCTCTCTCAAGCCTCTGTTTCCTTCCTTCAACCCTCTTACAAAATCCTTAAGTACTTTTCCTATTTGGGTCAAACTTCCCAATCTTCCTCTCCAATTTTGGGAAGCCTCTTTTTTTGAATCTATCTACAATGCTCTTGGTTGTTTTCTACAAGAAGATGCTACAATGGTAAACTATGGCCATACTACTTATGCCTACATTCTTGTGGACATTAACACTTCTAAGAATCTGCCTAGGGACATTGTCGTACTTGTTGGGGATAGACCATGGAATCAGACACTCAACTATGAGGGTCTCCCCTTTCACTACAAGAGATGTTTTTCTATTGAACACATAGCTTGAGTTTTCCCTAGCTCTCATAGGAAGAGAGCCGAAGTGACTTGGTGTAAAAATGCCCACCATGAGCATTTGAAATTTGGTGATTTACTTGTTTTTAGGATGAGGGGTTGGAGGAGGACTTGGCCTCAAGGGTCACGATGACTTCTGCAACTCCTAACAAGTTGTCTTCTTTGGGCCCTATTTTAGTTTATCCACCTTTGAACCATTCAATGCTAGGTTTTAAATCAACAGATCATGCTTTATTGGATGCTTCGAATAAGCATACAACTCCTATTTATTCACCTTTGGGGATAGTAGAGGATAGCCCTCCCTTCCCCTCGATCTAAGTTTTTGGAGGATGATATCTCATGAAGGATTTTCCAAAGAAGGAAAAGAGGTCATCATAAACACGCTTGTGCCTATCATACCCAAGTATTGGGTGCTCAAAGTGTTAGGAAGGGTCCAAGGGTGGCGTAGTGAGTTTTGTTTTATTGACAAACTGGTCACAATTTTATATGTTTTGTTGGCTACATCCAGTGTGTGACAGCTTGGTTGTTGTTTCATGGTAGCTTGTCTTTGTTTGCTACATTTTTGTTGTTTTTTGATTGTGTGCTAGATGTTTAGTGTTGTAAAGGATTTCAAGGACCCTTCAAAACATGTTTTTCCCATAATCAAAAACAAAGTTCTAAAAGTGCATTGTAATGTATTGAAAACTCTTTTAATATAAGAAATATTTATGAATTTTACCTTTATTTGGTGGATCCATTCGTAATCTGGGTTGTTGATGTTTATGCATAAATTGTGAAAATTTTGTTTAATAACTTCTAGTTGAAATGCTTAAACCCAAAATCTATTTGCTTAAACTAACCAATAAGGTTACTACAAAAAATTAGTGAGGTTCTAGAAAGCTATACAAAGATATTGGGAAGTAATCCCCTATCCTATGCATGTTTCATATTTCTTGGTGACACTTTTTCAAATAGTTTGCATTCCTTGTCTAAGCTTAGTTAATTCTCTCGTAAGAGGTCCTCCAACAGTTTTATGTTAGCTATAATAGGTAGCATGTAACTTTGTTTGGTATAATGATTTCATATGTTAACATCCTACCATGCAACATGATACTCGCAACATCTAGGTTGTTAGACTTGTGATAGTTATTATTGTCACAACTCTATTTTGTTAGTTTATGGATTAAATTGTAACATGAATAATCTTGAAATTAGTCTTCGATGTATACTTGCTTAAATAAGGATATCATTTCTTATCATCATCTGCACAGACTTATTGATACATTCATAGTTAAAAGTTCTCTTTGGTGATTTATGATCAATATTCTATCTCAAATTATGGCCCCATGGGTATTTATTGTGAGATACCCTATGTTGTATTTATACAAAGATTATATATGCAAAATATGTGAGATCACTTGTATTATATAGTCAGTGAATTGTACTATTATTATAAGAATACAAGATTGCACCATAATATAGATGGAATCAAAACATTAAGAATATATATTATTATTAGGGATATACCTTCATAGGTTGGTCCAATGGCTATAGTGTTGCCAATTGTCGAAAGAATGACTTGGGTGTTGACCATGCTTAGAGTGAGTTTATAACTATTGTGATGTCTTTCGAAGTTCAAATGGTTCTTATGTGGCCTTGTTGATGTATGTTGTGTTGCATCGAGAAGGGTGTCATAATATAATAGGACTATGATACTTGATATCATCAAATCCTATTAAGCTATACTAGGAGCTTTTGCATTATTGTCGCTTCATGAAGATATGTTGATTGCTAAATGCTTTGATGAGACTAAGCTTACCTTATATTGATTATGATGTTATGAAAATTTTATGGATGATTTGATTTTGACAAGGTTGGTAATTGTTCGTATGAAATTGGGTGTGACAATAAAACTTAGAATTTTAGTTTGATAGACCTAATATAAAGGGGGTGTTAATACCAATTGAGCTAAATGTATATGCATTTTTTACTTCATATTTTATTTGCATCAATATGGGATTATAGATAATTATCATATACACTAACATTAATAAATGCAACTTTTCATTCCTCATGGAAAATATGAAAGGGGTTGTGGAAATCTAGTTTCACATTATTTATCTTAAGGGGTTTGTGAAAAAAACTTGAACCAATAATTAGTTAGTTATATAAGTATTAAGGGTTATAAGATAAGGGTCACAACACAAATGTAAAATCAAAGAGAAGTTCTTGTTGGTAGGTAATCAATCACATCTTTGTATTTATAAGATGTACCCTGTAAGGGTTCTTGCATGTCTATGTCAAATCACAAATCATATTGGTGGAGGTCTAATATTGAGATTTTTGTGTCCTTGGAAGTTCCTTAGTACATGTTTGCTAAAGAATGGACCTAATTAGGTTTCCCCACCTATTAGTGGGCATTATTAATAGATGGGAACCCTTAAAAGGAACCTTGTTAGAGTATGGATTTAATTCAAACAACTTATAAGAAATTATGGTCAAAATTAAGTCATTTAAGATTGGGTGATATTTTAATCCTCAACTAATATAAAGATGGTTGATAAATGGGACCATTATATGTAGAGGTAGTTCAGGAACCTTCTTCTTGGTAAGGTGTTAGCTAAACATATTGAACTAACTCATTTAAGTAAAATTATATATAATTATGTTTTATTTTGTTTACATGATCTCCCTTGGTCAAGTTGTCCCTGGTCTCTTAAGGGAAACTATCTATCAAGGTTGGGAATCCTTGAGGGTCAAGCCTTGCTAATGTATGTGACAAAATGGTTGCCTGGTATTTGTATACGTTGTTATGTTAATTGGGAAAAAGAAAGTTGTCATCCTAATAGTTGAAATCCTAGGAAAATTACATGTGGCTTTGATTCCATTTGGAAATAGGTATGTAGGTGCAATTTTCGGGTGAAGGATGTCTCTAGAGCCAAGTCAATAGGGTAGGGTTTAGGATTGCTTCTAAACATGTCATCCTTCCCTCTTTAATGCACTTGTTCTAGAAGTTGGAATTTATATCGAATGGTTGAGAACTCATCCTTTCAATTAATATGTCCCCCCTATATAGGTTTGAGCTAATAAAAAGGTAATATGTCATCATCAAGCTTATCTACCCAAAGGTTTTCTGGTGTTTGGATGAACTTTTAGTGTCTCTATCATCATGGTTTGTCTCGGTGTGAATGTGTGAGAATGCCTCTATACTTGTCTAAACTAAAATATTCAAAATATGATGTGTTAAACACTACAATCTAGAGTTTTGCCCAATGATAAGTATAGGTTAACCTCATGACCTAGTGAGGTCTATTCTTCCAAGAAATAAGGGCATGATAAACTTTGTCATGACTTGGTAATGAATGAGTTATGGAAACCTACCAACTTATATTTAATGATAATGCTAAATTAAGCCATTATGATATGGCAAGTGAGAAACTCTTAATAGGTACAAATGATTTGCATATTGTATATATGAACTTGATTATGTGTTGAGATTATGATGGATTTTCATGACTCCCTCACCCAACTATGGGTCAATAACTCTTTAAGTACAACTAAATATGGCAAGGTGGTTTGCCTTTATATTTGTTTGGTGGATAATTGTATGCTAAGCTTTATGATTAGCAATATAAAAAATGTTATGTCCCCAAAAGTAGCATATTACCTAATGTTACTATGATGAGTTTGATTTCATCTAATAGGCATTGGGTTTCTAAGTACTTATTGAATACCCCCCACCCTATAGGCCTTGGATGGGGGGGTTGGTTTGCCCGAGTAGTTGTGAGGGGAGGGAACTATTATTGTTCTGACCGACCCATCCAACAACGATTCATGTCAATGATTAAAGTCCTTCCCACAAATCGTTCTATACTGACCCACCTCTTTTGGTTCACCGCCCCCTACCGAAATCATTGAGTTGTTTATATGTGAGAGTAAAAGGCCTTTGAGCCTACTTTATGAGTTTGTGTTTATGTATATTTGTGCAAATAAAGGCCAATTCATGTGCATTCAATGTGTTACTTGTGCGATGGATTTTGACTCAACACCTATAAGACCATTGAATACTTTAATGGATACCTTCGGAGTAATTTAACCCAATTAACTAGCCTAGGGTTTAATCCCTTTAAACAATATGTTTAGATCAACATTCCAATACTTTATTAATGTCACAATGCTAAACCAAGATCAATACAAGAGTGACTTCTTGGCATCACAACTAGGTTTGAGAAGGAGACCCTGGGAGGGCATAGTTAGAGGATAATTGTTCTCTTAATACAACTCGTCCCACTCTTCCTAAGGTGATCATTGAAATTGAAAAACCTAAGACCCACATACAGATAAGTTATTGCTACTCCAACATGACAAGAGTGAGGGAACATGCTTTATCAAAACAAGTATTTTGTCATATCGCAAACTTATTCAGCTCTCATCAATAGCACATAAGTGATAGATGCTTTCCGCTACCCAAATTTACATGGCTTAGATAGACTTTTGCTAATAACATGTAGGCAATGGATGCCAAGATCTACCTATCTCAAGAATTCAATATTATCATGGGTGTATCAAAAGAAATGTGTGCCTCTTTTGTTGTGCTTGTTTGAGGCATGGTTTTCAAGGTTGTGATTATAAAATCAATTTAGGTGATTGATAGTATAGCCATTAGTTTTGGGTTCAAAGCAAAACCATAAAAGCATCTTGATTTATGTAACTTAATCATTGTGCATATGTGTGTGATGTACATATAAGTTGGTTCTTGTGTTGATTGTGTGAATAAAGTCATCTATTTTGGCATGTGAACTATGGCACCTTTGATTCTCAAAAAAGGATAATGCATCATTGTGCATATGTGTGTGATGTACATATAAGTTGGTTCTTGTGTTGATTGTGTGAATAAAGTCATCTATTTTGGCATGTGAACTATGGCACCTTTGATTCTCAAAAAAGGATAATGCATGCAAGGCCATCTTGAATGAACCCTCAAAGATTAGGTCTAGATCTAGAGATTTGTCTCGTTATTAAAGCCTATCTTATTCAGCGCAAGGTTGTACAATTGTGATACAATTACCACCATTGGATATGGTTGACTCAAGTTATGAAACTAACTCTTCTATTTGGAAAGAGGTTGCTTGAACAATCAAGAGGAAATCAAAAGAGTAATGAAATTCAAAAAAAAAAACCACAATAGTAACCAAAGGTGATTATTACACATGTATTAACATAAATCATGATATGTATCCTAATGTGTCTGCACTTTCCAAGCCAAATTGGTAACAAAAGGAGAGAGCCAAGTTAAACAAATGAAACATTCAATGCAAAGTTGGTGTTGGCAAGACCAAAGTTCTAACTGCTTCGTAAAGCTACTGAGGGAACAGTTTTTGTATAATAAAAAGCAAACAGATGAAACACGTTCCACGAACTTTGTTAGTTAATTAATATTTATATTTAATATTCAAAAACATCACCTACCTTACCTACACTGCCCACTTCAAGAAGCAGAATCTCGTCACATTGTCTCAAATTACCTGAAAGAATCTGAATTACCTGTCTAAAAGTACTCTGCAGTCTGCAGCAAATAAAGATGAAAAAAAATTCAAATTTTGCTAGGATTAAAATTTCCGTACACATTTCTCCACATATCCATCCTCTAAATAAAAGTTAAAAAGCCCTATAATAATATAATGCTCTGAAAAGAGGTATTCAACGCCAAAATAGAAAGATTACAAAATGATTGAGCATTAAAGATGCCTAGTGCTACCATGCACCCGAACTAGACCACTCTCCCGATCACGATATCCTGAAAGTCAATATTCATCTTTCGAACTTGCAGGATATTTTACAGAGCAAAATGATGCCAAACTAAAACACAGCATGTGTTCATCAAAAATAAAACAAAGAGAGGCTATGAGAGCCAGTTTTGTGCCAAAAAAATGGGAAATAAAACAAGAGCTTCATACAATTTTTAGCAAGATATAAATTACTGAGATAGTTTTTGTGATCTTACTGATTTCTTACGAAGAACTGTCATCGAAGTTCTACACATTCAACTAAAGGAAACCTAAATTATTCTTCCCTTCAAACTATATATTCAACAAAAGAGAATCTAAATTATTCTTCCCTTCAAACTACAATCTATTTCATATCTATTGGATACCAAGAACCCAGTTGGAATCTAAGAGCACTCTGTATGACTAAAAACCAAGAACAAATTAAACTGCAGAATAAAATGCAGATATAATAGAGTTCACATTGTCCTTACAATTTTCTAGACGAAGTCACAAAACTATAATTATCACACTATTATACTCAAGTAATAGTGATAAAGATGAATACCATCAGTCGTATTGCATAAAGTAAATGTATTTGATACAAAAGCTGAATTGGAAACATGATCAAAAATTATGATTCTCCACAAGCCATAGCAATGATTATTCAAGCAAATCCTCACTCACAGAGATAAGATACGCAAAAAATTATTTAGCGATGAAACCAAGCACAAACTAGCATCCATTGAATTGGACCATAACTACTAATGGCAAGTCAACCAAATTTTCCCCAGACAGACATCAACTTCACCAAAACAACGCTGAACAGTATAATGTGGGTGTTGTGTCATACATATTTGTAGATTTACAGTCCGAATAACTCCAATGCTGTGGACTGTGAAGACAAAGTTGCATCAAGCCTATAGTACAACCCTACGAATAATGGAATCCATGGATCAATGAGAAGAACCCAATGAATTAAAAGAACTATCAAACAACTATTAGTAACTCTAGTTTGATGCTATGTAACAAACTGTCCATTTGAATGCTATTGGTAACAAAATTCAATCTTTGAAGAGAATATCAACTCGGCACATAATTACAAACTTAATTGCAAATTATTTAGTTAACAAAGATGTGTATACCATTGTGATATACAAAATGAATAATACTGGAATTCATATCCAAGCTGAACTTGCTACACCACTTAATAGTCACTATCTCCAATAAATTTTGGCATTGAAGAAGATAAACCAACTCATAAAATCAAGACACCAAAGCAGTTCAGCAGCATCAAAACTTGTATTTCCCAGTACTTTATCCTGAGAGGATCTTGGATGCAATCTTTTTCAGATATAACTCTTGATGAGATCTATAAAGTTGGGAACATCTGCTTATCCAAATTTTTCAAAGAAATGCCTTATCAACTCCCTTAATCTATTGCAAAGATCAGGAAGCCAACCGAAATATAAAGAAGAAAAACAGGATAAAGAGCAAGTCCTTTCCTACTTGGTGCAACAGCAGCACTCATAAATGGATAAGCAGCCCATGAGCTCCAAGCTAAAGTAACAAGAACCACAATAATTTTAAGTATAAGACTGTTTTTTAGCATACAGACAAGAGCTCCAACATCCAGGGGAAATAGACAGTATCCCAGAAGGCTAAGGCTTTGGAAAAAAATGATGTGTCCACCCTGCATGTATTAATATAAACCATCAGAGGAATTCAGCATTCTCTCAATACAATAAGACATTTAACTACATTATAGAACACTGGAAACAAGAAAAAGTGTCCTTTTTAGGAAGTAAAGAAACATGGAATACCAGGAGTAGGACATTCAATGTTAACACAACTGCTCCAGCAGCAAGCACGGCGAAAGCAACAGCAAAAACCTTAGACTGCAAAACAAAAAAGAAAGAATCAATCTTCAGTTGCATTTCATAAACCCTGGAAGCATTAAAAACAGCATTTTAATCAACCTTATAGTTTTGCCACAACCATATAAATTAAAGTTATAGGTACATTCATATTTGATAGCATGGAGTTAATCCCACAACATTCCAACATAATAATTCAAGATATGCATGTTCTTAATTCAATATGATGATGCTTTCTCAATGCCAATAGGTAATAAAATTGATCCTCTTCAAATCTACATATGTTGCTATTTGTACCAAGTATAAGCTCCCTTCCATCAATTTACAATACCTTCAGAATGGAATATACAACACCATCATTACAAGGAGTCGTTTTTTTATCTGTAATTCTAGCTATCCCTACGAGTTCATACCAGTTATCCATGCCAATTTTGATATCAGTCAACTCCAAGTGGTCAATGCGACACTTGCTAGAGAAAATTCAATGCCCCATTTCAGACCTTCAAGAAGATGTCATAGAATGATGCAGCAACAAAGTCTGTAAACCGTCAACTATCTTTGGACTGAAGGCTGTCAGAAAGCTTTGACCGGTACCTTTCTAGTTTATGGTGGCAACTCAGCCCTGGGACCATAAGCTTTTTCAGGTGCAAATAAAAAATAAAAAAATGCAACTGAAAATGATGAAGGTGTTGCCAATATGTCCAACAGTTCCAAGCCCTGTTCCACTTTCAATGTTATGTTGCCCTCATGAAACCAAAATTTCTAGTGCCATCAGAAGTCCAACACTTAGTTCCAAGATTGTTTGCAAGGTATCAAGAAGGTACAACGTTCACATAATACATGATAAAAGGCTACTGAAAATTGTAGTTTCATCATGAGAGAATGGAGTGTGTTGAACTTGGTGGATTCTCTTCACGTGATCTTGCAGGCACAACATCTTGGCCATCCTAACCGAGATCAAGGGGGCTTTGAAAAGCAGAAAAGCTTATAGAAATGGTCTTTTTGCAAATCCTGGATCCAAAACTAAGCTTTTCAGATTCAAATTGACATACAGAGTTCATTTATATAGTAAACTTGCTCAAATCCAAGAAAAGCTAAACCAAGCTGCTGATATTGATATAATTTAACAGCTGTTATTGTTCCTCACCTTTTATAACTTTATGAGGCATGTTTTATCACTTAATCTTTAAGAGCCCAAGCCAGATTATTAGTTGTCAGATCTTCATCCAATCCAATAGATGAAAAAGCTGGAATGGAAGTTTAACTGCTTTGAGGCAAAGTCCACAAAAGCTTAAGGGAAAATCTAAGTTGTTCAGATCTTTCCAATTATAGGGTCTAAATTTATAAACTTTCTTGGATCAATCAAGACATGTACTGAAATTTCATCTAATGAACTTAGCACTCTATTTTAGCCATCCAATCAATGTGTAAATCAACAACCTGCAAATCTCCTTGGCCTCAAAAGTCTACAACCCTAACTGACTGGTTTTTTTCTCACTAAGCTTTAGTGGCCATTAGATCAAAGCTAAATCTGACGGCCAACAATGCAGATTACCCTTCTAATGCTTGTGTTAGAAAATGAAATTGTGAAAGCTAGCACTCAATCACAGGCATCCAATAAAAGCTAAATCCAACGGTACATAGTCAACTCACCCCTCTTAAAATCTTATCTGGTGAGTCTAGCAAATAATCCTTACCATCCAAACAAAGCTAAAACCAACAGCAAATAATTTATCTCGCCCTTATAAAGGATTGTTTAAAAAAGTCTCAACAAAAGTTTAAATCAACAGTCCACAATTCTCCTCCAACTCTAAAATCTGATAGCTCAATCTAACCAAGTCTGACCTCACAAAAGCTTTTGCCATCATTCAATCACAAACTTAGTAAATGGCCCTCATTCAGACTCTCCCTTCTGTTATTCCAAGAAAGCTTGACCAGTCATTGAAAATATGATCAAATAGCTCAGAAATTTTATGACTATATAAAATTATAAAATTTAAAAACGCTTATGTTTTCAAAGCTAAGAAAAGCTATTTACAAAAGCAATTCACGTTGCTTTATAAATAAAAAAGAAACTTTATTTTTTAACCTTTAGTTTTAAAGGAAAAGAAGGATATCTAACACACCAACAACACACGGCTGCCAAAGTTAGCAGCCAAAGAGCTTATAAAAGGAGGACCAGACAAAGGAGAAACAGAGGGTACTTTTTGAGAGAATCAGATGAGAGGAGTTTTCTTGACAGAAGTTTTTGAATTCTTCCCTTGTTGATTTGTTCTATGTTTCCCTAGTAACCCTCACCGTATCTTTTTTTGCATGCCGGATTTTAAAATGCATTGTTAAATCCATTTATATTGAGCAAACTGAATCCTGGAGATTGTAGATTTTTCTACCTTATACTAATAATTTCAAGCCAAGGCTGTCCGCTTTGTAAGACTTCATGCTCTTCAAAAGCTTTACTTCAGAAGTCTCTTTTCACAAGGATTTGATATTAATAAATTCTATTGTATTAGATTTTGCAAAACCTGTTGTTTGTCAATCTGTTTTTCATACTTGCTGCACTTTTTATTGTGTGACCTTGTACTTTACAGTGCTTGCACAAATCCAAAATAAATTTATTTGAAACTAGTGTTTAGCATGATTTACAATTTATTATAATTTTTTGTTTTCCACTTCTATTAAATCTTTTCCAAAAAAATATGTTATCTAGCCACTAAAACTAGAAGGTCAAGCCTCAAATTTACTTAAAGCTCTTACAAAATTAATTTCAGCCTTAAAACAAAGTAAAAATAAAAAACTAGAAATTAAATCAAAAGCATATCCACAGATAAAGGAAGATTACCGCCTAGGACAAACAATATTCACCTAATGCACAGAGATTTTATATATTGATAGATGCCCTGAGGTATAACTTGCACAAGGTGCTAACTCAGTGGACGACAATGAGCTGAAATTTATCAATTATTTTATCTTCTCATTGAATTAAATGATTAATGTAGAAACCGATCTCAAAAACTCATATACTGTTGCTAATATCATCTATATCATTCCACTCCAAGATTAGGAATTACATAGGTGTTTGCTATGTCACAGGATTAGCCAGATTAAATCCTTGAAGTTTGGAATATGTCAAATTTAAACAGAATCTGAGAAAATCATTTCAATTTGCCATGAAATTCATTTGAAAAATGACTTAGGTGTTTTTTATTAAAGTTTATTTGAAAACAAAGTGGTGGCTGCCTGTTGTTGCAGAGTCTAAACTGAGCTCTTTTCCCAGCTATTTGTTTACTAGCTATTTGGAACATGTCCGGTCTGAAAGCTGCTAAGACCGTGACCTCATATTGGTAGGGGTTCTGTATCAGCAAAAACAGAATCATATGATTAATAGGGCTGACCTCCTCCCTGCATATGATTAATGAAATTGCTGCAGTCAACGTTGCAAGAGACAGCTACCAGAGGCAGTAGAAACAAGTGCATCTTATTCTTTTCTCTTTATTTTGTTCTGCATAATTTATTTAGGTTTTGTTTTTACTATATAGGTAGCTTTTTTCTTTATTTTGTTTTTTATGTTTTTATAAAAAAAATTAACATATTTTTCGAATGTAACAATTTTTTTTTCTAATATTAAAATTTAATAATTTAAAATATTATTTTAGATTTTAAATTATTATTGTATTTAATACATTTACAATGTTTAAATTTATTTATATTTTTAAATTTTAATTTATTATAATATATTTATATTTAATATTATATTGTATTTATATTTAAATATTTGGAAATTTCTATTAATTGAATTTGATCACGAATTTTTTTTTTCAATTTTTTTCAGTGTTCCATGGAGTTTCGGGGATGGGGACGGGAGGACGCATTTTGGGGACTTGGGGGCGGGGGGTCTAAGTTTGGGGGTGGCGGGGGGACGGCAGCGGGGGGCAGTGGGGGAGCAGTGCGCTGAAATACATGTAGTACTTGAAAAAATAGTTAAATGTATAACTGTAGAAGCCTAAGGAATAAGTAAAGTTTAGAGTTTAAACACATTGCAATGATTTCATTGAACTAGTGAACATTGAAACAATGAACCTTTGCCAGCATCCTCCTGCCTGTAGGCTGTAAATGTATCGATTAAAAGTTAAAAATTAAAATGGGCAAGGCACGGGACTGTTAGAGTCTAGACTGAAATTCTGAATGCCTCAAAGAGATGTCATCTCGTGGGATGCAATGAAGTGCAGGCAAGCCCGCACTTCATTGCATCCCACGAGATGGCATCTCTTTGAAACATTCAGTCTAACAGTCCCTTGCCCGTGCTTGCTGCATAATGATAAAACACTCGTTCGACCCCTGCCGGCTGCATAAGTGATAAAACTCAGGGAGCTTTGGACGGGCATGGACATCCAGCAAAGAACAAAAAAATGAAACAGAAACAAAACCGAAAACCCTCCCTCATACCTGGATTCAATTGCCGCTTCAGTCTTCAGATGCCCACGCTTAGCTTCAGACTCGTGTAAAGTGTAAACACTTAGCCAAAATGAAGTATAGTTGAAAAATTAAGTCAAAATATTTCGATTTAGCCTTTTAGGCTTTCAAAAAGACTTTAAAATTTTAAATTTATAAATTTTAGCTTTTGTTTTAAAAAAAAAAACATTTTTAATTGCATTTTAAGGGGGATGTCTGAAAGTCTCCTGCATTTTGGGGGACGCCTGGAAGTCTTGGGGACGTCCAGAAGTCCCCTCAAAAGGGAAACGTCTCGGAGGCGGCAGAGAAACGTGGGGCCGGTGGGGGGACATTTCCCTGGCGTCTCTGCATCTCGGAAATGTCCTCGTCTCTGAAACGGCTCCATTTTGGGGGGGGACGCGTCCCCATGGAACTATGATTTTTTTTTACCAAGCTTAATCCTAATTTTATTCTTATAGAATTTGAACACGAATATGAACCTTGTGACATAGGGTGTAGGAATAAGCATTGGAATCTGCAAAGTTGAAGTCGTGAATGTCCTTTCCCCTCCCCCTTTCTTTCTGGATGATATTTTTCATTTTACTTTGAAAGCATACAAAACAGAATGCACATTCCTTAAATCTGCAACTCCTGCAACATCTGTTATCAATGAAAAGGCCATCTTAGTGATTCCATCATACATCAAACTTGATCCATCATGTCATGATAATGATGTAAATCCATATCCTTTTAATTATGCATCTCCATGCATCGTCCATGTTAAAAGAGCGGGATTAAACCTATTCTTAATGTGTCTGTGACCACTTCAGATTCCTTCTTCACTAATGAAAATGCATATAACTTAGAGTAGTCGGGTTTTCTTAAACTTCTTCAACTCCGTGGAGAGCTGCAGGTTCACTTGTCTTCCACTTTAACATTTGAATCTTGTGTTTGTATCATGGTTGATGAGGGTGGCCCCATCTCCTGTCACTTCTTTGACCTTAAATCAACTTCAGTGGCCTCTTTATAATGAGTTAACAGGAACTCCAATTATTTGCATGTTGAGCTCACCAGAGTATTTTGCTGTGTGACAGCAAAGGTTTATTAGCGGAGGAAATTTCTGGAGGGACCTAAGAGTGGACTTGTTCAACACAGAATGTGATTATTTCAGAGTACAAACTCAAAAAGTATAGCCTGGAGTGTAACTCTTCCTTTGAAGGCCTTCATCATCAACTGACAAAAATAGTTTGATTTATCTCTATGGTCCTTAACTGATCCTTTAGTGACATCAAGAAGATGGTTGAAATTTTGCAGAAATTGGACAGGAACAAACTTGTTTTCATAAAATAAACAGGCCTTGGGTTTTTCCAGTAAAAGATAGCAGAAGCATATATTGTGGATAAAAGTGAAATTCCTTATACTGTATATAAGATTTCAGTGCAACTCTCAAGAAAATCATTTGCAACTTACCCCATCCTATTCAAGTGGGTGCCCCCGGCACATTTCTCATCCACTGGGCTCCCCCAAAAGATACGGATTACATGCCAAAAATTGCATGATTAAACAAAAAACTAAAAAGGTCAAAATTGGCACTCGGAGCAGTTTTCCCTCAGCATTTGAAAGGCCTATTTTCAAAATCTCTATCCAAGTAAACTGAACTTCTTTAGTCTCTTCCTAAATGATATAATGATTCTTACATATCTCCCAGTGAGCTTCTAGCAGTGCCTAATTTGTGCAAATAATGTCCAGAGGTAAACAACAATAATTTGTACTGTCTTTGCTTGTTTCACCAGCAATCCTTCTTTACAGTTGGCATGTCCCAACAATATCCCAAGGAGAGAGCAATATATGTACTTTAGATTCAATGAAATCTGCAATCAGCAAAACCTTTAAAACATCAATCTCAACACTTGAACATGATTCTTTACTAGTCACGAAATGGTCCAAGATCTCAATTGTGCTTTCCCGAGCCTACAAATGAAATTTGGACTGTTTTAATGACAATCTTCGGAAACCAGTTGACACATTCTTTTATTTTTTCCTGCATCAGCATTCCCACCCAATGATAACCTGAAAATCCGTAAGTGACCAAATAGACTTCCCACCCTACAAACTCTACAAAATCTTCAATGTAAGAGTCTTTGTCAAGGGACCATGGGACCCAAAATGATAATTCCTCCAAATGTTTTCATCTAGAAGGCCATCGGACTTATTCACTTAACTGTATCTGCACAAAAACTAAAATTAAAAAGCAAGCCTATGCTAGGCATCTTCTTGGTCTCTTGCCTCAACTTGGCCTTCAGAACATATGGTCTCCCTTTGAATAGCACTGCATCGTACTCAACTTGACTCTCATGGTCCCAATTTATTGCAAGATTCCTATGTTCCACAGGAACATGTCCGTTGCCACCACTGGATTTCTGTTGCAGCAGAACAGCAAGGGACATCTCCAAGCCAACCCATTTTTTTCCAAATCTGCAAGACATCTAGCTGTCCCTAGGACAGCCAAGGATACCTGAGGCACCCCTCATCTCGGGAGCATCCAGGCATCCCAAATGGCAAAATGACATTTTCAGTTTTAAAAAATATATACTTAAATTGATGAAAAAAACAGTTTTAAAAGGGACACGGGCCAGGGGGGGGGAGACCAAAAGTCCTCCCACACCCCTTGTCCAACCCTAAATGCTTGAAACAATGAAAAATAAAACTTGACATATCCATTCCTTTCACTTTGTGCCTACCACCAGTTAAGACTCGAGACTCAAGAGGTTTCACTTTCTGCCTTCATTCTGAGTTCTCAGGTCAGCAGCTTTAAGTGTTGATGTCCACATTTGTCAATTTTTTATTTCAACAACAGTGTTTTAAAGAAGGAAGGAAGAGACTACGGTTTGCAAAACATTTCCAGAGATTAAGGTAGGCTCTACACTAATGTCTTCCCTTTTTTAAAGCCAGTTTTACTTTTTTTCCCATAGAACTTAAGGAGTTCGTAGAGGTTCCTGTGCTCCTGAAAATTCACACACAATTGCTGTTGTAACACCAACGAACCATTTTGCATTTCCCTCCATCCTCTCTTCAAAACTTTGCAAAAGGCCTTTCAACTCCAAAAAAGCCCTTGCTGCAATTTTGAGCAAAAAGCAAGTTAAAAATACAGGAGGGCAGCAAGCATTGGTTGTGCCATGTTTACAAACTAATTTGTGTAAGAGCTTTAGCCTTTAGTAGGGCTGAACACCATTTATTAAGTGAGAGTCAATGTGGGATTAGACTTTGTGGGGAGATAATGATGGAACAGCAGGTTGAAATGGCAAAATTAGTTATGGAGAGTGAAGCAAAAACTATTACTAATAAATGTTCATCCACAGCACTGCCATCTATTGACAAACATTCCAATATATCAACTGGAGAGGGTTATGATAAAGGAAAAAGGAAGGCCACTTCTACTGTAGTAGAAAAAATACAGTGGCAAAGTTGTTGAATTCGCAACAATGTGAACAGGCTGATGACTCAATAGCCAATTTTTTTATACCCATGCCACCCATTTCATGTGGCAAAGTCTCCTTATTTCAAAGAGATGTTGACAAACACAACCACAGCTGGACCCTCTTATGTAGCCCCTAGAGAACACAGATTGTGTAACTCCCTCCCCAACCAACAATATTCAAAAGTAAACATATCGACGGAGGAGGTGAGCCAAAACATGAATTAAGATTCCATTGTCATGGATGGGTGACCTAAGATTCCACATCAGCCACTAATTAATATTATTGTTACATGTGCTACTGGTTCATATTTTTTGAAGTTAGTGATTGCTCTAAGAAATGTAGAGATGTCAATTACCAATTTGGCCTTTTGAAGGAGGCCATAGAAAAGATTGGACCTTCTAATTAGCTGTTTAATGATTGAAGGCGGTTACAAACACATTTTTTGGATTCCATGTTGTGTGCATGCTTTGAACAATGCTTTGAAAGACATCAAAAAAATAGATTGGGTGAAGAAAGTGGTGGCTGAAGTAGAGACATACAAATGTTTGCATGTCACCACCACACATCACTTGCATTATTACTATCTTTTTCAAGAAAGAATTCCTCAAACAGGTTGAGACTAAAACTGCTAATTATTTTATTTTTTTGGCAAGCATGTTGGAGGTGTGGGATACTCTACAATCCATGGTAGTTTCTGAAAAGTGGAAGAAGTGCGCTGAATCAAAGACAAAACAACGGAAAAAGGTGAGACAAAATGTGTTTGATGACGTTTGGTGGTCCACTATCAAGTAAGAATTTTTTACTTAATATGTTTGTCATTTGTTTTTATTTTTTATTTAAAAATTAATATTGTCAACATTTTTAAATTTTTTAAATGTTGCTTGCAAATTTATTTGCTCTATCATATTCCCTACTATGGAGGTAATTAGGTATGTTGATATAGAGTCTCCTAACCTTGGACAGAAGCAATTCCTGACAAAGATCCTAGATTACATTTCTTGACCAAATAAGAGAAGCAATTCTTGACAAAGATCCTAGATTACATTTCTATGAAGTGCATATCAAACCTACTGTCACAAAGAGATGGAACATGATGAACACCCCTATTCATATGGCTAACTATGCTCTTAATCCCAAGTGGTCTGTAACGAGTGTTGATGTTAGCAGCAGGAGATCTCTTTCTCCAGCAAACTCAACTAAATATAAATATTAGATTATTCTCTCAAGGCTGACTCAAGAGAAAAGTCACCTCACTTTGTAAAGATGTTTCTTTGAGAAAGAAGCCGACCTTTCAATGAAAAGTCACCTTGACTTGTGTATAAATACAAGGTGACTCACATTCATTTGGTATTGAATAATCATTCAAGGGAGTTCGCATATCAGCAGAAGTTTGATATTCTTTATTGGCTGTGTATTAGCATCAAGTGTGGTGGTGCTGTTATCATTGCATGAGATCGGCCTTGTGATTGGCCTCATTGTAAAGCATATTATTGCTTCTCTTCCATTCAATATATAAGTGATATATTTGTGGCTGGGTTTTTCTCCCTCGAAGAGGGTTTTCCCAGGATAAATTTCTGTGTTCTATTGTTCATGTGCTGTTCATTGTTTTGTTCTTTCTGCTTATTCATTTCTGATTAAAAACAATAACAACTAGAACTAGCCAAGTTACTCCTTCTAAGGATGCTGAGGTAATTGAGGGATTTATGGAGTTCTTTCGTAATATGTATAGCACTAAAGATGTAACCATAATTCAGGAATAATGGCTTCAATTTTTGATCTTCACGGTCCCATATTTAGCATACTAGAGGCTCAAATGGATAGGGTTACTATTGCACAAAAAAGCCTATGCTGAAAATTTCATGGAAAGGACATACTGAAACTAAAGCAACTTGTTATTTGGCTACTCTAAAAGCTTGCTAGTTCCTCTTCTGTAGAGAGAAATTGGTCCACCCATGGCTTCATCCACTTGATTAAGAGGAACAACCTTATCTCTAGACAAGCAAAGAAGCTAGTTGAAGCTCCTGAGTATTGACAAACTCCAACTGCAAACTAGGATGTTGATCTTAAAGATGTCAGGTAGGTTGAATGGGAGGTGCAGCCAAAGTTAGTCAGAATTCCATTGGACAAGCCACAACTTCAACTACAAAATAATCCAAATTCAAAGAGCTATTTTGATATTACCTATGCTCCACGGGGTTTCGCGGACAGGAAGTATCGGGTACGGCAGGATGATTTTTCAGTACGGGGGTACTTTTGGGTCATTTTTTAGGGGACAGCAGGGGACGGCTGAAAAAAAAAAATAGGGAAATTTTTAAAAATATAGAGAAATTTCAAATGTTCATAGCATAACATTGATAAAGCATTCATTCTAGACATTGTACAAGCTTAATACATATCATTAGACTTGAATTGAGATTTCACATGAGAATCAACAAACAAATTAACAAAATTCAAATGCTTTTCATTATCAATGTGCATACATATATAAGAATTATAAAAAAATGCCCAAAGGCTCCAAGTTTCAACTATAAAATGAAAAAAACATAGAAAATATGACTCCAAGTTAAATGGGCCTTTTGCATAGGTTTTGAGGACACTTCAGAAGGACATTCAAATGGGTTTGAAGTTGTTGGCCCTGCTACACTCCCACTGCCTGAAGAACCCCCAATGGCTGCCATACTTCTATAAGTTCTACTTCTAGGTCTACTTCTTTCATGCATTTGAACCTCGACCTCCTCACTATCATTACTAGTAATCTCACTACTGCTCATGATTTTTTTTGGTTAAGAATTGAAAAGAGAGCTGCAAGTTCAAATAAAGGAAAAAATAAACTCACAATGCCCTTCCTACGTGGTAAAAAAAATTGAAAAAAAGGTTAAAAACTTGAAAAAATGGAAAACAAATGTAAAATGAAGAACTTACCTCTACTGAAGTAGATTTGATGCCCTAGTCTCCACTTTCAACTGTTGTTCTCTCCTCTTTCACTTGCTGCTCTTCACCTCAAGTTTGCAAATGTCAAAATGAGAATGTTTTTTTCTTTTAGTTGTTTTGATAAATCAAGTAGGTTTGGGTTTTGTTTAAAGGGGTGGGGGTCCTTGTGAGCCCATCCACCCCCTTTTTTTAATTTAAAAATGTGTTTTTTAACAAATAAAATAAAGTAAGATGTTGTTGGGCCATAGGAGACGGCTAGCAGTCCTCGGGACTGTTAGGAACTTAAGGGACATCATAGCAGTACCGGCTACTGCTAGCCATCCCCTAAGTCCCCTAAATCTGCAAAAAACGTCCCCTAGAAGTTTCGAAAACTTTGCATGAAAAAGAGATGGCTAGGGGACGTTTCCCCGCCGTCCCTATTTCGTCCCCGGTACGGGTACAAGCCAAAAAAGGCAGGGGACACGTCCCTGTGGAGCATAGGATCATATTACAGGTTTATCCATTACGATTGCTTGATATCATCCCTTGGTTGTTTTATTGAATCGATGAACAACATACATATCTAGACTGCCCCTACAGTTAACATGATGGAAGGTGATTAAATGGCGAAATGATTGATCCTTCACTGATGTGAACCAATGCCTACTCCATTGGGCAACAAATTCACTAACATCACAAAGGAAGGAGGTAAAACTTGCACAGCATCAATAAAACTAGTCTGCACTTGCATACAACCATAGATTTATATTGCATGTAACAAACATACTTAATAATCCATAACCAAAACTACTAATACCCATATGAAACAAAGGAATGATAATCACAAAGCATTTGCAATTCATTAGGTGTCGTCACACACAATCAAACCTTCATTATAATCATGCCAACAAATGTGGCAAGCGGAAACATATTAACTACATTAAAGTGTTTCCCTGAATCTTAGCAAACAACCACTGAGACATACATTTTACATGAACATACATCACAATAATCTTCCTACAATATTACAAGGTGTATCCCTTCATTTGCAGCTCAAATGTTTAATATTTGAAGCCCTGGAACAACCTACAGACTATACCAAACCAAAAAAATGGCTCAGTGACCAACCATGAGAATGAATTCGAAAATTCCTTTTTAAAAGTAGCAAGGCAAAACCCTAATTGCAACACTATAGCAGTTCAAAATCAATGGTCGAGACACAATCCCTCCAAAACAGATGCCCAAGATGCAGAGAGATTGACAAAATTCAATGCAGTAATTGAGTAAATATTAAAATATCGCCCCCTTAGCACTATCAAGCTCCCTCAAGCCTTTACTCTTTTGACATATTTGCCTTTTGCATTATCTGGCCTTTGGATGAATCAAGCATTAATGTTTTTTCAACTTCAATAGGTACTAATATTTCCTCCTAAGCGTGTTAGGCTCTTGAGGATTATTGAACTTGCCATTCATCAATGCTTGGGACAAGAGTACAAGGTACTTCGAAACGCCTAAAAACACCTTAACTTCCTTAGTATTTCAGATTCTTCACAAAATGTCAGACTTGGAGGGGAACACATCCCTCTCTGAAAGTTTGATGAAATACACTGCAATCACCTGTGCATCGGAGTTTCAAGATCAGGGAATCAAGATGGAGCATGACTTAGTGCCAAGGGATGGGAACAGTCGAAGTCCAGGTCCTATAAAAGATTAAGAGAAAATCGGCAAAGTTTTGGAGTTTCAGAAGTTGATGGAAAAGGGTACTATGTAAGGATAAAGCCGAAACCCCGACACCGATAAACTTAGACAATTTTTTGGATGCAAGGGCTAGATTCGAGGAACGGAGATGCGATAAAACAGGTACCAAGGGATGGATTTATGAGGAAGTCCGAAAGTCAGAAAATGGGCAAAGGACTTAGAGTTCTAATAGACTTTCGAGCTTCAACGATCAAGAATACCAAGGGCATGGTATTGGGGATGGGAACCTCCAATACTCTGACAATACGACACTTGGAAAATTTTAACAAAGATAAAAATGGGTTGTTGAGATCGGCAAGGAAGACATGCAGGCATGGGCAACCACAAAAGTCTAACATGCCAACAACAAACAAAACACAAGGGAAGAAGCGAAAAATGGCCCAAACAAAGGCTCTTCATGGATTTTTGCTTCTCTTGACAGCTATGGGACCCATATAGGATGTCTCAAATCAATTATCAACAATAGGTCAAATATGACTAAGACACACAAAATGGAAGGGACTCAAGAAAAAAAAAACACTACAAATTTGAGTCTCAACAATCTCAATCAAATCGACCCATCCTCTAGGACAGAGGCATATCAACACCTATAGCAAAATGATTTTTACAACACAGGCTACTCAAATGCGCTCTCCTGATAAGAATAAAAAGTCTCCATACACAGCCAGTTATCCCACATATCTCTTGCTCAATTGCATAGATATGCTAAATAGCAGTTAATACCTACATTCCACAACATTTTCAAGATAGGGACGGTGGGATGCATTTGGGGGACCACTCCTGCAAGACCATCTTTTGAGGATAGCAGGGGCAGCAATTTATATAGAAAGAGAAAAAATTTCAAGCATAGTTATACATGACATCGAGATTCAAGTTTTGACATACACATAATGCATGAAATTTGAGATTCAATGTCCAGTGTTCACTGATTCAATTATAGCTGCAAATTGATTGTGGTTGCAGAGAAAAAAGTGTGAGTTGCAAATGGAAGTGTGGGTTATTTATAGAGAGACATTAGGGATTGATGTAAACTGATTTTTTTAATAAAAAAATTGATGCCAACTAGGAAATCTGGCTGTCCCTGGTCATCATCAAGATGTCAAGTATCATGACAGATCCGTGATTTTGAGGGTGAGAAGGAAAGGCCAGGGAATGTTTCCTGGCCATTTCCAGGCCCCACATTTTGTACATGTCAGAGGGAGGGGAACACAGAGAAAAGGATATGAATATGTCCCCCGTGTAACCCTGAATGATACTAATCTGAAGGGGATTTATGTATTGAATTCAATTACAGCCCTGTTTCATTAGTTCTGTTATGACGGGACAGATCCTCTATGTATTCTTGAAACATCTATCATCCTGGATCTGATGCCAGTGTCATTGTAAGTTGTATATGTAGTGCAAATCTACCAGAGTAATTGGCTGCTGATTGTATAAAAAAGACTTTACTTAACCAAGAAAAAGAGCAGGACAAACTGGTCTTCTAATCAATAAATGATAAACTACCACTACAGGCATTTTGATGGGTTTGTTTAATTACAATATACAGAATAAATAATATAATCAAACATAGTGAGAACTCATGCACTAGAAAGAAAATGCTCAAACTTGTCATCCAAAAGCATATAAAAAAGGATCCTGATCTGCCAGGGGTATCTGCAATTGAGATAATTCAGGCTTCGTGATATTGTTGAGGATTTGGTTCAACTTCGTGTTTTTCATTTCAGAGGACATATTATTTTGTGCTTATTTGTTGTATTCAACAAGGGAATATTCTATGAATATAATTTTTTACAAGTATAAATAGCTGCTTGATCATTCTATTAGTATTTCAAAAAAATGGAAATATATCTATCATAAACTTTAGGATAATATTTAAGGAAAAACTAGGATTGACTTGTAAATCTGTGAATCTAATAACGTAATGTAAACTTATATGTAAAAGACCAACAACTACAACATACGATTTACGAAACACTTTCATATCAATCACAAAATGAATTTCCTATTAAACTTTGCTAATGAGATTTGAATTTTTTCCAATTCGTGCATCTAGTTTTTATTTTGCTGTGACAAAGCATACAGTTGGTGCAAAATACCCTGACTTTCAATATACGCCAAGAAAAAAATGCAGCATCAACTTGTACCAACACTCCTATTTCAATTCTGTATCAACTGTAAGGAATTGTCCAAACACTTAAAAAAAGAACGTTTTATCAACCTTATCAATGGATGCCGACCAGGACAGCATGAGGCCCAAGAAGATGATAAAGAAAAAAGGCCCCCAGAGATCCCAGTCACGCAATGCTTCTCCTGGATCTTCCCGATACGGATTGGGAAACACAACCAGCTTCAGGTTACTCACTATTCTCATCAAATCTCTTTTAACCGTTTCCCACACAGGCTCTGTCAATGTAGTTGAAGATGAACCAAATCCAGTGGCAGCAATGCCCGATGAAGCAGGAGTGACAGCAGTAGTCCCATTTGACAAGGGAGTCACCGGAGGCAGCGGCGTTGTAAAGGGTGAGGTAGAGACGGGAATTGATGCTCTGGGAGGGCTGGGAGGTCTTGCTGGCAGCACAGATGCATGTTGTGTCAAGGGTGTTGCCGGTTGTACGCTCACATTTATGAGACTCTCAATCTCATCAATGTCTGATTGTGAAGATCTAGGGTGCAGCGGAACAGTGTCACTCTCAGACATTCTCAATGATCTATGAAACTTGTATCTGTAAAAAGGAAACAGAAGGCAATGGTTAAGAAAACATCTTGAAAGAGGGGCAAGGACTCAAACCCCGAAACCCGTGGTATTAAACATCGGAAATATTTAATAGCATTTATCTATTTTATCAATGCCTATATTATATACTTTATATTCTCAATGATCTATCAGAATTTTATTTTACCCGTAGAAACGCAAACAACAGATAGGGGTTAAGAAATACAGATTCCAGGTCTAAAGGATTGGAACCCTGGACCTCCAGGACCTAAATACTGCTAGTCTTTGAATCGGCATATGTATTTTATGATTGATCTAAAATTCAGTACCCTTAATTCTCAATTATCCATCATAAAATTAAATTCTATCTAAAATGGAAACAAACAGTTGGAGTTAGGCGAGAAAAAGAACCTTCAAGGTGGCAAGGACTCGAACCCTAGACCTCGAGGTTCTTGAATATTACGATATTACACCAACGAGGGATAAATTATTCAGATCTTTTAAAACCCATAAAAGGAATTTAGATCAGAGAATTGCAAGCATATTCAAATGAGGTCGGTTTAATGTTATCGAAATCAACCGATTGCAACCGCGAACAAATTAAATATAAACCCGAAAGAAAAAAAAATCTACGAATTTTCACAAACCTGTCCAAACAAAATCCTCTGCGCGTCTCAGACTTACGGATGAAATAAGATTCGTCGGTGCAGAGCAAGTGAGCATCGACTTGGAAAAATACGAAATAAATTGATCCGTGTAATTCAGACGAGAGTCGAAATGAAAAGAAACATATTTAAATCACATTTGAAGTCCATGATTAAAATCTTAGGACATAAGGTTCCTGGCATGTAGCCACGTTGGTTGCCACCTCGGAGGGAAGCATTCTTTTAACGCTTTCGCGGGCTTTTCCTTTGAGCTTTAGCCGCATTTTATTTGTGTATTGGTCCATACCTGGCACTTTTCACTTTAATTAGGTGTCAAATAAAACTAGTTTAGATATTTTAAATAATCTTAAAAATAATTAAATTAGTTTAGATATCTTAATTATATCTTTTAAAAATGTTCAGAGGTCTTACTTTACTTTAAAATTATTTTATTAATTATATTTATGAACACAAGTTTTATTGCACCAACATTGTTTACTTTAATTTTTTAATACATCGAACAAGTGGATAGTATTCATCACAACATACCTTTGTTTTTATGTGTTATTTATTATAAAAACTTTGTCTATTATTAAATATTAATATTTTGATGTGTAAATGATTGTCAAATTTAAGGTGAAAGTTAAAAGTTTTTGTTAACACATTCACGCCATTACGCTCCACCTCTTATACACTATGTGTTGGAATTGAAATACAATTCTTGATAGAATTTGAAAGTTTTCATAATGAAAGGGCATGTGCTCAGTAGTGAAAAATTTCACTCGCCACAAATAAATTATAAGTTTGAGTGTCAACATATCCAATATTCTTATTAATGTACCTATAATTCTTTGTAGAAACAAATACAATATTTGTCACAAAGTAAAAATTAATAATTAATAATTAATAATATATGTAAAAATGTTTTAGATGACTCAAATAACTCCTATACATATGGGTGTATGTATACACTAAACTCTTGGGAATGAATTTACACTTTTACATTGTTTAATAATTTGAGGTCCTTTAGTGAACACCAATTCATTCAATGTTTAAGAAAGAAATGGACTTTGCTAACTATTACTTTTTGGTAGGGATGAAATGTAAAATTGTTATTAACTATTTGATTATTGAAGAGTGTGATGTCTAAGTAGACTATAGATAGATGAAACATCTCGTGCATAAAATACATCTACATAGTTTATCATGTTTATATCATGATTGGTATAGTAACATGAAATTGCTAAATAAAAGATATATGTCAAAAACATAACATGTTATCTTAATGACATAAATTGACAACAAAAATTAAAACAATTTAAATATTTTTTAAAACATTAAATTTGGGAATAAAATTAGTGCAACATCAAAAAATATTGAAGTTGAGAATAAAATGCAAATATTTTCACAAGTGAACAAGAAACTCATTTGTGTCAGGTTTTGTCGATTATGGGTTGTGTTTGGTTTTTTAAACCATTTAGGTAACAGAAGCAACTAGGGGTTTAATGTGAATGTGTGTTGTAACAAAATCAGCTTGGGGTGTAATGTCAATGTGTGTCATTTTAAAAAAACAAGAAACACAATTAAAAAAAAAAATCAAATATTTACGAATAAAAATATATATTCATAGACTTAGCATTGTATCATAGGAATCATATAACATGAAGATTTATACAAATAATTGTGTAAGTAGCAATTGGAACATATTATCATAAATAATTATACAACTGAAGTTTACAGTTGGTGTCATGACAAATTTTTGAAAACAACTAATAGATCTACATCAAACATGTTTTGGCATAGAAGATAGTGGTTGTCCAGATAGCATAAGTGTAACATTGTCCCCTTTTGTATCTCATTTGAATATTGTATTGAGATGGTTGTTAGAAAAACATTATTGTATTATATAAGAATATGCAATGAATAGAAACATGCATATAGTAAAAAACTGCTTGAAAAATATTACACTTATCTTTTCATAGGATGTGTTGATTATTGTTGAACAGAATAGGCATGGATGATGACATTGTTGTGGTTCAATGTGAAGTGGTCTCTTGCTGAGAAATCTTGTAGCATAAAGATGACAACTAATTTATCTCCAATTTTGTAGATTAGGCAGTAACAGTTGAACAATGGAGTTATCAGCAAAGCAATGTATTGTTTGTTTGTTGTCAACTATTAGGATGGTTTTTAGATAAGGCGAGTAAATATAAGTTGCTTCTTGATTACATCTAGCACAAAAAAGCAACTTGTTCTTCCAGTGTTCCATAGTTTTTGAACTTGTAATTGCACTTTGCACATAATGCATGGAACAGATTTGACAATGGGTTGGCCACTTTCAAAATTTCATCTATCTGCAACATATATTAAAACAATATTGTTATGTAGGAAAAAAAATTAGTTGTAGATTTAAAAATGTAACAATTTTCAAATGATTACCTCAAATGTTGATTAAAGGAATCTTTTCAGCCTTTCCACTGTTCTTTTGTTGTTTAGTTTGCAAATATATGTAGATTGACCAGTGCAAAATTTGTTGTCTGCTTCTTTCTTTTTTACAATATTTTTGAATAACATTTCTGGAAACTGATTTTCTCACACTTCATTTTCTATTTCCAAAAACTATTGTGTCAAACTCTCATGTAACTATAACTGTTTGTTAATAGTGAGAAATTAGTTTTATTTTTTGAATTTTAATAATACAACTTAGAAGAAAAGAATAGATGTAAAGTAGATTAGAAGAGTTTGAGACATATTTGTACCTATGCTCTGTCCATGTCAGAATATCCATCTTTGATGTCAATCAAATATTGAGAAGATGTTCTTTTTGTGGAGATTACCACTGCACCTATTGTTCCAATGGGATAGTTATCTGTACTTGTAAGCAATTGTTTGATTGCCATGTTTGGTATGAAGCTATATTGTTCAAAAAGATGAACTATTATTTCAATTGTGCTTGATTCTTACAAAATGAGTATCTAGTCGCAATCTCCATAGTCATAATTTGTTTTGTGAGCAATTTGAAAAATTGATATACATATTGTTGATCTTGGAATTATCTTGTTTTCATCTTGTTGCACAAGATGACCAATAACATTTAAAGTGATTGTCATTTCAGCTTAGCATCTCTTAAGGATCGGCACAGAGTACTTCATGCAATTTGTTTACTTTATCTAGGTTAGCTTTGTATACAACAATTATGTCACCTTCAAAAATATTTTTCAGCTTTTCGAGCATTGAGATCTTCAATCGATATGGAATTATGACTTTTAATTTTTGATCTGTAGAGAATATAATAGAATTGCTTTAAGATTAGAAAATTGAACTAGTATAATTTAAATATAATTAGTGTGTGGTGATTACCTTTTGCTTGTTTGTTCTTGTTTGGGTTGTACTTGTTTGCTTGTTCTCTTACTACTTTCCATAGTTTTGCTACAACAAAATTTAATAGTGTTAAATTGTATTAAATCAAATTGTAGTAATTATTTAACATGATGACATATGCAAAATTATGTTAGAGAAATCACATAACTAAATTATTCTAACTGAAAATAAAATTTTGTTGTTTTGTTGGTGTAAAGATGCACTAGTATATTTGCTAAAAGTGTGGATAGAAGGATATAAGAGTTTAAATAGGTAGTATATTACAAATATTGAACCAATGTAGTGATTGTGTGAAATGTGATTATTATTTTTATATGCTTATTGGAAATCGCAAGTCAAATTATTTTGTTGATTAGGATGGAACTTTATAAAAGTGGCAAGTTGGTCACTCCAATATGCTTCTAATTTGTAAATAGACAATGTATGTGTATTTGAATTACACCAGACATGGTCAATTAGTGACCTTTGTTTATAGTGTGAGTTTGATTCAATTTATGAATTGTATGTTTTTCTTTTGCATATGATTAGAGAGCATTTTTTAATTTTGTTTTCTATAGTCATGTCAATATTGAAATCTCCTATAATATACAAAAAAAAAATTGTGTTTATATGTGTAAGTATTTTATTAATAGTAGTTATAACTTCTAAAATTGGAGTGTTGGGTCTTGCATAAATGTTACACTCAATCAACTCAATGTTAGTTAGGGGTATTGTTATTGTAATGGCTTCAATGTTTGTAGTTGTATGTTGTGTTGTTTTAGAAATAATTAGCTTTTTTTTACTTAGAGTCATTATGCCATGTATGTTGTATACAACAAAGGAATTAAAATGTTGAAATATATCATTGGTTTCAAACAGATGCATGTGTGTTTCTTGCAAACATAAGATATCATATGCCATTATGTCATGGTCATTGAGAATGTCATTTGTATGTGCACGTAAGCTATGAGTGTTCAATGTGCACATTAAAATTTGTGGGATGTTATCAAGAATAATAAATTCATTTTCAAATTTTCATTGTGCATTTGATTGAAGACATTGCATTTCAAGGACTATTTTTTTCTTCACTTTGAAAATTTTTACATTCAAAGGTTTGAGCAAGAATAATGATTGAATTGATTATGTTCGTGAAAGTATTGTGTATGTTATTCCATGTTGTCTTATGCTAGTGGGATCAAATACTACAACTTGCATTGTAAGTCCTTGGGATTGATGTATAGTTTGTGCACATGCTATTTTATATTGGAATTTATTTTCTAATGGTAATTTTATTTTTGGTCAATGTTGTTTGGATGGGCCTAGAAATGTGAAGTATAGGTACCCATTCTTTATCAATGTTTTTAGTATAATAGTGTGATAATTTTTTGATTTGTTGTTGGCCAATATTTGGATCATTAAATTTGATCCAAGCAATATCAAAATCATTGTGTTTGGTATATGCTTTAAATATTCCATCTGATCTATTGACTAGACCATCTTGTGTGTTAGTTACCAACATATATTTCTACAAGTATATTTGGTTTCAAGTATATTTGACTTGGTATAGTAGTTGTGTGATTGCATGATCTTATTCCATTGTAGTTATCCTCATGTTCATCGTTTACATTTAGTACAATGATTTCTCTAGGAATTGTTGATAGCATTTCCTTATTGTATTCATCAACATATTTTCTTCTATAGAAGAGAAAAGGGAATGTTGGGTCCATTGGTGGTAGACGTAAGCAATGGTGGTTAAGATAATCCATATCATCATTTGTTTGTGAACCTACATGAATTTTATTGAGAATTGCAATGAATTTCTCATCCTTTTGTTGCATGGTAGAGATCAAAGAATAGTACTTTATATTGTCTTTCCAAAAATTGTAAGGCATTAATTTAGTCAATGTTGGTTTATTTTCAAATACAATAGAGTCAAGTACAAGTTTTTTTTGATAAAGATCACCATAGAAAATTGTATCAAGGTTTGCAAAGTATGCAGTTGGCATTTGCATTATATCTCATAATCGCTTGTCAATAGGCATAAAAATGTTGAACCTACTAATGAAATTTCATCTATGAGGAGGACACGTAGTTTTTGATAGTGCTTTGAGATTGTATCCAATGTTTTAGTATTCAATGGAATAAAATTTGATTTGTTAAAGGGTATGTGGAATGTTGAGTGTAGGGTTACTCCATCTATGTTGTATGTTGCTTTTCTTGTATGAGCAATTATTAGTCCCTTTGGCTTGTCTAGATCATTGTCAATATAGTTGTTGTATATGCGCAGAAGAGCTTGGTATATGGCTTTTGTAGTGAAAGTCTTACCAATTCCAACTCCACCTGTTAAGAATAAGTGTAATGGGGTTTTAATATTTTTCATTTTTTTAATACAATATCATTTGCAATTGCTTTTTGTTCAGTGTTTAACATTTGTCTTAATTTGTAGTACTCATTATTGTCCATAATTTGTGGGTGTTGAATAATTTCAATTGCATTATTAGTTATACTATTTAATTTGTTGTGGTTCGCAGTTTGAAAATCTCCTTGTATGTCATATTGTTCTTGATTTTTATTTTTTTGTGATGAAAGATTAGTTGTCAGTGTTATCATCTTTAGAATTTAGCTCATTTATAGCCTTGTTAATGTCACCCCATTCACAGGGGATGACCCCACAGTGCAACGGTTGTTGCAAGGCAGTTGCATCACTACCACAGGAGTTCGAATCCCACAAGTTGTTGGTGGAAATTTCGTTGGCTGGTTGCAAGTTGATGGAGGACGAGATGCACAACATTTCTAGCAATGAAGGTAGATGATGCAAGGTGATTGACAGTGGTGTGATCAAGAGATGGTTGTGGTGTTTGAAGGTGCAAGTCAATGGGAGGAGAAGAGTAGAGTTCTAAGCTTAGAGGTCGGTGGATGGTGGACGGAGGATGGTGGAAGATCAAATGTTGATGTGGGGTCAAGGCAATAGGTAGATGCAGATTGTTGGTGACAGATGGTGGGAGGATTAACGTTGGAGGAGTGGTGACATCAGTTAGAGAGGAGGTAGGCTCGAAGAGGAGATTATTCAAAGGTGGAGAGACAGTGATAGGTGGTTGTAGGCGACAGTGGTAGGAGGATGGAAGGAGACACAGAGGTGAAGAGTCAGAGGTGAACGAAGAATCAGAGGAGAAGAGATAGAGGTGAGGAAGATAGGAGGAAGCGGAGGAAGGAGGGAAGGAGGTGTAGGAGAGGAGGAGTATGGAGAAGGAGAGGAAGAAGATAGGAGGAGGAGGAGGAGGAGGAGAGGAGATGATGAGGAGGAGGCAGAGAAGAGGAGATGGAGGAATGGAGGAGAGGAGGAGTCAGGATGCAGAGGATGGAGGAACGAAGGTTGCAGAAGGAGGAGAAGGAGGAGAAGGAGGAGAAATGGCAGGGATATGGTCCCCTGAATGTGGCCTCACAGGTTCATAGCTCCAGTCAAAAGCATTCACTTATCAAAAAAAAATGTCACCCCATTCACAGTTAGCGTTGTAATTAAACTTTGCACGATTGAGCTGAATTGTTTTTCATGATGTTTGTAAGCATTTTTCCATGAATTGAAATTGTGTTTCACTATGTTCTCATTTATTGTGAAGGGCACATAGAGTAGTAATTTATCTCTACAATGTTTTTCTAAATCAATATGTTTATTGAAATTTCAATATATCCTATAACATTTTTTTTTTGGTTTGATTCTATTGCCATTTTTGTTGTACTATGAAATAAATTCTGCAAGCATATGCCTATAATAGTTTGAGGATGTTTTCTATAGTAGTCTATTAAAGAATTACAAATTGCATTTTTTGATTCGTTTGTTTCTTTGTTTATTTGTTTTATAGATTTCAAAACAAAAGTGCGACCATTATCGAGTCTTGTATCAATGAATATACATTTTCTTGAGCTATAATTTAGTGGAAGTGATAAAAGAATGTGAACAACTTGTTGTGACAAAATTTGTTGTAAATTAAGTAAAGTATTTTCGAGTTTTCTTATCATCTTTAAGGCATCAGTATTATTTTGTTGGTGATCTTTACATATTCTTTTCAATGCATATGAAATTGATTTTTCAACCTTTGTCATGTAAGAGCTACAATACATTGTTGTAACATAGGCATTATGAACAAATTGTGCATCTGTATTTTCTTTCCATAGTTCTAGAATTTTTTTTGTAGTTCAATATCTGCAATGGTTTTCTTTGTAATAGTAGTGTAGGTCTACGTAGTGTTGATCGTATAGCCATTTTGTACTTTTCCTCATTGATATCCGTTTCATCTAGGAACATTTGAAAAGAGAAGGATATGCCATAGCTTGCTTTTTGCAAGTTGGAAAATGTATTTTGTGTGATTAAAATTATATCTTCATTCTTGTCTTTTAATGGTTTGAGTATTGTAGTTTTTCTCTTTTGTGGGAATGGGAAATTGTATTTACAAGCGGCTTTTTTTTATTTCCTACATTGCTTTGTATGATGATGCTTGTGTACTTTAGCTATATCAGGTTGCAGATGCTCAATGCTACAAGTAATGTACTTGTCTACAAAATCTATTCTATTTGCATTGCTATCTTTTCCATAGCCAGGTGCATTTTTTATCCATAGAAGAAAATGATCGTGTTCATTTCCACAAATTTGGAATTCAATTATAGAGAAATAGTCAAAGACATTTTCAAAGAAAAAATCATCTGTAAATATCAATTTATTGATTGCATTTATTTTATGTCTATAGTAGCGTGCACAAGTTACTGGATCTTTTTTGATGTGATTGAATTTTTCATTTTTATTTTTGGTATAAGCTTCTTGTTGTTTGGATCTTGATTAATGTGAACTATGTAATTCTTCAAGTGTATTTGATAGAGGACCCCAATTTTGTTCAGCACTAGTAAACATAACAAAAAAAGTAGGTGGTCCTAGGTATTGTATCATTGCAAATACATTCTTTTTAAGTTATCAATAATCAAGAGATGTTCTTATCCTTTTGAAATCAATATATCCAATATCCGATTTGAGTGTCTTCTCTAGGTTAGGTTTGTGTTTGACATCTTTTTTTACTAGCTTTCTTCCTTTTAGCTGACCTTTACGAATTATTATCCACATTGTAGACATAACTTGTTATATAAGTATTTTAATGGTCTTGAAAAATAAATTTGTTATGTTGTAAGAAAATTGTCTATTTGAATGTAGCAGTTCCCATTGTGCAATTTTTTGGTATGTAAATTTTTTGACAATGTCATCATCATGTGGATTGCCAAAAAATAGTGTAGGAAAATTCATCTCTTCAAAATACTTATCTTTAAAGATTCCAATTGGACAATGCTCTTGTGTAGGTGTTATTTCTATGATTTTGTCTTGCATTTTATGTATAGATCTAGATGCATTGAATCCATGTATTAAAGTTTCAAAGGCATATTGATGTTCTTTGTCACTTTCTGAATCAATTTCAGTTGTACTATGTTCATTATCATTTTCATTTTGATCATTGATTTGAAAAGCTTCTTCCCAGTCTTTTTTTATTTCAAAATTTTCCATTTTATAGAGCATTGTTTCACTTAATTGATTCAAGGCGTGCATGATAGTATTTGGTCATACCATTCTTTTTTGGAATACATTTTTATATTCTATTTGTCTCTTAAGAGAAACAATGATTGTTGGTTTGTGTCATCAATAGATTGTGGCAATGCTTTTTTAATAATGTTCATGTTAACTAGAACATTAATGATAGAACCAGTTAATCCTATTTGAGATCTTTTGTATCCTAGTTCCTAAATTTGGGAAAACACAATCCTCGGTGAGACAAGTCATTCTTCTAATTGTGATAGAGTCTGTACATATTTCAATGGTTTGTTTGTTCAAATATTATGTGGTGTTGCATATTTAGGAAGTATGGATTGTTTCAATGATGTATGACATTTTCGACAAATAGAATTTGTTAATACAGGACCATTAGATTGTATTAATTTGTAATAGGTTTGTTTGTATTTGTATTTAAAAATCCTAATATCTTTCTTGAAATATAACATTTGACAAGTTGTGCATGCATATTTTGGTGTGTCTTGAATTGTTTTTCAAAAATTGTTATTGGTGACAGTGAATTCCTTTTTTTTGATCTTGTAGATATTGTTGATTAATTGTTATGTATTTTTTTCTTGATTTTGTGAAGTGAAGTGGTGTTTATATCTTCTAGCTTTTTCCTTTTGATAGGTTTGACAATTTGATTTTGATTATTATTTGTGATGAATTGTTTAATTTATGGGAATGTTGTTGGTGCTTGGTAGTTAAGATTTTATGTTTGGGAACTTGGAAGTGGCTCAAAATATCCATTACAAGGATTTCCATCATGGAAAAGGATAGAGTATGAGTCTGCATGCATTGATTCGTTGAAGTGCAAGTAATTTTTTCCTGTTGTCATTGACCAAAGACATATTTATATTTTTAGCCATTTAGATAGCCAAAAAATACAAAATATATCTCCCCCATAGTCTAATTTCTTTGTCAGTTGTAGTTCATTTTGTAGATAATCACATTCTACGTAAATATGTTTTAGGATCATTTATTTTATGTAATTCATGTAGAGTGTAATTGATCCAAATCATGGTGGTATGAATTAATTGCTTCTATTTCACCTTTTCTAAGATAACTTAAGAAGAAATAAATAGTTCCATTTCGTAGTTGGATTGATGTGTAGTGATATTTGAGTAAGACTTCTAATGAGTCAAAAAAAAAAAAAACCAACATTGTACTTTAATTTGTTCATTCTAAACAGTCCTTCATTTTTTAATGCAATATCAATGTTGGAAACTTGTGTTTGGCCTTTGAATTGATAATTGTCTACATCTATCATTTGTATTTTTTCTATGTGTAATAGTTACATTTTAATCTTTTTATCTCTTTCACATATTGGTCACATTGATTTTGATTATTATTTCTAATCAATCGTTTGAGTTGATGAAATGTGGTTGGTAGTTTAGAATTTGTGTTTTAGAACTTAGAAGTGGCTCAAAATGTCCATTGGAAGGATTTACATCATGAAATAGGATAGAGTATGACTCTCCATGCACTGATTTGTTGAAGTGCAAGTACTTTTTTCCTATTGTTATTGACCAAAGACATATTTGTATATTTAGCCATTTGGATAGCCAACGAATACAAAATATATCTCTCCATAGTCCAATTTATTTGTTAGTTGTAGTTGGTTTTGCAGATAATTGTTATCAATTTTTCACCACAACTCAAATTGATTGAGCTAGTTATTACAAGTTCATTTTAAGGTGAAAAGTTTCAATTATTTCTGCAAATGTTTAAACCATTGCATGTTTTGTGTTTTGAGTTTAAAAGAAAGTGCAATGTGTTTCAGTTTTCCATTCATTATTTGCAGCATTAAATATTACATGAAATGTAAAGGAAAGTACTTCATTATGTATTCAGTTGTTTGTTGAAAAAGAGAAGTACAAAATTGAACAAGAATTGCACAAAATGTTGTTTTATATTCATTGGGATAAAAAGAGAATCAAGTGTCCCACACAAGCCATGGGAGTAGCTAAAACAATGAATCATAAAGAGTACACTACGCTACTGAAGATTAAAAAGAGAATAGAGCACATAAGAGGGAACATAGTCATCATTGTCTGAACTTGTCCTCGAGTTGCCTTTAGTGTTGTGTGTTCTTCTTTGCTCCCATTCTCCAAGTGAACCTGCAAGTGATTGAAATGTATGTTAGAGCTCGGGTTATGAATCCTCCTACATGATCTATCGACAGTAATGTAGAATACTATTTATGATGCATTGAATCAACTAAGAGAAAACAAGAGGAGTGCAAGAGAATACCAATGAGAACACATCATCAGAAACTTCTGAATTTATTATTTTAATATAACATTATTTTTTTCTTGTGCAGGTATAAGGAAAGCCATGTTGCTCATCTATTTTGAATATCTTATAGGATGTGGTGTAAACCGGGCTCCCAAAGGGTTGAGACCTGGCATGCTGCCCCTCAACATTCCATAGAGGGATTTCAAAAAAGAAACAATTCAATGTTGCTCAAGGAGATACACATCTAAAGGATTCCATCAAAGTGCCATGAGAGCTCAAGCAAATGATCATCTAGGACAGTCAAGTCTGATAGTGCAATGAATTGAAGATCATAGAGGATCAATTGCTAAAGTGAATTACCATCAAGTGCATCATCATGAAATGAGATAGTGAATGTGCATACATAATACCTTGTTTACAAATCAAACAATGACAGTTGAAGTAAATGGAGAAGCTTCTAAGCATCAACAACAATTGTTTTTTATTTCAAAATCTTTCATGCAAAGGATAGTCTTACATCAACTGTTGTTGCCCAAGAAAACAAAAAATGCATGAAGAGTGCAAAGTAAGTTTTGGTTCCATCTGAAATGAGTTTACAAGTGGTTGCAAGTGAACTTCTGAAAGCAGAGGATGAATGGAAAAGAGGCATGGTTGACTCTGGGCACAATGCATTAAGTGTTTGAGCTGAATGCAACTTGAAACAACATCATTAATGAAGGTATTTTTGCAAAATCTAAGCTTGTTTTCATTACTTTTGATGCTACAAACATAAGGGGAAAATCTCATTTGCATTGTTTCATTAAGACATGGAGCTGGAAACACATTTTTCTAAAGTATTCCAGTGCATAAAATGAGTGAATATATGACCATGCAATGCATTGAAAGTAAGCATAGAATCTTTTGTGTGTACTTCATTTTTAGTAAAAGAATGCAAACAAAAGTTCTAATCAATAGTGTAAAGCTCCAAGGTGTTTGAAGGCTTTCAAACAGTGTCAAAATGACAAATGGGATCAAGTAAAATGACTAGTGTGTGTGTTGTGATGGATGCTTAAGAAGTTGCATTGTTTTGGTTTCATTTGGAAGCAAATGGTGGAATTATAGAAAATACAAGAACTACACAAAGAAATGAAAGCTATAGAATTTCTTTTTTTACCTAAAGTTAAGCATATGTGAAGTGAAGTCATTGCATTCTGAGAGTAACAAATGAAGCTACAATAATGGGCTCATACAATGAAAACATTTGTTGCTTTTCAAGACAAAGAGCCATTTTTCGAATAAACTAGGGTTTCAAAATGAAGCAAATGCATAATACCCAGTTCAACCCTTCAAGGAGGAATCCACGTTGTTTACATTTAAATGTTTCAAAATGTAGAAGTAAAAGTATTTCGAGCTCATGAATGAATGCAAGCAAGCTCAACTGAACTCTTATGGTCGCGGCCTGAGAGTTGTTTTTCTGTCACAAATGATAATACCCATTCAAGAAAATGTGTTCTAAACACAAATACAAAGCAAATCAAGTGTTTTGAGCTTGTTACAAGTGGACCATGCCAGCATTAAGTGAAGATAATGGAAAACCCAGAAAATGAGGTAACAAGTTGCTTATACATGTTCAATGGAAAGCATGAGAAATGGAAATGCATAGAAACCCTAACTAGTGCTCTCATGGTTGTGGCCTAAGAGAGTTTCTCTCTTCAAAAATTGAATACCCACTTAGGGGTTTTGTCACAAAAATGCAAGCATAGTGATGAATAACAAAGGATCAAGCTTATACAAACAATGGACTTCCCAGAAAATGGAGAAGTCAAAACTAATGGTCATGGCCTATACAATGGCCAAACTCAGAAAATCTCATAGAACTTCATCATTTTTTTGAGAAAATCTTGAATAAAGCTTTTATTTAAGAGGGAAATGCATCAGAAGAGAAACATAGAGTTTACCTTCAATGTTGATGTGGAGAAGCACAACAAAACCCATGGCCAAAGCCCTCCAAGTGCTCAAGCAAAATATCCCATGGCAATCGTACCACGATAGAAATAGAGAGAGCACACAAATACATCAAAACTCAGTGATAGTCATGGCCTATAGGCCCTTTTTCCTCTTCGATTGAATCCAAAAGAGGTTCAAAATGCAAACAAAATAACTTACCAGCAGATTGTAGAGGTAAATTGACAAGAATGGCATCGAAATTTGGTGAAGAATAGAGCCCCAAGCTTCAAACCCTAACTTCCCCATGGCGGCACCCAGCATACCTCTTTCTCTTCGAATTGGCCGATGCAAAATGATGGTTGAAAATGTGTTTGGAGGTGGTTTTTTGGCTAGGGTGTTCCCCATGCCCTAAATCGAATGTGACTTCTGTCACATTTTTTTATTTTTCAAAGTGCGTGTTAATGCCTCTTCACAAATGTTCGACCAAGGTTGAATGCCTAAGGCATTTTTTTTATTTTTAAAGAAAATAAAAGCATAATACATACCATGGAGCTTTCCTTGTAAAAAAATCAAATCCATGACTTTAGGCCCTTTGTTTTTTTGCCTAAGTCTTAAGCATTCTAGGGTTCCCTTGGATTTTGAATCACTATATGTGATGGGGCCTTAAATTTTTTATGATTTTTTGTAGAAAAATCAAGTGCATAGGGAGCCTTGTATAGTGTTTTTATTTTTTGCAAACATTAATCCAAAATGCAAAAAATCAAAATATTTGGAGATAGAGAAAGAAAAATTAGAGTATCTGAAGAAGAGTTGTAAAAATCTGATGTAACAAGGGAGGCTTTCTATTTTGTAATTCAAAAACTGCAAGCTGTAAAACATTGATTAAGCAATGTTTCTATAAATTGCTTAGTTAGTTGTTATTTAAATGCAGTTAGATGATGCACTTGAGTTGACAACAAAACTTTCCATTTTGAGTTGAGTTCGGGCGGATTAGGAAAGAAGGTGACAAACTAAAGTTTCTATTTTCAGTTTCTAGCTGTTTGCACCTGTTTTGGAGGATTTTTTGGATCAACCTTTGGGAGATGGAAGGTGTCTATCCTTTTGGTTCTTTTTGGATTAGTTTGAGGCCCTCTTTTTTAGGATTTTCTGAGGAGCTCAAAAATAAGGAAGTGTTGCCTTTTGATGATGCAGTGGAGCTGCTTTTTCTATTTTTCTATCATTGATGTCACTTGATGCCTATAAGTCTAAGAAATTTTGAATTTCTTGGGGTTCAAAATTTCGTTTCTTGCTCTCATATGCATTTTAGAGAGTTTTGTAAACTTTTGAATTATATTTTGATATCTTACTCCTTCAACTTCAATACAAGCAGCAAAGTTTTCCTTCTTTTCTTGTCATGCACTTACAGTGATAATCTAATGATTGTTGTGATTCAGAGTAGTGAATCCTTCTATTGTCTTATTGTTGTGAGTTGTGGATGAGAATTGCAATTAGTTCAAGTTGCATATTGTATTCAATGATTCTCGAATCTTTATGCAAAACACTATTGAGCTAAATGTCCTAAGGTGGATTGTGAGAACTAATGTTTTAAGAGAGGTTGTTGTGGGTTAAGTTTTGTTAAAATCTCTGAATATCTAGTTGATCATCTTAAGTTGTAAGTTTCATTTGTCATCTTTCTTCCTACCCTTTTCCCTTGAAAAGTTCATAGGTTAGGTGATTAGCTAGAGGGAACCAACCCACTTTGGAGATTCACTCTCACCAATTGATTGACCCACAAATTAGAGAGTGTTTTCGTGTTGCAATAGGATAGCCAAGCCTAGCCTGACTGAGGGTGCAATCCTAGTTGCCAACAATAATCACATTCTGCATAAATATATTGTAGGATCTTGTACTCCATGCAATCAATATAGAGTGTCATGATCTAACTCGTAGTTATATGACTTAATTACTTTTGTGTCATCTGTTTTAAGACAACTTAGGAAATAATCAATAGTTCCATTTTGTAGTTGGATTGATGTGTAATGATTTTTGAGTAGAATTTCTAATGAGTCAAATAAGCAATCTCTAACATTGTACTTAAATGTCTTCATTCTAAACATTCCTTCACTTGTTAATACGATATCGATATTACAACATTGAGTTTGACTTTTGAATTGAGTTTCACTTGTTAATATGATAATATTATAGTTAGTTCATATTGTTTTATTATCAAATTATGTATTATACTAACTAGTTTTGATAATCTTTCATAAATCTAAGTTACAAAAAGGTTAAAGCTAATTGTAAAAATTTAAGAAGAAAATATCAAGCAATTATGCTTTTCAAATAGAGAAATTATTAATTGATATGATCTTTTCTTTTTAATTTCTAGGGAGAAAAAGTTGCATTTGAAAACATGAAGATGGATAAACAGAAATTTAGATTAGATTTATAATTCTAGATTTTGTAAACATGCATATACAAGAAAATTCGAGCACAAGAAAATAGAAGATTGAAAAAATGAATTAGAATAATAATTTATGTCAAATTATTTTGTTATATTGAATTTTTAGTTTTGAGTTCTAATGCAAAATAGAGAGTGCTTAGAGGGAAATTTATACATATTTTCAAAGTTTTCAAAATTATATGCATTTTCGCATATTTCTTCATATCCAAACTCTAAAGAAAGGAGAGTGTGGTTGCATATTTATGCATAAATTTGGCATTAGATTCTATCAAAAACTTTATGGTTTCCTCCTTATTTTATAGTCTAGACTTTAGTTTCTACATTTCCACTACAGTCTATGAACAAATCTCAAAATGTAGTTGTTCTATGGTAGTGGGATTAGCAGGTTCCTTAGTGGCACAACAATGGGCATTGTGAAGGATTTTGTTCAAGTTCTTAGTATCCACATGGGGTTGTTGAAGCATGTCCTCAATGTTTGAATCAAAATCAACTTTGTTCAACTTATTAGCAAGGCTGGTAGATTCAAACCACATAGGAGATTGCTCGATAGAACTTTGAATGATTTTGGCATCATCTACAAAAATATTGGCAAAGAAAATTAGTTAATATGAAATAATTTCTATAACAATAGCAAAGAATTTGAATATCCAATGACATAATCTATTATTTTTTAGTATTATTATAGTTAATTTCTATGAATAGGAATTTGAAGCCAAAAATTTGTGTCAAGGATCATACCACTCATTTGGTTCATACATATAGACACTCAATATTTGTGTCTATCAACTTCTCAACTTTTGTATTTGACACTTCAGATGTAGCAATATCAACATTGCATGGAGAAGTAGTTGTTTTAGGCATATACAAAGTGCTAATATGATCTAAAACATCCTTGTGATTGCCTTCAATAGCACTACTATATTCTGAATGTGGAAAGTATTTACAGATTACTTGATCCAATAAACCTATAGTTGAGTAAGCATCATTTGTTTTTTTTTTTGATACGCAAGGTAGGGATTTGTATTAATTATTATAAAATTTACATTTGTCTGCATAGTAGGAGAGACCAGTCTTCCATGAAATCTAAACCTATCGGCTAAACCTTCCATCCCGGGAGCAAGCTACGACCGGTTCCAAAATTGCAGTCCCACTGCATGCCTTTAAAAAACCATCTACTATTATGATTTTAAACACAAAAAATTAAAACCAGAGGCCAAGCCTCACACGGCCAGTTCCGAATTTGCAGTTCCACTGCTTAACTTCTAAAAACCATCTAATATTATGATTTTAAACACAAAAATTTAAAACACGAAGGCTGAGCCTCACAGAAAGCCATTTACTTCTGCAAACAGGGTGAAGTCTTCCACCCATTCCATCCCCTCCTCCATCACCAGCCCCAGCTTTCTTTTCAGGAATTTGACCGCCATGGCCGATATCATTTTGTGCCTCATAAGCTCTGGCCCCTTGAGGTCTAAAATGAAGGGATAGACTTTAACTGCCTCGTCCGTCTCCCAAAGAAGGTCCAGGTATGAGGGGCGCGAGATTCCTTTACCCTTGAAAGACACTTTCAGTGTCTTCTCTAACCCCCCTAGCAGGTCGCCTCGGAAAAGACATTCCAGCATTTCCTTTGCCTCCACCTTCAGGACTTCTAGGTCCAAAATTACAGCTAAGAACCGAGAAGAGATGTGTACATTGTCTCTCGCAAATTCCTTTCTATCCAGGTGGCCCTTACCTAATATCATTTTGACTGCTAACATTGTCAAGGGATCGTCCTCAAGTAGGATTCTCTTCAACCTTTGCTCTATAATCTCCCGAAATGCTATTTGTCTCTCTATTGCCACCAAGGAGACTGGAGTATCAACACCAAAACTTTCCAACCCCTCCGGTGATATGGAGATAATGAATTTTGATCTGCTCATCCTCGGCATTTGCAGCCCTTTGGTCGACAGTTCCCTGCATAAAGACAACAAACAAACCAAATTTCAAAAACCATACTGTGAGAATGTCGACATCCGTTCACTTTTAAAAGGTCTGTATGTTGTAAGGTCGAGCCTTCGTGCACGAGTCTGAAATAATGGCGAAGCAAGGCACTCCGTCCTTGCAATAAAAATTGTCCTACGACCTTCAGCCTTCATTTGGCTAGCTCCTCGTGAGGAGAAACTTCTGCCACTCGGCCCATTTGCTTAAGTTTTCATGATGGTTGTACCCTACATGTCGAGCTGATTATGCTTGGATTCTTGTGTCATTAGCTTCTCCTGACGTCGCCGAGGTCTCCCCTAATTTGGTGGACTGCTAAACTTTGGTTACTTGCCTTCCTCATCCCTTCGTCGTTTTGGAGAGGGCTTGAAGTGATGTGGCCTTGCCACTGTCCTGCCAACTTTCGCACCCCATCCAACACCTCATTTCCTCCCTCTTTGTTAGCATAATTTACCTTATTTCCATCGATCTCATGGATGAGTATGATAGGGAACTAGATGAGGGGCGGGTGGGGGCCCACCCTGTAACCCACAAGAAATTACTTTGTGCTACATTCTTTAAAACCGGGTCCAATTACTCCCTTATTAGACAGAGAGTTAGCTTCCATGTTTCCTTCCCTTAATGTGTGATTGAACATCACTTGTTCAAAATTCCTTAGTTGCTCTAATGCAGCTTCCAAATAAACCCCTAATTTCCAATTGTGGATTTGTCTTGTCCTTAGAGCATTTATGACCAAAGTTGAGTCTCCTTCGACTATCAAATTTTTAATTCCTAATTCCTTACCCAGTTTTAATCCGAGTAGGAGAGCTTGAATTCAGCTGCATTATTTGTTCCTTCTACTAGGGGCTGAGCTAATCTCCCCAGAGTCGAGCCTGTAGAAGTTCTAATTATGCATCCTGCCCCAGACGGCCTCGGATTCCCTTTGGAGGCTCCGTCAAAATTCAGTTTGGCCCATCCCTGCTCAGGGGGAATCCGCTGTGTCTTATTACGCTGTTTAGTGGAAGCCGCGTTTCCTGAATCGCCCAACGGGGGGGTTTTGATTCCAAACCATTGTTTCATAATCCAAGCATCCCATTTAGTAAAATTTGTTTTTTTTGTTTGACCATCAGCTGTGCATTGAAAAGTTCTACTATGCTCGCCTCTATCTTGCACTGGAGTCTTGGGATCAACATCTCTTTATCCTGAAAAAGATGTCTATTTCTCTCCTTCCACACTTCCCATATTAGGATTGAAGGGATCATCTTCCAGAGATCCCCGAAGATGGTGTTATGATCATTATTTGGCCAAGAGTTTAAGCATTCTAGTAAGGTGTTGGGAAAAACAGTTGTCCAATGTAGCTTTGTGCATAGCCAACACCACATCTGATAAGTAAACTTACAATTAATAAGTAAGTGATCCACTGTTTCCTCAGCCTCTTGACATAGGGAGCATCTAGTCGGACCATGGTAGCCCAATTTGATAAACCTATCTCTTGTAAGAATTCTTCCTTGTGCTACAACCCATGTGAATATCCCTGCTTTTGGGAGACATACCTTATTCCAACAAAGACTTCGAGGGATCTCTAAATTTTCTTCAGTTGAGGATGATAGGATATTGTATCCTATCTTGGCCGAGTAGATCCCGTTTGATGCAGCATCCCAACGTAAGTGATCACTCCCCTGTCTACCCCAAATCCTACGTTTTGACAATGCTTTCTCAAAGGCTTCAATTTCCTGGGCACCCAGTTCCCGACTTCTCACCGATTTCCACTTCATGTAGCCTTCAGCCGAGTCTTCCAAACGATCTATGTAATCTCTGACTTTCGAACCCCAAATTTGTTTAGTCTTCTCCTTTACTCTTGAAAGTTCTGGGTTGTCGGCTAGTGCTGGATGGCCTTCCCAAGAGTCTTCCCATAACATAGCCTCCTTTCCATCCTTCACTTCCCAAGTAAGAAAATATATTATAAGATCTCTAGAGTTTTTAATGAAATTCCAAATTCGGGACCCAGATGGCAAGGATTTTGCTACTAGAATGCAGTAAGGGTCTGCTTCCAAATATTTTGCTCTGACAATCTTCACCCATTTGAGGTTGAGGCAAGAATGAATAGTCCAAGCTAATTTTTCCCCCAGTGCCTTGTTTTGACGAAGAACATTTCTCAAACCTATCCCATCTTTCTCCCTCTTCTCACAAACCTTATACCATTTTATAAGAGGAATTTTCTTTTGTTCTGAATTACCTTTCCAGAAGAAGTCCTTCATTACCCGATTTAGGTCTTTGCTCGCTCTAATTGAGAGCTGCAGACAGGACATCATATAGATGGGAAGTGCTGAAAGGACTAATTTCAGCAAAGTTAACCTCCCTGCCCAGGACAACCACCTATTTTTCTATGAAGATATTTGATCCTTACAACGAGTCACTATAGAACTCTAGGCATTGGTGCTTTTGATGCCTTTGTCTAATGGTAGTCCCAGAAATTTGCATGGCAGTTGTCCCATCTTAAATCCTAAGATTTGCAAGATTTGAAGTTCACTGGGGAAATTTGAGTTGAAGAAGAATATCTCAGATATAGCCTTGCTTACTTCCTGCCCAAAAGCCCTAAAGTAGTCTTCTAACATTTTTTAATATCTTTGTGCCTCTTTTGTTGAAGCCTCACCAAATAGCATTGTGTCATCTGCAAATTGTTGATGCATGATATTAGGTAGACTGCTAGTTACTTGCAATCCTTCAATCCATCTGAACCTCCTTGCATTTTCAATCGATATCCTGAGGCTTCAACCATTATTATGAACAGGAAAGGGGATAGAGGGTCCCCTTGTCTAAGACCTCTTGAAGCAGTAAAGTATCCCTCCAGAGAACCATTAACCAGCACTAAGAAACGCGAGCTAGCCACCCATCCGAAGAGCCAGTCTAAGAATTCCTTTTGAAAGCCGAAGGCTTCCATTACCTTGAAGAGGAATCTCCAATTCACTCTGTCATAAGCTTTTCTGATGTCCAATTTCGGAAGCATTGCTGGTTTATTCAGTTTTTGGATTGAATGTATGACTTCTTGAGCAATGATCACCCCATCTAGAATTGATCGTCCTAGGACAAAACCTGTTTGTTCCTCGAATATAATTGTGGGGAGAATCTTCTTCAGTCTATTGGCTAATACTTTGGCCAATATCTTGTAAATCATGTTACACAATGATATTGGGTGAAAGTCTTCCTAGGAGTCTGGCTTTTCTTTCTTTGGGATGAGGGCACTTAAAGTGTTATTTGCTTCCTTTAAAACTCTTTTGTTAATCCTAGAGTCTTCTATAGCTTCCCAAACATCCTTACCCAAGAAGTGCCAGCATTTCTGGAAGAAAACTATCAGAAATCCATCCGGTCCAGGTGCCTTTTCTGGTTGCATCCCAAAGACTGCCTCTTTCACTTCGTCTTCAGAGAATTTTTCATTCAAAGCTCTCATTTGAGTTTGAGAAATCAATTTCGGTATGGATTGCAAGGAGGCATTCTGGGCATCCAAATTTGAACCTTCCCAATCATTGAGCAAGTTTTGAAAATATGTAACTACTGAATCTTTGATTTCCTTCAGATCTTCCATGAATCTTCCATCCCCATCTTTCAAGTAGGATATTCTGTTAAATTCCCTCCTTGCTTTTGTAGAGTTGTGAGAATTTCAAATTTCTATCTCCTGTCTTCAACCAGACCTCTGTGGATTTTTGTCTCCAAAAAACTTCCTCTTTGGCCAGGATATCATTGAGTTTGTTAGTTAATGCCTGCTCTTTCATATAGCAGGCTTCATCCATCCCTTTATTGATAATTTCATCAACTAGGTTGTCCAGTTCTTGCTCTGTTTGCTCTTTCTCTCTGAAGATGTTCTTGAAGCTCTCTTTGTTCCATTGTTTAAGTCGTTGCTTCAAGTATTTTAGCTTTGTGATCATGTTGAATAAGCTTGAGCCCACCGGAGAGCATTCCTTCCACCATTGTTCTAATAATACCATCACGCTAGGGTCCTTAAACCACATCATTTCAAATTTTAATGGGCATCGAATCAGCCCCTTCTCCCCATCTATTTGAAGTTGAACTGGAAAATGGTTGGAACCAATCCCAAAGTTTATCATGCTCTCGAGAGAGAAAGGAAAAAGACTCAGATTTCATTTTAAGAAGAATCTATCTAATTTTTTCGCTATACTTCCAAACCCTTTCCTATGATTTGTCCAAGTGAAGTGTCCATTGCCTATGGGAATTTCCAATAAAGAGTTTTTGTCCACAAAGCTACAGAAATCCGTTTGGGACTGTAGGACTTTTCCTGAGCCACCTTTCTTGTCTTCTTGCCTAAGAATTGCATTAAAGTCCCCTCCTATTATGCTAAAACCCTGTTGCATACCACTCAAGATTCCGTCCAATTCTAACCAGACCAACCTTTTCTAAACGCTCATCAAGGGGCCATACACATTTATGAGATTAAAATGAAGATTCAAGATTAAACTTCTTACCTTGCACACCATCCAGTGTCGACTTGAATTCAAGGTATCTATTAGGACTGTCTATGGTTTCCATATAATCATTAAGCCTCCCGAAGCACCTTCCGCTTCTGCCCCTATCCATTTCCATGACCTCAATTTTCTGCCAAATTTCTCTAGATCTGAACCGCCTAATTTTGTTTCTTAAAGAAGACAAATTTCTGCTTGAATCACTTCTATGTGGCGCCTGATGAGGCTCCACTTGTTAGGGGCATGTAAACCTCTAACATTCAAAGTTAAAATTTTCATTGTTGTTCAGGAAGGGCTCCACCCTTCCCTACTTTAATCATTGAATCAATTTTCTGTTGTCTACTAGCTTCCCCATCCAGTTTTCTCTTTTCTTGATTAGGAATTCTACCCCGCTTTTTCTATTCCCCGCAGTCTGGCGTGAGTTTGAGTAGATCCCTTCTGTGAATTCCTAATCGATATTTGGCCGCCTGCAATTCCTCTCTCATCTTTCTCTTCTTACCTGATTGTGGACTTAACAACTCCATCATTTCTTGCCCTTCTAACTCCTAGATTTCCTCTATACCTTCAAAGTTAAGCCCTGCCTCCGGTATTCCTGACTTTGCTTTAGCCGCCACCGCTAATTCCACTAATTCCTTCCCCACTTCTATCAAAGAATCCAATTCCACATTCTGGCAACTATCCCCCAAAAGTTCTAGAGTCTCAGAGATTTTCTCTTCTAAATCCGCAAGTTGATCCTCCTTCTCCTCCTGTTCCTCCTGTAGCTCCTTCCTACCCTCTGTTTTATCCACTGAAGATGATCTTGGAGAGCCAATCTGGGAGGCATCCACCAAAGGTTGCACATTGTCCCTATCCTCTTTTGTAGAAACCCTACTCTTCTTAGACAACGGCTTCTCAAGCCCTACCTTAGGAGAGGAAAGATTTGTAGTTTCAGTGGTAATTCAGACTGACACTCTAGGAGTCTCCGTTGGGACATCCAAAAGGCAGGATTTCCCTGCCTCTTCGTTGGGTGTTCTACATCCCAAAGAATGCACCAGATTATTATGCATTAGAGAGTCACGCTCCAATTTTTGAACCCAATTTCCATAGTCTGTTAGAAGTTCAATCTCACTCCATATCTTCCTGTCTGCTTTATTCTCCACACATATGCGCACATAGGTTTGGTTCTTCTTTGCCAATTTCCTTTCTTCTACACAAACAAATGTGCCTAGTTGATTGCCTATTTCCTCTAGTATGGATGGAGCCCAATATTCCTAAGGAAGATTGGGTAAACTGTACCAGTCTTGCAAGGTTTCCATCACGTGGGTCATCGGGTCAAAACCCACTGTCCATTGCCTTAAATAAAAACCACACCCATCTAAAACCCAGACACCTTTCACTATTTGGTCTCTGATTTTTCTGGATGGACATACTACCAGGAAGAAGTCATTATGGAGCATTTTAAACTGCAACTCAGAACCCCAACGTTCTTTCCACCATTTCACCAAATAATCCCAGTTGAGATCCTTTCCGAACCATTTCCCAAGCAAGCCTAACTGCTCTAACCTCAAGACTTCCGCTTGCAATTTCGAAGAGCTGATTACTATTTTGGTTCTTCCGCCTTTTAATTCTTTGGACAAGAGTGGGTCATGGTGTCCCCTTTCTCCCTCTGAGATTTCTTCCCGTTCTTCCTCCCATTCCTTATCAGCTGACTCCTTTTGCCAAGCCACTCCTCCTTTCCCACTTCTACCTTTAGGGTTTCTTCTATGGCCCTATCTGCCCAGCCATGGAATATCATTATGCCCTCTTTTTCCTTCATTTTGTTGCCGAGGTCTATGAAATGCTTCATTTATGTACTGTCTGTTCTTGGTCCAACCTCGAGAAGAGCCTACACCTCTATTCGTGTAAAGATTCCCGTGAGCCTGGTCCTCGTGAAAATGACCATTCTGAGCATTGTTCTGAGGGCGAGCCCATAGATCTCTTTCTTCCAGACATGTTCGAGGTTCCCACTCCTGTTCCCTCTGGGTCCCTCGTGACCTCTACCACCATGCCTGAGTTTATCCGAACATTGTTTTCCTCCATGACCGTTGCAGAGCTCCATTTTTTCATTTGATTAGAGTAAGCATCATTTGTTGCTACTTCTTTGACTTTGGAATTTTGCATTATATATGTTGAATTCTTGCACATATAATCAGATGATGGATGTTGCATTATATTGGTAGATTGAACCAAAAGCTAGTTTACTTTAGTATTGGAGTCCACTTCGCAAGATGACAATAGAGCATTTTTGAAGAAATTGCATGGGTTTGAACTGATATAGTTGGAATTTGTAATTACCTTAGTTCCTTTCATGGACCTAGCAGTTGTATCATAGGCATTAGCATCCTTTTTTTTTGTATCAAATGTTCCAAGGCATCGGCGTTGCTTAGATGTAGGATCCCTAATTTCTGCAACAAAACAAATTGTTGGGCACCTCTTAACACCTCTATATTTATTTTGCTTTATACAGTTTTTGAATCCCTTCTAATTCAATTTTACTTGTTTTCCCTTTGCACAATCTTCAAAATTTGATTGTCTTAGCAATGTATCCATTTCTTCTTTGTATTGTCTACTTTTATTCAAGAATTTCATCAAGATATATTAAGGTCAAGTTTGGTGTGACTCTAGTTTCTTGGGTTATGAATCAAAGGTTGGCTACTCATATTCTGGGGGAAAATGAGTTGATATTAATGTATGCAAAGAAGCAAAAGAACACTACTACATTGCATAACAATAGTATAAGAAATTGAGTATCCATAACTAGGATGAGTAGCAAAATAAGCAGGCACATTTCAACAAATACAACAAATACAAATAGCATGCCTCTGTGATAGAAAGGAGAATCCATTGCTTGCTAAGCTAGACTATTATATAATTTATTAAAGATTTGATACGGAATAACCATCTGTAGATAGTTTGTGTTGCATCCATGTTGTGATGCACAATGTGTGCATCTGTTATTTTGATCTCCTGTACAAGATGTATTTTAACATATTGAGTAATTTTAGCATTTGAATAGAAAATAATAAATTTAGCATAAAAAATAATTGCAAAACATTAATATAATTGGTCATTGTTAAGTTTATATTATGGATTGTATCAACCTGTAATTTTCAGTCATTTATTATTAATATTGTATTTACTATGCTAATTTAGGTTTTTAAAATAAAAATCACCATGAAATTCAATTGTACAATAGATAAATTTGATAATAAAAATATAAATAAGTTTTTAAATTACTGTTTTCAACACAAGCATTACTCAAACAATAGGAAGCTTTTGTGACAAGAATATTTTGAGGAGTAAAGAGCATAGTCAATGATTTTTTTCAGTGGAACAATTTTTTTTTTTATAAATAGGGTAAATAACTATAATTATATTTTATGATAAATGTATAGTGTTACAATGGTTACAAATGCAACAAATATTTGTAAAAACAATGCTAGTTCATATAAACAATAATAGCTAACAGAAAGGTAGGTAGATCAACTGTGCAAAACAAGAAAGCTTGACAAGAGTGGGCATCAAAATAGTAAAGCTACAAAGTAGCCAAATATTGGGTAACTAATTGCTATCCTCATCATTGATGACAAGAAATTCTTCACATAACAGGTAATTGGGCTTGAGGAAATCTATACCTTCAATTGGAATTGGAGGAGAGTGCTTGAGAAGCAGTCGTAGTGCATAGAAAGAGTGTTTTTCCTTTTTTAGGACATCCAAATCTAGAAGGTGACCGTGACAATTGAGTAAATGTTTGAAAACCAAGACATAATCGTTTAACAACCCCTCAGTGATTGCAGAGTAGATACATCTGAAAGCTCAAGAAGAGACAATTGATTCATTGAAAAAGATGCCACCAATAGGAAAAATTCCCTCAGTCACATCGTAGTGACTTATGGCATGCTGGAGTTGGAAGTCATTAAAGACCGAGGTGTGGAAATATTTTTGCAACATAATTGTACCATAGAAAAAAGTAATTATTGCTTGATTTGGGAATAATTGATGATAAACTGGACTTAATGAGGCCTTGATTCAGTGTTGTGAGGTGTTTTACACATCCACACTAGGTCTTGGACCCTTGCAAATTGAATAAAATGAATTTATCAATGTCTTGTAAAGGTGTTGTAAAGTGTTGTAAAAGACTTTCACACCTCTCTAGACTTGATGCACCCATTTTCCCTTAATTAAACATTGTAAATTATATTTAATTGCATTATCACATCAATCTAGAAGGCTTGTGAATTAAAACTAACTTTAATCTAGTGTTGTAATGTGATTTATACATTCACATTGGATGTTGTGCCTTTCTAGGCTAAGTGGGCCTCATTTTAATGTTGTAAAGTGTATTTAATCACACTTTCATATTGAATTATGTGTCCCAAGCCCTAATTGACCTTTACATCTATTGAACACATTCCAAGAATCTAGGAGATACATGAAATAATTAATGTTTAGGATTTGCAATTGAATGGCAACCTATAAGCATCCACACTCCATGTATTATTCAACAATGAAAACCCATTACAATACATCTGCAGAGACTCCATGAACACTTCTGAAGCACAAGCTATCCATGCATTCCATGTGACCAATCATGAATCCACACATCCCATGCCATGCTTCAAACCCTCACACATGCACAAGCTCAACCTGCTAACCTGCAGCAAACTGTCCAACCCGGATTCAACCATGAGGTCTATTTTGGGCCAGGAGATCATTTGTGAAAGCTCACCCCCAAAACCCCCATTTGAATACAAAACCAAGAAACCTATTTCACCCAAAATTTCTCACATCCCAGATCCACAATCAACCCATTTAATCAGCAAACCCAAAACCCTCAGATCTGCAATAAAACACTACAAGCATTATGCAAGGTGTACAACACCTAATTCTAACAATGTGGTGTCAGTGTTTTTCTGATGTTTTGAATTTTTAACAGCGTTTTGCTTGGTGGAAGTCAGGTGTTCATTTTGAACTTTGAGAGGGCATATCGGGTGCATATGGAGTCATATTTTGGACTTCGAATAGTCGATGGAAAGCTTGTTCAGAGCACTTTACAGTGGATCAGGTTTGGAGATATTTTGGCATGGTTTATTTGATGTTTTCTTTATCTAATCTGTTTATGAGTTTCTTTGACTATGATGATATTGTGAGTTTATGGATGATCGGATCTTGGAGATTTGATGTTGGATTCATTGTATGCTCGGTTGTACATCTCAGATTATTCTTTTTGACATGGTTATTAGTACATGGTTGGATTTGTATGTTGCATTGTTGTATCTACAAGTTGTGCAATGTTGTAAGTGGTCTATACTTACATGTTGCATTTATGACTTGGACATGGGTTGTCTTTGCCCATTGCTATTTCAATGTTGATGCATGTTCAGTTTTTGGTGGCTTGGTTTAGTCACTTGATTTGCTAATTTTATTGTCATGTTAAGGAGATGAGATGGTATTACCAGGTACAGTCATGATATGAGATATATGTAGTTGACTATGATTATGTAGATATGTGGACACGGTTGGGTTGAGTTGTTGGTATAGGTGGTGGTGATCATGGTGTCATGGATGTCTCTTGTGCTTTAGAGACTTTGGCATGTCATGATGGTTTATGCAGGTGCATTGTTGGTGGTGTTGGATTGGTTCCTGATTATGGTTATGGCGGTGTATCTTCGTGGTATGAGGATCATGGTTTTACTTTTCCTTTTGGGAGCTCTTGTTATATTTGAGTTCTTTGATTGTGTGAGGGCCTTTGGTTGATCTTCATGAGGAGATTGCTATCATGATGTCATGGATAGCTTGATTACACTTTTTAGTGGGAGCTTTTGATAGTGATGGTTTTGGCGGTGATGGATATGTTTATGATGTTTTGGCAGTTGTAGGTATCTTCTTGGCTTGGAGATTATGGTTCTATTTTTATGTTACTGACATTTTAGTTGTGTGTGTAGGCTTGGATGATCTTCATGGAGAGGATGTTTGTCATGATGCCATGTGTGACTCGGTATCATAGTTCAGTGGGAGTTGTTGGCAGTGACATTGATGCATCATTTGGTAAGGTTATCTCCATGTGATTGGAGATATGGTTTCTTGGTTTAGAGTGTATTTGTTATGATGTCATATTATACTCTTGATACTAGTTTAGAGTTTGGCATATTACATGTTCTCTTGAGACCAGGATGTATATATATGTTATGGTGCATGTGATCTCCTAGAAGGAGATAGTTAGATCATGATGTCATGGTTATGTTGATTCGCGATTGGATATATGACATTGATCTTGTGTGGTTCTCTTGGTATTGAGTACATCGACATTTTCTTGATTACTTCATGATGGTGCTATGTTGCATTTGGAGTTTGGCATGGATTGGTTGGTTACAGGTACTCATGGATACTTGGAGACATAGGTGAGGCTTGAGTTCTCTTGTGATAAGAGACATGTGTTGAGATGGTTACTCTTGATGAGATTTCAGCAGGAAGTACGAGGAGCCTACACCTTGGTTGGACAGGAGTTGAACATGGACCTATGAGGAGAGTGTTCTTAGATGAGTCATGATGACTAGGATGTCTTGGAGGAGCATTCTCATTCCTCACTCTTGGTCTACTCGGCAGTTTCACTTGAGAGGTATTGCCCATTATTACTTTCAGGTGCTTTGTGTTTTATGCTTTATCTTCTCATGCATAAGGATCTTGAGCTATGGATATATGGTTTTGGAGGGTTCATTTGAGGAGTGTTGGCATGTTTATCTCCTTATGCATTGTGATTACATTTAGTGATGTTGAGGTTAGGAGATGTATTGGGCTTATTTCCTTCATTGGGAATGGATTTAGTTTGATCTTGTTTGGCTTGAGAGGCTTACATCCATGTTGATTACATGATACTTATGTAATGTTTGATCTTGGAGATTGAATGTTTGGGTGTTGTTATGGCTTTTCTTTTGGGGTGTTGTAGAGGAGATCATACTTGACACAGTTGGATTTTAGAGGTGTATGTAGGAGATTTTTCTTACAGGTGATTGATATACAAGTTTGCATATCATTGTGGATGATTCCTTGTTACTACATGATGTAGTTTACACTTTCTATAGGATGCTATTGGTAGACTTGGTATGCCTTGATCTTTTTTAGATTTGCATTACCGATGCAGTGGGAGCTCTTGGATGTGTATGTCATTCTTTGACAGGTTATGATTGCAGTTTATGAGTGTATATGTTTATGGCATGAGTTTACTATGTTTAGTATACCTTGGAGGTATAGACAGTTGGATGTATTGGCACTTGTTGTGGGTGTTATTTCAGCTTTGGGTTTGTGTATCTTGACAGCCACTAGTTCATATTGATACTTTTGGATTGAGTGTATGTGTTTGGGATATCAGTTGAGCAGGACTTATGCTTTGTTGTGACAAATTGTGTGGCTTCTCTATTGGATGGTTTCTTATCTTTATGTAGTGGCATGATGGAGGATGAGAGCATTCATGCTTGGGATGGTAGTCACTTTGATTCTTGTTACAGGTATCTTGATAGAGCACATGGAACATTTTGATTCTATGATGGTATATGTGGCTATATGGATTGTTCATTTGATTCATGTTTTGAGGTTACTTGTTCCCTTTATGCAATGTATACAACAAGTGGGAGAATGTTGGGAAAAGGTGTGTTTTGCATTATGTATTTAATGTAATTATTCTTGGGACCACTTAATGTTGCATGTAACATTGGCACATAAGTTAAATTGATAAGATGTAATTATTTAATATTGGGGAAATAATAAATAAAGCACCCAATATTAATAAGGGGACATGGTTTGTAATCTCATAGTTATTGTCACATGGTTTTGTGCAATACCACTTAGTGGTTTTGTGGGAGATTGCTTCTATAAAAGCAACCACAAAGGTAGTTATTGTAAGAGATGCAATTTTGCATGATTAGCTCTGGTTAGCATTTGTGAGGATTTGAAGTATGGCATAGGATGTGTGGTTGCATACTTGTTCACATGGATTGCTTGGAGAGAGCTTGTTGCTTCAATGGTGTTCATGGAGACTCAGAAGATGTGTTGTAATCTTATTGTTGAATAATACATGAGATATGGATGTTTTTGGAGGCTGAGTTTTTCCCTCCCTTTTCAGATACAACTTATTTGTTAGACTCTTTGTTTGATAAATGTCTCCTATTCTTTTCCACAATTTATATGCACTGGTTTCCACTGAAACATTTAAAAGAACAACATCAGCAAGACACAATCTAATTGTTCCTCTTGCCTTTTTATCTAACTTAGCCCAATCTTCATCTGACATAGTTGTAGGTGTCTTTGTCTTATTATTAACCACTAACCATTGATCTCTTTCTTCAAGAAGATCTTCCATTTTTAATTTCCACATTTCATAGTTAGAACCATTGAACCTTTCAATATCTAACCTTGAATTCATTGTAACAAAAAACTTAATTCCAAAATCAGCAAATTACTAAAATAATAAGAGCTCCCACTAAGCCAATAAATCCTTCAAACTTTAAGAGAAAGGCATCCCAATACTCTACCCAACCTCAGCTCTGATACCAAATGTTGAAAAATGAAAGATGGTGATTCAGTAGCACAACATTTAAATGCTTTCAATTTAATTCTCAGTCAGTTAGCATCCGTAGATGTAAAGCTTGAGGATGAGGATAAGTGCAATTTATTGCTTTGCTCTTTACCAGATTCTTGGGAAAACCTAATAGTTACAATTAGTGGTAATGGTGCAGATCCAAAGATGGACAAGATTATTCCTACTCTCCTATCAGAGGAGATGAGGAGGAAATCTAAAACTGGCTCCCAAGATGCCTTGTTTGTAAGAGGTAGGCCTAAAGAGAAGGAATCTAAAGCAGACAAGAAAGGAAAGGGTAAGTCTAAAGGACGGTCAAAAACCCCTGGTAAGAGTAAGGTAAAGTGCTGGAATTGTGGAAAACCTGGACATATTAAAAAGGATTGTAAGAGCAAGAAGAAGAGTACTGATGCTTCTACAGAAAAATCCGATGATAGTAATGATGCATTAGTGATTTCTTCTAATACTGTTGTTGATAACTCTTGGCTTATTGATTCAGGTTGCTCCTATCATATGACTCCTAGAAAGGAGTGGTTCTCTAAATATACTGCATATGATGGAGGAGATGTCTTCTTTGGAGACAACAGCACAACAAAGGTTGTTGGCAAAGGAGAGGTAAAATTGTGTTTCAGTGATGGTAGTGTTAATACCCTTAATGATGTTTTACATATTCTAGGACTTGCAAGGAATCTACTTTCTGTCTCTAAGTTTAATGATTCTGGAATGCATGTGACATTTGACAAAGGTGGTTGCAGATTGGTGAAAGGGAATATGGTGGTTGCTAAAGGATCTCGGATTGGGACTTTGTTTAAGCTGAATACCTCCAATGTAAATATTTTATCAAATGTAACTGAAGCTGAAAATACATGTATGATATGGCACCATAGATTGGGCCATATAGGTGAAAAAGGTCTTAGGACCATTCTTAATAAAAATTTGGTTGACGGTATTCCTAATTATGATATTGGCAAAAAATGACTTTTGTGAGCACTGTGTGTTTGGAAAGCAATCTAGATCTAAATTTCCTAGTGGTACAAATAGAGCTAAAAGATTATTAGAGATTATTCACTCAGATGTAATGGGTCCTATGGATATTGACTCTATTGGAAAATCTAGATACTATGTCACTTTATTGATGATGTCTCAAGATACACTTGGATATATTTTATGCATAACAAATCTGATGTGTTTAATAAGTTTAAGGAATTTAAGGCTTTGGTTGAGAAACAATCAGATCATAAGATAAAAGTGTTGAGATCAGATAATGGTGGTGAGTATTGTTCTAAGGAATTTGATGATTATTGTAAGCATGCAGGAATAGTGAGACAGAAAACTACTCCATATACACCTCAACAAAATGGAGTAGTAGAAAGGATGAACCGAACCTTAATGGAAAGAGCTAGGAGTATGTTAAGTAGTGCTAAGCTTGAACGGTCCTTATGGGCTGAAGCAGTATGTACTTCTTGTTATTTAATCAATAGATCCCCTAGTTCATCTATTGAAGATAAAACTCCTTATGAGATGTGGTTAGGTAAGAAACCTAGTGTTGCATATTTAAGGATCTTTGGTTGTGAGGCTTTTGTTCAAGTGCCTCAAGAAAAGCGATCTAAATTGGATCCTAAAGCACAAAAATGCATATTCATAGGTTATGGTGAAAATGTAAAAGGTTACAAGCTTTGGAATGCACTAACAAGAAAAGTTTCTTTATCTAGAGATGTTATTTTCAGGGAATTTAGAGCTTATTCAGGAGAAGAACAACTAAAGGAAAAGGATACTTCTCGAACAGTGCATTTTGAGACAAATACTGAGAAGCAACAAGATGCACATGTTGAAGAACAAGTGGATGAATCACAAGAAGAGAGTTCAGAGAGTTCTTCTGAAATAGAGGCTCAAGATGAGCATATTGAGGAACCAGAAGAAACTCCTTTAAGGAGATCCACAAGACAACGGAATCCCGTTGATAGGTATAGCCCACCTAATTTTCGTTGTATTTTTGCTTTAATGAGTACTAATGATGAACCCAGTTCTTACAGGGAAGCTTTGTCCTCAAACGAGAGTAAGCTTTGGTCACAAGCTATGCATGAGGAAATGGAATCCTTGGATACTTGTGACACATGGGATCTTGAGAGTTTGCCCAAAGATAGAAAGGCCATTGGTTGTAAATGGATCTTTAAAAAGAAGATTGGTGCAGATGGTAATCTCGAAAGGTACAAGGCTAGATTAGTAGCAAAGGGCTACTCCCAGAGAGAGGGAGTTGACTTTAATGAAATATTCTCTCCTGTTGCTAAATTAACTTCTATTAGATTCTTCTTATCTATTGCTGCTGCTTATGATTTTGAAATTGAGCAAATGGATGTGAAAACTGCTTTTTTGCATGGGAATCTTGATGAGGAGATTTATATGAAGCAACCTGAAGGTTTTGTTGTAAAAGGAAAAGAAGAATTGGTTTGCAGGTTAAAGAGATCTTTATATGGATTGAAACAGTCACCCAGAATGTGGTACCAGAAGTTTGATGCTTTTGCATTAAAAATTGGTTTTGTTAGGAGTGAGGAAGATCATTGTGTTTATATAAAAATTATTGATGATCAACTTTTAATTATTATCTTGTATGTTGATGACATGTTGTTTATTGGTAACAGCAAGGTAATGATCAGAGAATTGAAAGCACAACTCTCAAGCACATTTGAGATAAAAGATCTAGGGGCTACAAAATATATCCTCGGTATGGAGATCAGTAGAGATAGAGGTAACAAAAGCTTTGCTTAAGTCAGAGTAATTATGTTGATACTATTTTGAAAAGATTTAACATGCAGGACAGTAAACCGGTTAATATTCCTTTACCAGTTGGCACGAAGTTAAGTTTAGATATGAGTCCTAAATCTGATTTTGATTTTGAGGAAATGTCTGAAATTTCGTATGCTAGTGCAATTGGTAGTTTAATGTATGCAATGGTCTGTACGAGACCAGATATAGCACAAGCAGTGGGAGTTCTTAGTAGGTTTATGTCTAACCCTGGTAAAGAACATTGGACTTATGTTAAGAGGGTATTTAGATATTTACGAGGGACTTCAGATTACTGTTTAGTTTATCATGGTTCAAATAATATTGATATTATGAATAGATCATTGGACATACAGGGGTTTGTTGATTCAGATTGGGCTGAAGATTTGGACAGTCGGAGGTCGACAAGTGGTTATGTGTACACTTTGTTTGGAGTTGCGGTTAGTTGGATGAGTAAGAGGCAACCCACAGTTGCTTTGTCCACCACAGAAGTAGAGTACATGGTTGCCACACATGCCTCTAAAGAGGCAATTTGGTTACAGAGGCTTGGGTCAGGTATTGGTTTTAATTGCAAGCAAGTTAGGCTTGAATGTGATAGTCAGAGTGCTATTTGTTTAGCCAAAAATCCTATGTATCATGCTCGTACTAAACATGTAGATGTTCAGTATCACTTTGTGCGAGAAATGGTTGAGAGTGGGAAAGTATTAATTGAAAAAGTTGACACTTTAATTAATGTTGCAGATTATCTTACGAAGCCAATTCCTACAAATAAGTTCTCATGGTGTAGGAAGGCCACTGGCCTTGAGTCCTGTACTTGATTTAAATTTATTATTTCTTGTTTAGAATAATTGCAATGTATAATTTCAAGTGGGAGAATGTTGGAAATAGGTTTCCGTTCAATTACAAATCCTAAACATTAATTATTTCATGTATCTCCTAGATTCTTGGAATGTGTTCAATAACACTAAGATTAGGATGAGATTAATATTTGATGAAATAATCATGATTATTGACATTTGTAATTAATTCTAAATGTAAGAAGCATGTGAGGGCATCCATAGTGAGTTCCTAAATAATAGGGACACATGGGACACTCACATGGTAAGGTGAAACTCACCTTGTGTTCAATTAACCATACCTGAGTACCAGTTAACACTTTTGAATGCATGTAAAGATCCTAGGAGTTAGGATTTGATGTTTGCATGCTTGAAAGCCCCATTCGATTCATAGTTCGATTTAGTTGATTCGGTTGATTCGAGTTCAGTTTTACCGGGTTTATTTCCCGGATTCAGTTGATTGATTCCTACCAATTCGATTCGGTTATCTTCAGTTGCATGCAAGTGCATGTTGCATGCATGTTGGTTATTTTGAGTTGCATGTAGTTAGCTTTAGTTAAATTGTAATGCATGGCTAACAACATTGAGTTGTATGACAGATAACAGGGACTACCTCCAGTTAACAAGGGATGACCATTCTTTGGGAATGGTGTTGAGTAAATGTTTCAGTTAACTATAAAGCACTTGGAGCCAACTTGGGCACCCAAGATGCTTTATTGGATTTACCTCCATGCATGATAAGATATTTTTGAAGGCTAAGGTTAAGTAGCTTTAAGACCAACTTTGAGGAAGAGCTTCAAAATTATCACCGAAGTGAAGGAGAAGTTGTAGCTTCAATTTGGAACACCCAAATGCATAAAGCACATGTTGTAAGCTTTAGTCTTCACTGAATAACTCAACTTGAAGGAATATGGCATACCTTTTCAAGGTCTTGAGCTTATGCATTGTAATGGTCACTTTGGAGATTTCAAGGTTGCATATTGTCTCTATATCTCATTCAAGTTGAATAGAGTTTTCATAATTGGTTATTGCAGGTGTGAAGAAGATTGGTAAAGACAGAAGAAGCATTCTCAAGCAAGAATTGGAGCTATTGTAATTTAGAGATTGAATAATAGAATAATTCTTGGTGGAGTTTTTTTCCCGAAAGGGTTTCTCCACGGTACATCTTGTGCAATCTTTCTAATATCCTGTCTAGTTCTTCTATCAACTTCTCTCTACATTCTACAATAGTAAAATGGATTAATCAAGATAATCATCCACAAAGAATATATGTAACAAAGAAAAGACTTACTTAGATCAACAATATTAAAGTTTTACAGAGTATTAATCTAAGAAAACACCTAATTATAGCCCACCTAATTTCTGTTGTATTTTTGCTCTACACTAAGATTAAGTTGAGATTAATATTTAATGAAATAATCATGATTATTGACATTTGTAATTAATTCTAAATGTAAGAAGCATGTGAGGGCGTCCATAGTGAGTTCCTAAATAATAGGGGCACATGGGACACTCACATGGTAAGGTGAAACTCACCTTGTGTCCAGTTAACTATACGGAGTAATAGTTAACACTTTTGAATGCATGTAAAGATCCTAGGAGTTAGGATTTGATGTTTTCATGCTTGAAGTTCAGTTAAGTTTAGTTCAGATCAGTTCAGTTCATTTAAGTTAAGTTTAGTTTAAGATTCGATTCGGAGTTCAAAGAATCAGTTTAGTTGATTCAGTTTAGTTGATTCGATTTGAATTATCTTCGGTTGCATGCATGTTGGTTATTTTGAATTGCATATGGTGCTTCAGTTAACTTGTAATGCATAGCTAATAACATTAAGTTGCATAATGAGATAGCAAGAGACTACCCCTCCAGTTAACAAAAGGGATGACCATTCTTTGGGAATGGTGTTGAGTAAATGTTTCAGTTAACTATAAAGCTACTTAACTGAGCCTTCAGAAATATCTTATCATGCATGAGAGGTAAATCCAATAAAGTATCTTGGGCGCCCTTGTAATCTCCAAATGGTGATAATTATAATGCATAAGCTCAAGCCCTTGAAAAAGGTACGCCATATTCCTTCAAGTTGAATAGAGTTTTGATCATTGTTATTGCAGGTGTGAAGAAGATTGGTAAAGACAGAAGAAGCATTCTCAAGCAAGAATTGGAGCTATTGTAATTCAGAGATTGAATAATAGAATAATTCTTGGTGGAGTTTTTTCCTGAAAGGGTTTCTCCACGGTACATCTTGTGTAATCTTTGCAATATCTGTCTAGTTCTTCTATCAAACTTCTCTCTACATTCTACAGCAGTAAAATGGATTAATCAGAATATGATACCCACAAAGAATATATATATGAAAAGACTTTAGATCTGACAATATTAAAGTTTTACAAAGTATTAAGCTAAAGAAAACACCTCATTTTCAACATTTGGTATCAGTGAGGTTGGGTGCAGAGTATTGCAGGGCCTTTCTCTTAAAAGATTGGAGTTTTAGCTTAGTACAGAGACTCTTATTATTTTTGTTATTTACTGATTTTGGAATCAAGTTTTGTTACAATGAATTCAAGGTTAGAATTGAAAATTTGAATGGATTTCTAACTATGAAATGTGGAATTAAAATGGAGATAACTGTGAAGAAGAGATCAGTGGTTAGCGGTTAATAATGAGACAAAGACACCTACAACTATTTCGGATGAAGATTGGGCTAAGTTAGATAACAAGGCAAGAGGAACAATAAGGTTATGTCTTGCTGATGTTGTTCTTTTGAATGTTTCAATGGAAACCAGTGCATATAAATTATGGAAAAGAATAGGGGATATTTATCAAACTAAGAGTCTCACCAATAAGTTGTATCTGAAAAGGAAATTATATTCATTGAAAATGAAAGATGGTGATTTAGTAGCACAACATTTAAATGCTTTCAATTTAATTCTTAGTCAGTTAGAATCTGTAGATGTAAAGCTTGAGGATGAGGATAAGTGCATTTTATTGCTTTGTTCTTTACCAAATTCTTGGGATAATCTAATTGTTGCAATTAGTGGAAATATTGCAGATCCAAAGATGGACAACATTATTCCTACTCTCCTATCAGAGGAGATGAGGAGGAAGTCTAAGGAGGAAATCCAAGATGTCTTGTTTGTAAAAGGTAGGCCTAAGAAAAAGGAGCCTATGGGAAACAAGGAAGGCAAGGGTAAGTCAGAAGGACGAAGTAAGGTAAAGTGTTGGAACTATGGGAAACCAGGACATGTGAAGAAGGATTGTAAGAACAAGAAAGAGAGTTCTGATTCTTCTACAGAGGAGTCCTCAGATAATAGCAATGATGCATTGGTTATTTCAGCTAATATTGTTTTGTGATAACTCTTTGCTTCATGTTTTGGAGTAATCTTAAATGCAGAAGGATAGTAGTCATGATGCCATGTGTGTATTTCGGTATCCGCGGTTGATGGGAGTTGTTAGCGGTGACTTGGATGCATCATTGGTAGAGTTATCTCCATGTGATTAGAGATATGGTTTCTTGGTTTTAAGAGTATATTTGTTGGATGTCATGGTTTACTCTTGATATGCATTTAGAGTTGGCATATTACATAGTTCTCTTGGGAGACTAGGATGTATAAGTATGTTATGATGCATGTGATCTCCTAAGAGGAGATGGTTAGATCATGAATGTCATGTTTATGTTCTGATTCATATTGTGGATCTTTGGCGATGAATACTTGTGTGTTTTCTCTTAGAAGTATTGGAGTACATTAATCATTTGTTTGATTTTACTTCATGAAAGTGTTGTGTTATTGCATTTGGAGTTTGGCATGGATTGGTTGAAGTTCCTGAGTCCTCATATGGATACTTGAATAGGTGAGAATTTTGGAATTCTCTTGTGGTAAGAGACATTTGTTGGAATGGTTACTTGTAAGAAAAGTTTTTCAACAGAAAAGACCGAGGAGTCTACACCTTGGTTGAATGTGAATTCAACACACTCGGTGGTTTAGCATGCCTCTAAAGAGGTGGTTTGGTTATAGAGGCTTGGGAAAGGTAATGGTTTGGTTGATAATGGGAAGGTATTAATTGAGAAAGTTAACACTTTAATTAATGTTACAGATTATCTTATGAAACCATACAGATAAGTTCTCTTGGTTTTAATCATTTGCTTGGAAGCTTCATGATTATGCGAGGTTGCATTGAGATTAGCATGGTTTGATTAGTTGAGATTTTAAGAAGGCCATTGGCCTTGAGTCTTAATACTTGTTTTATTATTCCTTGTTTAGAATAATTGCAATGTATATTAATGTCAAGTGGGAGAATGTTGAAATAGGTTGCCATTCAATTGCAAAATCTAAATATTAATTATTTCATGTATCTCCTAGATTCTTGGAATGTGTTCAACAACACTAAGATTAAGTTGATTAATGTTTAATGAAATAATCGCTGATTATTGACATTTGTAATTAATTCTAAATGTAAAGAGCATGTGAGGGCGTCCATAGTGAGTTCCTAAATAATAGGGGCGCATGGGGCACCCACATGGTAAGGTGACACTCACCTTGTGTTTAGTTAACTATATAGAGTAATAGTTAACATACGAGATAAATGCAAAGATCCTAGGAGTTAGGATTTGATGTTTGCATGCTTGAAGTTGATTAAAGTTTAGTTAGTCGATTCGATTAAGTTAAACGTTAAAAGTTGATTCAGTTTAGTTCGATTCGAACAATTTAGTTTAGTTGATTCGATTCGGTTTAGTTATCTTGATTGCATGCATATTTAGTTATTTTAATTGCATGTAGTTAGCTTCAGTTAACTTGTAATGCATGCCTAATAACATTGAGTTGTATGACAAATAACAAGGACTACCTCCAGTTAACAAGGGATGACCATGAATTGGGAATGGTGTTGAGTAAATGTTTCAGTTAACTATAAAGCACTTGGAGAAAACTTGGGCGCCCAAGATACTTTATTGGATTTACCTCTCATGCATGATAAGATATTTTTGAAGGCTCGGTTAAGTAGCTTTACTTAAGGGTGCCAACTTTGAGGAAGAGCTTTGGAATTATCACCAAAGTGAAGGAGAAGTTGTAGCTTCAGTTTGGGACACCCAAATGCATGATGCACATGTTGTAAGCATTAGTCTTCACTGAATAACTCTACTTGAAGGAATATGGCGTACCTTTTTCAAGGGCTTGATCTTATGCATTGTAATTATCACCATTTGGAGATTACAAGGTTGCATATTGGCTCTATATCTCATTCAAGTTGAATAGAGTTTTGATAATTGTTATTGTAGGTGTGAAGAAGATTGGTAAAGATAGAAGAAGCATTCTCAAGCAAGAATTGGAGCTATTGTAATTCAGAGATTGAATAATAGAATAATTCTTGGTGGAGTTTTTTCCTGAAAGGGTTTCTCCACGGTACATCTTGTGTAATCTTTCTAATATCTTGTCTAGTTCTTCTATCAAACTTCTCTCTACATTCTACAACAGTAAAATGGATTAATCAAGATAATCACCCACAAAGAATTTATGTAACAAAGAAAAGACTTACTTAGATCAGCAATATTAAATTTTTACAGAGTATTAAGCTAAGAAAACACCTCATTTTTCAACAACATCATCATTAATAGGCCCTTATGACCCCATATTATGCATCCTGAGGCATAATTTGATCAGATACCTGATGAAATCAACTTAAGAACTGAAATTCCTCATTCCCCAACATTCCAGTTGTCAAAAGGACCTCTCTAGGACTAATTTTCCCATTTGGGTGAATGAGTCCCTGCCAGGTGGGACTAATTCGCCGAAGGTGGCAAATCATTCCCATTTGGGTCATTTTTGAGCTTTGAGCAGGAAATTTTGGAATTTAAGTTTTATTTTTCTTCATGTCGACCTTGGGGATCCAATTAATAGGCAAATAAGGCGAGTTTCCTATAAATATAAGTCTCTAAAACCTAATTTAAATCTCTTAACACATTCATATTATTCATCATCTATCTTCTTCCTCAAGTCAAGCAAGTTAAGGTTTTATCATTCCAAGTCATTGAGATAACATTTTCAGACATTCAAGGGTAGATTCTCCATCCATTGTTGTAGAAAATAAAGATCAATCATCAAGGAAAGGTTTTTATTCCATTGTTGCATGTTTCAATACTTTATTTCATCATTTTGGTTTAATTACCTAAAAGGGGTTTGACCAAGGCAAACCCCCATGCCCTAACAATCAACAAGTTTTCCTTCTTTACATATGATTTGCAGGTCTTGTATGCATATTTGGAAAAGAAAGAAGGTGGAAAAGTCTTCATCAAATTTTCAAAGCTATTCAAGGTGGTCAAAGCCCTAAAAGAAGTTTGGAGAACACTTACAGGGCAGATTTTGTAGTTTCAGATAATTTGGCAACCTATCAGGAACAAAAAGGCAGACTAAAGGCTACAGTTTCCAACCCTAATTTTTCAAAAATTCAAAGTTGGAATAATTCACCATTAGTGGTGAATTAGTTCCATTGCTAAGCCTAAAAAAGGGTTTTTGTAGATCTGAATACCCAGTATCCATAAACCTGTTGTGACAAACTTTGTCAGAAATAGAACTAATTCGCCCAGAGTGGTGAATTAGTCTCAGTGGGATTTTTCAATGTCTTCTACAACATTCCAAACCTCCATCCCATCACTTTCCAACCTCTAGGTGCACCCCGTTCAATTTCACTAAGTTTTGTTTCAGTTTGTTTATGTTTCTAGTTCATTTCTTCATATCACAATGTGTTTTCAAACAAGTAACATTTCTTAGGTTTTGCATTAGTAACTCATTTACTTTTTCAGTTTATTGCACTTAGATTATTACATTGACATACTTCATCTATATTATATCTACTCTTACATTAGTTTTGAGTGTGACAATTGCCCATTTTGGCCCCTCTTTCTCCTTTTAGGTGAAAAACCCTAGAAGTGCTAGAAAGGATTAGGGTGCCAAAATATTTGTCTACAATAACAGGCATAACATATATGGAAATATCAACATATCCATGGCATTAGATAAGAATGCAAATGCAACATCAAAATAGGAGTAGAAACATGATGAATCAAAAAAGAAATCCACACCAATGACTTGGTAGATAGCTTTTTCTACTCATTTGCAATCAAACTTAAAAACCTTCTTTAGTTTCTCCTTATCATACGGACCATCTGGAACAAAAGGTTCTATAGATGGTGGTGGATGAAAGCTAATTCTATTGTTCAACATTACTACCTACACAAATGAGAATGGGGATGTTCAATGGGAGAGAAGTATAGAGGAAGTGATTAAAGTAATTATGGAACATAAAATAACTAAGTTAGAAAGTAGAGAAAGAAGGTTTTATTAATGAGACTAACAAATGGATTTTATTTAAATTGACATACAGTTGAATGTTTTATTGTTTAAGAGGTAAAATTCCAAAGATAAGTGCATTAGTAGAAATATTGAGCATTGATTAGTGATATGCAATAGATTGCATAATACATATTAATGCAAGTGTTTACAAGACATATCTAGGTTATGATGCAATCGCATTGGGGAGACTTGATTTTCTGAAAGCATTTACAGTGTCAAATTATGTTGCATAGATCAACATGTCAATTTGAGATGTAGACTGTAACATAGCTTGACACAAAATTCCTTTTGAAAAACCAAGTCTTCCAAATGCTACTTCATCATATTAAATTAAGTTTATTTTGGTAGAAGATACATCCTAGTTAATTATTAACACATTGAATAAGAGTGTTCCTTGAATGGACTATGAATGTTTGAAGAGAGACAAATAGGTACAAAAAAATACCTATAAGCATTTTTTACAAACATGCTCAAGTTTTTAACATTAGAAAAAAATTAAGTATCTAAAACTTCTAAAAGTATAATATCAGGAGCGTTCAGTAGTGATTAGTGATATGGAATTAGGTTGCATAAGACGTATTAAGCGAAGTGTTTGCAAGATACTTCTACAATATGATGCAATCATATTTGTGAAACTTGATTCTCCAAAAGCATTTACAATGTGAAATTATGTTGCACAGATCAACATGTGAATTTGAAATGTAGGGAACACGATAGCTTAACTCAAAATTACTTTGGCAAACCAAGTCTTCCAAATGCTACCTCATCATAGTGAATTAGATTTATTTTCGTATAAGGTCCATCCTTCTTAGTTACTAGCATATTAGTTGAATAATAAGTACATTGTATATATTGTTGATTTTCAATGTAACTATCAATAATGTATACTTATAATTATGCTACTTCTAATATATATAATATTAATACTCTAATTAATAACTATATATATTGTATCAATTAATATTATAATTGTAAATTATAAAATGATGATATAGTTATTTACATTAAATATATTAATAATATATAATTTTAATTTCTATATTATATAGTGAATATAATGTATTATATTTATATAATATAATATATTTTAAAGGTTTGTTTTATGTAATATATTCTTAATAAATAAGGATAATATGACGTATAGTTAATATATAGAATATAACTGTACATATACTATTAAAAGAAATATTAAATTATATATTTTTTTGTATTGATTATAGTATGAACAACAGTTACATAAAGTTGAGGAGCAGTACTACTGCTTATCAGAAATTACATAAGCTCCTTGTTGAATTTCTTCAACTTTCTTTTGTTGTGTGCTTGCCATGTTATCATCCATATAGTCCCCAAAAAATTGCATGTTGGTTGGTCACCACTATCCCCTGTCAAAATGACCATGTTACTATCTATTTGATCTATAATCCACCCATAAATTAGCCCGATAATCAAGGCAAAAAGGTACTCCTGGTCTAAAAAGGAAGATTCCTATTTGCTACAAATTAAGCAGTTGACTCCTCACTGCCAATTGGGTGTTTCATACCGAGAAGAGCTTCTGCTACCTCAATCTCCTCCCTTGTGAAGTCTTCGTTTGAGCCTCCTTTGTTGCTTTTTCATTGAGTTCTTTTTCCAAAATTTCTCAGGCTTGAAGAAAGATCGTTGAGCTTGGTTGCCCAATCTACCAAGTGTGTCCAAACCTGACCTCCTGTAGGTTTATTTGCAAGACACCATCCTCCAATAGCTTAAGGAATTTGAAATTTGAAACCCAACCAGTCATTGGTAAACACCACGGGACGTTGGGACGAACTTCAAGGAGTAAGGGGTACCTAAAATTCCTTTCGTCGCTGCTCGGTGTGTGCTTTAAGGTGAACATTACTGGAATATTGGCTGCATTGTTGCGCGCCCGAAGTATTGCGTTACGACAAAGGCTTTCTTCCCATCCCGATAGGTAAAATGTTAATGCGGTACCAAGCTTGCTTCTGGGACGTTACGCGCAAAGCCACATCCCGAAAGAATGGTTCCCGTCTTTTCGATACTTTCCGCGCGGACGAAGAACGTTCCATGGGGAATAAAGGCATGGGGCATTTCGGATGGTTGGATGAATACTTTCGTATTCCAAGATGTGACCTTCCAGCCATTGAGACTTTCATGGGATGACGGATGACGGATTGGATGGATGGACCCATTTATTGGTCGCCCGAGACTCTTTAAATTTGGATTAAGAATACCACTTCAATGGCAGGCGGATTTCCGAAACTCTAGCACGAACAGAGTTGGAACGATGGTGAAATTGGGATTTGGAACACCGTCGGTAATCGCTGTTTTGAAACCGTATTCCTTTGTTGTTCCAGCTCTTGGCTGAGCAACCCTGTAGTAGAGCCAAAGGTTTATCCTTGTGTTTGAGATTCCACCAGATAGATCTATGTGTGTACATAATGCTGCCTTGAGAGAACTAAGAATTACTTATGTGTTCCTTGACATGTTCCCATGCTTTCCAAATACTTTTGAATACCACTGAGCCTTAAGGGGATATCGAGTATTGACAACTAAGAAGGTCATTGGGGAGAAGGTATTTCCATCTTTTTCCATGCTTGGGAGTTCATTCCCATCCAGGGCCTTGAAGATCCATTTGGCAGCCAGGGCTATGCCTTGGATTCTAGGGTCCTTTAGTCCAAGCCCCCCCTCAGCTTTGCTTAGACAACACCAACTCCAATTAACTACATGCCTTTTCTTACTACCCTTCCCATAGAACGAACTTCTCTTATAGATTAGAATGCAATACATTTACCAATTTATTAATAGGACTTAAAACATATAATATCTTTACAATGCATTTTGATTCACCCAAGGGTAGGAGGCATAATATACTATCTTTCTAGTTTAATTTTGTTAGTGAATGGATTGGTCTTTGATAAATATATTGGTAATAAATGACTCTACAACCTGATAAGCACTAGAACTGATCCACTAATAGCTCTGGAAAGGCCACAATTGCATTTGTTTCTTTCCTCTGAATTGAGAGGTACAACCCACTCGTGTGATTTAAACGAAAAATAAATGGATTGATAAGGCAACTAACATTATCCCATAAAAATGTAACTAATGTAAAATAAATCCTAAGGGTCGTCAATCAGCTAGCTTACACACTGTGTCAATTTACGACAAAATAAAATGTAAGTTGAACTAAGAAATCACATAAGTACAATAGACGAAATAAATGCAGTCGAATATATTTCCCATAGAAAACACATTCAATTTATGTACATGGCTCACAGACTAGTACAATCAACATCTTATTCTACTCACAACTCACAAATTGAGAGCTACTATAATTAGGAAACCAAATGAAATTTCAAATGAATCTAAAGTTCCTCCCTCAATTACATCATAGTGTATTCTCCAGAGATTGAACCCTAAATGGATGATTTTTCACCCAGATATAGGAGTCGCATCCCTTCCATGACGGTTATCGATCATTTGTGGTAACGTCTTCTTGCCGCTCAACCGTTTATCTTGAAAACTATGATCAAAAAATAATAAATAACTAACATAATTACATTGCCAGTGAAAAGACCTTAAACAATTCCTGAGCACTTCTTGATTTAACCCTCAACTTGTGGCCATTGATTATGAAGTAGTTCACATACCTCTCTAATTGAGCATTAAACAACTGTCACACATACAAGCTATTCAGCCAAAAAATCAAATGGAAATATAACTTAAATTCTCGTCATATCAACTATTAATTTAGACCGCATCACCATCCTATCATCTTGATTGTTCTCAGTTAACATGTCTTTCCAACCCTCTATAAATTCAACAGGGACAACCTCATTTCGCCATCCTGTAGTATCAAACATTGTTAGCACTTAAAACGATGGTGTATCCATGAATGACTTTGTCATCATTGAAGAAATCAAGTGTAGCCCTCTTTTTAGCTGATTGTTTGATCAGTTAAAGCAGGTCTTCGCAGTTGAAAGTGAGTTTGAAGAGGAGGTGTTTCTTAACATATTGGGAGATACATTTCTAAACTAGGTGCATTTGTACAACACAACACTGTTGGAACGTTTCATGTACACCGTGATTCACACCTCTAGGTGTCGTGACTGGGGGATGAGGGCAACAAAACGATTGGTGTTACTAGAATTCCTCCACCAGGTGAATGTAGCCATTGTTGGCCTCAACAATTATCCACATAATAGGCTGATAAGCGATACCATTTGCATTGCTTCTATTCCTCAAAATGAAGCCCTGGAAGAAGCAGTGACTCCCCTGCGCATGGGGCTAGTGACAAACAACATGGAGCTATTTTCCCAATTTCTACAGTCGCATATGCTCTCACCTACTCAGATAAAGCTCCTCCAAGTGGTTATAGAAGCAATTCATGTGCTGGTGTTCACCCTTTGTGCATGAAAAGAATTTCCCTATTAAATCTTGTCTAGTTTCCCCTCTTTATGTAATCAACAGGGATTTTGTATTTCCTCCAATATATATAAACAAAGTACTTCATTTTATACTTTTGTTGTTAATTCCCTGTATTATGAGTAATTATTTCTTTGATTCTGGTTCAATTTTGCTAAAGATGAATGGCATTTTCTTTATTCAACTTTGCATAAATAGCTTTCGTTTGCACTTTAAAATGATAATTTGTATGATGACCACTTAATTTCTTTGAAAACACATTCAGGTGGTAATGTGGAGACTTCATCGAACTATACAAATCACCGTTGTAGTTATAGGAACCACTTGGATTCCCGCTCGGCTTTGGAAAAATTTGAAAAAAGTTATTAGCTCGGTCTTTTTAATAAGTTTGTAAATCTTAGGTACGGACCGCCAACCTTTTAAAAGAAAGACTTCAAAACATGTGGTGAGTTACAACAAAACTCCAAAATACTACCCATCTTAAGAAAACGAAGGAAAGAACTGTGGCGATAAAATGGGAAGTTAGATGAAATGACCAAAACACTGCCCAAGTAAAGACTTAGCCAAAATTTAACGAGGCGTTGTTGATTTACAAAAGGTGGTCCATAATTTTGACAACTTTTAACAAAGAGCTTAATATAAGAACATAATTCCCTTAACGACGGTTCTATTTTATTTCAAGAAGAAAATAATAATAATACGATACATATTTTCACGTCACTTCCTATCTTTACCGACAACAATGCTTTCTCTCTATTTATCCATTTTTCTCTGCTTTCAAATAGCTGAAATATACATATTACATACCCAATGATACAAGGGGTGTTAGACTCATACAACACACCCTTTTTACAACAACAATATAATTGATTTATAATACTCACATATTCTTTTAATAATCATCCTTACCAAGCTTCAACATACAACACAAAGGGCAGATTTCACACAAAAATATTACAACACAGTTACTCTCTTTTCTTTCACAATGTAACACATTGTTGTTTCCAATCTAATACTCCTATGAAACCTACAAGTAAACACATAGTATAACTTTCTTTCATGGAAAATAGGGTGTTCTCACCTCCCAATCATAGGTTTTCCCATAAACCACCCCTGAATTAGGAGGTAACCAAGTATACAGGTACACATAGCAGTAGTATAAACAATCCATTTCAGAACAACACACACAATAAGATACTTCCATCCAAGATTACACATTTACAAAAGGATTCTATAAGAATCCCAAAATGGGGATAGAGGTGGACTACACTACCACATGGAGAAATTAGTTCATAAGAATCATAACCAGCATATCATTTTCATTTTCTTCCTTCTCAATAACCCAATTCTCTAATACTTCAACACATACAACACATCCCCCATACCATCCAACTCCATACACTAATACCACCATATTAACTTGGGTACTGTGAATGTCTAATCTGCAATCAACTAACAAGAAACAACAAACAAGTGTCAATCATGTTAGAAAACCAAATAAAACACTCCCAATGAGATTCTTTATCAAGAAAGACAAAAAAACATGAAGAAAAATGAAATAAACAAAACAAAGGCATGCAACCCTATCTAAATTAACCAAACCTTCATCCCATAGGGGGAGTGGTGCTCCTTTGATGTGGAAAGAAGCCCTTTCCCAATCCCTTTGATAAGCTTTGATGATTGAAAATGATTCCAATTATGGAATTGATGCTAAATGATGAAACTATGCTCAAAAGTGATGAAAATGGTGATAGCTATGAGTTGAAATGTCTATAGTAAGAATGCTTGAAATGGTGGTTCCATATTATAAAGATAATGCTTCTATTTATAGAACTCAAGGGTTGAAGAATGAGAGGAATTGGTGAATGTGGGATAAAATGGGAGCCAATAAGAATGTGACACTTGTCACAATTCTATTGGAGGAAGGTGGAGCACATTTTGGAAAATGTGTTGAGAAAAGGGGGATGTAAGAGGAATAAATGAGAATGTAAGATGATTTGAAAGGTTGTAAGAAGAATTTATTGAATGTGGTTGGAGATGTGAAAGGATGTAAGAGGAGTTATTGCAAATGTAAGAGAAATTATTGAGGATGTGATAAGTTTTTGAAACCTTTGGAGGGAAATTGAATGAGGAGGTGGTTGGGAGGAATACTCCTTGGAATATGCCTTTGTGAGGATAAATAGAGGAATTAGTTAATTAAAAGAAATGAATTTCATGTGCAACTTGGTTAGTTGACCATGGGTTGATTTAACTCTTGGGGAGTTAAACGCTGGAGGATTTATTAATGATGATTAGAAAGTAATTTAGGATTGATTAATTTAGAATTAATTAATTGGAATGGATTAGGAGATTGTGACATTTGATTTGATTGATTTAATCAAATGAGAAGACTTAGGGGGATTTAATTAAATGATTTGATTTAATTAAATATGATGAATATTAGTTAGAGAAAGGGTGAATTAATAAATAAATTTAATTATTTGATTAATAGCTAAATTTACTGAATTTAACCAAATAATTTTGATTATTTAATTAGTCGGTTAGTTCGAGGTGATTTCAGAAGAAATTGTGTTAATTTATCATAATCATATGCATAGTATCAATCAAGACTTTTTACGTGTCTACATTTTTCCCCTCTTTGAAGCGAGGTACCTGCTACATTGGTTCAAAGAATAACACTATTGAGATCAAAATTTAAAAAAATTGATTTTTTCAGATGCCCCAGTGTTGCCCCAGTGGAAGAAATTATGCTGCTACACTACCCCCTTGAGAGATCGGGCAAAAATTGCAAAATTTGGGTCGAGTTCGTGAAAAAGGTTCAACAACAATTTAGGTGCGAAAAAAGCCCACAAAATGTGAAAACAAGCTTATGACGGTGAAAACAGGTCAAAATGGGCATTGGTTGGCAAAAAACGGATTAAGGGGCTCAAAAATCCCAAAAAATACCCAAAAAACCCTAAAAAATTTGCATAAATAGGGTTAGAGGGGTCATTTTCAAATCATTTGCACACCTATCCCTCTAGAATTCTAGCGATTTTACTCTGAGGTGTTGATGGAATGGTGGCTCATGTGCTCCCCAGACATTTGATGGATTGGGTTCATGAGTTCCAGTGGCCTCAGGACGCAGGACCCCCAGTATGCTTTTCAAAACTTTTCTCGCTTTTCACATTTTTGATGCATTTATTAGGGTCCAATTAGGTCGGCCAAAATCAACTCTATAGGGCGTCACATTTGTTATGGTTGGAATCGCTTTTGTCCATGTTGACCTGTGTTTGCAGCATAGTGTCGCACAACATTGGAGTTTCTTAGAGTCGCGCAAAAAATGTCAACTCGCCTTTGCAAGATGGCATCGTGCGGCCCCAAAGGAGTCTGGTGTCGCCCTGAAATGTCGACTTGCCTCTGATATATAGTGTCGCATTTTATTATAGCACCGCTTTTGTGAAATCACAGAGTGTCACGCTTGGAAATACCAGCTCACCTTTACTTTTAGAGGATTTTTAATATTTGAAAACATGCTAGGTTGATGAATTTTGACATTGTGAACGTTTTGGTTGTAGGAGGTCCTTCGAGTGCTCAACTCGAAGGAGCATAGAGACCGGATGCTATGCTGAGCAAGGCATTTGACAGATGATGCAATATTTTTCCTTAGATCAATTGGATTTGGACATGTGGCCTAGATGCCCGAGGTGTGGATGCACTTAGCTATGATGACAACTTTGGTGGAGAGATGGCGGAGCGAGACTTCATTGTTCCATCTTCCAACTGGAGAGGCCATGTTCACCTGGAGGATGTATGGCAGATCTTGTAGATCCCCATACACGGTGAGAAAATTATATATGATGTGGAGGCCGATGGCGATGCCATTTTCGAGTTGTTCGGCGTTGACCAGTACGAGATGGATAGTGGCCAGATCGATCTTGCTCGCTATGAGGGGATTGCCCCTGATTTGACCCTTTTTGTCGGTGCACTGATCTCGGGAGTCCTCGTTCCCAATTGTCAAGCCAGAGGTTGCAACATTGGATGGGATATTGTTTGGTCCAGGATGATGGAGGAGATGGTTATCTACGCCTAGGGGCCAGTTGTCCTAGCCTCATTATATCATGATATGAACCAAGTTGTGTATTGTGGGGCCCGCAACATTGGAGTGGGAGTTACACTTCTTCATGTCTGGGCATATGAGCACATAGCCGTCTTGAGGCCCACTATCACAAATGTGCAAATAGATCACGATGATCCAACACTCTACCGATATGGAGGCATGCCCACCCTCCACTATACAGGTATCACAGGCATCCCGCACTGGAGGCAAGTTATTGATGAGATGACCATGTTTCGATGGAGACCCTGGCTCCATTTCCACAGATGACACGATGATGATGCCTAGCTTTTTTACTGCGGCTAGACTAGATACATGTAGGGGTGGAAGCACCACATGATAGAGCAATACCTACCAGATAGGGTTTCTTGACAGTTTGGGGAGGTGCAGGATGCACCAGATGATGCACAGAGAGCCATTTTCACATGGAGATCACGAGAGACAACATGGGGGCATCAGATCCAGCCCTAACAGGCTGTCGATGATTTCAGGTAGTTGGTGATGATGTCGTGGGTATACTTTGATGGTCCTATAGATGCGGGCACTACATCGGCTTATGATGCATATTTTTTAGGTTCATGCTCCAATCAGATTGACTCTACCAGTTGTGTTAGCGACAGGCAGAGGACTGGTCAGAGGACCCTGAATTGGACAGGTACCCCAGTAGCCAAGTCATCAGCCACAGGATGGTCAAGGTAGAGGTGTCGGGCATGATGGTCAGGTACCACCACTAGTGTCGCTTATTGGTTAGAGGGAACCACAACAACAATAGGCACCATCAAGTCCTGATGCAAGGGATAGACAGATAGCAGCGCTATAGGCATAGATATAGGTTTTGACAGGGCAGCTGCAGCAGGCCCAGGCTTAGATACAGACCTTGATCCATGAGCAAGATCAAGCTAGGTAGGAGGTGGTGCAGGAGCACCAGATGAGACAAGATTCAAACCTTGGCCTTCCTCAGACAGGTTAGAGATAACAGCTGGAGGCCATAGCACAACAGGCGCAGGGGTAGGCGACAGTCCCGAAAGAGATGTATGGACGGGTGATGCAAGAGGCATCATACTACAAGTTATTATACTACAGAGCCATGGCACATGAGTGATGGGAGCCAGATTTCTCCCACATCAGTCAGGTTGCTCCTAACAGGACTCCTTGCACAGGGCCATTAAGCAGATCATCAGGGTCGCATCATTAGAGCCGAGGCATCCACCATGGTGACAGACAGAGCAAGGGTAGCTCAGGGCACTGATAGTGCACTAGACACTTTTTTTATTGTACATTCTGATTTATGATGTGTATACATTCATTGGCTGAGTTTTGATTAGCCTCTTGTATATTTGATGATGATACTATATATCTGATTCTGATTGTATCATGACATTCAACTTTTTTGACATATATACATGAGATGATTTTGATGCGATTATATGATGCAATTTTTTATTTTATTTTATGGATGCATATGTTATGGATGGATGCATTTAATGATTATGCTATAATGCTCTATTCATAATGATGTGATTATCATATGTATGATGGATCTATATGGATGTATGTTTATGTGATGGATGCAAATCTATATTATGCTCTAATGGATGCAATGCAATGATATGTTTATTTCTTTTTTAGTATTTTTTTCTATATGTGATATGATGATGCATGATTTATTATGCATGATGCAAAATGTGATGATTTTAATAATGCTTATGTGGTCATGTGATGGATGATAATGCAAATGTGATGTTTATGAGATGCTTAGAATAACCAATCTATATTATGTTAAATACCTTAAATGATAATGTCATGATGGATGATGCTTTCTATTATGTA
>VDFB02086081.1:268198775-268225146 GCA_007258455.2 Sequoia sempervirens | reverse complement strand
CAATAAACCTATAGTTGAGTAAGCATCATTTGTTTTTTTTTGATACGCAAGGTAGGGATTTGTATTAATTATTATAAAATTTACATTTGTCTGCATAGCAGGAGAGACCAGTCTTCCATGAAATCTAAACCTATCGGCTAAACCTTCCATCCCGGGAGCAAGCTACGACCGGTTCCAAAATTGCAGTCCCACTGCATGCCTTTAAAAAACCATCTACTATTATGATTTTAAACACAAAAAATTAAAAGCAGAGGCCAAGCCTCACACGGCCAGTTCTGAATTTGCAGTTCCACTGCGTAACTTCTAAAAACCATCTAATATTATGATTTTAAACACAAAAATTTAAAACACGGAGGCTGAGCCTCACAGAAAGCCATTTACTTCTGCAAACAGGGTGAAGTCTTCCACCCATTCCATCCCCTCCTCCATCACCAGCCCCAGCTTTCTTTTCAGGAATTTGACCGCCATGGCCGATATCATTATGTGCCTCATAAGCTCTAGCCCCTTGAGGTCTAAAATGAAGGGATAGACTTTAACTGCCTCGTCCGTCTCCCAAAGAAGGTCCAGGTATGAGGGGCGCGAGATTCCTTTACCCTTGAAAGACACTTTCAGTGTCTTCTCTAACCCCCCTAGCAGGTCACCTTGAAAAAGACATTCCAGCATTTCCTTTGCCTCCACCTTCAGGACTTCCAGGTCCAAAATTATAGCTAAGAACCGAGAAGAGATGTGTGCATTGTCTCTCGCAAATTCCTTTCTATCCAGGTGGCCCTTACCTAATATCATTTTGACTGCTAACATTGTCAAGGGATCGTCCTCAAGTAGGATTCTCTTCAACCTTTGCTCTATAATCTCCCGAAATGCTATTTGTCTCTCTATTGCCACCAAGGAGACTGGAGTATCAACACCAAAACTTTCCAACCCCTCCGGTGATATGGAGATAATGAATTTTGATCTGCTCATCCTCGCCATTTGCAGCCCTTTGGTCGACAGTTCCCTGCATAAAGACAACAAACAAACCAAATTTCAAAAACTATACTGTGAGAATGTCGACATCCGTTCACTTTTAAAAGATCTGTATGTTGTAAGGCCGAGCCTTCACGCACGAGTCTGAAATAATGGCGAAGCAAGGCACTCCATCCTTGCAATAAAAATTGTCCTACGGCCTTCAGCCTTCATTCGGCTAGCTCCTCGTGAGGAGAAACTTCTACCACTAGGCCCATTTGCTTAAGTTTTCATGATGGTTGTACCCTACATGTCGAGCTGATTATGCTTGGATTCTTGTGTCATTAGCTTCTCCTGACGTCGCCGAGGTCTCCCCTAATTTGGTGGACTGCTAAACTTTGGTTACTTGCCTTCCTCATCCCTTCGTCGTTTTGGAGAGGGCTTGAAGTGATGTGGCCTTGCCACTGTGCTGCCAACTTTCGCACCCCATCCAACACCTCATTTCCTCCCTCTTTGTTAGCATAATTTACCTTATTTCCATCGATCTCATGGATGAGTATGATAGGGAACTAGATGAGGCGCGGGTGGGGGCCCACCCTGTAACCCACAAGAAATTACTTTGTGCTACATTCTTTAAAACCGGGTCCAATTACTCCCTTATTAGACAGAGAGTTAGCTTCCATGTTTCCTTCCCTTAATGTGTGATTGAACATCACTTGTTCAAAATTCCTTAATTGCTCTAATGCAGCTTCCAAATAAACCCCTAATTTCCAATTGTGGATTTGTCTTGTCCTTAGAGCATTTATGACCAAAGTTGAGTCTCCTTCGACTATCAAATTTTTAATTCCTAATTCCTTACCCAATTTTAATCCGAGCAGGAGAGCTTGGAATTCAGCTGCATTATTTGTTCCTTCTACTAGGGGCTGAGCTAATCTCCCCAGAGTCGAGCCTGTAGAAGTTCTAATTATGCATCCTGCCCCAGACGGCCCCGGATTCCCTTTGGAGGCTCCGTCAAAATTCAGTTTGGCCCATCCCTGCTCAGGGGGAATCCGTTGTGTCTTATTACGCTATTTAGTGGAAGCCGCGTTTCCTGAATCGCCCAACGGGGGGGTTTTGATTCCAAACCATTGTTTCATAATCCAAGCATCCCATTTAGTAAAAAAAAAAAAATTGTTTGACCATCAGCTGTGCATTGAAAAGTTCTACTATGCTCGCCTCTATCTTGCACTGGAGTCTTGGGATCAACATCTCTTTATCCTGAAAAAGACGTTTATTTCTCTCCTTCCACACTTCCCATATTAGGATTGAAGGGATCATCTTCCAGAGATCCCCGAAGATGGTGTTATGATCATTATTTGGCCAAGAGTTTAAGCATTCTAGTAAGGTGTTGGGAAAAATAGTTGTCCAATGTAGCTTTGTGCATAGCCAACACCACATCTGATAAGTAAACTTACAATTAATAAGTAAGTGATCCACTGTTTCCTCAGCCTCTTGACATAGGGAGCATCTAGTCGGACCATGGTAGCCCAATTTGATAAACCTATCTCTTGTAAGAATTCTTCCTTGTGCTACAGCCCATGTGAATATCCCTACTTTTGGGAGACATACCTTATTCCAACAAAGACTTCGAGGGATCTCTAAATTTTCTTCAGTTGAGGATGATAGGATATTGTATCCTATCTTGGCCGAGTAGATCCCGTTTGATGCAGCATCCCAACGTAAGTGATCACTCCCCTGTCTGCCCCAAATCCTACGTTTTGACAATGCTTTCTCAAAGGCTTCAATTTCCTGGGCACCCAGTTCCCGACTTCTCACCGATTTCCACTTCATGTAGCCTTCAGCCGAGTCTTCCAAACGATCTATGTAATCTTTGACTTTCGAACCCCAAATTTGTTTAGTCTTCTCCTTTACTCTTGAAAGTTCTGGGTTGTCGGCTAGTGTTGGATGGCCTTCCCAAGAGTCTTCCCATAACATAGCCTCCTTTCCATCCTTCACTTCCCAAGTAAGAAAATATATTATAAGATCTCTAGAGTTTTTAATGAAATTCCAAATTCGGGACCCAAATGGCAAGGATTTTGCTACTAGAATGCAGTAAGGGTCTGCTTCCAAATATTTTGCTCTGACAATCTTCACCTATTTGAGGTCGAGGCAAGAATGAATAGTCCAAGCTAATTTTTCCCCCAGTGCCTTGTTTTGACGAAGAACATTTCTCAAACCTATCCCATCTTTCTCCCTCTTCTCACAAACCTTATACCATTTTATAAGAGGAATTTTCTTTTGTTCTGAATTACCTTTCCAGAAGAAGTCCTTCATTACCCGATTTAGGTCTTTGCTCGCTCCAATTGAGAGCTGCAGACAGGACATCATATAGATGGGAAGTGCTGAAAGGACTAATTTCAACAAAGTTAACCTCCCTGCCCAGGACAACCACCTATTTTTCTATGAAGATATTTGATCCTTACAACGAGTCACTATAGAACTCTAGGCACTGGTGCTTTTGATGCCTTTGTCTAATGGTAGTCCCAGAAATTTGCATGGCAGTTGTCCCATCTTAAATCCTAAGATTTGCAAGATTTGAAGTTCACTAGGGAAATTTGAGTTGAAGAAGAATATCTCAGATATAGCCTTGCTTACTTCCTGCCCAAAAGCCCTAAAGTAGTCTTCTAACATTTTTTAATATCTTTGTGCCTCTTTTGTTGAAGCCTCACCAAATAGCATTGTGTCATCTGCAAATTGTTGATGCATGATATTAGGTAGACTGCTAGTTACTTGCAATCCTTCAATCCATCTGAACCTCCTTGCATTTTCAATCGATATCCTGAGGCTTCAACCATTATTATGAACAGGAAAGGGGATAGAGGGTCCCCTTGTCTAAGACCTCTTGAAGCAGTAAAGTATCCCTCCAGAGAACCATTAACCAGCACTAAGAAACGCGAGCTAGCCACCCATCCGAAGAGCCAGTCTAAGAATTCCTTTTGAAAGCCGAAGGCTTCCATTACCTTGAAGAGGAATCTCCAATTCACTCTGTCATAAGCTTTTCTGATGTCCAATTTCGGAAGCATTGCTGGTTTATTCAGTTTTTGGATTGAATGTATGACTTCTTGAGCAATGATCACCCCATCTAGAATTGATCGTCCTAGGACAAAACCTGTTTGTTCCTCGAATATAATTGTGGGGAGAATCTTCTTCAGTCTATTGGCTAATACTTTGGCCAATATCTTGTAAATCATGTTACACAATGATATTGGGTGAAAGTCTTCCTAGGAGTCTGGCTTTTCTTTCTTTGGGATGAGGGCACTTAAAGTGTTATTTGCTTCCTTTAAAACTCTTTTGTTAATCCTAGAGTCTTCTATAGCTTCCCAAACATCCTTACCCAAGAAGTGCCAGCATTTCTGGAAGAAAACTATCAGAAATCCATCCGGTCCAGGTGCCTTTTCTGGTTGCATCCCAAAGACTGCCTCTTTCACTTCGTCTTCAGAGAATTTTTCATTCAAAGCTCTCATTTGAGTTTGAGAAATCAATTTCGGTATGGATTGCAAGGAGGCATTCTGGGCATCCAAATTTGAACCTTCCCAATCATTGAGCAAGTTTTGAAAATATGTAACTACTGAATCTTTGATTTCCTTTAGATCTTCCATGAATCTTCCATCCCCATCTTTCAAGCAGGATATTCTATTAAATTCCCTCCTTGCTTTTGTAGAGTTGTGAGAATTTCAAATTTCTATCTCCTGTCTTCAACCAGACCTCTCTAGATTTTTGTCTCCAAAAAACTTCCTCTTTGGCTAGGATATCATTGAGTTTGTTAGTTAATGCCTGCTCTTTCATATAGCAGGCTTCATCCATCCCTTTATTGATAATTTCATCAACTAGGTTGTCCAGTTCTTGCTCTGTTTGCTCTTTCTCTCTGAAGATGTTCTTGAAGCTCTCTTTGTTCCATTGTTTAAGTCGTTGCTTCAAGTATTTTAGCTTTGTGATCACGTTGAATAAGATTGAGCCCACCGGAGAGCATTCCTTCCACCATTGTTCTAATAATACCATCATGCTAGGGTCCTTAAACCACATCATTTCAAATTTTAATGGGCATCGAATCAGCCCCTTCTCCCCATCTATTTGAAGTTGAACTGGAAAATGGTTGGAACCAATCCCAGAGTTTATCATGCTCTCGAGAGAGAAAGGAAAAAGACTCAGATTTCATTTTAAGAAGAATCTATCTAATTTTTTCGCTATACTTCCAAACCCTTTCCTATGATTTGTCCAAGTGAAGTGTCCATTGCCTATGGGAATTTCCAATAAAGAGTTTTTGTCCACAAAGCTACAGAAATCCGTTTGGGACTATAGGACTTTTCCTGAGCCACCTTTCTTGTCTTCTTGCCTAAGAATTGCATTAAAGTCCCCTCCTATTATGCTAAAACCCTATTGCATACCACTCAAGATTCCGTCCAATTCTAACCAGACCAACCTTTTCTAAACGCTCATCAAGGGGCCATACACATTTATGAGATTAAAATGAAGATTCGAGATTAAACTTCTTACCTTGCACACCATCCAGTGTCGACTTGAATTCAAGGTATCTATTAGGACTGTCTACAGTTTCCATATAATCATTAAGCCTCCCGAAGCACCTTCCGCTTCTGCCCCTATCCATTTCCATGACCTCAATTTTCTGCCAAATTTCTCTAGATCTGAACCGCATAATTTTGTTTCTTAAAGAAGACAAATTTCTGCTTGAATCACTTCTATGTGGCGCCTGATGAGGCTCCACTTGTTAGGGTCATGTAAACCTCTAACGTTCAAAGTTAAAATTTTCATTGTTGTTCAGGAAGGGCTCCACCCTTCCCTACTTTAATCATTGAATCAATTTTCTGTTGTCTACTAGCTTCCCCATCCAGTTTTCTCTTTTCTTGATTAGGAATTCTACCCCGCTTTTTCTATTCTCCGCAGTCTGGCGTGAGTTTGAGTAGATCCCTTCTGTGAATTCCTAATCAAGATTTGGCCGCCTGCAATTCCTCTCTCATCTTTCTCTTCTTACCTGATTGTGGACTTAACAACTCCATCATTTCTTGCCCTTCTAACTCCTAGATTTCCTCTATACCTTCAAAGTTAAGCCCTGCCTCCGGTATTCCTGACTTTGCTTTAGCCGCCACCGCTAATTCCACTAATTCCTTCCCCACTTCTATCAAAGAATCCAATTCCACATTCTGGCAACTATCCCCCAAAAGTTCTAGAGTCTCAGAGATTTTCTCTTCTAAATCCGCAAGTTGATCCTCCTTCTCCTCCTGTTCCTCCTGTAGCTCCTTCCTACCCTCTGTTTTATCCACTGAAGATGATCTTGGAGAGCCAATCTGGGAGGCATCCACCAAAGGTTGCACATTGTCCCTATCCTCTTTTGTAGAAACCCTACTCTTCTTAAACAAAGGCTTCTCAAGCCCTACCTTAGGAGAGGAAAGATTTGTAGTTTCAGTGGTAATTCAGACTGACACTCTAGGAGTCTCCGTTGGGACATCCAAAAGGCAGGATTTCCCTGCCTCTTCGTTGGGTGTTCTACATCCCAAAGAATGCACCAGATTATTATGCATTAGAGAGTCACGCTCCAATTTTTGAACCCAGTTTCCATAGTCCATTAGAAGTTCAATCTCACTCCATATCTTCCTGTCTGCTTTGTTCTCCACACATATGCGCACATAGGTTTGGTTCTTCTTTGCCAATTTCCTTTCTTCTACACAAACAAATGTGCCTAGTTGATTGCCTATTTCCTCTAGTATGGATGGAGCCCAATATTCCTAAGGAAGATTGGGTAAACTGTACCAGTCTTGCAAGGTTTCCATCACGTGGGTCATCGGGTCGAAACCCACTATCCATTGCCTTAAATAAAAACCACACCCATCTAAAACCCAGACACCTTTCACTATTTGGTCTCTAATTTTTCTGGATGGACATACTACCAAGAAGAAGTCATTATGGAGCATTTTAAACTACAATTCAGAACCCCAACGTTCTTTCCACCATTTCACCAAATAATCCCAGTTGAGATCCTTTCCGAACCATTTCCCAAGCAAGCCTAACTGCTCTAATCTCAAGACTTCCGCTTGCAATTTCGAAGAGCTGATTACTATTTTGGTTCTTCTTCCTTTTAATTCTTTGGACAAGAGTGGGTCGTGGTGTCCCCTTTCTCCCTCTGATATTTCTTCCCGTTCTTCCTCCCATTCCTTATCAGCTGACTCCTTTTGCCAAGCCACTCCTCCTTTCCCACTTCTACCTTTAGGGTTTCTTCTACGGCCTTGTCTGCCCAGCCATGGAATATCATTATGCCCTCTTTTTCCTTCATTCTGTTGCCGAGGTCTATGAAATGCTTCATTTATGTACTGTATGTTCTTGGTCCAACCTCGAGAAGAGCCTACACCTCTATTCGTGTGAAGATTCCCGTGAGCCTGGTCCTCGTGAAAACGACCATTCTGAGCATTGTTTTGAGGGCGAGCCCATAGATCTCTTTCTTCCAGACATGTTCGAGGTTCCCACTCCTGTTCCCTCTGGGTCCCTCGTGACCTCTACCACCATGCCTGAGTTTATCCGAACATTGTTTTCCTCCATGACCGTTGCAAAGCTCCATTTTTTCATTTGATTACAGTAAGCATCATTTGTTGCTACTTCTTTGACTTTGGAATTTTGCATTATATATGTTGAATTCTTGCACATATAATCAGATGATGGATGTTGCATTATATTGGTAGATTGAACCAAAAGCTAGTTTACTTTAGTATTGGAGTCCACTTCGCAAGATGACAATAGAGCATTTTTGAAGAAATTGCATGGGTTTGAACTGATATAGTTGGAATTTGTAATTACCTTAGTTCCTTTCATGGACCTAGCAGTTGTATCATAGGCATTAGCATCCTTTTTTTTTGTATCAAATGTTCCAAGGCATCGGCGTTGCTTAGATGTAGGATCCCTAATTTCTGCAACAAAACAAATTGTTGGGCACCTCTTAACACCTCTATATTTATTTTGCTTTATACAGTTTTTGAATCCCTTATAATTCAATTTTACTTGTTTTGCCTTTGCACAATCTTCAAAATTTGATTGTCTTAGCAATGTATCCATTTCTTCTTTGTATTGTCTACTTTTATTCAAGAATTTCATCAAGATATATTAAGGTCAAGTTTGGTGTGACTCTAGTTTCTTGGGTTATGAATCAAAGGTTGGCTACTCATATTCTGGGGGAAAATGAGTTGATATTAATGTATGCAAAGAAGCAAAAGAACACTACTACATTACATAACAATAGTATAAGAAATTGAGTATCCATAACTAGGATGAGTAGCAAAATAAGCAGGCACATTTCAACAAATACAACAAATACAAATAGCATGCCTCTGTGATAGAAAGGAGAATCCATTGCTTGCTAAGCTAGACTATTATATAATTTATTAAAGATTTGATACAGAATAACCATCTGTATATAGTTTGTGTTGCATCCATGTTGTGATGCACAATGTGTGCATCTGTTATTTTGATCTCCTGTACAAGATTTATTTTAACATATTGAGTAATTTTAGCATTTGAATAGAAAATAATAAATTTAGCATAAAAAATAATTGCAAAACATTAATATAATTGGTCATTGTTAAGTTTATATTATGGATTGTATCAACCTGTAATTTTCAGTCATTTATTATTAATATTGTATTTACTATGCTAATTTAGGTTTTTAAAATAAAAATCACCATGAAATTCAATTGTACAATAGATAAATTTGATAATAAAAATATAAATAAGTTTTTAAATTACTGTTTTCAACACAAGCATTACTCAAACAATAGGAAGCTTTTGTGACAAGAATATTTTGAGGAGTAAAGAGCATAGTCAATGATTTTTTCATTGGAACAATATTTTTTTTTATAAATAGGGTAAATAACTATAATTATATTTTATGATAAATGTATAGTGTTACAATGGTTACAAATGCAACAAATATTTGTAAAAACAATGCTAGTTCATATAAACAATAATAGCTAACAGAAAGGTAGGTAGATCAACTGTGCAAAACAAGAAAGCTTGACAAGAGTGGGCATCAAAATAGTAAAGCTACAAAGTAGCCAAATATTGGGTAACTAATTGTTATCCTCATCATTGATGACAAGAAATTCTTCACATAACAGGTAATTGGGCTTGAGGAAATCTATACCTTCAATTGGAATTGGAGGAGAGTGCTTGAGAAGCAGTCGTAGTGCATAGAAAGAGTGTTTTTCCTTTTTTAGGACATCCAAATCTAGAAGGTGACCGTGACAATTGAGTAAATGTTTGAAAACCAAGACATAATCGTTTAACAACCCCTCAGTGATTGCAGAGTAGATACATCTGAAAGCTCAAGAAGAGACAATTGATTCATTGAAAAAGATGCCACCAATAGGAAAAATTCCCTCAGTCACATCGTAGTGACTTATGGCATGCTGGAGTTGGAAGTCATTAAAGACCGAGGTGTGGAAATATTTTTGCAACATAATTGTACCATAGAAAAAAGTAATTATTGCTTGATTTGGGAATAATTGATGATAAACTGGACTTAATGAGGCCTTGATTCAGTGTTGTGAGGTGTTTTACACATCCACACTAGGTCTTGGACCCTTGCAAATTGAATAAAATGAATTTATCAATGTCTTGTAAAGGTGTTGTAAAGTGTTGTAAAAGACTTTCACACCTCTCTAGACTTGATGCACCCATTTTCCCTTAATTAAACATTGTAAATTATATTTAATTGCATTATCACATCAATCTAGAAGGCTTGTGAATTAAAACTAACTTTAATCTAGTGTTGTAATGTGATTTATACATTCACATTGGATGTTGTGCCTTTCTAGGCTAAGTGGGCCTCATTTTAATGTTGTAAAGTGTATTTAATCACACTTTCATATTGAATTATAATGTGGAAGCCTAATTGGCCTTTACATCTGGCAGACACATTCCGAAGTCTAGGAGATACATGAAATAATTAATGTTTTGGGATTTTACAGTAGATGGCAACTGGCATCCACTCCATGTATTTGGCTAGCAATGAAAACCCATTACAATACATTTCACGAGACTCCATGAACACTTCTGAAGCACAAGCTATCCATGCATTCCATGTGACCAAGCATGAATCCACACATCCCATGCCATGCTTCAAACCCTCACACATGCACAAGCTCAACCTGCTAACCTGCAGCAAACTGTCCAACCTGGATTCAACCATGAGGTCTATTTTGGGCCAGGAGATCATTTGTGAAAGCTCACCCCCAAAACCCCCATTTGAATACAAAACCAAGAAACCTATTTCACCCAAAATTTCTCACATCCCAGATCCACAATCAACCCATTTAATCAGCAAATCCAAAACCCTCAGATCTGCAATAAAACACTACAAGCATTATGCAAGGTGTACAACACCTAATTCTAACAATGTGGTGTCAGTGTTTTTCTGATGTTTTGAATTTTTAACAGCGTTTTGCTTGGTGGAAGTCAGGTGTTCATTTTGAACTTTGAGAGGGCATATCGGGTGCATATGGAGTCGGATTTTGAACTTCGAATAGTCGATGGAAAGCTTGTTCAGAGCACTTTACAGTGGATCAGGTTTGGAAATATTTTGGCATGGTTTATTTGATGTTTTCTTTATCTAATCTGTTTATGAGTTTCTTTGACTATGATGATATTGTGAGTTTATGGATGATCGGATCTTGGAGATTTGATGTTGGATTCATTGTATGCTCGGTTGTACATCTCAGATTATTCTTTTTGACATGGTTATTAGTACATGGTTGGATTTGTATGTTGCATTGTTGTATCTACAAGTTGTGCAATGTTGTAAGTGGTCTATACTTACATGTTGCATTTATGACTTGGACATGGGTTGTCTTTGCCCATTGCTATTTCAATGTTGATGCATGTTCAGTTTTTGGTGGCTTGGTTTAGTCACTTGATTTGCTAATTTTATTGTCATGTTAAGGAGATGAGATGGTATTACCAGGTACAGTCATGATATGAGATATATGTAGTTGACTATGATTATGTAGATATGTGGACACGGTTGGGTTGAGTTGTTGGTACAGGTGGTGGTGATCATGGTGTCATGGATGTCTCTTGTGCTTTAGAGACTTTGGCATGTCATGATGGTTTATGCAGGTGCATTGTTGGTGGTGTTGGATTGGTTCCTGATTATGGTTATGGCGGTGTATCTTCGTGGTACGAGGATCATGGTTTTACTTTTCCTTTTGGGAGCTCTTGTTATATTTGAGTTCTTTGATTGTGTGAGGGCCTTTGGTTGATCTTCATGAGGAGATTGCTATCATGATGTCATGGATAGCTTGATTACACTTTTTAGTGGGAGCTTTTGATAGTGATGGTTTTGGCGGTGATGGATATGTTTATGATGTTTTGGCAGTTGTAGGTATCTTCTTGGCTTGGAGATTATGGTTCTATTTTTATGTTACTGACATTTTAGTTGTGTGTGTAGGCTTGGATGATCTTCATGGAGAGGATGTTTTTCATGATGCCATGTGTGACTCGGTATCATAGTTCAGTGGGAGTTGTTGGCAATGACATTGATGCATCATTTGGTAAGGTTATCTCCATGTGATTGGAGATATGGTTTCTTGGTTTAGAGTGTATTTGTTATGATGTCATATTATACTCTTGATACTAGTTTAGATTTTGGCATATTACATGTTCTCTTGAGACCAAGATGTATATATATGTTATGGTGCATGTGATCTCCTATAAGGAGATAGTTAGATCATGATGTCATGGTTATGTTGATTCGCGATTGGATATATGACATTGATCTTGTGTGGTTCTCTTGGTATTGAGTACATCGACATTTTCTTGATTACTTCATGATGGTGCTATGTTGCATTTGGAGTTTGGCATGGATTGGTTGGTTACAGGTACTCATGGATACTTGGAGACATAGGTGAGGCTTGAGTTCTCTTGTGATAAGAGACATGTGTTGAGATGGTTACTCTTGATGAGATTTCAGCAGGAAGTACGAGGAGCCTACACCTTGGTTGGACAGGAGTTGAACATGGACCTATGAGGAGAGTGTTCTTAGATGAGTCATGATGACTAGGATGTCTTGGAGGAGCATTCTCATTCCTCACTCTTGGTCTACTCGGCAGTTTCACTTGAGAGGTATTGCCCATTATTACTTTCAGGTGCTTTGTGTTTTATGCTTTATCTTCTCATGCATAAGGATCTTGAGCTATGGATATATGGTTTTGGAGGGTTCATTTGAGGAGTGTTGGCATGTTTATCTCCTTATGCATTGTGATTACATTTAGTGATGTTGAGGTTAGGAGATGTATTGGGCTTATTTCCTTCATTGGGAATGGATTTAGTTTGATCTTGTTTGGCTTGAGAGGCTTACATCCATGTTGATTACATGATACTTATGTAATGTTTGATCTTGGAGATTGAATGTTTGGGTGTTGTTATGGCTTTTCTTTTGGGGTGTTGTAGAGGAGATCATACTTGACACAGTTGGATTTTAGAGGTGTATGTAGGAGATTTTTCTTACAGGTGATTGATATACAAGTTTGCATATCATTGTGGATGATTCCTTGTTACTACATGATGTAGTTTACACTTTCTATAGGATGCTATTGGTAGACTTGGTATGCCTTGATCTTTTTTAGATTTGCATTACCGATGCAGTGGGAGCTCTTGGATGTGTATGTCATTCTTTGACAGGTTATGATTGCAGTTTATGAGTGTATATGTTTATGGCATGAGTTTACTATGTTTAGTATACCTTGGAGGTATAGACAGTTGGATGTATTGGCACTTGTTGTGGGTGTTATTTCAGCTTTGGGTTTGTGTATCTTGACAACCACTAGTTCATATTGATACTTTTGGATTGAGTGTATGTGTTTGGGATATCAGTTGAGCAGGACTTATGCTTTGTTGTGACAAATTGTGTGGCTTCTCTATTGGATGGTTTCTTATCTTTATGTATTGAATGGGAGCGTTTCTGGCGGGTTTGTAGGTCAGGCATGAACATTTTTGCCGAATTCTGATCGCCATGGATGCGATTCCAGCAGAGAGGGATGCTTTCCCCGGCCGCCGAACTCGGGGAAGCGGAGAGTACAGGACGCTCGAACGGCTATTATCTCGAAATGTCACCGGACTCCATATTATGCTATTGCCTCACTTTCAAATGTCCGTCAAAATTAATTATCCGCTGCCTATGCTCAAAAGGGCTTGTTTTGGTCTCATAGTTGTGTGTCCACATGGTTTTGTGCCAATACCACTTAGTGGTTTTGTGGGAGATTGCTTCTATAAAAGCAACCACAAAGGTAGTTATTGTAAGAGATGCAATTTTGCATGATTAGCTCTGGTTAGCATTTGTGAGGATTTGAAGTATGGCACAGGATGTGTGGTTGCATACTTGTTCACATGGATTGCTTGGAGAGAGCTTGTTGCTTCAATGGTGTTCATGGAGACTCAGAAGATGTGTTGTAATCTTATTGTTGAATAATACATGAGATATGGATGCTTTTGGAGGCTAAGTTTTTCCCTCCCTTTTCAGATACAACTTATTTGTTAGACTCTTTGTTTGATAAATGTCTCCTATTCTTTTCCACAATTTATATGCACTGGTTTCCACTGAAACATTTAAAAGAACAACATCAGCAAGACACAATCTAATTGTTCCTCTTGCCTTTTTATCTAACTTAGCCCAATCTTCATCTGACATAGTTGTAGGTGTCTTTGTCTTATTATTAACCACTAACCATTGATCTCTTTCTTCAAGAAGATCTTCCATTTTTAATTTCCACATTTCATAGTTAGAACCATTGAACCTTTCAATATCTAACCTTGAATTCATTGTAACAAAAAACTTAATTCCAAAATCAGCAAATTACTAAAATAATAAGGCTCCACTTCGTAGCCAAATCCTTCAGAGCTTTGAAAGGCATGCAATACTCTGCAACCTCGGCTCTGATACCAAATGTTGAAAATGAAAGATGAGCGATTGATGCTTTACAACATTTAAATACTTTCTCCAATTTAATTATCAGTCAGTTAGCATCTGTAGATGTCAAGCTTGGGGATGAGGATAAGTGCATTTTATTACTTTTCTCTTTACCAAATTCTTGGGAAAATCTAATTGTTGCAATTAGTGGTAATGGTGCAGATCCAAAGATGGACAAGATTATTCCTACTCTCCTATCAAAGGAGATGAGGAGAAAATCTAAAACTGGCTCCCAAGATGCCTTGTTTGTAAGAGGTAGGCCTAAAAGGAATCCTACATGAGACAAAGAGAAAAGAGTAGAGATCTAAAAGGGCCGGTCAAAACCCTGAGGCTTTAAGAGTAAGGTAAAGTGCTGGAATTGTGGAAAACCTGGACATATTAAAAAGGATTGTAAGAGCAAGAAGAAGAGTACTGATGCTTCTACAGAAAAATCCGATGATAGTAATGATGCATTAGTGATTTCTTCTAATACTGTTGTTGATAACTCTTGGCTTATTGATTCAGGTTGCTCCTATCATATGACTCCTAGAAAGGAGTGGTTCTCTAAATATACTGCATATGATGGAGGAGATGTCTTCTTTGGAGACAACAGCACAACAAAGGTTGTTGGCAAAGGAGAGGTAAAATTGTGTTTCAGTGATGGTAGTGTTAATACCCTTAATGATGTTTTACATATTCTAGGACTTGCAAGGAATCTACTTTCTGTCTCTAAGTTTAATGATTCTGGAATGCATGTGACATTTGACAAAGGTGGTTGCAGATTGGTGAAAGGGAATATGGTGGTTGCTAAAGGATCTCGGATTGGGACTTTGTTTAAGCTGAATACCTCCAATGTAAATATTTTATCAAATGTAACTGAAGCTAAAAATACATGTATGATATGGCACCATAGATTGGGCCATATAGGTGAAAAAGGTCTTAGGACCATTCTTAATAAAAATTTGGTTGACGGTATTCCTAATTATAATATTGGAAAAAATGACTTTTGTGAGCACTGTGTGTTTGGAAAGCAATCTAGATCTAAAAATCCTAGTGGTACAAATAGAGCTAAAAGATTATTAGAATTATTCACTCAGGATGTAATGAGTCCCTATGGATGTGCAGCTCTATTGGAAATCTAGATACTATGTCACTTTTTATTGATGATATCTCGAAGGCAGGACATATTTTATGCATGGCACAAAATCTGATGTGTTTAATAAGTTATGGAAGAATTTAAGGCTTTGGTTAGAAACAATCCTGATTATAAGATAAAAGTGTTGAGATCAGATAATGGTGGTGAGTATTGTTCTAAAGAATTTGATGATTATTGTAAGCATGCAGGAATAGTGAGATAGAAAACTACTCCATATACACCTCAACAAAATGGAGTAGCAGAAAGGATGAACCGAACCTTAATGGAAAGAGCTAGGAGTATGTTAAGTAGTGTTAGGCTTGAATGGTCCTTATGGGCTGAAGCGGTATGTACTTCTTGTTATTTAATCAATAGATCCCCTAGTTCATCTATTGAAGATAAAACTCCTTATGAGATGTGGTTAGGTAAGAAACCTAGTGTTGCACATTTAAGGATCTTTGGTTGTGAGGCTTTTGTTCACATGCCTCAATAAAAGCGATCTAAATTGGATCCTAAAGCACATAAATGCATATTCATAGGTTATGGTGAAAATGTAAAAGGTTACAAGCTTTGGAATCCACTAACAAGAAAAGTTTCTTTATCTAGAGATGTTATTTTCGAGGGAATTTAGAGCTTATTCGGGGAGAAAAGTACAGCTAAAAAAGGAAAATGATACTTCTTAGAACGAAATGCATTTGAGACAAATGTTGAGAAGCAACAAAGATTTACATGTTGAAGGCAGAGTGGATGAATCCACCAAGAAGAGTTGAGAGTTCTTCTGAAATAGAGGCTCAAGATGAGCATATTGAGGAACAAGAAGAAACTCCTTTAAGGAGATCCACAAGACAACGAAATCCTGTTGATAGGTATAGCCCACCTAATTTTCGTTGTATTTTTGCTTTAATGAGTACTAATGATAAACCCAGTTCTTATAGGGAAGCTTTGTCCTCATATGAAAACAAGCTTTGGTCATAAGCTATGCATGAGGAAATGGAATCTTTGGATACTTGTGACACATGGGATCTTGAGAGTTTACTTTAAAGATAGAAAGGCCATTGGTTGTAAGTCCTTTAAAAAGAAGATTGAATGCGAGATGGTAATCTCGAGAAAGGTACAAGGCGTTAGTGGCAAAGGAGCTACTCGAGAGAGAGGAGTTGACTTTAATGAAATCTTCTCTCACATTTGCTAAATTAACTTCTATTAGATTATTCTTATCTGTAGCTAACAGCATGGTTACGAAATTGAGCAAATGGTTGAAAAGCAGTTGCATAGGGTATGTGATGAGGAGGAGATTTATAGAAGCAACACGAGAAGGTTTTGTTGTAAAAGGAAAAGAAGAATTGGTTTGCAGGTTAAAGAGATCTTTATATGGATTGAAACAGTCACCCAGAATGTGGTACCAGAAGTTTGATGCTTTTGCATTAAAAATTGGTTTTGTTAGGAGTGAGGAAGATCATTGTGTTTATATAAAAATTATTGATGATCAACTTTTAATTATTATCTTGTATGTTGATGACATGTTGTTTATTGGTAACAGCAAGGTAATGATCAGAGAATTGAAAGCACAACTCTCAAGCACATTTGAGATAAAAGATCTAGGGGCTACAAAATATATCCTCGATATGGAGATCAGTAGAGATAGAGGTAACAAAAAGCTTTGCTTAAGTTAGAGTAATTATGTTGATACTATTTTGAAAAGATTTAACATGTAGAACAGTAAACCGGTTAATATTCCTTTACCAGTTGGCACGAAGTTAAGTTTAGATATGAGTCCTAAATCTGATTTTGATTTTGAGGAAATGTCTGAAATTTCGTATGCTAGTGCAATTGGTAGTTTAATGTATGCAATGGTCTGTACGAGACCAGATATAGCACAAGCAGTGGGAGTTCTTAGTAGGTTTATGTCTAACCCTGGTAAAGAACATTGGACTTATGTTAAGAGGGTATTTAGATATTTACGAGGGACTTCAGATTACTGTTTAGTTTATCATGGTTCAAATAATATTGATATTATGAATAGATCATTGGACATACAGGGGTTTGTTGATTCAGATTGGGCAGGAGATCTGGACAGTCAGAGGTCAACAAGTGGTTATGTGTACACTTTGTTTGGAGCTGCGGTTAGTTGGATGAGTAAGAGGCAGCCCACGATTGCTTTGTCCACCACAGAAGTAGAGTACATGGCTGCCACACATGCCTCTAAAGAGGCAGTTTGGTTATAGAGGCTTGGTTCAGGTATTGGTTTTAATTGCAAGCAAGTTAGGCTTGAATGTGATATGTCAGTGCTATTTGTTTGGCCAAAAATCCTATGTATCGTAACAAAATTGCACTAAACAATATGTAGATGTTCAGTATCACTTTGTGCGAGAAATGGTTGAGAGTGGGAAAGTATTAATTGAAAAAGTTGACACTTTAATTAATGTTGCAGATTATCTTACGAAGCCAATTCCTACAGATAAGTTCTCATGGTGCAGGAAGGCCACTGGCCTTGAGTCCTGTACTTGATTTAAATTTATTATTTCTTGTTTAGAATAATTGCAATGTATAATTTCAAGTGGGAGAATGTTGGAAATAGGTTTCCGTTCAATTACAAATCCTAAACATTAATTATTTCATGTATCTCCTAGATTCTTGGAATGTGTTCAATAACACTAAGATTAGGATGAGATTAATATTTGATGAAATAATCATGATTATTGAAATTTGTAATTAATTCTAAATGTAAGAAGCATGTGAGGGCATCCATAGTGAGTTCATAAATAATAGGGACACATGGGACACTCACATGGTAAGGTGAAACTCACCTTGTGTTCAATTAACTATACAGAGTAACAGTTAACACTTTTGAATGCATGTAAAGATCCTAGGAGTTAGGATTTGATGTTTGCATGCTTGAAGTTCAATTAAGTTCGATTGATTCGGTCGATTCGATTCGATTCGATTCGATTCGATTCGATTCGATTGATTTAGAATCGGTTGGATTTACTTGATTCAGTTGATTCAGTTGATTCGATTCGATTCGGTTCGGTTATCTTGATTGCATGCAAGTGCATATTTGCATCATGTTAGTTATTTTGAGTTGCATGTAGTTAGCTTTGATTAAATTGTAATGCATAGCTAACAACATTGTGAGTTGTATGATGAGATATGAGGGACTACCTCGATTAACAAGGGATGACCATTCTTTGGGAATGGTGTTGAGTAAATGTTTCAGTTAACTATAAAGCACTTGGAGCCAACTTGGGAACCCAAGATGCTTTATTGTATTTACCTCTTATGCATGATAAGATATTTCTGAAGGCTCAGTTAAGTAGCTTTACTTAAGGGCGCCAACTTTGAGGAAGAGCTTTGGAATTATCACCGAAGTGAAGGAGAAGTTGTAGCTTCAGTTTGGAACACCCAAATGCATAAAGCACATGTTGTAAGCTTTAGTCTTCACTGAATAACTCAACTTGAAGGAATATGGCGTACCTTTTCAAGGGCTTGAGCTTATGCATTGTAATTATCACCATTTGGAGATTACAAGGTTGCATATTGTCTCTATATCTCATTCAAGTTGAATAGAGTTTTCATAATTGGTTATTGCAAGTGTGAAGAAGATTGGTAAAGAGAGAAGAAGCATTCTCAAGCAAGAATTGGAGCTATTGTAATTCAGAGATTGAATAATAGAATAATTCTTGGTGGAGTTTTTTTCCCGAAAGGGTTTCTCCACGGTACATCTTGTGCGATCTTTCTAATATCCTGTCTAGTTCTTCTATCAACTTCTCTCTACATTCTACAATAGTAAAATGGATTAATCAAGATAATCATCCACAAAGAATATATGTAACAAAGAAAAGACTTACTTAGATCAGCAATATTAAAGTTTTACAGAGTATTAATCTAAGAAAACACCTAATTATAGCCCACCTAATTTCTGTTGTATTTTTGCTCTACACTAAGATTAAGTTGAGATTAATATTTAATGAAATAATCATGATTATTGACATTTGTAATTAATTCTAAATGTAAGAAGCATGTGAGGGCGTCCATAGTGAGTTCCTAAATAATAGGGGCACATGGGACACTCACATGGTAAGGTGAAACTCACCTTGTGTCCAGTTAACTATACGGAGTAATAGTTAACACTTTTGAATGCATGTAAAGATCCTAGGAGTTAGGATTTGATGTTTGCATGCTTGAAGTTCAGTTAAGTTTAGTTCAATTTAGTTTAGTTCAGTTAAGTTTAGTTTAGTTTAGTTCAGTTCAGTTCAGAATCAGTTTAGTTTAGTTCAGTTTAGTTCAGTTCAGTTCAGTTCAGTTCGGTTCGGTTATCTTCAGTTGCATGCAAGTGCATGTTGCATGCATGTTGGTTATTTTGAGTTGCATGTAATTAGCTTTAGTTAAATTGTAATGCATGGCTAACAACATTGAGTTGTATGACAGATAACAGGGACTACCTCCAGTTAACAAGGGATGACCATTCTTTGGGAATGGTGTTGAGTAAATGTTTCAGTTAACTATAAAGCACTTGGAGCCAACTTGGGCACCCAAGATGCTTTATTGGATTTACCTCTCATGCATGATAAGATATTTTTGAAGGCTCATTTAAGTAGCTTTACTTAAGGGCGCCAACTTTGAGGAAGAGCTTCAAAATTATCACCGAAGTGAAGGAGAAGTTGTAGCTTCAGTTTGGAACACCCAAATGCATAAAGCACATGTTGTAAGCTTTAGTCTTCACTGAATAACTCAACTTGAAGGAATATGGCGTACCTTTTCAAGGTCTTGAGCTTATGCATTGTAATTATCACCATTTGGAGATTACAAGGTTGCATATTGTCTCTATATCTCATTCAAGTTGAATAGAGTTTTCATAATTGGTTATTGCAGGTGTGAAGAAGATTGGTAAAGAGAGAAGAAGCATTCTCAAGCAAGAATTGGAGCTATTGTAATTCAGAGATTGAATAATAGAATAATTCTTGGTGGAGTTTTTTTCCCGAAAGGGTTTCTCCACGGTACATCTTGTGCGATCTTTCTAATATCCTGTCTAGTTCTTCTATCAACTTCTCTCTACATTCTACAATAGTAAAATGGATTAATCAAGATAATCATCCACAAAGAATATATGTAACAAAGAAAAGACTTACTTAGATCAGCAATATTAAAGTTTTACAGAGTATTAATCTAAGAAAACACCTAATTATAGCCCACCTAATTTCTGTTGTATTTTTGCTCTACACTAAGATTAAGTTGAGATTAATATTTAATGAAATAATCATGATTATTGACATTTGTAATTAATTCTAAATGTAAGAAGCATGTGAGGGTGTCCATAGTGAGTTCCTAAATAATAGGGACACATGGGACACTCACATGGTAAGGTGAAACTCACCTTGTGTCCAGTTAACTATACGGAGTAATAGTTAACACTTTTGAATGCATGTAAAGATCCTAGGAGTTAGGATTTGATGTTTGCATGCTTGAAGTTTAGTTAAGTTCAGTTGGTCGGTTCGGTTAGTTAAAGTTTAGTTTTAGTTTAGTTTAGATTCAGTTCAAATCGGTTTAGTTGATTCGGTTTGGATTCCGATTCGGTTTGGTTATCTTAGGTTGCATGCATGTTGGTTATTTTTGAATTGCATGGTTAGCTTAGGTTAACTTGTAATGCATAGCTAATAACATTGGAAGGTTGCATGACGAATACTTGAGGACTACCTCGGTTAACAAGGGATGACCATTCTTTGGGAATGGTGTTGAGTAAATGTTTCAGTTAACTATAAAGCTACTTAACTGAGCCTTCAGAAATATCTTATCATGCATGAGAGGTAAATCCAATAAAGTATCTTGGGCGCCCTTGTAATCTCCAAATGGTGATAATTATAATGCATAAGCTCAAGCCCTTGAAAAAGGTACGCCATATTCCTTCAAGTTGAATAGAGTTTTGATCATTGTTATTGCAGGTGTGAAGAAGATTGGTAAAGACAGAAGAAGCATTCTCAAGCAAGAATTGGAGCTATTGTAATTCAGAGATTGAATAATAGAATAATTCTTGGTGGAGTTTTTTCCTGAAAGGGTTTCTCCCTGCAGACATCTTGTGTAATATTTCTAATATCCCTGCCTAGTTCTTCTATCAACTTATGTCTACATTCTACAACAGTAAAATGGATTAATCAAGATAATCACCCATAAAGAATATATGTAACAAAGGAAAAGCTTATTTAGATCAGCAATATTAATTTTTTACAGAGTATTAAGCTAAGAAACACCTCATTTTTCAACATTTGCACGAGTTTGTGCTGGGTAGAGTATTGGGACTTCTCTTAAAAGATTGAGGTTTTTAGCTTAGTGGAGCTCTTATTATTATTTTTGTTATTTGCTGATTTTTGAATTAAGTTTTGTTACAATGAATTCAAGGTTAGAGATTGAAAGGTTCAATGGTTCTAACTATGAAATGTGGAAATTAAAAATGGAAGATCTTCTTGAAGAAAGAGATCAGTGGTTAGCGGTTAATAATGAGACAAAGATACCTACAACTATTTCAAATGAAGATTGGGCTAAGTTAGATAAGAAGGCAAGAGGAACAATAAGGTTATGTCTTGCTGATGCTGTTCTTTTAAATGTTTCAATGGAAACCAGTGCATATAAATTATGGAAAAGAATAGGGGATATTTATCAAACTAAGAGTCTCACCAATAAGTTGTATCTGAAAAGGAAATTATATTCATTGAAAATGAAAGATGGTGATTTAGTAGCACAACATTTAAATGCTTTCAATTTAATTCTTAGTCAGTTAGAATCTGTAGATGTAAAGCTTGAGGATGAGGATAAGTGCATTTTATTGCTTTGTTCTTTACCAAATTCTTGGGATAATCTAATTGTTGCAATTAGTGGAAATATTGCAGATCCAAAGATGGACAACATTATTCCTACTCTCCTATCAGAGGAGATGAGGAGGAAGTCTAAGGAGGAAATCCAAGATGTCTTGTTTGTAAAAGGTAGGCCTAAGAAAAAGGAGCCTATGGGAAACAAGGAAGGCAAGGGTAAGTCAGAAGGACGAAGTAAGGTAAAGTGTTGGAACTATGGGAAACCAGGACATGTGAAGAAGGATTGTAAGAACAAGAAAGAGAGTTCTGATTCTTCTACAGAGGAGTCCTCAGATAATAGCAATGATGCATTGGTTATTTCAGCTAATATTGTTTGTGATAACTCTTGCTTCATGTTCTCGTGAGTAATCTTCGTGAGAGGATGGTAGTCACGATGCCATGTGTGACCTTCGTATCATGGTTCGCTGGGGAGTTGTTGGCGCGGACTCTGGATGCATCATCGCGTTATCTCCATGTGATTAGAGATATGGTTTCTTGGTTTTAGAGTATATTTGTTATGATGTCATGGCTTACCTTGATATGCATTTAGAGTTTGGTATATTACATGGTTCTCTTGAGACTAGGATGTATAAGTATGTTATGATGCATGTGATCTCCTAAGAGGAGATGGTTAGATCATGAATGTCATGTTTATGTTCCTGGTTCATGATTGGAGCTTTGGCATTGATCTTGTGTGTTTCTCTTAAGTATTGGGTACATTAATCATTTGTTTGATTACTTCATGAAAGTGTTGTGTTGCATTTGGAGTTTGGCATGGATTGGTTGGTTATAGGTCCTCATGGATACTTGGAGAAATAGGTGAGGCTGGAATTCTCTTGTGGTAAGAGACATTTGTTGGAATGGTTACTTGTGAGAAAATTTTTTCAAAAGAAAAGACCGAGGAGTCTACACCTTGGTTGAATGTGAATTCAACACACTCGGTGGTTTAGCATGCCTCTAAAGAGGTGGTTTGGTTATAGAGGCTTGGGAAAGGTAATGGTTTGGTTGATAATGGGAAGGTATTAATTGAGAAAGTTAACACTTTAATTAATGTTACAGATTATCTTATGAAACCATACAGATAAGTTCTCTTGGTTTTAATCATTTGCTTGTAAGCTTCATGATTATGCAGGTTGCATTTGAAGTTAGCATGGATTGATTAGTTGGTGCAAGAAGCCATTGGCCTTGAGTCTTGTACTTGTTTTATTATTCCTTGTTTAGAATAATTGCAATGTATAATGTCAAGTGGGAGAATGTTGGAAATAGGATGCCATTCAATTGCAAATCCTAAACATTAATTATTTCATGTATCTCCTAGATTCTTGGAATGTGTTCAACAACACTAAGATTAAGATGAGATTAATATTTAATGAAATAATCATGATTATTGACATTTGTACTAATTCTAAATGTAAGAAGCATGTGAGGGCATCCATAGTGAGTTCCTAAAACAATAGGACACATGTGACACTACATGGTATAAGGTGAAACCTCACCTTTGTGTCCACATTATACAGAGTAATAATTAACATCTTCCTCAATGCATGCAAACATCCTAGGAGTTAGGATTTGATGTTTGCATGGAGTTCAGCTAAGTTTAGTCTAAATCAAAGGGTTAAGTTAAGTTCCGCTCAGCCTAGCCAACCAGCTTTAGTTTAGTTCGGCTCAGCTTTAGTTTAGTTTAGTTCACGAAGCCATTCTGCTTGCATGCATGTTGGTTATTTTGAATTGCATGTAGTTAGCTTCAGTTAACTTGTAATGCATGCCTAATAACATTGAGTTGTATGACAAATAACAAGGACTACCTCCAGTTAACAAGGGATGACCATTCTTTGGGAATGGTGTTGAGTAAATGTTTCAGTTAACTATAAAGCACTTGGAGACAACTTGGGCACCCAAGATACTTTATTGGATTTACCTCTCATGCATGATAAGATATTTTTGAAGGCTCAGTTAAGTAGCTTTACTTAAGGGTGCCAACTTTGAGGAAGAGCTTTGGAATTATCACCAAAGTGAAGGAGAAGTTGTAGCTTCAGTTTGGGACACCCAAATGCATGATGCACATGTTGTAAGCATTAGTCTTCACTGAATAACTCTACTTGAAGGAATATGGCGTACCTTTCGTTGTCTTGAGCTTACATTGTAATTATCACCATTTGGAGATTACAAGGTTGCATATTGCTCCTCATATCTCATTCAAGTTGAATGAGTTTTGATAATTGTTATTGTAGGTGTGAAGAAGATTGCAAAGATAGAAGAAGTTTACCTCACAAGAAGAATCGAGCCAGTTTGTAATTTAGATTAAATAATAGAATAATTCTGGTGGAGTCTTTTTTCCTCGAAGGGTTTCTCCACGCTATTACCTTGTGTGTAATTCTAATATCTTGTCTAGTTCTTCTATCAAATCTCTTACATTCTACAACAAGAAATGATTAATCAAGATAATCACCCACAAAGAATATACATAACAAAGAAAAGACTTACTTAGATCAGCAATATTAAATTTTTACAGAGTATTAAGCTAAGAAAACACCTCATTTTTCAACAACATCATCATTAATAGGCCCTTATGACCCCATATTATGCATCCTGAGGCATAATTTGATCAGATACCTGATGAAATCAACATAAGAACTGAAATTCCTCATTCCCCAACATTCCAGTTGTCAAAAGGACCTCTCTAGGACTAATTTTCCCATTTGGGTGAATGAGTCCCTGCCAGGTGGGACTAATTCGCCGAAGGTGGCAAATCAGTCCCATTTGGGTCATTTTTGAGCTTTGAGCAGGAAATTTTGGAATTTAAGTTTTATTTTTCTTCATGTCGGCCTTGGGGATCCAATTAATAGGCAAATAAGGCGAGTTTCCTATAAATATAAGTCTCTAAAACCTAATTTAAATCTCTTAACACATTCATATTATTCATCATCTATCTTCTTCCTCAAGTCAAGCAAGTTAAGGTTTTATCATTCCAAGTCATTGAGATAACATTTTCAGACATTCAAGGGTAGATTCTCCATCCATTGTTGTAGCAAATAAAGATCAATCATCAAGGAAAGGTTTTTATTCCATTGTTGCATGTTTCAATACTTTATTTCATCATTTTGGTTTAATTACCTAAAAGGGGTTTGACCAAGGCAAACCCCCATGCCCTAACAATCAACAAGTTTTCCTTCTTTACATATGATTTGCAGGTCTTGTATGCATATTTGGAAAATAAAGAAGGTGGAAAAGTCTTCATCAGTTTTTCAAAGCTATTCAAGGTGGTCAAAGCCCTAAAAGAAGTTTGGAGAACACTTACAGGGAAGATTTTGTAGTTTCAGATAATTTGGCAACCTATCAGGAACAAAAAGGCAGACTAAAGGCTACAGTTTCCAACCCTAATTTTTCAAAAATTCAAAGTTGGAATAATTCACCATTAGTGGTGAATTAGTTCCATTGCTAAGCCTAAAAAAGGGTTTTTGTAGATCTGAATACCCAGTATCCATAAACCTGTTGTGACAAACTTTGTCAGAAATAGAACTAATTCGCCCAGAGTGGTGAATTAGTCTCAGTGGGATTTTTCAATGTCTTCTACAACATTCCAAACCTCCATCCCATCACTTTCCAACCTCTAGGTGCACCCCATTCAATTTCACTAAGTTTTGTTTCAGTTTGTTTATGTTTCTAGTTCATTTCTTCATATCACAATGTGTTTTCAAACAAGTAACATTTCTTAGGTTTTGCATTAGTAACTCATTTACTTTTTCAGTTTATTGCACTTAGATTATTACATTGACATACTTCATCTATATTATATCTACTCTTACATTAGTTTTGAGTGTGACAATTGCCCATTTTGGCCCCTCTTTCTCCTTTTAGGTGAAAAACCCTAGAAGTGCTAGAAAGGATTAGGGTGCCAAAATATTTGTCTACAATAACAGGCATAACATATATGGAAATATCAACATATCCATGGCATTAGATAAGAATGCAGATGCAACATCAAAATAGGAGTAGAAACATGATGAATCAAAAAAGAAATCCACACCAATGACTTGGTAGATAGCTTTTTCTACTCATTTGCAATCAAACTTAAAAACCTTCTTTAGTTTCTCCTTATCATACGCACCATCTGGAACAAAAGGTTCTATAGATGGTGGTGGATGAAAGCTAATTCTATTGTTCAACATTACTACCTACACAAATGAGAATGGGGATGTTCAATGGGAGAGAAGTATAGAGGAAGTGATTAAAGTAATTATGGAACATAAAATAACTAAGTTAGAAAGTAGAGAAAGAAGGTTTTATTAATGAGACTAACAAATGGATTTTATTTAAATTGACATACAGTTGAATGTTTTATTGTTTAAGAGGTAAAATTCCAAAGATAAGTGCATTAGTAGAAATATTGAGCATTGATTAGTGATATGCAATAGATTGCATAATACATATTAATGCAAGTGTTTACAAGACATATCTAGGTTATGATGCAAT
>VDFB02086081.1:268033388-268198675 GCA_007258455.2 Sequoia sempervirens | reverse complement strand
AGATTACTATTTAGTTTATCATGGTTCTAATAATATTGATATTATGAATAGATCATTGGACATATGGGGGTTTGTTGATTCAGATTGGGTAGGAGATCTGGATAGTCAAAGGTCGACAAGTGGTTATGTGTACACTTTGTTTGGAGCTGCGGTTAGTTGGATGAGTAAGATGCAGCCCACGGTTGCTTTGTCCACCACAGAAGCATAGTACATGGCTGCCACACATGCCTCTAAAGAGGCAATTTGGTTACAAAGACTTGGGTCAGGTATTGGTTTTAATTACAAGCAAGTTAGGCTTGAATGTGATAGTCAGTGCTATTTGTTTAGCCAAAAATCCTATGTATCATGCTGCATTACTAAACATGTAGATGTTGATATCACTTTGTGCGAGAAATGGTTGAGAGTGGGAAAGTATTAATTGAAAAAGTTGACACTTTAATTAATGTTGCAGATTATCTTACGAAGCCAATTCCTACAGATAAGTTCTCATGGTGTAGGAAGGCCACTGGCCTTGAGTCCTGTACTTGATTTAAATTTATTATTTCTTGTTTAGAATAATTGCAATGTATAATTTCAAGTGGGAGAATGTTGGAAATAGGTTTCCGTTCAATTACAAATCCTAAACATTAATTATTTCATGTATCTCCTAGATTCTTGGAATGTGTTCAATAACACTAAGATTAGGATGAGATTGATATTTGATGAAATAATCATGATTATTGACATTTGTAATTAATTCTAAATGTAAGAAGCATGTGAGGGCGTCCATAGTGAGTTCCTAAATAATAGGGGCACATGGGACACTCACATGGTAAGGTGAAACTCACCTTGTGTTCAATTAACTATACGGAGTAACAATTAACACTTTTGAATGCATGTAAAGATCCTAGGAGTTAGGATTTGATGTTTGCATGCTTGAAGTTCAATTAAGTTTAGTTAAGTTCAGTTCAGATCAGTTCAGTTCAGATCAGTTCAGTTCAGTTTAGTTCAGTTTAGTTCAGTTCAGTTCAGTTCAGAATCAGTTTAGTTTAGTTTAGTTCAGTTCAGTTCAGTTCAGTTCAGTTCAGTTCAGTTCAGTTCAGTTCAGTTCAGTTCAGTTCAGTTCAGTTCAGTTCAGTTCGGTTCGGTTATCTTCAGTTGCATGCAAGTGCATGTTGCATGCATGTTGGTTATTTTGAGTTGCATGTAGTTAGCTTTAGTTAAATTGTAATGCATGGCTAACAACATTGAGTTGTATGACAGATAACAGGGACTACCTCCAGTTAACAAGGGATGACCATTCTTTGGGAATGGTGTTGAGTAAATGTTTCAGTTAACTATAAAGCACTTGGAGCCAACTTGGGCACCCAAGATGCTTTATTGGATTTACCTCTCATGCATGATAAGATATTTTTGAAGGCTCAGTTAAGTAGCTTTACTTAAGGGCGCCAACTTTGAGGAAGAGCTTCAAAATTATCACCGAAGTGAAGGAGAAGTTGTAGCTTCAGTTTGGAACACCCAAATGCATAAAGCACATGTTGTAAGCTTTAGTCTTCACTGAATAACTCAACTTGAAGGAATATGGCGTACCTTTTCAAGGTCTTGAGCTTATGCATTGTAATTATCACCATTTGGAGATTACAAGGTTGCATATTGTCTCTATATCTCATTCAAGTTGAATAGAGTTTTCATAATTGGTTATTGCAGGTGTGAAGAAGATTGGTGAAGAGAGAAGAAGCATTCTCAAGCAAGAATTGGAGCTATTGTAATTCAGAGATTGAATAATAGAATAATTCTTGGTGGAGTTTTTTTCTCGAAAGGGTTTCTCCACGGTACATCTTGTGCGATCTTTCTAATATCCTGTCTAGTTCTTCTATCAACTTCTCTCTACATTCTACAATAGTAAAATGGATTAATCAAGATAATCATCCACAAAGAATATATGTAACAAAGAAAAGACTTACTTAGATCAGCAATATTAAAGTTTTACAGAGTATTAATCTAAGAAAACACCTAATTATAGCCCACCTAATTTCTGTTGTATTTTTGCTCTACACTAAGATTAAGTTGAGATTAATATTTAATGAAATAATCATGATTATTGACATTTGTAATTAATTCTAAATGTAAGAAGCATGTGAGGGCGTCCATAGTGAGTTCCTAAATAATAGGGGCACATGGGACACTCACATGGTAAGGTGAAACTCACCTTGTGTCCAGTTAACTATACGGAGTAATAGTTAACACTTTTGAATGCATGTAAAGATCCTAGGAGTTAGGATTTGATGTTTGCATGCTTGAAGTTCAGTTAAGTTTAGTTCAATTTAGTTTAGTTCAGTTAAGTTTAGTTTAGTTTAGTTCAGTTCAGTTCAGAATCAGTTTAGTTTAGTTCAGTTTAGTTCAGTTCAGTTCAGTTCAGTTCGGTTCGGTTATCTTCAGTTGCATGCAAGTGCATGTTGCATGCATGTTGGTTATTTTGAGTTGCATGTAATTAGCTTTAGTTAAATTGTAATGCATGGCTAACAACATTGAGTTGTATGACAGATAACAGGGACTACCTCCAGTTAACAAGGGATGACCATTCTTTGGGAATGGTGTTGAGTAAATGTTTCAGTTAACTATAAAGCACTTGGAGCCAACTTGGGCACCCAAGATGCTTTATTGGATTTACCTCTCATGCATGATAAGATATTTTTGAAGGCTCATTTAAGTAGCTTTACTTAAGGGCGCCAACTTTGAGGAAGAGCTTCAAAATTATCACCGAAGTGAAGGAGAAGTTGTAGCTTCAGTTTGGAACACCCAAATGCATAAAGCACATGTTGTAAGCTTTAGTCTTCACTGAATAACTCAACTTGAAGGAATATGGCGTACCTTTTCAAGGTCTTGAGCTTATGCATTGTAATTATCACCATTTGGAGATTACAAGGTTGCATATTGTCTCTATATCTCATTCAAGTTGAATAGAGTTTTCATAATTGGTTATTGCAGGTGTGAAGAAGATTGGTAAAGAGAGAAGAAGCATTCTCAAGCAAGAATTGGAGCTATTGTAATTCAGAGATTGAATAATAGAATAATTCTTGGTGGAGTTTTTTTCCCGAAAGGGTTTCTCCACGGTACATCTTGTGCGATCTTTCTAATATCCTGTCTAGTTCTTCTATCAACTTCTCTCTACATTCTACAATAGTAAAATGGATTAATCAAGATAATCATCCACAAAGAATATATGTAACAAAGAAAAGACTTACTTAGATCAGCAATATTAAAGTTTTACAGAGTATTAATCTAAGAAAACACCTAATTATAGCCCACCTAATTTCTGTTGTATTTTTGCTCTACACTAAGATTAAGTTGAGATTAATATTTAATGAAATAATCATGATTATTGACATTTGTAATTAATTCTAAATGTAAGAAGCATGTGAGGGCGTCCATAGTGAGTTCCTAAATAATAGGGGCACATGGGACACTCACATGGTAAGGTGAAACTCACCTTGTGTTCAGTTAACTATACAGAGTAAGAGTTAACACTTTTGAATGCATGTAAAGATCCTAGGAGTTAGGATTTGATGTTTGCATGCTTGAAGTTCAGTTAAGTTTAGTTGTCGATTGATTCAGTTAAGTTTAGTTTAGTTTAAATTTGATTTAGATTACCGAGAATGATTTTAGTTTGGATTTGAATTCTGATTCGGTTGATTCGATTCGGAAATCGATTTAGTTTAGTTTAGTTAGGATTAGATTGATTCGATTCGATTCGATTCGAGTTGATTCGAGTTATCTTCAGTTGCATGCAAGTGCATATTGCATGCATGTTAGTTATTTTGAGTTGCATGTAGTTAGCTTCAGTTAACTTTGAATGCATGGCTAAATAACATTGAGTTGTATGACAGATAACAGGGACTACCTCCAGTTAACAAGGGATGACCATTCTTTAGGAATGGTGTTGAGTAAATGTTTCAGTTAACTATAAAGCACTTGAAGCCAACTTGGGCACCCAAGATGCTTTATTGGATTTACCTCTCATGCATGATAAGATATTTTTGAAGGCTCAGTTAAGTAGCTTTACTTAAGGGCGCCAACTTTGAGGAAGAGCTTCAAAATTATCACCGAAGTGAAGGAGAAGTTGTAGCTTCAGTTTGGAACACCCAAATGCATAAAGCACATGTTGTAAGCTTTAGTCTTCACTGAATAACTCAACTTGAAGGAATATGGCGTACCTTTTCAAGGTCTTGAGCTTATGCATTGTAATTATCACCATTTGGAGATTACAAGGTTGCATATTGTCTCTATATCTCATTCAAGTTGAATAGAGTTTTCATAATTGGTTATTGCAAGTGTGAAGAAGATTGGTAAAGAGAGAAGAAGCATTCTCAAGCAAGAATTGGAGCTATTGTAATTCAGAGATTGAATAATAGAATAATTCTTGGTGGAGTTTTTTTCTCGAAAGGGTTTCTCCACGGTACATCTTGTGCGATCTTTCTAATATCCTGTCTAGTTCTTCTATCAACTTCTCTCTACATTCTACAATAGTAAAATGGATTAATCAAGATAATCATCCACAAAGAATATATGTAACAAAGAAAAGACTTACTTAGATCAGCAATATTAAAGTTTTACAGAGTATTAATCTAAGAAAACACCTAATTATAGCCCACCTAATTTCTGTTGTATTTTTGCTCTACACTAAGATTAAGTTGAGATTAATATTTAATGAAATAATCATGATTATTGACATTTGTAATTAATTCTAAATGTAAGAAGCATGTGAAGGCGTCCATAGTGAGTTCCTAAATAATAGGGACACATGGGACACTCACATGGTAAGGTGAAACTCACCTTGTGTCCAGTTAACTATACGGAGTAATAGTTAACACTTTTGAATGCATGTAAAGATCCTAGGAGTTAGGATTTGATGTTTGCATGCTTGAAGTTCAGTTAAGTTTAGTTCAGATCAGTTCAGTTCAGTTAAGTTAAGTTTAGTTTAGTTCAGTTCAGTTCAAAATCAGTTTAGTTCAGTTCAATTTAGTTCAGTTCAGTTTAGTTATCTTCAGTTGCATGCATGTTGGTTATTTTGAATTGCATGTAGTTAGCTTCAGTTAACTTGTAATGCATGGCTAATAACATTGAGTTGCATGACAGATAACAAGGACTACCTCCAGTTAACAAGGGATGACCATTCTTTGGGAATGGTGTTGAGTAAATGTTTCAGTTAACTATAAAGCTACTTAACTGAGCCTTCAGAAATATCTTATCATGCATGAGAGGTAAATCCAATAAAGTATCTTGGGCGCCCTTGTAATCTCCAAATGGTGATAATTATAATGCATAAGCTCAAGCCCTTGAAAAAGGTACGCCATATTCCTTCAAGTTGAATAGAGTTTTGATCATTGTTATTGCAGGTGTGAAGAAGATTGGTAAAGACAGAAGAAGCATTCTCAAGCAAGAATTGGAGCTATTGTAATTCAGAGATTGAATAATAGAATAATTCTTGGTGGAGTTTTTTCCGAAAGGGTTTCTCCACGGTACATCTTGTGTATCTTTCTAATATCCTATCTAGTTCTTCTATCAAACTTCTCTCTACATTCTACAATAGTAAAATGGATTAATCAACATAATCACCCACAAAGAATATATGTAACAAAGAAAAGACTTACTTAGATCAGCAATATTAAAGTTTTACAAAGTATTAAGCTAAGAAAACACCTCATTTTTCAACATTTGGTATCGAGTGAGGTTGGGTAGAGTATTGGGGCGCCTTTCTCTTAAAAGATTGGAGGTTTTAGCTTAGTGGGAGCTCTTATTATTTTTGTTATTTGATTTTGGAATTTTGTTAATGAATTCAAGGTTAGAGATTGAAAGGTTCAATGGTTCTAACTATGAAATGTGGAAATTAAAAATGGAAGATCTTCTTGAAGAAAGAGATCAGTGGTTAGCGGTTAATAATGAGACAAAGACACCTACAACTATTTCAGATGAAGATTGGGCTAAGTTAGATAAGAAGGCAAGAGGAACAATAAGGTTATGTCTTGCTGATGCTGTTCTTTTAAATGTTTCAATGGAAACCAGTGCATATAAATTATGGAAAAGACTAGGGGATATTTATCAAACTAAGAGTCTCACCAATAAGTTGTATCTGAAAAGGAAATTATATTCATTGAAAATGAAAGATGGTGATTCAGTAGCACAACATTTAAATGCTTTCAATTTAATTCTTAGTCAGTTAGAATCTGTAGATGTAAAGCTTGAGGATGAGGATAAGTGCATTTTATTGCTTTGTTCTTTACCAAATTCTTGGGATAATCTAATTGTTGCAATTAGTGGAAATGGTGCAGATCCAAAGATGGACAACATTATTCCTACTCTCCTATCAGAGGAGATGAGGAGGAAGTCTAAGGAGGAAATCCAAGATGTCTTGTTTGTAAAAGGTAGGCCTAAGAAAAAGGAGCCTATGGGAAACAAGGAAGGCAAGGGTAAGTCAGAAGGACGAAGTAAGGTAAAGTGTTGGAACTGTAGGAAACCAGGACATGTGAATAAGGATTGTAAGAACAAGAAAGAGAGTTCTGATTCTTCTACAGAGGAGTCCTCAGATAATAGCAATGATGCATTGGTTATTTCAGCTAATATTGTTTGTGATAACTCTTTGCTTCATGTTTCAGAGTAATCTTCGTAGAGAGGATGGTAGTCACGATGCCATGTGTGACTCGTATCACGGTTCAGTGGGAGTTGTTGGCAGTGACTTGGATGCATCATTGGTAAGGTTATCTCCATGTGATTAGAGATATGGTTTCTTGGTTTAGAGTATATTTGTTATGGATGTCATGGTTTACATATTACATGGTTCTCTTGAGACTAGGATGTATAAGTATGTTATGATGCATGTGATCTCCTAAGAGGAGATGGTTAGATCATGAATGTCATGTTTATGTTCCTGATTCATGATTGGAGCTTTGGCATTGATCTTGTGTGTTTCTCTTAAGTATTGGGTACATTAATCATTTGTTTGATTACTTCATGAAAGTGTTGTGTTGCATTTGGAGTTTGGCATGGATTGGTTGGTTACAGGTCCTCATGGATACTTGGAGAAATAGGTGAGGCTGGAATTCTCTTGTGGTAAGAGATATTTGTGTGAATGGTTACTTGTAAGAAAAAAATTTCAACAGAAAAGACCGAGGAGTCTACACCTTGGTTGAATGTGAATTCAACACTCTCGGTGGTTTAGCATGCCTCTAAAGAGGTGGTTTGGTTACAGAGGCTTGGGAAAGGTAATGGTTTGGTTGATAATGGGAAGGTATTAATTGAAAAAGTTAACACTTTAATTAATGTTACAGATTATCTTATGAAACCATACAGATAAGTTCTCTTGGTTTTAATCATTTGCTTGGAAGCTTCATGATTATGCAGGTTGCATTTGAAGTTAGCATGGTTTGATTACTTGGTGCAAGAAGGCCATTGGCCTTGAGTCTTGTACTTGTTTTATTATTCCTTGTTTAGAATAATTGCAATGTATAATGTCAAGTGGGAGAATGTTGGAAATAGGTTGCCATTCAATTGCAAATCCTAAATATTAATTATTTCATGTATCTCCTAAATTCTTGGAATGTGTTCAACAACACTAAGATTAAGTTGAGATTAATATTTAATGAAATAATCATGATTATTGACATTTGTAATTAATTCTAAATGTAAGAAGCATGTGAGGGCATCCATAGTGAGTTCCTAAATAATAGGGACACATGGGACACTCACATGGTAAGGTGAAACTCACCTTGTGTCCAGTTAACTATACAGAGTAATAGTTAACACTTCTGAATGCATGCAAAGATCCTAGGAGTTAGGATTTGATGTTTGCATGCTTGAAGTTCAGTTAAGTTTAGTTCAGATCAGTTAAGTTAAGTTAAGTTAAGTTCAGTTCAGTTTAGTTTAGTTCAGAACCAGTTTAGTTTAGTTCAGTTCAGTTTAGTTCAGTTCAATTCAGTTTAGTTATCTTCAGTTGCATGCATGTTGGTTATTTTGAATTGCATGTAGTTAGCTTCAGTTAACTTGTAATGCATGCCTAATAACATTGAGTTGTATGACAAATAACAAGGACTACCTCCAGTTAACAAGGGATGACCATGAATTGCATGTAGTTAGCTTCAGTTAACTTGTAATGCATGCCTAATAACATTGAGTTGTATCACAAATAACAAGGACTACCTCCAGTTAACAAGGGATGACCATTCTTTGGGAATGGTGTTGAGTAAATGTTTCAGTTAACTATAAAGCACTTGGAGACAACTTGGGTGCCCAAGATACTTTATTGGATTTACCTCTCATGCATGATAAGATATTTTTGAAGGCTCGGTTAAGTAGCTTTACTTAAGGGTGCCAACTTTGAGGAAGAGCTTTGGAATTATCACCAAAGTGAAGGAGAAGTTGTAGCTTCAGTTTGGGACACCCAAATGCATGATGCACATGTTGTAAGCATTAGTCTTCACTGAATAACTCTACTTGAAGGAATATGGCGTACCTTTTTCAAGGGCTTGATCTTATGCATTGTAATTATCACCATTTGGAGATTACAAGGTTGCATATTGGCTCTATATCTCATTCAAGTTGAATAGAGTTTTGATAATTATTATTGTAGGTGTGAAGAAGATTGGTAAAGATAGAAGAAGCATTCTCAAGCAAGAATTGGAGCTATTGTAATTCAGAGATTGAATAATAGAATAATTCTTGGTGGAGTTTTTTCCTGAAAGGGTTTCTCCACGGTACATCTTGTGTAATCTTTCTAATATCTTGTCTAGTTCTTCTATCAAACTTCTCTCTACATTCTACAACAGTAAAATGGATTAATCAAGATAATCACCCACAAAGAATTTATGTAACAAAGAAAAGACTTACTTAGATCAGCAATATTAAATTTTTACAGAGTATTAAGCTAAGAAAACACCTCATTTTTCAACAACATCATCATTAATAGGCCCTTATGACCCCATATTATGCATCCTGAGGCATAATTTGATCAGATACCTGATGAAATCAACTTAAGAACTGAAATTCCTCATTCCCCAACATTCCAGTTGTCAAAAGGACCTCTCTAGGACTAATTTTCCCATTTGGGTGAATGAGTCCCTGCCAGGTGGGACTAATTCGCCGAAGGTGGCAAATCATTCCCATTTGGGTCATTTTTGAGCTTTGAGCAGGAAATTTTGGAATTTAAGTTTTATTTTTCTTCATGTCGACCTTGGGGATCCAATTAATAGGCAAATAAGGCGAGTTTCCTATAAATATAAGTCTCTAAAACCTAATTTAAATCTCTTAACACATTCATATTATTCATCATCTATCTTCTTCCTCAAGTCAAGCAAGTTAAGGTTTTATCATTCCAAGTCATTGAGATAACATTTTCAGACATTCAAGGGTAGATTCTCCATCCATTGTTGTAGAAAATAAAGATCAATCATCAAGGAAAGGTTTTTATTCCATTGTTGCATGTTTCAATACTTTATTTCATCATTTTGGTTTAATTACCTAAAAGGGGTTTGACCAAGGCAAACCCCCATGCCCTAACAATCAACAAGTTTTCCTTCTTTACATATGATTTGCAGGTCTTGTATGCATATTTGGAAAAGAAAGAAGGTGGAAAAGTCTTCATCAAATTTTCAAAGCTATTCAAGGTGGTCAAAGCCCTAAAAGAAGTTTGGAGAACACTTACAGGGCAGATTTTGTAGTTTCAGATAATTTGGCAACCTATCAGGAACAAAAAGGCAGACTAAAGGCTACAGTTTCCAACCCTAATTTTTCAAAAATTCAAAGTTGGAATAATTCACCATTAGTGGTGAATTAGTTCCATTGCTAAGCCTAAAAAAGGGTTTTTGTAGATCTGAATACCCAGTATCCATAAACCTGTTGTGACAAACTTTGTCAGAAATAGAACTAATTCGCCCAGAGTGGTGAATTAGTCTCAGTGGGATTTTTCAATGTCTTCTACAACATTCCAAACCTCCATCCCATCACTTTCCAACCTCTAGGTGCACCCCATTCAATTTCACTAAGTTTTGTTTCAGTTTGTTTATGTTTCTAGTTCATTTCTTCATATCACAATGTGTTTTCAAACAAGTAACATTTCTTAGGTTTTGCATTAGTAACTCATTTACTTTTTCAGTTTATTGCACTTAGATTATTACATTGACATACTTCATCTATATTATATCTACTCTTACATTAGTTTTGAGTGTGACAATTGCCCATTTTGGCCCCTCTTTCTCCTTTTAGGTGAAAAACCCTAGAAGTGCTAGAAAGGATTAGGGTGCCAAAATATTTGTCTACAATAACAGGCATAACATATATGGAAATATCAACATATCCATGGCATTAGATAAGAATGCAAATGCAACATCAAAATAGGAGTAGAAACATGATGAATCAAAAAAGAAATCCACACCAATGACTTGGTAGATAGCTTTTTCTACTCATTTGCAATCAAACTTAAAAACCTTCTTTAGTTTCTCCTTATCATACGGACCATCTGGAACAAAAGGTTCTATAGATGGTGGTGGATGAAAGCTAATTCTATTGTTCAACATTACTACCTACACAAATGAGAATGGGGATGTTCAATGGGAGAGAAGTATAGAGGAAGTGATTAAAGTAATTATGGAACATAAAATAACTAAGTTAGAAAGTAGAGAAAGAAGGTTTTATTAATGAGACTAACAAATGGATTTTATTTAAATTGACATACAGTTGAATGTTTTATTGTTTAAGAGGTAAAATTCCAAAGATAAGTGCATTAGTAGAAATATTGAGCATTGATTAGTGATATGCAATAGATTGCATAATACATATTAATGCAAGTGTTTACAAGACATATCTAGGTTATGATGCAATCGCATTGGGGAGACTTGATTTTCTGAAAGCATTTACAGTGTCAAATTATGTTGCATAGATCAACATGTCAATTTGAGATGTAGACTGTAACATAGCTTGACACAAAATTCCTTTTGAAAAACCAAGTCTTCCAAATGCTACTTCATCATATTAAATTAAGTTTATTTTGGTAGAAGATACATCCTAGTTAATTATTAACACATTGAATAAGAGTGTTCCTTGAATGGACTATGAATGTTTGAAGAGAGACAAATAGGTACAAAAAAATACCTATAAGCATTTTTTACAAACATGCTCAAGTTTTTAACATTAGAAAAAAATTAAGTATCTAAAACTTCTAAAAGTATAATATCAGGAGCGTTCAGTAGTGATTAGTGATATGGAATTAGGTTGCATAAGACGTATTAAGCGAAGTGTTTGCAAGATACTTCTACAATATGATGCAATCATATTTGTGAAACTTGATTCTCCAAAAGCATTTACAATGTGAAATTATGTTGCACAGATCAACATGTGAATTTGAAATGTAGGGAACACGATAGCTTAACTCAAAATTACTTTGGCAAACCAAGTCTTCCAAATGCTACCTCATCATAGTGAATTAGATTTATTTTCGTATAAGGTCCATCCTTCTTAGTTACTAGCATATTAGTTGAATAATAAGTACATTGTATATATTGTTGATTTTCAATGTAACTATCAATAATGTATACTTATAATTATGCTACTTCTAATATATATAATATTAATACTCTAATTAATAACTATATATATTGTATCAATTAATATTATAATTGTAAATTATAAAATGATGATATAGTTATTTACATTAAATATATTAATAATATATAATTTTAATTTCTATATTATATAGTGAATATAATGTATTATATTTATATAATATAATATATTTTAAAGGTTTGTTTTATGTAATATATTCTTAATAAATAAGGATAATATGACGTATAGTTAATATATAGAATATAACTGTACATATACTATTAAAAGAAATATTAAATTATATATTTTTTTGTATTGATTATAGTATGAACAACAGTTACATAAAGTTGAGGAGCAGTACTACTGCTTATCAGAAATTACATAAGCTCCTTGTTGAATGTCTTCAACTTTCTTTTGTTGTGTGCTTGCCATGTTATCATCCATATAGTCCCCAAAAAATTGCATGCTGGTTGGTCACCACTATCCCCTGTCAAAATGACCATGTTACTATCTATTTGATCTATAATCCACCCATAAATTAGCCCGATAATCAAGGCAAAAAGGTACTCCTGGTCTAAAAAGGAAGATTCCTATTTGCTACAAATTAAGCAGTTGACTCCTCACTGCCAATTGGGTGTTTCATACCGAGAAGAGCTTCTGCTACCTCAATCTCCTCCCTTGTGAAGTCTTCGTTTGAGCCTCCTTTTTTGCTTTTTCATTGAGTTCTTTTTCAAAAATTTCTCAGGCTTGAAGAAAGATCGTTGAGCTTGGTTGCCCAATCTGCCAAGTGTGTCCAAACCTGACCTCCTGTAGGTTTATTTGCAAGACACCATCCTCCAATAGCTTAAGGAATTTGAAATTTGAAACCTTCACAGTCATAGTAACCTACAAAGAAATGTTGTGCAAGGTGAGTCTTCTTGAAGACTCAGTAAGTGCCCTAAAATTCCCTTTAAATCTTTCATCATTTTGTGCTTTCCAAATGTGCCATAAAATTTCATTTGATACACAAGACCAAAACATTGATTGTTCCTTGCCAAATTTATTACTTCTGAATAAAAGAACTCTATCCAATCTGAGTGTATCATTAGTATTCCAAATATCTATTTATTACAACATAGTTTCTAGATTTTTTTTGCAAAAATACAATCAAAGAAGATGTGGTTTATTGTCTTTGGTACTCTGCACAGCCTACAAGTTTCAATATCATTAGAATTTGTTTTATAAGACAACCTATGGAAGATCAACAACCATTTGAAGCATGCATTCTTTGGTTCTATTGTTTTGGACCAATTATTTGAGAGAATTTTAGACCACTCATTGCTATTAAGATTAATATTCCACTTATTATTCAGAAACTCATAAATTCCCTGTTGCTTAGTGAGAGTACTACAAATGGTTTTTGCATTAATTTTGTTAATGTTGGACCCATTGGTCCATAGAAACTCTTTGAATTGCTTTGGATTAAATCTACTATTAACTGACCATTCCAAGCCATTGCAAGCCTCTCTTACAATAGAGTAGGTTTTCCATTGGGTGTCAAGGATATGAAATTCAGTTTTTAGTTGGTTCCAGTATTTTAACAAATCATCCTTCAAAATTTTTGCAAAACTTTGTATTCCTTTGTTGTTCCAGCTCTTGGCTGAGCAACCCTGTAGTAGAGCCAAAGGTTTATCCTTGTGTTTGAGATTCCACCAGATAGATCTATGTGTGTACATAATGCTGCCTTGAGAGAACTAAGAATTACTTATGTGTTCCTTGACATGTTCCCATGCTTTCCAAATACTTTTGAATACCACTGAGCCTTAAGGGGATATCGGGTATTGACAACTAAGAAGGTCATTGGGGAGAAGGTATTTCCATCTTTTTCCATGCTTGGGAGTTCATTCCCATCCAGGGCCTTGAAGATCCATTTGGCAGCCAGGGCTATGCCTTGGATTCTAGGGTCCTTTAGTCCAAGCCCCCCCTCAGCTTTGCTTAGACAACACCAACTCCAATTAACTACATGCCTTTTCTTACTACCCTTCCCATAGAACGAACTTCTCTTATAGATTAGAATGCAATACATTTACCAATTTATTAATAGGACTTAAAACATATAATATCTTTACAATGCATTTTGATTCACCCAAGGGTAGGAGGCATAATATACTATCTTTCTAGTTTAATTTTGTTAGTGAATGGATTGGTCTTTGATAAATATATTGGTAATAAATGACTCTACAACCTGATAAGCACTAGAACTGATCCACTAATAGCTCTGGAAAGGCCACAATTGCATTTGTTTCTTTCCTCTGAATTGAGAGGTACAACCCACTCGTGTGATTTAAACGAAAAATAAATGGATTGATAAGGCAACTAACATTATCCCATAAAAATGTAACTAATGTAAAATAAATCCTAAGGGTCGTCAATCAGCTAGCTTACACACTGTGTCAATTTACGACAAAAGAAAATGTAAGTTGAACTAAGAAATCACATAAGTACAATAGACGAAATAAATGCAGTCGAATATATTTCCCATAGAAAACACATTCAATTTATGTACATGGCTCACAGACTAGTACAATCAACATCTTATTCTACTCACAACTCACAAATTGAGAGCTACTATAATTAGGAAACCAAATGAAATTTCAAATGAATCTAAAGTTCCTCCCTCAATTACATCATAGTGTATTCTCCAGAGATTGAACCCTAAATGGATGATTTTTCACCCAGATATAGGAGTCGCATCCCTTCCATGACGGTTATCGATCATTTGTGGTAACGTCTTCTTGCCGCTCAACCGTTTATCTTGAAAACTATGATCAAAAAATAATAAATAACTAACATAATTACATTGCCAGTGAAAAGACCTTAAACAATTCCTGAGCACTTCTTGATTTAACCCTCAACTTGTGGCCATTGATTATGAAGTAGTTCACATACCTCTCTAATTGAGCATTAAACAACTGTCACACATACAAGCTATTCAGCCAAAAAATCAAATGGAAATATAACTTAAATTCTCGTCATATCAACTATTAATTTAGACCGCATCACCATCCTATCATCTTGATTGTTCTCAGTTAACATGTCTTTCCAACCCTCTATAAATTCAACAGGGACAACCTCATTTCGCCATCCTGTAGTATCAAACATTGTTAGCACTTAAAACGATGGTGTATCCATGAATGACTTTGTCATCATTGAAGAAATCAAGTGTAGCCCTCTTTTTAGCTGATTGTTTGATCAGTTAAAGCAGGTCTTCGCAGTTGAAAGTGAGTTTGAAGAGGAGGTGTTTCTTAACATATTGGGAGATACATTTCTAAACTAGGTGCATTTGTACAACACAACACTGTTGGAACGTTTCATGTACACTGTGATTCACACCTCTAGGTGTCGTGACTGGGGGATGAGGGCGACAAAACGATTGGTGTGACTAGAATTCCTCCACCAGGTGAATGTAGCCATTGTTGGCCTCAACAATTATCCACATAATAGGCTGATAAGCGATACCATTTGCATTGCTTCTATTCCTCAAAATGAAGCCCTGGAAGAAGCAGTGACTCCCCTGCGCATGGGGCTAGTGACAAACAACATGGAGCTATTTGCCCAATTTCTACAGTCGCATATGCTCTCACCTACTCAGATAAAGCTCCTCCAAGTGGTTATAGAAGCAATTCATGTGCTGGTGTTCACCCTTTGTGCATGAAAAGAATTTCCCTATTAAATCTTGTCTAGTTTCCCCTCTTTATGTAATCAACAGGGATTTTGTATTTCCTCCAATATATATAAACAAAGTACTTCATTTTATACTTTTGTTGTTAATTCCCTGTATTATGAGTAATTATTTCTTTGATTCTGGTTCAATTTTGCTAAAGATGAATGGCATTTTCTTTATTCAACTTTGCATAAATAGCTTTCGTTTGCACTTTAAAATGATAATTTGTATGATGACCACTTAATTTCTTTGAAAACACATTCAGGCGGTAATGTGGAGACTTCATCGAACTATACAAATCACCGTTGTAGTTATAGGAACCACTTGGATTCCCGCTCGGCTTTGGAAAAATTTGAAAAAAGTTATTAGCTCGGTCTTTTTAATAAGTTTGTAAATCTTAGGTACGGACCGCCAACCTTTTAAAAGAAAGACTTCAAAACATGTGGTGAGTTACAACAAAACTCCAAAATACTACCCATCTTAAGAAAACGAAGGAAAGAACTGTGGCGATAAAATGGGAAGTTAGACGAAATGACCAAAACACTGCCCAAGTAAAGACTTAGCCAAAATTTAACGAGGCGTTGTTGATTTACAAAAGGTGGTCCATAATTTTGACAACTTTTAACAAAGAGCTTAATATAAGAACATAATTCCCTTAACGACGGTTCTATTTTATTTCAAGAAGAAAATAATAATAATACGATACATATTTTCACGTCACTTCCTATCTTTACCGACAACAATGCTTTCTCTCTATTTATCCATTTTTCTCTGCTTTCAAATAGCTGAAATATACATATTACATACCCAATGATACAAGGGGTGTTAGACTCATACAACACACCCTTTTTACAACAACAATATAATTGATTTATAATACTCACATATTCTTTTAATAATCATCCTTACCAAGCTTCAACATACAACACAAAGGGCAGATTTCACACAAAAATATTACAACACAGTTACTCTCTTTTCTTTCACAATGTAACACATTGTTGTTTCCAATCTAATACTCCTATGAAACCTACAAGTAAACACATAGTATAACTTTCTTTCATGGAAAATAGGGTGTTCTCACCTCCCAATCATAGGTTTTCCCATAAACCACCCCTGAATTAGGAGGTAACCAAGTATACAGGTACACATAGCAGTAGTATAAACAATCCATTTCAGAACAACACACACAATAAGATACTTCCATCCAAGATTACACATTTACAAAAGGATTCTATAAGAATCCCAAAATGGGGATAGAGGTGGACTACACTACCACATGGAGAAATTAGTTCATAAGAATCATAACCAGCATATCATTTTCATTTTCTTCCTTCTCAATAACCCAATTCTCTAATACTTCAACACATACAACACATCCCCCATACCATCCAACTCCATACACTAATACCACCATATTAACTTGGGTACTGTGAATGTCTAATCTGCAATCAACTAACAAGAAACAACAAACAAGTGTCAATCATGTTAGAAAACCAAATAAAACACTCCCAATGAGATTCTTTATCAAGAAAGACAAAAAAACATGAAGAAAAATGAAATAAACAAAACAAAGGCATGCAACCCTATCTAAATTAACCAAACCTTCATCCCATAGGGGGAGTGGTGCTCCTTTGATGTGGAAAGAAGCCCTTTCCCAATCCCTTTGATAAGCTTTGATGATTGAAAATGATTCCAAGTATGGAATTGATGCTAAATGATGAAACTATGCTCAAAAGTGATGAAAATGGTGATAGCTATGAGTTGAAATGTCTATAGTAAGAATGCTTGAAATGGTGGTTCCATATTATAAAGATAATGCTTCTATTTATAGAACTCAAGGGTTGAAGAATGAGAGGAATTGGTGAATGTGGGATAAAATGGGAGCCAATAAGAATGTGACACTTGTCACAATTCTATTGGAGGAAGGTGGAGCACATTTTGGAAAATGTGTTGAGAAAAGGGGGATGTAAGAGGAATAAATGAGAATGTAAGATGATTTGAAAGGTTGTAAGAAGAATTTATTGAATGTGGTTGGAGATGTGAAAGGATGTAAGAGGAGTTATTGCAAATGTAAGAGAAATTATTGAGGATGTGATAAGTTTTTGAAACCTTTGGAGGGAAATTGAATGAGGAGGTGGTTGGGAGGAATACTCCTTGGAATATGCCTTTGTGAGGATAAATAGAGGAATTAGTTAATTAAAAGAAATGAATTTCATGTGCAACTTGGTTAGTTGACCATGGGTTGATTTAACTCTTGGGGAGTTAAACGCTGGAGGATTTATTAATGATGATTAGAAAGTAATTTAGGATTGATTAATTTAGAATTAATTAATTGGAATGGATTAGGAGATTGTGACATTTGATTTGATTGATTTAATCAAATGAGAAGACTTAGGGGGATTTAATTAAATGATTTGATTTAATTAAATATGATGAATATTAGTTAGAGAAAGGGTGAATTAATAAATAAATTTAATTATTTGATTAATAGCTAAATTTACTGAATTTAACCAAATAATTTTGATTATTTAATTAGTCGGTTAGTTCGAGGTGATTTCAGAAGAAATTGTGTTAATTTATCATAATCATATGCATAGTATCAATCAAGACTTTTTACGTGTCTACATTTTTCCCCTCTTTGAAGCGAGGTACCTGCTACATTGGTTCAAAGAATAACACTATTGAGATCAAAATTTAAAAAAATTGATTTTTTCAGATGCCCCAGTGTTGCCCCAGTGGAAGAAATTATGCTGCTACACTACCCCCTTGAGAGATCGGGCAAAAATTGCAAAATTTGGGTCGAGTTCGTGAAAAAGGTTCAACAACAATTTAGGTGCGAAAAAAGCCCACAAAATGTGAAAACAAGCTTATGACGGTGAAAACAGGTCAAAATGGGCATTGGTTGGCAAAAAACGGATTAAGGGGCTCAAAAATCCCAAAAAATACCCAAAAAACCCTAAAAAATTTGCATAAATAGGGTTAGAGGGGTCATTTTCAAATCATTTGCACACCTATCCCTCTAGAATTCTAGCGATTTTACTCTGAGGTGTTGATGGAATGGTGGCTCATGTGCTCCCCAGACATTTGATGGATTGGGTTCATGAGTTCCAGTGGCCTCAGGACGCAGGACCCCCAGTATGCTTTTCAAAACTTTTCTCGCTTTTCACATTTTTGATGCATTTATTAGGGTCCAATTAGGTCGGCCAAAATCAACTCTATAGGGCGTCACATTTGTTATGGTTGGAATCGCTTTTGTCCATGTTGACCCGTGTTTGCAGCATAGTGTCGCACAACATTGGAGTTTCTTAGAGTCGCGCAAAAAATGTCAACTCGCCTTTGCAAGATGGCATCGCGCGGCCCCAAAGGAGTCTGGTGTCGCCCTGAAATGTCGACTTGCCTCTGATATATAGTGTCGCATTTTATTATAGCACCGCTTTTGTGAAATCACAGAGTGTCACGCTTGGAAATACCAGCTCACCTTTACTTTTAGAGGATTTTTAATATTTGAAAACATGCTAGGTTGATGAATTTTGACATTGTGAACGTTTTGGTTGTAGGAGGTCCTTCGAGTGCTCAACTCGAAGGAGCATAGAGACCGGATGCTATGCTGAGCAAGGCATTTGACAGATGATGCAATATTTTTCCTTAGATCAATTGGATTTGGACATGTGGCCTAGATGCCCGAGGTGTGGATGCACTTAGCTATGATGACAACTTTGGTGGAGAGATGGCGGAGCGAGACTTCATTGTTCCATCTTCCAACTGGAGAGGCCATGTTCACCTGGAGGATGTATGGCAGATCTTGTAGATCCCCATACACGGTGAGAAAATTATATATGATGTGGAGGCCGATGGCGATGCCATTTTCGAGTTGTTCGGCGTTGACCAGTACGAGATGGATAGTGGCCAGATCGATCTTGCTCGCTATGAGGGGATTGCCCCTGATTTGACCCTTTTTGTCGGTGCACTGATCTCGGGAGTCCTCGTTCCCAATTGTCAAGCCAGAGGTTGCAACATTGGATGGGATATTGTTTGGTCCAGGATGATGGAGGAGATGGTTATCTACGCCTAGGGGCCAGTTGTCCTAGCCTCATTATATCATGATATGAACCAAGTTGTGTATTGTGGGGCCCGCAACATTGGAGTGGGAGTTACACTTCTTCATGTCTGGGCATATGAGCACATAGCCGTCTTGAGGCCCACTATCACAAATGTGCAAATAGATCACGATGATCCAACACTCTACCGATATGGAGGCATGCCCACCCTCCACTATACAGGTATCACAGGCATCCCGCACTGGAGGCAAGTTATTGATGAGATGACCATGTTTCGATGGAGACCCTGGCTCCATTTCCACAGATGACACGATGATGATGCCTAGCTTTTTTACTGCGGCTAGACTAGATACATGTAGGGGTGGAAGCACCACATGATAGAGCAATACCTACCAGATAGGGTTTCTCGACAGTTTGGGGAGGTGCAGGATGCACCAGATGATGCACAGAGAGCCATTTTCACATGGAGATCACGAGAGACAACATGGGGGCATCAGATCCAGCCCTAACAGGCTGTCGATGATTTCAGGTAGTTGGTGATGATGTCGTGGGTATACTTTGATGGTCCTATAGATGCGGGCACTACATCGGCTTATGATGCATATTTTTTAGGTTCATGCTCCAATCAGATTGACTCTACCAGTTGTGTTAGCGACAGGCAGAGGACTGGTCAGAGGACCCTGAATTGGACAGGTACCCCAGTAGCCAAGTCATCAGCCACAGGATGGTCAAGGTAGAGGTGTCGGGCATGATGGTCAGGTACCACCACTAGTGTCGCTTATTGGTTAGAGGGAACCACAACAACAATAGGCACCATCAAGTCCTGATGCAAGGGATAGACAGATAGCAGCGCTATAGGCATAGATATAGGTTTTGACAGGGCAGCTGCAGCAGGCCCAGGCTTAGATACAGACCTTGATCCATGAGCAAGATCAAGCTAGGTAGGAGGTGGTGCAGGAGCACCAGATGAGACAAGATTCAAACCTTGGCCTTCCTCAGACAGGTTAGAGATAACAGCTGGAGGCCACAGCACAACAGGCGCAGGGGTAGGCGACAGTCCCGAAAGAGATGTATGGACGGGTGATGCAAGAGGCATCATACTACAAGTTATTATACTACAGAGCCATGGCACATGAGCGATGGGAGCCAGATTTCTCCCACATCAGTCAGGTTGCTCCTAACAGGACTCCTTGCACAGGGCCATTAAGCAGATCATCAGGGTCGCATCATTAGAGCCGAGGCATCCACCATGGTGACAGACAGAGCAAGGGTAGCTCAGGGCACTGATAGTGCACTAGACACTTTTTTTATTGTACATTCTGATTTATGATGTGTATACATTCATTGGCTGAGTTTTGATTAGCCTCTTGTATATTTGATGATGATACTATATATCTGATTCTGATTGTATCATGACATTCAACTTTTTTGACATATATACATGAGATGATTTTGATGCGATTATATGATGCAATTTTTTATTTTATTTTATGGATGCATATGTTATGGATGGATGCATTTAATGATTATGCTATAATGCTCTATTCATAATGATGTGATTATCATATGTATGATGGATCTATATGGATGTATGTTTATGTGATGGATGCAAATCTATATTATGCTCTAATGGATGCAATGCAATGATATGTTTATTTCTTTTTTAGTATTTTTTTCTATATGTGATATGATGATGCATGATTTATTATGCATGATGCAAAATGTGATGATTTTAATAATGCTTATGTGGTCATGTGATGGATGATAATGCAAATGTGATGTTTATGAGATGCTTAGAATAACCAATCTATATTATGTTAAATACCTTAAATGATAATGTCATGATGGATGATGCTTTCTATTATGTATGATATGTACGATATGCAGTATGTTGATGGTTTGTGGATGTAGGATGAATGCAAATGGATTTTTATTGTGAATGTCATTATACCATGTTAGTGTGTGAAGAAGATAGAAGAAAGAGGGATTAACCCTTGGGTTCGAGATGATGTAGAAGTCCAACAAGTTCGTGAGTCATTGAGACTTTATTAGATATGATGATTAATGATGATGATGATGATGCATTGCTTATCAGAGATTGGGGACATAAAGAGCTTAATTTCATTATTTTTTATCACACACATAGATACGATGCATCAAGGTATAGAAAACCAGGATGGCATTGTACCTAGTGAGATGGACTTTGACTTGACAATCATATAGGAGTATCCCTATTCACACTTGGCATACAAAAACTTATTAGGATTTACTTTAGACATTTCAAACATCTTAGACCAAAACATAGAAAGCCAAAACCTTCCCATGTAATAGTCAACAAGACATCTAAAACACCCTCCCTACAAACCAAACAAAGTAAGCATGACCAAGGTTATATTGCAAGAATATCCAACAAGCACAACAAACAAAAGATAATGATCAATACCCCATTCCTTTCTCTCTAAATCATTTTGACAGACATCATCGAGAGGTCATTGAAAGGAGCGCAATTGGATAAATCAACAAGACAAAGATCAAGTAAACAAACAAGCTAATGTTTTTCATACCTCTAGCCAAGACTAAACTATAGTGATGATTGATGTTGATGTCCATTGTAGGAAGGATGCATCCTAGAACATGATGATATTAGATGTTTTGAGACTAATGGGATGGTGGGCTATTGATAGCAAGAGTTAACCACCTTGTTTACCTACTAACCTAGACTTGAGATTTTGACGTTTGAGTTTTCACTTTCAATTTGTGAAACTTGTTTCCGATTGTTTTTCCAAACGGTGAAGGTGACACTTGATTTATTGTGAGTGGATGTTTATTGCGGATGAATGTGAAAGGGGATGGATGATTTTATTTTTTTGTATTTTTGAAAATTTTGAGGTTGTTTTTTTGTATTTTTTGAGATGTTTTACAAATGTTTTGATTTTCAAATTTTCTAATGTTTTTTTGTTTTTCGAGATTTTGACCAAAAACCTAACCTAAGGACCTATCCTAGGGGCCTTGGGGGCTAATCAAAGATTAGCCTTGCCTATGTTATACACTAGAGACCACATAGTTTGACGGACACATACTCATTTATTGATGAAGTATGAACAAATGGATTGTTATTTTATTGTGGTGGACACCTAAAGGACTAACGTAATGTCTCGGGGGTTGATCAAAGATTAGCCTTGCCTACATTCAAGCTCAGAGACAACGTAGTTCAACATGACGACCCTATTATTGACTTTTCCCATTTTCAACCTGTTTTTGGATTTTCTGATTTTATGAATGTTTTTGGATTTTCTGATTTTCAAGGAATATTTCAAGAATATGCACAAATCTAATCCAATGCATGTATAAGAACATGCCCCCAATGTGATGTGATAGACTACTTCGATATAGGCAGGACAAATTGACCTTAGGAATATGCCAAGTAGTTCTAGGATGGAATATGATACCAACGCAAGATCAAGCTATGATGTGGACGCGGATGGGTGATGGAAGGATCAATGAAGTGTGATGGGTGGATGTGATGGAAAGTGATGGTAGGTGATGCAAAACAAGTCGAAGAATCCATGGTGGATGGAAAGTGCTTATTTACATAAGGCATCTGATTATTAGGTTTTCACCAAGGTACTTTCCCAAAGCACCACCAAAGTGGTTTTCATTAGAGGACGATTTTTTCTTTACCGTTTTCAATCCTTTTTTTCTGATTTTTTTGGATTTTTGTGTTTTTGGATTTTTTTGTATTTTTTGGATTTATACCTTGCAAGCTTAGGCATAATTTTTTTTGAGATGGGAGTTATTAATGGGCTCCTACAAAGGCTCACCTTCACGTGTGGATAACTGTTATGCTCCTGATTTGTAACTTGTAGTGATGATAAAGAGCCCCAACCAGTTGGGTTCAAACTTGCCCTTGTTGTCTGGATTCAGTATATTCTTTTGATTTTCTTTCAACACGAGCTCTCTGACTTGAAATGACTGACTCTTGATTTTTTTATTATAGCTCCTTTTGAGACAGTTCTGATAGACCTACAGGTGGTTCAAAGCATCCATGCAGCACTCACCCAATAGTTCTAGCTCATTCAACTATGACACTCGATATTCTTCATTAGTAATGAGATTCTGCAATGATATTCTTAAGGATGGGAGCTCGGTCTCAATGGGGAGGATGGATTTTGATCCGTAGACCAGGGAGAAGGGTGTTTCACTTGTAGGCATGCAGATGCTCGTTCGATAGGCCCATAAGGTGGGATTTAGCTGTAGGTGCTAGTCACAACCAACTTCACTAATTATTTTCTTGAGGATTTTTAGGATGGTTTTATTAGAATCCTTAGCTTGGTCGTTATCCTAGGGGTAGTATGGAGTGAAGCAATATTGGATATTGAATTTTTTGCATAGCTCATGAACGTCCTAGTTTTTGAAAGGTGTCCCATTATTCGATATAAGGGCTTGTGGGACACCATAATGACAAATGAGGTAGTTCAGGATGAATTTTGAGATCTGCTTCCCTATAATATAGGTAATGGGGATAGCCTCTAGCCACTTTGTGAAGTATTTTGTGGCAGTGATAATGAACTTGTGTCCATTGGATGAGGTGGGTGTGATTTTTCTAATGAGATCAAGCCCCCATTGTGAAAAGGGTCAAGGTGTTATAATCGGTTGGAGCTCCTAAGTTGGTGCATGGATGAGGTGCCCATGCTGTTGGCATTGCAAACATTTTCGGACATAGTCATGAGCTTCCTTCTCCACTGTAGGCCAATAATACCCAGTCCTCAACAGTTTCTTGGCCAAGGTCATACCACTAGAATGTGAACCACAAATACCATCGTGTACCTTGGTTAAAGTAGTCAAAGCTCCTCGGGGTTAAGGCATCGCAAAAGGGTTCCTTCAATACTTCTATGATACAGGATGTCACCTAAGATAACAAAATGGGATGACTTCTTAATAAAGGTTCTTTTGAGGTTTGGGGTGATGTCAGTAGGGAGGACTCCTATTTTCAAGTAGGTGTATATGTCATGGCACCAAGGATCACCGGGAACAATGATTTCACACATGAACTCAGAATCCAGTACCTCGAAAGCTGGTACGAGAAGCTGCTCAATCAGGAATTCATGCTTAGGGACATTTTGTGGGATATCCAACAATGATCCGATTGTAGCCATAACATCAGTTGCTCTATTGTTTACCCTTGATATTTGCTCAAATGTGATGTCGATGAAGAATTCCTTGAGATCCTCCACCAGTTTCTTGTACAAGGTAAGCTTTTCATCCTTTGTTTGGTATTCATCATTGACCTAGTTGTTAATTAACTGTGAGTCCCCATAAACCTTAAGTGCCATGATTTTCCACTATACTGCAATTCAGAGTCCTATTACTAGAGCCTTGTATTCCGCAATATTATTGGTGCATGGAAAATATAGCTTATATGACTTTGGGATGCAATCTCCTTGTGGCACACTGAAGACTCCTACTTCTAACCCATGCTGAGTATATGACCCGTAGAAGTACACCTTCCAATCATCTGCTACACTGAGATTGAAAATGGTATCATATGGAAACTTTGATACTTGTGGGTTCTCTAAATATATAGGTGCTTCTGCCAATTGATATGCAATTACTTATCCCTTGATGGTTTTCCATTCTACATACTCAATGTCATATTCTGTCAATATCATGACCCACTTAGCCATTCACCCTGTGAGTGTTGCCTTAGAGAGTAGATATTTTAGAGGGTCTATCTTGGTGATGAGCTTTATTTGATGAGAAAGCATGTAGTGTTTGAATTTTTGTGAGGCCAACACTACTGCAAGACAAACTTTCTCAATTAATGTGTAGTTTAGCTCGTGTCCCACCAAGGTTCTGTTGATATATAAATGGATCTTTCTTTCCGTATTTCATCATGTTGTGCTAGAAGAGCACCAAGGACTGTCGTTGTCGTTGATATGTATAGGATCAATGGTTTGTTCTGGATCAGTGGCATGAGGATTGGCAATGATAGAAAGTATTCCTTGATTTTATTGAATGCCTGATCGCATTTCTCATCCCACTTGTATGTTACCCCTTTGTGGAGTAGATGAGAATATGGGACAACTTTATTTGCTAATTGTGCTATGAATCTATGATTGGATTGGAGCCTTCCCTGCAAGCCCCTTAACTGCTTCAATGTCTGTGGTGCTTCCATTTCAAGAATTGCTTTGACTTTTGCAGGGTCTATCTCAATTCCCCTCATTGATATAATATACCCTAGAAGTTTTCTTAATTGCACACCGAAGACACATTTCTTAGGATTGAGTCATACTTTATATTCTTCCAATCTGTCAAAAATAGAGCCTAGTGTTGCTATGTGGTCCTGACGCTTCCTTGATTTGGCTAGTATGTTGTTCACATAGTATTCTACAAATTTGTGCATATGTCATGAAAAATTAGAGTCATAGCCCTTTGATATGTAGCTCCAATGTTCTTTAACCCGTTTGGCATCATGTTCCAATAATAGGTGCCCCATGGATAGGTGAAGGTTGTCTTATGTTGATCATCCTTTGCTATCATAATCTGATTGTATCCTAAAAACATGTCCATCAATGATAGCATCTCGTGTCTCGTTGTTAGATCTACAATCATGTCTATGTTGGTGTGATGCAAAAATATTAGTATTGTCCAAATTACGCTTGATCCATGAAGAATCAAAGCATAACGGAGCCACTAATATTCAAATCTCAACAAGATCATTCAAATGAAATTGAAACTAAACATTTTATCAAAACCTAACATACCAAATTATGAAATCTTTTAAAATATCTACTCTAATCCATCTAAAACTTATCCCGTTGTGGAATTAATGTTGTGTTGATGTGGAATGATGACCCTTTCCTAATCTCGTGATCAATGAGCCTATTTCAGTTGATTCTATGGAAGAGATTGATGAAACCATTGTGATTGATGTATGAAAACCTAGATTATGCTAAAAATGAACATGATGCAAGCTAAGTTACCACGATTTTATGCTACAAATGATCTAATTATGCTATTGCTAAGCTAATTTAAGCTAATAATATGCTAAAAGATGAAAACCATAATTCATATACAAACTAAGATGGATGCATGGAAGCCATTAATGGATGCTCTAAGCTATTATGCAATAAAAATGAACTAAAACAAGTTAAAAGTGAGCAATATTGAGAGTATGGATGCAAGTGAATTCAATAGAATAAGTTTGCAATTGAAAGATGGATGTATGAGTTTCAACAACATAAGTTTGCTCTAAAAAAGATGGATCCCTTTGTCTCCAAATAGTGATCTATTTATAGGAGAGAAAATGAGGAATGAATTGTTGAGATCAAAAAGCTTAATCAACGGTTCAAGATGAAGGGGTTGAGAGGCATGGATCATGGATTCTCATCAACGGATGAGAATGCATGATGGGTTTTAATCAAAGACTCACACTTGCCTCAAACAAACACACTTTTGATCTACTCACATAGGTCAAAGGTAACTTGCTCAAAAGGTTAAAAGATAACTTGCATTTGAAGCCAAGTGAGTTGATTGGAGGACAAAGAATATTCCTTAGAATATTCCCTTTTGGATGAGGAAAAGGGTAATTTGGAGGAATAAAGTGATATTTATTAAATTAGATGATTTAATAAATGTGGGAGAGGTGAAAGTGATATTTAATTAAATAAATTAGGGTTATTTAATTAAATAAGATGATTGAGGGAATCAAATTAAATATTTTAATTTATTTAATTTAATGAGATGAAGTGTTAGTGCGAAAAGAGATGAATTAACCCGATTAAATTAATTAGGCAAATAGATGAAAATGATGTAATTAATTAATTAGCTAGGCTAATTAAATAAATTAAGTGAAAGAGGATGGGTTAAAGAGGAAATGATGTTAGTAAATCTGTTTTAAGTGTATGATATCGATTAGGACATTTTTTAGTGTCTACAGTTGGGAAGAGGGAAATCATCCTTAGGGCATGCTTTTTTTAGGTCCTTGAAGTCAGTGTAGATTCAGATGCCCCTAGTGGGCTTAGAAACTGGTACAAGATTGGAAACCCATTCAATATAATCAATAGGTTGTATGAAGCCTATGTCAAGAATTTTCTGCAGCTCAAGTTTGACCAACAATGTGATTTGCAGATGCATCTTTCTTAATTTTGGTTTTACTGGTTTTTCCTCTGGATAGACTGCTAGATGATAGACTACTACCTCTGGATCAAGGCCTGCCATATTAGCGTAGGTCCATGCAAAATTTACTTTCCTTTCTTTTAGAAATGTAGCTAGAATTTCTTGTTCCTTGGTCAAAAGTGACTACATAGAAAGTGATGTGTGGTGTTTCTACAGTTCTTAGATTGACTGGGTTGCATTTTTCTGCCAGTACTATTGATTTTTCTTGATGGATGGCACTAAGGGGAAGATTGAATCCCTCATTCTTTAGCACCTTAGAGAGGTTTTCACCATCGGATATGTCCTTTCTTTTTACTATTTTTGGGTTAGAAAGTGTCAGTGTGGTTTTCACTTAAAGACCTAGATGTTACTCTTAGATTTTCTATTTTGAGACTAAGAGATTCAATTGTTTCCCTATAGTACGCATGAGTGTCTAGCTCAACATCAAACTCTACTTTGTGATCTACATATGGTAGAGTATCCCTTCGTCCCATGAATTCTGAGAAGCCTCATCATTTTCAAATGTGTCTAAGATCGGCAGTCCTTGTTGGTCACAATCGATGAGTTCGGGATAAACAAGTTTCAGTTCAATGGTTTGGTTACTTGACTCAAAGACATGGTTGTGGTCATAAAAAGGGAGGAGTCCTCAAATAACATGGGTAAATTAGAATAGGGTCCTCAAAAGGATAAGTAATCGATACGAGTACCGACAGGGAAGCTTTGATTGTTTTAACCCTAGCACCCTTTCCAAGTATGGTTAGCTTCGTAGGGGTACATCCAAGGCCAAGATTCTTAGGGTGCTTCTTAGGAACAATGGGTTCAAATAAACCGTAATCATTTTTCCCAAGCTTCTCATTTTTGTTATAGCCCCAGTTAAACATTAATTGAAGACCTTTGTTGCTTTCTTCCATGTGGGGAGATCTGGCATGGGCCTTTCATCTTGAAATAACAAGCTTGATACATCTTTTTCATCTATCACCTCTTTGCTTACGTCTCCCCACTTTTTGAAGGTGGTAGCTTATGCTTTGAAGGTCTAAGATGTGTCAATTGGTTGTGGTTTCCCATGAGATCTAGGAGATTGACGTAACTCTCCAATCACAAAGGCACTCTTTTTCATTTTATAGTCCCCACATCCATGATCTTGGATAATAACCTTAACATTTGGGATGTTCAGGATGGAAGGTGTCTTTGTGTCAGAAGTGGATGCTAAGGTGGATGGGTCAACATAAGGAGATGTGGGTCCTTTATCATTTTTCAGGACTTGGGGGATCTTATAATAGTTGGCCTCTAGATTTTTTCAATAATAAAAAGGCTCAGGGTCAACATGGATTGTGACTTCTTGGTTTTGATAAGGGAATTTGACACATTGATGGAATGTGGATCTGATAGCTTGCATCCCATGGATCCATTGGTGCCCGAGGAGGATATTATAAGGGATTTCAAGGTCAAGAACTTGGCAAGTGGTCTCCATGATTGTTGGCCCTACTTGGATAGGGAGTTGAATGGTGCCTTGAGACACCCTTTCTTGATCATCATAAGCTCTGATAGTGATACCTTTGCCTTTTTTGATAACATCTTCTAAGAATACCAGATTCTTCATTAATTGTAGAGTACAAATATTCAGACCTACACCACCATCCACCAAGACCCATTTGACTTTATTCTTGTGGACTAGGACTTCAAGATGGAGTGCACGGTTATGAGATGGTCAGGTTGGGAGATCCTGCTTAGAGAATGTGAGGAGATGCGGTGTAGTGATATGTTCAACCATAGCTTAAAACTAGTCTGCATCAAGATTCATGGGGATAGAGGATGTAGCCAATGCCTTTTCTAGGATGCCCCTATGTGTGGGTGAGATTTTTAACAACTCCATGATGGAGATTTGGGCAGAGGTATTTTTCAGTTGATCTAGGACATTATAACCATCAGGGATTGATGTTGGATTGGAAATGGGTGCCTTGGGTGGTGGTGAAGGTCCTGGAATGGTAATTTTGCTGCTACGTGTGGTGACTCCACACTCGACTCTAGGTCCTTTGATATTAACAATGGTTACCCATTCATCCAAAGATGCAACAAGATGGTCATAAATATGGTTCACATTGTGGTAGCTTTTTCCTTTACCATTGTTGTTTCCTTTATTGTGATCTGACATCGGATTAGTGTATATTTTAAGATCTTGATTCCCAGCTGGTTGTTCAATGGTTATGGTCTAATCATCAATGAGATCTTGGATCATATTTTTGAGTATCATACAACTGGTTGTCGTGTGTCCCTTTATTTTGTGAAAATTGCAAAGGTGATTTTTGTTATACCATGGTGGTTTAACCTGAGGCTCTTGATAATTTTCATAAATGGGGATTTTGATGAGATTTGCTTGTACTAGCTGTTGCATGACAGATTCGATTGGTTCCCCAAGTGGTGTGTATTTTTATTTAGGGGATATCTATTCCTTGGGGGTGGTCCCCCTTGAGCATTTAGGTTGTTTTTGAAAAAGGAAAAAATAGGTTTTGAATGGACCCGAAACCATGAACAACAGGTTTTGAATGGACCCGAAACCATCAAGTCTTAAGTGGACCCGAAACCCACTCCAAGGAGAACAGGCTGCTCAAAGATAGAAACAAAAACATCCAGCAGCTCACCAGGGATGAAAAAAATGCCAGCAACCAGCCACAAGCTAGCTGGTTGCCCAGAAAAACAACCAAGAAATCACATAAATCTTGGCATCATTGGTTTTGACGGGACCAACAACCCACTACACTCAATAGTTATAGACAAAACCAACAACCCATAACACAAGGTTTTGACAGGGACCTTAAACCCAAATATGCAACTTTTCACAATACAAATTATGATCAAAGCTCCACCAGCCGAAGTAGCAGAGTCCAGCAGCCCACTCCTTCCTTCTTTATAGGATAGGTAAACACAGGAGCATAGAGCACTAGCAGCCGAAGTATCTCCACCAACCGAAGTAGCAGAGTCCAGCAACCCAATGTTGGGTTTCACAATACAAATCATAATTAAAGCTCCACCAACCAAAGTAGCAGAGTCCAACAACCCACTCCTTCCATCTTTATAGGACGGGTAAACACAGGAGCACAGAGCACCAGCCATATCCTTTAAAAGATATAAATTCTCTCCACCTCTAAAGGAAAGAACTCCAAACTTCTCATAGCTGCAACATTCAAAGACCTTGGGATTGAATAACACAAAGATTTGCTTCCTAATCAAAATCTCCACCTCCATAGAAGATAAAGAAAAGAACACAGCATGTAGATCCTCATCAAAACCTAGGCCACCATAAAACAGGGCTTCAATAGCCCCCCAACAGCTTTTCCAAGCACAACAAGCAGCATCCCACTCCACCTCTATAGGAGAAAAGTCACTTCCGGCCTCCACCATCTCCCCCTCAATAGAAGATAGGACCACCTCCATAGGAAAGACCAGAAAAACCCAAGGATGCGCCAAAAGAAACCTGAAAAGCCAAGCCATGGAACCGAGAGGGCGAGGGACAAAAATACCCCCACCGCAACAATACCCAGAGGTCACAAATTGTAAAAAGAGAAACACAGACCCCATTCTAAAAAGGAAAACACCCCAAAGAGGCCCCGAAGGACTCCAAGGTAGACACACCTCTCCTAGAAAAACTAAAAATGCTTTAGGGAACAAGGAGAGACAAGAAACAACAAAACCATCATTTTCCTGCCAAAGGGATATAGCAAAAGCAGAGGCAAACAAAGCAGCCCTCAGATAAGCAAACCTTGCAGAAAAAACACCAACAACGACACCCCCACACAGAAAAAGGAAACCAGATGAAAACAGGGGCCAAAGAGGAGCTGAGAAACTACCAGAACTCTGTGACTCGGACTGAGAGAAAACGATGGCAAAAAAAGCCCTAAAATACACAGTTTTGAAGCTCACCCAGTTAGGGCAATGCCATCCACCACACAGCCCCACAGAAAAATAGGAAGCTTCCCAACTCCCAAGCAATAAAAGAAGATCAAAAGAAGGCGGGGGTCCAAGATTAAAAAAGAAGTCGACCCATCTATAAACCGCCGACACAAACAGAGGAGGAAGGTCCACCCACCAGAGAGGAGAAAGAGACCACCCCTCAGAAGAAGGCGCACGAACCACCACAAGAGAACCGACGCTAGGAGCAGAACAAGCCTCAACCACGGTCCAAGCTTCCCACGGATGCCCAGCCATCCCCAGAGAGAGAGAAAGGCACCGGCAGACAACCAAAGCCTTCCTCATCCCACCAAAAAACCTTGAAGCCATCCCACCACTTAGGTTGTTAACAGTTTGATTGTTGGATTATTGTTGTGATGATGGGTTGATTTGTGGGTTGTTTTGGGTATTGATTTGTGGTTGTTGGTACGTTTGTTGTTGTTGATTATGCCTTGGAGCACTAATAATAAATTTGGTGTCAACAACACCATCATTAGTAACATTCTTGTTCTTGGCCCACGTGCGAGGCCTGTCATTATAACTTGTTGATGGTCGATTGTCTTGGTATGTGGGTGTTCCCCCTTGTGCTATAAGGGCTCTTTCAATGTTGAGCACTTTGGGAATCAATTGTTCATAGGTTGTTATGCATTTCATTTTTAAATGAAAGGACAAGGTCCCTTCAAGGTTGGAGATGATAGTCCCAATTTGCTGTTCTTTAGGCATAGCCCATTTGCTCTTATTGGCCTTGGCTCGCCATTGTTGTAAGAAGGCTGCAAATTTTTCTCCCTTGTTTTGTTTTAGGTTGGATAATTCTTCCAAACTCACATCCACACCTATGTTAAATGAATAATTTTGTATGAATAAGTCCACAATTTCTTGAAAATTTTTAATTCTGGGGGGAAGGCAGGAGAACCATTCCATTGCGGGACAAGCCAAACTTCGAGGGAAGAGTCGCATCAAATAGGAATCATCATATGCAACTTCCATACAGGGTACGTGGAATTCCCTGATGTGATCTTCAGGATTGGCATTCCCATGATATTTGTCAAATTTTGGTATCTCAAATCCTTGTGGGAATGGAACCATCACAATGCTTCTATCAAATGGATAGGGACATAAATTCCCTTGTGATTTCGTTGTCTTTCTTGATTGTATGTCTAGCACTTGTTGCGAGAGCAATTTTATTTGTGCTGAAAAATCATTTTGTGGATCAGGTAGTGGGATGTATGTGTTTTGGGGTGGTATGGTTGCTTGGGTGATGGGTAGGATGACTTGCATATTTGGCTGCATGTTCGTGAGAGGTTGTTGTAAGCTTTGTTGTGCAAGCAACACTTGTTGGTATGCCTATAGTTGTTGTTGTGCCAACAACGCTTGTTGGTCTTGTTGTTGTTGAGCTATTAGTGCTTGTTGTTGTGTGTGTTGTTGCAAGGCTTGTTGATAGGCTTGTTGTTGTAACAAGGCTTGTGCTTGGGCTTGATGCACTTGGTATTGAGCTTGTGCTTGAGCTTGAGCTTGTTGAGAAGCTTGTGCAACTTGTGCAACTTGTGCAGCTTGTGCAACTTGTGTGGCTTGTGCAGCCTGTGTGACTTGTGTGACTTGTGCAACCTGTGTGGCTTGTGCGGCTTGTTGATGTTGCAATAAAGCTTTCGCTTGTGCTTGGGCAGCCTATTGTGCTTATGCTTGTTATGCGGCTTGTTGAGCTTGGAATTGTTAAAGTTCCTTTTGATACGCTTGCTAGGCCGCTTGCAATGTGATACTGTATTGATTTTCCATATTTGGATTTGGTGGTGGAGGTGGGGGATTTGGTGGAATGGTGTAAGATGAGGTGGCAAGATTTTATTGTTGTGGAGGTGCTTGTTGAGTGGTGACAAGGGGTTGTGTGGTAGATGGTATGGTTGATGTGCTTGGTCCTTGGGAGACCATGTTTTGAGATATTTGGGGTGTTGTAGATGGTTTAATGATTGGTTGAGATGTTTGAATTGGTACCACTTGGTGTTGTGATATTAGTGGCATGCTTGGAGGATTTGGTATGATTGACATGCTGATTTGATTTGTGATTAGAGGATTGATTTGACTTGATTGGTTTTGGATTGGTACGTTGGGTAAAGGGGGTTGCCCTAAACCTTGGATTGGTGTGGATGTTGATGTTAAATAGGGAATGATGGGAAGATTGGTGGTGTGTTCCCTCGCAAAAGTGAGGATGATGTGTTAAAATTTCCCACTTGTCCAAATGAATCTACTTGTCCTTGTGATATCATGGGGAGAGAGACTTGTGTATCAAGAGGGTATGTTTATATTGCGGAAAAGGTGGAGAGATTGTTGGTATCATGGAAGATGAGTGGCACATATGGACGTTTTGGGTCTTGTGGGACAGTGCTAGGCATACCCAAGATCATGTTTGCATCCAAGTTTTGGTTGTTGACAAGTGGATGCATTTGAAGAGCTTGGAGTAATGAACTCCCCTTGGTGATGATGGGTTGACTTGGAGCATGAGATGATGTTGGTTGTATGATGGGTTGGATGACGTTTGGAAATGAAGGCATCAATGGTGCTTGAGGTAAGCTCCCAAAAGGTTTTTCAACAATAGTGCTCACATCAAAATCAGAAGGGAGTTTAGTCCCTTCTTTTGCTAATGCCAACATGTAGTGTTTGATATTGAGCCTCATGACTGTGTTGACAATTTGTGTGTTTCAGGATTTTGGACTAGTTCAATTATTTCATCTTGGGTCATCCATTGGAAGTTGTTGGTGACATCCTCCACTTGACAACCTCCCTCTTGAAGATCTTGTGGTTGTTGAGGGGGGTTAAGTGAAGGGTTGGTAGATTCCATAGGGTTGAATCTAGATGTAGTTTGGCTCAAATCGCTTGAAGTGGATGTTTCTTTGTTTTGCTCCATGATCTTCTTGTGTTGTGATCTTGTTTGGACCATAAAATTGGGATAAAATTTTAGGAATATGGGAGGTAAACCTATAACTCATTAGGTTGGTCTAAACTTTATGTACAAAAAAATAAATCTAGGATGTTTAAGGATCAAATGATGGTGGTGTGATAAATAAAGGATGAATGATATGGATGTTTGAACTTTTAAGAACTTTGGAGGAATGCTAGACTTTAGGATTTTTGGATTTTGATTTTGATTTGGTTTGATTTAATTTGGATAATGGACTTGTAGATCCCAAGATGTTAGATGTTATCTTGGGGTAAACTTTTCCACAAGGGTGATAACTTAACTAAATGTGTGAAGAAGGATTCATCCACCCACACTTAGCTAAGCAAAGTGGTTTTGATTTTGATTAAAGGATTTACCAAAAGTCGTGTGAATGATTTTTTCCAAGGTTCTAAAAGTTGTTTGTGAGACGGGATTTGATTGGTGAGGTGACAAATGAAATACCCCTAAAACCTTCAACTCTATGTGAGAAATTCAAAACGTTGGAAAAGACCAAGATTCTAACAATTATAGAATGAATACAATTTTGGATTATCCTTTGAAGCACGTTTGTAAAAGTTGTATACCAATCTATCTCTAGATTCGTAAAGTGTTGAAAGGTGTTTCTTGAGAGCCTTTGGACTAAGATGCTTATGACGATTAATAGACCTTGGTTTCGAGATTTTTACTTTGTGGGAAATCATGAGATCAAACACATATGTGGGGTCCAATTGTCTTTTATCTTGATTAAATGGATTATTTTTACCACATCAACACTTTTTGCTTAACTTTCAAACTGAATGTCTATGTCTTAACTCCTTTTCATTCCACAAGGTCCATTATGTGAAAATCAAAGAATCAAAGGCATAGTTTTCCTAGGATGAATTTGGAGAGAACAAATTGAGATATGGGCCCAAATATTTAGAAGCCTCTAAGGATAAAATCCCTAAGGACAAGCAGTAATATTTGGACTCTTCAAGGATATTTTTTCTTCCAAAGGGTTTAAAATTTTGATGACTTGTTGAATCTTGTCTCAAAGTTTTAGATCCAACCAAAGTATTTGATTGACTCACAAATTGCACAACCTTAGGATAGAAATGGCTATACTTATTGGATTCTCACTTGGATTTCTCCAAACACTGAGACAAAGCGAACAATTAGAGATTTGATGACACTGGCTCCCCTCCACGACACACACTTCTCAAGACCAACAAATCTCAAAATCCTAAAGATCCAGAGACCTTGATGATTTTTCCTGTTTCTACTTTGAATAGTACAAATGTGAGGCGGCTTCAGAACGACCATTCTTACACCAACAAGTATTAAGAATTTTTGGCTTTTAAACAAAGGGTTGTAGTAAGGACATCCAATTCAAGGGGTACAATGATAAACTCCATCAAGAGGTCTCCCAACCCTTAGAACAAGTGCTTTACGCATCATAAATATACTGGGGGAGAGCTATCATGTACTACTTCCCGTCAATTGCAAACTTTCCTTGCAATCATAAATTTATATAGCGGTTCAGAAGAGCTTGGTGTTAGCTCGTTACCGCTTGGGTTGTTCCCTTGGGGTGAGTACTTTTTCCCACCAAGGAAGGCCCTCTAAAGATAAACAATAGTGAAGAAGTACATTTGTAGTTCGACCACCTAAAGAACTAGGAGGGAACACACAAAATGCCTTTCCTTCACACTCGCATGATTGTTCAATTTTAAATCCAAATTTGAAATGTGTGGGTAATTTGAGACAACCAATGTCACTAGAATGCTTTTGATTCTCAAGATCACCGAGAGGCACGAGAGAAGTGCATATGCATTCAAATGACACAAATTGTAAACAATCACAAGATAATTGAAGGCACGAGTTCTTTTTAAACCCAAAGTAAAGATGAATTGTTTTTAGAGCACCAAGCTAAATGTGAGTTTGTCTTGTTCAATTTTAGCCCCAAAATTAAAGTCTAGTAAGTTCCTAATATTCAATTTTAATCCAACTTTGACAAAGCTTGAGTTTTTTGTTAATTTTAAGCCCAAAAGTAACTTTAGTTGGTCCTAAAATAGAAATGAAAAGCAGAATTGGAAAGCCTAAGCTATTACAAAGAGCATTAAAAAATAATTTTAGGTCTCTAAGTGATCTTTTCTCCCTTTCTTGCAAAGGTGATGTTGGATCACGAATGCGACACTCTACAACTAGTAAATGTGATGTTGAAAATAAATCAATGCTCTATAGAGGACAAAGAGTGCATATGCGGCGCAATATCAAAGGTGACACTCTGTTAGAACTAGAAATAAGACAAAAGACATAAATAACAAATGCGATGTTGCAACAGATGCGACACGACAGCAGTGAGCAAAGGTAGTGTGATGTTGCGAAATCGGTTCTGAAAGCAAAGGCGACGCTTTGTGCGCAAGAGAATGTGATGGTATATGCAAAGGCAACACTGAATTAGTCAAGTGCAGCGTCGCTCCCTTGTGTCTGCAAAAATAGAGTTTTTAGACAAAAATCATCAAAATAAACTAGTAATCCCTCCTTCTAATGTTAAAATGTGAGTGTCTAATCTGAAATCAACTAACAAGAAGCAACAAACAAGTGTCAATCATGTTAGAAAACCAAATAAAACACTCCCTATGAGATTCTTGATCAAGAAAGACAAGAAAACATGAAGAAACATGAAATAAACAAAACAAAAGCATGCGAACCTATCTAAATTAACCAAACCTTCATCTCATAGGGGGAGTGGTGCTCCTTTGATGTGGAAAGAAGCCCTTTCCCAATCCCTTTGATAAGCTTTGATGATTGAAGATGATTCCAAGTATGGAATTGATGCTAAATGATGAAACTATGCTCAAAAGTGATGAAGATGGTGATAGCTATGAGTTGAAATGCTTATAGTAAGAATGCTTGAAGTTGTGGATCCATATTATGAAGAGAATGCTTCTATTTATAGAATTCAAGGGTTGAAGAATGAGAGGAATTGATGAATGTGAGATAAAATGGGAACCAATGAGAATGTGACACTTGTCACAATTCTATTGGAGGAAGGTGGAGCACATTTTGGGAAATGTGTTGAGGAAAGGGGGAATGTAAGAGGAATAAATGAGAATGTAAGATGATTTGAAAGGTTGTAAGAAGAATTTATTAAATGTGGTTGGAGATGTGAGAGGATGAAAGAGGAGTTATTGCAAATGTAAGATAAGTTATTGAGGATGTTATAGATTTTTGAAACCTTTGGAGGGAAATTGAATAAGGAGGTGGTTGGGAGGAATATGTCTTTGTGAGAATAAATAGAGGAATTAGTTAATTAAAATAAATGAATTTCATGTGCAACCTAGTTAGTTGACCATGGGTTGATTTAACTTTTGGAGAGTTAAAAGCTGGAGGATTTATTAATGATGATTATAAAGTGATTTAGGATTAATTAATTCAAAATTAATTAATTGGAATGGATTAGGAGATTGTGACATTTGATTTGATTGATTTAATCAAATGAGAAGACTTAGGGGGATTTAATTAAATGATTTGATTTAATTAAATATGATGAATATTAGTTAGAAGAAAGGGCAAATTAATCAATAAATTTAATTATTTGATTAATAGTTGAATTTTTTGAATTTAACTAAATAATGTTGATTATTTAATTAATCGGTCAGTTCGAGGTGATTTCAAAGAAACAGTGTCAATTTATCAAAATCAAATGTATAGTATCAATCAGGACTTTTTACGTGTCTACAGGTACTCATACCCTTTTGCCTCTCATTCTAAAAGGAGGAAATCATTTTCCCTGTTGAGGTTCCTACTCATTCCTATCCCCTACAAAGGATTCTCTTCCCAAATTGGGTGAGCCTATCCTCATACAATCCCAACCCAATTCACATGTAAATGCAAGAACACATAAAACATACAAAGCATTTAACATAAATAGCCTTTTTACACTTTCATACAAAATAGAAAGAAAACATACCCATAAGTAGAAGGAGGCCTACCTCAATCCAAGCCCGAAACGGAGAAGTTGAAAATCTGCTCCAATTCCCCCTTCTTCAAATCAACTCCCAAGAAAAAAAACCAAGCAAGAGAACCCCTCCTTTGGCTTTCCAAAGGATTCAAATAGGATTCAAAGTTTGAAATCTCTTGAAGGAGAGAGTAACACGTCACTTTTTCATTCACTCTTATGGACACATCTCCCCACAAGCTCTCACACATGTGTGAGAACTCATTGGGAAATGAAGAGCCAAAGAGTGTTCCACACTCAACGAGAGTTCTCCTTTCTCATAAATGAGATTTTGAAGAAAATAATCCAACACTCCAACACTTTTCCCAAATCCGTCACTCTTCTTAATGGGTAATTAAGAAGGGTCACAACTTGCCAAATTACAAAGATTTGGGCTTGATTTGACCCCTAACCCATAGGTAATCATCTTAGGGGTTAAATAAGGGTCAATTAACCCAATTTAAAGATTTTTTCAACCATTTAAAATCACAAAAAGAAATTAAATTTTGAATATATTAGAAGTAAATCAAAATGTCCCAAAACTCCCATCAAAAATCCAATTAGCTTTTAAAACATAAATCACAAGATTAAACATTAAATCTTTTAAATAAAAAAAAATATAATACAATAAGACTATGGTCCCTCCAAATGAACTATAGTTGGCTTTACATGGCTATCACAATAGGGTACCCTTGGTTACCTCCAATCCCATTGGCCATGGGTGCGTACCTGCACACTCAATTCCACATGTCAAAATATCCAATGCAAGATAATTAATAATTAAATCAATAATTTCATCCATCTATGATTAACACAATCAAATCTTGAAATCAATAACCTCAATATCCACAATTACTCTTTTTCTAGTAATTAACACATCATATCAATTCATGTCTAGTCATGATGTTATTATAAAGAAATCCCATCATTACCTAGTTTAGATTTAACATATTATCAATTTTACCTCATAGACAACTATCCATTTCTATCATTATAACCAGATCAACATGAGCATAGCAAGTAAGGAAAGCATAACATGCATATAACCACCATAAGCATCATAAACAGGAAACAAGCATAATATCCAATGTCTGTGATCATCCAAAATAGTTTAATACACATATAGTATCCAAAGTGCTCAGCTCAAAATATCACCAAATAGGGAGTATCAAATAGTAGGCCTCACATGCTCCTCCAAACTCGAAAGCCTATAAATTTTTATCAAAATTCTAGAATTATCAATTTACAATCCTTTCTTTCTACTAAAAAAGTAGAGTAGAACATTTTCTACCTTGAAGTTGCATACTTCCTACTACAATGAACACCTTACATAGAAAAATAAATAAAATAAGACTTGATACAACCTTGCCTGAGGTCTCCAACAGTTTGTTGCACTTGCTTTTTGTTTGCTCTTTCACCTAAGTCTGTAGCTAGTATTGTGCCTCTTAATTTTTTGGAAAAAAATAAGCATTTATTTGAGCTGAAAAATGCACAAAAAGATCAAGAAAATATATTTTTCAGCTATAAAATGTATCCAAAAAAATGTCAGCTTGCTTTGATATTGATTTCATAATCTTTTTTTTTAGGTAAAAAAAAAATCTTCTAAAGAAAAAGCTTCCTACAAAATTGCATGGAAGGAATCAGAAGTAGAATACAAAAGACTACAATTGCAATCTTACATTCATAGAATGAATATTCTACACTCCTTCAGTCTTTCCAGAATTTCCAGTTTTAAGTCTTTGCAATTTTTGTAGCCTTCCAAGTTTCAAAATTGTGACCTCTTGAACTATTATATGACACACAAGCTTTAATATTTATTTCATTCTACCAATATGAGATAAGATTTTCTTCGATTTTTCTAGATAGTCAAAGATTTAATACTCATCTCAATGTCTTTTTCGATGTAGTCATTGACTGCATCTGGACTCTATTTTTCTTCCATCCACAGCTATAATTGATGCTTGTACTCTGACAATCCTGGCACGTAGCTTTTGCAGTGTTATAATTAATGCTTGTACTCTAACAATCTTGGCATGTATCTTTTGCAATGTGGAAAATATGACCATTGAGACATAAAATGATACAAAATAAACTTTGTAAATATTTTATCATTTCAATACTTAATGAAGATAGATAAATTTTACTGTAGCATTTATTGTGGACAAATAAATTTTACTGTAATATTTATTACAAACTGGTAGGCATCATTGTTGCATTTATTGGAAATTGAAGACTTGAATAAAAAAATGAAATTTGTTGCAAAAAATATTTTAAATAGCATCAATACTAACATTTATTTATTGAACTTTGAAAATGTTTTCATGTATTAAATGAAGCATGGAAACTACTTCCATTCAAAATATAAAACATTTTAAAAATAAATTTTACAAATATTTGTCATGAATATTTCCCAAATAAGCCAACAATAATGCATAAAAATATATTTTTTGAAATTAATAAATAACACAGTTAAATTTGAACTATAGAACTGTAATACAATTACATTAAATTTTGTAATATTATTTGTTTGTAAATCATTGTCAACTAGCAAAGTTACACTCAACAAATGCAAGAGTATTCTGCCTTCGGTCAATAAAATATTGCACACATACCTATTTATCAATAGAGAACAAACTTATAATATGTATGTCTTTTGATTGCAAGTCCCCGAAATCTAAGTGCTCCTCCAAACTTGTAAGCCTATAAATTAGCATCAAAATTCTAGAATTAGCAATTTACAATCCTTTCTACTAAAAAAGCAAAGTAGAACATTTTCTACCTTGAACTTGCATACTTCCTATTATAGCAAACACCTTACATAGGAAAACAAATAAAATAAGACTTGGTACAACCTTACCTGAGGTCTCCAACAATTTGCTACTCTTGTTCTTTGTTTGCTCTTTCATCTAACTCTATAGCTTGTAATGTGCCTCTTAATTTTTTGGAAAAAATCAAGAATATGTTTTAGCTACTAAACGCATAGAACGATCAGAAAAAAATAAATAAATCAGCTGTAAAATGTGTCAAAAAAAATATCACCTTGTTTTGCTATTGATTTCATAATCTAATTTTTTTTGCAAGTAAAAAATATTTCTTTTAAAGAAAAAGCTTCCTAAAAAATTGCATAGAAGGATTCAGAAGCAGAAGACAAAAGACTAAAACTACGATCTTACATTTGTAGAATGAATATTCTACACTCCTTCAGTCTTTCTAGAATTTCCATTTTTAAGTCTTTGCAATTTTTGTAGCCTTCTGAGTTTCCAAATTATAACCTCTTGAATTATTATGACACACAAGCTTTAATATTTATTTCATTCTATCAATATGAGATAAGATTTTTTTAGAAATTTCTAGATAGTCAAAGATTTACTCATCTTAATGTCTTTTTTGATGCAATTGTTGATTGCATTTAGACATTGTTTGTTGCCAGTCATTGTTATAATTAATGCTTGTACTCTAACAATCTTGGCATGTATCTTTTGTAGTGCTTAATTAATGCTTGTACTCTGAAAATCTTGGCACGTATCTTTTGCAGTGTGGAAAATATGGCCATTGAGACATAAAAAATGATACAAAATAAATTTTGTAAATGTTTTATCATTGCAATAATTAATGAAGATAGATAAATTTTACTATAGCATTTATTGTGGACAGATAAATTTTATTGTAATATTTATTACAAACTAGTAGAGATCGTTGTTGCATTTATTGGAAATTTAAGACTTGAATAAAAAAATTGAAATTTGTTGCAAAATATATTTTAAATATGCATTTGTACTAACAAATTTATTTATTGAACTGAGAAAATGTTTCCACGTATTAAATAAAGTGTAGAAACTACTTCCATTCAAAATATAAGACATTTAAAAAAAATAAAATTACAAACATTTATCATGACGGTTTCCCAAATAAGCCAATAAGAATGCATAATTTTTTTTGAAAAATTACTAAATAACATAATTAAATTTGAACTATAGAATTGTAATATTATTGTAGTGCCCCCCATTCTCACCATGGATGTGCAGGTAGACTGGCTAAAGAACCTGAAGAGGAAGATGGAACAAGAGCTTTTAATAGTACTTTTGTGGGTATGATGCACATTGTTATGTTATTATTATGATGCAAAGATTTAATTGGGTAGTTAGGTGATGTAGTGGTATGTTGTTAGGATAGGTGGAAAGGGCGACATCGTACCATTGGACGTATGGGGGGCATATGGGAATGAGTTACAATTGTTAGAGTCCCTTTCCAAGTGCTTCGACTATTATGAATATGTGCTCTAACTCATATGTTTGAGTGAACAGGCATTAGGCATCGACTCCACTTGAATTGGCAGGTCTGAGTGTGCCTTGAAACCCAATGGAATAGTTGATCGAAGATAACACCTTGTCCCCTACCTTAGCCATCATCCTTGAAGAGGATGAGTATCTAGTTCATTACCTCGTCAAAGTTGTCAGTTTGTCTGTGGTCAGTTGGTCTTGCTTTTTGACCCTAATTATGGTTTAGGTAATTGTTGTTTGACATTTGGTTGTTTGATTTAAAATTGTTTGAAAAATGTTGTTTTGGTTAATAGAGGCATTAAAATAATTTATTAAGTAAATGGGCACTTTGATAAATAAATATAAATGTATTATTAAAAATTATATTTTATAATAAATTAAAAGTGTGATGAAATATTATAATAAAAATTATAATGGAATGTGATAATTGATAAATAGTAAAAATAATATAAACAAAGATAGAAAGGTTTTTCTTGGAGTACATGCATAACTTCAAAGAGATTGTTGAAAAAGAAACTTGATGTTTATTGGGGATTTTTGAGATTTTATTAGATTTTTGGATTTTGAAAATTGAACAATTTCCTTCTTGTAAATAATTTATCCTTTTGGAGAGATTTTAATGATTATTCAATTTTGTTTTTGGGAAGGGAAGAAAATTTTTGGTCTGCAAGAAAATTGCATATGCTATGAATTTTGTGGGGAATTTGGGAATTATTGGAAAGATTGATTGGGGATTTCAAAGAAGTTGTTGCTGCTGCAGAAGATTGATCTTGACATCGGATTCCCGTCCTAGCCAGCGTTTGATCCAAGTTGGCTTGTTCTTTGTTCTTTGTTTTGTTTCACGGGTTAATGCAATCGATTTCTCTCTTTTCTACCTATTAAAAATGATGCTTGTTTTTTTGATGATTTATGCTTATTATTTTTCATGTAGTAAAGCAATCAATAAATGTGTATTTACAATTTTGCAATCTTTGCATTCCATGGCTTGACGACTAGATTCACCCGCCGATTATGTTTTCATTGGAAGTTTTTTTAAGCCTTTATATATATCCAATTGTGTTTATCTTGCAAGAATTATGTTCCTTGACATTACATCGAATTTAATCTGCCATTTAAATTTGCTTGAAAGTTTCTGAAGCCTACTCAATTAACCCAATTTGAGAACCTCCCCTATGCCTGGCAATTGCATTGCTAGAAAGCTTCTAAAGCCTTTGTAATAAAATCTTAATCCACCTACCTAGCTATGTTGAAACCATCTCAGCCCAGCATATGGCAACACAAGCCTGCGGCCTCTGGTTTTCCCTTGGTTGGCCCCACAAGGCAAAGGCTAGTAGTGTCTAGAACCACCTTTGCTTGGATAAGACCGTGCAAGATTATAATATGAATGAGATTTCCTGGGAGGGTGGTTAGTTGAAACAAGAGCTATCTCAATCCTCTACCCCACAAGAAAGCGCTTCCCTGCTAAACGATTCAATGCCATTGCGCAGTACGAGTATAATTCAAGGCTCTTCACACCTTTTTCCCTTCCTTCATGAACATTACCATTTTCACTAACTTGCAGCCATTTGCATTTGCTTGAAAGTTTCTTACACCTTTTCAAAAAATATATTTTGTGCATACCTGGCAGTTTCAACCACTTGCATTTTTTTGAAAGTTTCTAAAGCCTTTTCAACTAAACCAATGCGTGCTCAACCTGCCATCAATTCATTTCATGAGATGAGATATCTTTAAGGCCTTCTGCCTAGTGCATGCATCCTCCTTGCTTTGAGCTTTGCTGCATGCACAACCCCTCCTCAGTGCGCCATAATATGTATTGCATATTATGAATTACTTATGTTAGATTATGGATTGATAAACTTTATATTATGGGTGAATTTGATGATAATATATATGTATATAAGTATTTAGATATTATTTTATTTTATGACTGTATTGTGTGGATAATTTGACTTAATGTATATCTATATATATATATACACACATATTACATTATATGATGGTGAGAAGTAAAAGATGGACCTATTGGTAAGTGAAGATTATATGATAAATGAAGGATTAAAATGTCATTGAATAAAATACTTTAATTGAATAGCCTTTATTAAAATGAATAGTTAAATTTGTTACGGGTAAAAGGATCGTGTAATTAATTAAGTGAATTGACCTATTTTGTAAGTAGTTAGGTTATTTAATTTAAATGAATTAGAGTAAAATAGTAAATGAAATTTAAATAAGGGATTTTAATCGGACAAGATGATAATTAAATGAATATTTAATTGAGTAGAAAATTAAGTGAATTGGATTATCTTATATATATACTATATTATGATTATTAGAAAAAGTTGGTTCTCCTGAATGTAGTAGGGTATAAGATAGGTGAAGAAATAAAAGGAATGTTAGACAATAAATGATGTCAATAGGATAGTTACAGTTAAAATGAGCTTTTAAATAGTTACAGATAAAGGAACTGGGTAAATGTTAGTAAACTGGGTATTTAATAATTAAATTGGGTAATTATACATGTGAGTTGATTTACTTCATGTATATGTATGTAATTTGAGGGTTAGGGATCGTAAATGAATTTACATTTATATAGTTTTATTTACTAGAAGGTTAAATGATAAAGCCAATTTTAAGAGAGGGTAAAATACTAAGAATAGGTTAGTTAATTTAAATGATACTGACTAAATGTTAAATGATTTTGACTACCCTCTATTAACTAATGAGTCCGTGAATGTTAATTATTTTTTATATTTATTTATCAGAACTACTATGTGAAATAATTCATTAGTATCATCACTTTAGTATTATAATAAAGTTGTAATCAATAGAATTGTCATCTTAGTACTATATTAAAGTTATAATTAGGGTTCGTATTAAACAATCGACAGAGATGGTTATCATATAAATGATATAATTATTTGTCTAGTAATTGATCTCTTAATTAAACTAAGTGAATACATTAAAATAAGTGATGAGAATGTTGAGATAATGCTTAAATTAAAGGAATGTCTTCCTGGGAAAAATGTGACGATTAAATGGTTTGTATGAGACAATGTGTGTCGATTAATGGATTAAGTGTTTATGGAATTGCTAAAATGGATTTCATTTGTGTATAATACATTTGAGTTTTTGTGTCATTGGGAGGGGTGCTTAGTAGGTTGATTTCTAGAGGCCTAGGAGGGGGTATATTTATATGAATAGTCCTTAGGGTTGTTTAACATTGGAAGTGGTTGGCTTTGTGATTGGTCATGCGTGTTGGTGGTCACAATCCCTAAGGGTGTTGCCTCCTATTAAGCTTGGATTCTTGAGGTGTGGTAATGATATTATTTTGAAGGGTTTTCTAGTTGCAAGTAGGGGGAGTAGCTCTCAATGGGAGTCATAGCCCAAAGCGGTGTCCAGGACAACCCATGCTAGAACCATGTGATGAAACTCCTCCCTATTGCAGTCTAGCACTCCCTAGTTGTATTTTCCTCTTGAGGTGTGAGTGCCTATGGAAGTGGTGTTAGTGTTGTTAGCAGTGTTGTGTTGGAGTCCTTGTGTAATCCTTGATTGTATTAGCCTTGCCTTCCTATCTATTTGTTGGATGTGGGACTTTGTGTTATCTCCTAGCATGGGGGGTGGACTTCAAGGTTCCACATGGGCAAGAGGTTGGTGCTTTCCTCCATTGGGTATTTTTGTTGCATGTTCATGAGCATGGAGAATGGTCATTGCATTGGGGACTTCAGTTCCTGTTTCAGTTGTGAAGGCATCCTATCATGCATATATATATTGGATTGTATTTTTGTTGTAATTCTAAAATAATTTGATGTAATCTTCCCTCATGTACTAGGGGAAGTCATTGTTGTAAATATTGTTAAGATGTAACGATTATTAATGAATTCACCTTGTAGAAAGTACTATAAAGTAATGCATTGTTCTGATAATAGTTCGCTAGGATAGGATCTTTAATTTTGATTACCAGTTGTTACATTATGGTAGTGAGTAATCTAGAATCATTTAATATGATGCTTTAAAATGAACCTTGCATGTTAGATTAATCATGTTATCTTGTAGTTGATGAATTGATGTTAGTAATTTTGATTGTTAGTTTGTGAGTAGCATAGTCAGGGAACCTTAAAGGACCTAGGTTTAGAGTTTTATGTCATGTTATTTTATACATTCTTTAGTTATTTGTTTTTTAAAAAAAATTGTTCTATTAATTTGGCTTAGTTGTTTTGTCCTCTGGGGTTCCTTGGCAAGGGCATTACACCTGGTATCAGAGCCCAAGTTCTAACACTAGGCACTCTATTTTCATGTGAGCCCTTTATGTTGTCCTAGTTAATTTTTCTTGTGTGACCTTGTTTCATTTCCATGATTTCCGGTTCTTTAAAAGCGAATGTGAATTTGTTAAGTGATCACAATGATCATGACATTGGCTTGTAGCATCATGTGATATATGGAAAAGAGTAGAGTGAAAGAAAATCGATAAAAGGTTATTGATAATAAGTAATGATATGAATCACATTGGTAATGGAAGTAAATATACTTATGGAATTGTTTATGTAATTGTACCCCCCTATAAATGTGAGAAACCAATAACTGTGCATTGTTGAGTGTTGTGAATACCCCGCACTTGTTGTGTGTGCCCATGGGATGGTGATACTATGTACCCATCCATGGGGAAAATGTGCTATTTGTTGGTGTGGGATTAACCATACCATTATGTGTGCTTGTATGTTTGTTACTTGATTGAGGGTCAACCCACGTGTGGTTGAAATTTATATATATAAGAGAAGCCAAAAGATAGTTTCCCAGATTTTTTTCTTTTGGTTCTCTAGTCCCTCAATCCATGAAGGGGTAGTATCAGCCATAAATTTCCTTGGGCGGAGTGTGTAGCGTACGCATATTGCGGCGTAGAGCGGTCTTAGCTCAACCGATCTTGAGGAAACGTACTCACTACTTCCCCTTATGATGGATCAAGGTACTTGATCCATATGTGCTAGCCTAATCCCCACAGTTTTGAGTACAACAACATTGGTATTTCTTGGATGATCATCTACCTTGTCTTCATGAAAGGTATATGCCACATGAGTTGCCAGTTGGGGGCCAGGGTCTAGGGTGAGAGGGACCTGCATGGATAACCCAACTGGAACTATGTGATGACATGTGTCGCCACTTTGGGACCTGCATGGACAACCCAAGTGAGACCATGTGCCCCATGTATATGTATATTTTGAGGTCCAGCATGTGGAGGGAGGTGTGTTACCCATGCTGAGACAAATTTTGTACCTGCACATGTTTTGACATGATGTAATAGGTATGATGCCACAACCCACTGATGTTCTGACATAGTGTTGGTGATGATGTCGTGTTACTGACAGTAGTGACCTAGGATCAAGGACACGATGTCACATGTGTAGACACATGAAGGTGCACTATGAGATTGTGTTATGATAGTCTACTTGTGTGACGAGTGTAGTGGGGCCTCATACACTTGTAGAGGGATACTCATGTTTGCTTTCGACAGTGTTTGGGTCGATTAGCATACGGGTATGTCCTAGCCATTTATACCTATGGCTATGGTGAGTACTTGGATGTTCCTACTCCACAAGGTATCGCTATGTGGGGTGTGTTCTGCACGTGTCTACTTCTGCAGAGCCACAGACACACTGCCATGTGACATACGACCAATGCGTGCCTTCTCTGGTTGGCATATGACCAAGTCGTGTGATGATGTGATGTAGGGTGTAGCCGAGGAGTACACTCTGAGCCATGTGGATGGCATGCTCACTCCGCACCACAAGAGGGCTACTATTATAGCTTGGCGTTGTTCCCTCGTTCCTCGTTTGGTGGCTAGTATCTAGTCACGTAGTGTTGTACAATGCAATTTCAAAGATTGTGTATTTTCTTTATGGTTATTGATGATTTCTATTGATTGCGAAGGCCAACACTTTGTTTATATTTGATTGTGATGGTTTAGCCACACCTTGTAATTTATTTGCATGTAGTCGTCGTAGTTACATTTGATTGTGTTGAAATTGCGCGCATTTCTTGCTTTATTGCTTTATTGAATCTTTATTTGACATTTATTTATGAATTTGGTGGCTAAACTAGTTTATCTTTATTGTTTTCGATGTCAGCCATGTGTTGTATTGTGATTCCTCTCCAAGGGCGTATGAGGCAGACTTGGTGAGTATATACGAGGAAGCAGACACAGGGAACCTTGAGGATGGGGGTATGTGAGGCTATTACACAACTAGGACCCACTACCCACCTATGTGTGATGATTATCTCTTGGAGGCTAACCACCTTATACAACAAGAGGTAGATCATTGTGGTCTTGTTTGGATGGTCTCACCATGTGTGTGTCCTAACACCATCAAGCCACTGAGTGAGAGGTATAGATTATGCGAGATGGATATTAACTCTTGGTTCATGGATTAGTATGTTGCTCACTAGTATCCATATGGACCCTTGTGTAGCCTTGTGATGTGATTCCTGGTGATGTGAAAATTGTGTGTATGCGAAGAATGTATGTTAAATCATGAATATAGTACTTATGAAATGATAAATTATGTTTCAATGCTTCTAATAGGGTATAAAAATCATGATCTTTTGTTAAATGCGTTATGAGATTTAGTGTTGTAAAATGAATAAAGTGGAATATCTTGTTTGTAAATGATGGATACTTAATGAAAAATGTGTGCTTTGTGTGTGTAAATACATTGTGTTTTATGGAAATGTAGCATTTTGTTGTGTTGATTGCTTAACAATGTACTAAAAGAGGAATTGTAATTTAAGGGTAAAGAAAATGAAATGGTAATGTATTTGAAATTGAATAATTTTATATGCTTATGTTCTGAGAAATTTTTTCTAGTTAGGATTAAAAGGGTGCAATATCTTCTTAACCTGAAAGAAACTAATGGTTGTTAATGCTAATATGTAAGGATTTTGAGTGGTTTCTATACTATGGAATCATTTTTGAAATGAAAGCTCTGATTATGTTACTATTGTGACTTTGAAAATTAGAAGGGTAGATTATGTTGAAATGGACTATAAGGGTAGATATTCTTGTGAGATAAATTCCTTTCATAGACAAAACTAGTGTATATTATTTTAATGTACTGAATCAACCTTGAGGTGGTAATAGAAATTTACAGTACTAATGCGTTATAATTCCACCCCAGTTTGTGACTTCCAAGAGTAAGTCAAGTTTTAGGGGGGGGAGGATGTAGTGCCCTCCATTCTCACCATGGATGTGCAGGTAGTCTGGCTAAGTAACCTAAAGAGGAAGATGGAACAAGAGCTTCTGATAGTACTTTTGTGGGTATGATGCACATTGTTATGTTATTATTATGATGCATAGATTTAATTGGGTGGTTAGGTGATACAGTGGTATGTTGTTAGGATAGGTGGAAAGGGCAACATCGTACCATTGGGCGTATGGGGGACATATGGGAATGAGTTACGATTGCTAGAGTCCCTTTCCAAGTGCTTTGGCTATTATGAATATGTGCTCTAACTCATATGTTTGAGTGAACAGGTATTAGGCATTGACTCCACTTGAATTGGCAGGTCTGAGCGTGCCTTGAAACCCAATGGAACAGTTCATCAGAGATAACACTTGGTCCCCTACCTTAGCCATCATCCTTGAAGAGGATGAGTATCTGGTTTGTTACCTCGTCAGAGTTGTCGGTTTGTCTATGGTCAGTTGGTCTTGCTTTTTGACCCTAGTTATGGTTTAAGTAATTGTTGTTTTGCATTTGGTTGTTTAATTTAAAATTGTTTGAAAAATGTTGTTTTGGTTAATAGAGGCATTAAAATAATTTATTAAGTAAATGGGCACTTTGATAAATAAATATAAATGTATTATTAAAAATTATAGTTTATAATAAATTAAAAGTGTGATGAAATATTATAATAAAAATTATAATGGAATGTGATAATTGATAAATAGTAAAAATAATATAAAAAAGATAGAAAGGTTTTTCTTGGAGTACACATGCATAACTTTGAAGAGATTGTTGAAAAAGAAACTTGATGTTTATTGGGGATTTTTGAGATTTTATTAGATTTTTGGGTTTTGAAAATCAAACAATTTCCTTCTTGTAAGTAATTTATCCTTTTGGAGAGATTTTGATGATTATTCAATTTTGTTTCTAGGAAGGGAAGAAAATTTTTGGTTTGCAAGAAAATTGCATATGCTATGAATTTTGTGGGGAATTTGGGAATTATTGGAAAGATTGATTGGGGATTTCGAAGAAGTTGTTGTTGCTGCAGAAGATTGATCTCGACATCGGATTCCCCTCCCAACCAGCGTTTGATCCGGGTTGGCTTGTTCTTTATTCTTTGTTTTGTTTCTCGGGTTAATGCAATCAATTTCTCTCTTTTTTGCCTATTGAAAATGATGCTTATTTGTTTGATGATTTTTGCTTATTGGTTTCTGTATAATAAAGCAATCAATAAATGTGTATTTGTAATTTTGCAATCTTTGCATTCTATGGCTTGACGACTAGATTCACCTGTCGATTATGTTTTCATTGGAAGTTTTTTTAAGCTTTTTTGTATACCCAATTGTGTTTATCCTGCAAGTATTATGTTCCTTGACATTACATCAAATTTAATCTACCATTTACATTTGCTTGAATTTTTTTGAAGCCTATTCAATTAACCCAATTTGAGTGCCTCCCTTATGCCTACCAATTGCATTGCTAGAAAGCTTCTAAAGCCTTCGTAACAAAATCTTAATCCACCTACCCAGCTACATGGAACCCGTCTTAGCCCAGCGTATGGCAACACAAGCTTGTGACCTCTGGTTTTCCCTTGGTTGGTGCCACAAGGTAAAGGCCAGCAGTGTCTAGAACCACCTCTACTTAGATAAGACAGTGCAAGATTATAATATGAATGAGATTTCCTAGGAGGGTGTTCAGTTGAAACGAGAGTTGTCTCGGTCCTCTACCCCATAAGAGAGCCCTGCCTTGCTAAACAATTCAATGCCATTGCGCAGTACAGGTATAATTCAAGGCTCTTCGCACCTTTTTTCCCTTCCTTCACGAACATTACCATTTTCACTAACTTGCAACCATTTACATTTGCTTGAAAGTTTCTTACGCCTTTTCAATAATACATTTTGTGCATACCCGACAGTTTCAGCCACTTGCATTTGCTTGAAAGTTTCTAAAGCCTTTTTAACTAAACCAATGCGCGCTCAACCTGCTATCAATTCATTTCATGAGATGAGATATCTTTGAGGCCCTCTACCCAGCGTGTGCCTCCTCCTTGCTTTGAGCTTTGCTACCTGCGCAACCCCTCCTCAGTGCGCCATAATATCTATTGCATATTATGAATCACTTATGTTAGATTATGGATTGATAAACTTTATATTGTGGGTGCATTTGATGATAATATATATATATATATATATATATATATATATATATATATATATATATATATATATATACTGTATTATGATTATTAGAAAAAGTTGGTTCTCCTGAATGTAGTATGGTATTAGATATGTGAAGAAATAAAAGGAATGTTAGACAATAAATGATGTCAATAGGATAGTTATAGTTAAAATGAGCTTTTAAAGAGTTACAAATCAAGGAACTGGGTAAATGTTAGTAAACTGAGTATTTAATAATTGAATTGGGTAACTATACCCATGAGTTGATTTACTTAATGTATATGTATGTAATTTGAGGGTTAGGGTTTGTAAATGAATTTACATTTATATAGTTTTATTTACTGGAAGGTTAAATGATAAAGCTAATTTTAAGAGAGGGTAAAATACTAGGAATACGTTAATTAATTTAAATGACACTGACTAAATGTTAAATGATTTTTACTACCCCCTATTAATTAATAAGTCTGTGAATGTTAATATTTATCAGAACTACTATGCGAAATAATTCATTAGTATCGTCACTTTAGTATTATAATAAAGTTGTAATCAATAGAATTGTCATCTTAGTACTATATTAAAGTTATGATTAGGGTTCATATTAAACAGTCGATAGAGATGGTTGTCTTATAAATGATATAGTTATTTTAAATATAATTATTTGTAGTAATGGATCTCTTAATTAAACTAAGTGAATATGTTAAAATAAGTGATGAGAACATTGAGATAATGCTTAAATTAAAGGAATGTCTTCCTCGAAAAAATGTGATGATTAAATGGTTTGTATGAGACAATGTATTTCGATTAATGGGTTAAGTGTTTATGGAATTGTTAAAATGGGTGTCATTTGTGTATAATACATTCAAGTTTCTATGTCATTGGGACGGGTGTTTAGTAGGTCAATTTCTAGAGGCCTAGGAGGGGGTATATTTATATGAATAGTCCTTAGGGTTGTTTAACCTTGGAAGTGGTTGGCTTTGTGGTTGGTCATGTGTGTTGGTGGTCACAATCCCTAAGGGTGTTGCCTCCTGCTAAGCTTGGATTCTTGAGGTGTGGTAATGATATTAAATTGAAGGGTTTTCTAGTTGCAAGTAGGGGGAGTAGCTCTCAATGGGGGTCGGAACCCAAAGCGGTGTCCCTAGAACCATGCGATGACACTCCTCCCTATTGCAGTCTAGCACTCCCTAGTTGTATGTTCCTCTTGAGGTGTGAGTGCCTATGGAAGTGGTGTTAGTGTTGTTAGTAATGTTGTGTTGGAGTCCTTGTGTAATCCTTGATTGTATTAGCCTTGCCTTCTTGTCTGTCTGTTGAATGTGAGACTTTGTGTTATCTCCTAGCACGTGGGGTGGACTTTAGGGTTCCACATGGTCGAGAGGTTGGTGCTTTCCTCCATTGGGTACTCTCGCTACATTGTCGTGAGCATGGAGAATGGTCATTGCATTGGGGACTTCATTTCCTGTTTCAGTTGTGAAGGAATCCTATCATGCATATGTATATTGGATTGTTATATTTTTGTTGTGATTCTAAAGTAATCTGATGTAATCTTCCCTCATGTACTAGGGGAAATCAATGTTATAAATATTGTTAAGATGTAACGATTATTAATGAATTCACCTTGTAGAAAGTACTATAAAGCAATGCATTGTTCTGATAGTAGTTCGCTAGGATATGATCTTTAATGTTTATTACCAGTTGTTACATTATGGTAGTGAGTAATCTAGAATCATTTAATATGATGCTTTAAAATGAACCTTGCATGTTAGATTAATCATGTTATCTTGTAGTTGATGAATTGATGTTAGTAATCTTGATTGTTAGTTTGTGAGTAGCACAGTCGGGGAACCTTAGAGGACCTAGGTTTAGAGTTTTATGTCATGTTACTTTATGCATTCTATAGTTATTTGTTTTAAAAAAAAAATGTCCCATTAATTTGGCTTAGTTGTGTTGTCCTCTAGGGTTCCTTGGCGGGGGCATTACAATTGCTACATTAAATTTTATAATATGATTCATTTGCAGGTCATTTTCAGTCAGCAAAATTGTACTCAATAGATGCAAGATTATTTTTCCTTCGGTAGAAACTAATAATTCTTAGGGTAGGTACGATGTCAACTCCCTCCTTGACATATTAAAACGTTTTACTTTAACCTATGAGAAATAAATTATTTGATGATAGTAGTTGAGTGAAGGGAAGTATGAACTAAATTAATTTAATAAATAAATAATCCTATAATTTAATAAAATAATTAAATATTGGATAATGACATAATACTAATAAGTAAATTTTAGTTGTTCGTGGCATAGTGTGATGGTTAAATCGTGGCATTATTGTTGAAACCTTTATTTGGCCATTGTGATCATGGGTTTGAGCCTTCGTTAATTCAATGTGCTCACAGGCTTGAACCTCCATGTTGAAGCTATTAACATTCATGCCCATATCTATATGCTCTAAATCCTCGCTGGATCAATGTAGTCACAAGATTTGTGCCTCTACTTTGCTATTATACTCACGAGTTTGGACTATTCATATTAAAGTTTTATGTTCATGTCAAAGATTAGATCTCATTTGTAACCTCATCTAATTAAGGACAACCTAAAAATTCTAATGATACTAATTAAAATAATAATAAATAAATTTTAAAATAAATATATAAAATATTTAATTAAAATATAATATTTTGAATTTTAATAGTTAAAAAGTAGTTAAACTATAAATTATTCCTAAATTAAAATGAGTTGATTTACTTGTTAATTAAAGTCAATAAGATGTTTGCATGGAAAAACAATAGTTGAACAAAAGTTATTTTAATTAATTTGTTATTAACAAATATGTTGCACAAAAAAAATCTTTTGTTTATTTAAAATTTATCCTCAACAATTTAACAAGATAACTCTCTTTTATCGTAATTAAGTATAGGTAATTTTTATTATTTTTAAATCATTTATCCTCTACAAGTTAAGTTAAAGGGGTGGAAGAACAAAAAGGTTAGCAAATATTGAGTAGGTTAATAGAAGATTATCAAGAACAAAGCAGATATTCATAAGGTAAAACTAGTCTTCATCAAGAGGAATTTAGCGATCTTCAAGTAGGTGGCTTATTTCTTTTTGATCAACTCTTCCAAGTTTATTTTAATGAATAATCAAATGAACATTAGATTTGAAATTTACTTAAATATAAACTTTCTTTGTTTGTAATTATTTTCTCTACAAAATGTGATAATTTTTTTATTTAAGTTGTATAATTTTCTAGTTGAAAAAAAATGAAAATACAAATTTTAAAATTTATTTCTAAATTATTCTATAATATTTATTTTGGAATTAAATAAAATTATATATATAGAAACAAATAACAAAATAACATTGTTATTGTTCTATAGATTGAAGCAACACAAGTTTAAATTAGTTAAAATATTATTAATTCATACTCATATTTGTAGAATTTGTATATGTAATTTTTTGTTATTATTAGACTATGAAAATATTTTAAATATACAATCTTAAAACTTTTAGGAAATGTTTGATTGATTTATTTAATCTTTTAAATGATATATATAGTTGGATTTATTATTAAATAAATGAAAGAAAAATAATAATGTTTATATAGGTCATGGCATGTAAGTTGTGGCCCTCTTAAGGCTATGACGAGGAAAGTCTTCAAGTTTTTTTTATACGTAAGAATAAGATTATATTAAATATCAAAAAGGAGATACAATGTCTTCTACTGGGCAAATAATCAAAATTGCATAATCCTTCTGCCAAAAACCCAAAACCTTCAAAGAACCTCCCCAAATCATTACAATAGCCACAACTATGCATAACCCTCGACAACCATACTATCCATTAGTTACACCCACTTGCAAAAGTTATAGCAACACTATAAAGAGACCAGACTAATACCAAAATAGATTATACATGTATAGCATCGTACCAAATTCATAGCATAGAACTACCCTACCATGACACAAAACTTATATGAAACCACGGGCATGCAAACGCCTGAAACTCAGGAACCCAATTGAAGCCCCGCACTGGAATGATTTGCAATGGTTTTTTCAGGTAATTGACCCCAATCGCCACAGATTGCCTGTGCTTGACAAGGGCCATTCCCTTGAGATCGAGCAGAAAGGGATAATACTTGATTACCTCCCCAGGATCCTGGAGTAGAGGCAAGTCCCATGGCCGAGGAGCTCTAACCCCCAAGGTGGCAGCATACAGTATATATTTTAATCCAACCAACAGATCCGCCTTGAAAAGCTTCCTCACTATTATCTTAGCCTCGACCTTTGGCATGCGAATATCCAACAAAATAGTAAGGAACCTGGAGGCAATGTTGGTATCAACCCAGTATGATTTTCCATCACCTAGAAAATATTTTCCTAGGATAATCTTCACCGCAACTAGGGTTAGGGCATCGTCGTTGAGGAGAATGCACTTCAGTCTCTAGTTCGTAACCACCCCCTTGAAGGCCATTTGGTTGAGCGTGCTCTCCAACTAAATTGGTGTATCCATACATATGCTCATCAGTGTCTCTAAAGACATACACGCAATAAACCAAGAACCCCCATCCATACTCACCAAAAATGCGGAGGCACACCTTATAGCAACTCAATTGTGTCTATATGTTTATGTTTGTTGCCTTATAAAAAGGTGGGTTTAATTCCTTTTTTAAGCATTATGCACAAGTTTGTGCATGCTCGTCCAAAATGTTAGCCTATTAATGATGATATTCTTCTATCTTGCACTTGTGATGGTCGAAGTATCATTACAATGCTCCTATGAAAAGACCATCCAATCTCTCAAGTAAATATTTCTTATAGTTATGTGAACAGAGAGTGAAGAGTTACATTAATATGATGAGACCGCTATGTTCACAATCCCGAAGAGATGATGTAATCCCAACATGGCCAAAAACATCAAGCGATGATGTGGCAAGCCTGATGTGGCGATGTTTGCCACCATCTTGATCCACCCTGGCGAGCCTATCACTCCCAGCTTTCCCGCCATCATGAATTTGAAATGCAGGAACCATTACTTCGTTCAAATAAATGAGTTGGATTATGCCCAAAGAAACTTCCCACGCACCCCCAAACTAGATCTGAGATCAAAGTTGTCCACAATGTTGTTTGTGGAAAGCACAAGAGAGACAAGATTTACATCCATTTGAATGCCAGTCCAATTCATAATCAACTCACTTCACCACCAGACTTTCTACAACAATAAGTGTGGAAAGGCGCCCGCCCAACCTCCTCCTATATCGGGTTGTGGCAAAAATAAACGATTACTTTGTAGCCTATTAGGGACTAACGAAATCGTCATGTCCACATGCTAACCATATTACACCTTCAAACCCCAATAATGGACTTCCCACAAAGTCTTCAAGCTTTTTTAAAATTTGGTTTTATTTAAAATAAATATAGGTCATGACATGTGGGTTGTAACCCTCTTAAGGCTATGATAAGTAAAGCCTTTTAAAGTTTTTTTAAAATTTGGTTTTATATATAATTAAATTATTTTTATATACTTATTTAATTCTATTATTTAGTTAATATATATAGAAATACATAATATATAAATATAGAAAATATATGAAGGCGAGTTGTTACCTTGAGGGTACCTCTCTTCATATAACATAGAAAAAACAAATACAAAAGCTCATAGAGAAAGGATTGAATACATTATATATTGTGTCTCTTATGACATAGAATGCAATAGAATTCTTAGCCCTTACGTTAGTTCCTGCATCAACTCAATCTAAGTAGGGAGCAAAAGATTTGAATGGTGACTCATGAAAACGCCATATACCTCCATTTTTTTATATTTATCCCCTCCCTGAATAGAGTAATCACCATCTTCAAATTATTGCTCTCTTGAGCCACCTTCCTACTAATTGTGTCAGAGACCAATCTAGTGGATGGAACTTTATTGAAATCAAAGATGGCACACACAATTTTTATTATGTATCTCAAATTGAGGAAGTCATTTTCTACCCTCTTTCCCCATTTCTTCCTTCCCAACATAAAAACATAGTTTGTAAGAAAGATCTCCAAGAGCATCCCACGATGAATATGGCCCTCCATTAATCTGTGTAAACCCCAATGACCCCTTCGATCGCATTCTCGACATCCTTTGTCATAATATGAAAAACTTGATGTAGCTATAAAGAAAGCTCCTTCTCTATGCAACTATAGGAACAATTTGGAATGTAGTTTCTATCAACCATAATAGTACAACCAATGTCATAACTACAATGTGATTTATAGACCTATTAACCTCCTTGAAACACACCATAGAAAGAAATTTGGTGTCACTAAGTCCCAACTAGTACATTGCATCAGTTAAGATATAATTTATCAATACAAATGAAATCTTGCAAGCCCATTCATGCCCTCACATCCTCTAATAATATCTTGCTCTATATTTGTTCTACCATGTGATTTGATAATAGGTTTGTTTCCCTATTAGCTTCTCTATAAATGTGGTTCATAGAGAAGTCATTAATAACATCTAGATACAAGAGGATATGTTCTAACCACTTGGTTAGCCTCCAACTAACAATCTTTATCACAAAGATGGCTCTTATGATAATTTTAAAATCACCTTCAATATCAATCAAATCCACATTCCTTTCCACACATATCTTAAGGCCTTCATATAGCATAGCGAACTCAACTTCCTTATTTTTCCATCCATGATCTTGATTGAACACACCTAAATGAGGAGTCCTAAAACATCCCTCAATATGCACCTAGCACCAAAGGCACTAGGATTACCTCACAAGGTCCTATCAAAATATACCTTTAATCTACCACCCACAGGGGTCATCCACTTAGATTCATTCCTTTTTACTTTAGCATCCAAAGGTCCATTATGATTGTAAACAATCATTGAGGGTCTTATCTTGTGTCATTTCTTCACCATTATATTATCCCACACAATGAAATTTCTACCCTTGGTCTAATGTTTTAATGTCCACATATGCTTACACCAATCTTGTTGATAATTGAAACCACATTAGAGGCTTTATCATTGAAGATTCTTGTATTCCTCTCTTTCTAGAGGTGTAATATCACCACAACCAGACTAGTCACCCGTAGTCATACCCAAATTGAGCCATTAAAAAGATGTGGCCATCCAATAAAGAGATCACAAATACTAAAGGGGAAAGCACCACTCCATACAAGTTTCTAAATAAGCCATGTCCAACACTCATAAGCAAATGGGAAATGTAGTAATAAATGACTCATGGTTTCTACTATAATTTTGGTATAGAGGGCATTGGGAGGGCCCCATGAAAATGATAGAGTGAAGACATTATCCAATCAAAATGTTAATGATATCAAGTTTCCACAATCCATAATATTCTCTGCAGTGATTTTTGATTGATGCAAAAATTCTCACACAATCAAAGCCAAAAATCATTACAAAGAATGAAAATGTTGTTAAGTATGGTTATCCAAGTGAAGGCACCCACCTTTAGGAGAACATTGGGCCTTAACAAAGATCCTTCCATAATCTCCTTTATTGATCATTGTGTGTTGTATTTTATATCCAAGTTATATAGAGTATCTATCAGACTTAGGTCCACACCAAATGATTTCATCCTCCATGTTGGAAATAAAATAATTCTTTTACATAGCTTCTTAGATAGGATTGTTCTTGCCTAAAGGGGTTTCAAAATTCTTCTTCACAAATATTTCCAACTTCACCTTGCTTGATCACCAAATAATTTATCACTTTATCACCATATATATCTTTTGGGGAGTCACGAATATCCATCAATCTCCACCAAAGGAATGTGCATGTTCCATGAATTGATCTAGAATAAGGTCATTTTATCGTCAATAATTTTCCAAGAGATGTGATTCATTATATGACCGCACTTCAACATGAAGTTCCACGCACGAGAGCCTCTTAATGGATTAGTAATTATAATGATTTATTTCAGATCTTCCAAGTCCAAATATTTCCTTTGAATGACTTTACACCAAAAAGTTTCTAAGTTCTCCAACATCTACCATGAAAGATTAATACCCATATGGAAACTTTGTGATGCAAAATCCTTCAAAGAAAATATCTAGACTTGGAAGATCCAAAACAAATAATCACAATTGTTAATCCATCAAGAGGCTCTCAAGTGTGGAACTTTATGTTGAAATGTAGTCATATCATAACAAATCACATCTCTTAGAAAATTAATGATGATAAAATGACCTTACTCTAGATCAAAATGCATATATAATTTATTTTAAATTAAATTCATTTTTATATACTTATTTAATTATGGTGTTTAGTTAATATATATAAAATGCATAATATATAAATACATATATCTAAATGTGTGTGTATATACATTAAATTGGCATATACAAGGGAAAGACTAAGTAGAGAAAAATTCAAAAAGTAGAATAATGTAAAATATGGCCACTCCAAAAGTATAATAGTAGTAAAGTCATAATTGATGTATCCTCTACTACAAACAAGGATATGATTGAATTATAAAAAATGACAGTAATTGGTAAATTCATAGGAACAAAACTTTGAAGGAAAGTAATTAGTGAATGGGAAGAAGCATATTGGAAGAAAGAATCCACTATCAATTTCATCTCGAAAGGATTTTTGTGGTTTTGTTCCAGTCCCAATAAGAAAGGGAAAACATCATGTCAAACAAACAATGGAAATGAGATCATTTCTATCTATATTTGTAGAAATGGGAGCCAATTTTCAATCCAAAAGACACATATCCCTTAGATGGGTCGATATGGCTCCACCTATACAATCTACCTTTTGAATATCAGTCCAATGTATGCTTGTCTAAAAACGAAGACCATTTTGGGTGTACTCTAAAAGTCAATCTTGGAGATGAGGAAAGCCTAGTATATGCTTAGATAAAACTATCATAGGGGAATAATGGGAAATCAATTTAAAAGACAATTAACATAATTAGGGTTAGAAATATCAAGACCCACAAAAGAAAGATTAAATAAACTCATACTCAATTAAATATAATGCAATTGAATCAATGAATTAACCTAAAATCAAGAAATCAATTCAAATTATGACCAATTAACTCAAAGAACAAGCAAACCTAGTATTCCATTGTATGGAATTATGCCAATTTAGGATGCAGAATTCTTATATTGTGCTTAACCCATGTTGCAAATTCTTTGATGATGATTTTGACTCACAATGATGATGCTCAAATACTCAAGAATGCTCAAAAATTCCTAAGCTCATGAAAATTGAATGATTGTGAATTAATTTGATGAAGGTGAAGGCTTCTTTTATAGAAATGCAAATATTCGATCAACGGTGGAGATTGAAGATGAAGATGAATGATTCAGATTAGATCAAGAAGATCAAGGGTGAAGAATTAACAAGAGCTTTAGTTAATTGAAAATATCTCCTTATTTTAAGAAATTAGTTTGAGATATTTTGAAAAGAGAATATTCTATTTTTAAAATAGAATATTCCTCTAAGACCGAAATTATGGAATTAAATAATAAAAATTTATTTAATTATGAGATGAAGAGAATATTCCATGTGCAAGTGGGAAGAAAAAAATTACTTAATTATGGGATGAGAGGAAAATTAGGATTTAATTAAATAATTGAAATTATTTAATTAAAGAGGGAAGATAGAAATTGAATTTAATTAATATGAAAAGAGGGAAATTTAATGAATTTTGATGAATTAATCAAATAATATCGATTATTCAATTAATATAGGAAAATGATGAATTCAATCAAATAATTGGAAATTATTTAATTAAAATTAAGGAATTAGGAGATAATAAGGAAAATGATGAAAATTGGTGAATTAAGAATGTGTGATGTGTTTATACAAATTTATGTGTCTACATTTTTCCCATCTTTGAGACAATGTACATGTTATGTTGTTTCAAAGACATACTATTGATTAGAAAAAAATTAAAAAAAGTTTGATGCCCCGTTGTGTCTCATGGATGAAAGATGGATGATAGGTTGCCCCCTCAAGAGGTCGACTAAAAAAAATAGTTTTCAAGTTGAGCTCATGACAAAATGATGGGATAGGTTCAACGAAGAAAGGGAGGAAAAATCAAGTCCTAGGAGACCAAGAAACTGATCAAGAAAGATGGGGAAGGTGAGAAATAGGTTGAAGGTGGGAGAAGGGATGAAAACTGAGGGCTTCAGGGACCATATATAGGCATTTGAAGTCATTTTCAATTCATTTTCACCTTGAGCGATTTAGATTTCCAGAGCTCAAAGCTTTTCAACTTTTCAGACACCTCTTTGCAATGGCTCACGCTATACGAGCCCCACACCACATAGACGTAGTTCGACAATTCCAACGACTCACTAGAGAAGACCCCCCAATATGTACCTAACCCTTGTTCTTTTGCATGTAGTTTTAGGTACATTAAATGCTAAGTAAAGTTAGGGCAACAAACATGAGTTAGAATCGACGCTTCTCAAACCCGACGTGGTGCTTTTGCATAAGCGAGCGACATGAAAAAAGTGGTCCGCTTTTATCTGATACAAAGTGACACTTAGAAAGATTGGTTCCCTTTTGATATTGATAATGTGATGCTTATGTTACAAAAAATCTCATATATGATTGTGATAAAGTAGCACTTTTGTAAAAAAGCTCACTTTTGATTTAGGACTTTTTAGACTTATATTTTTAGTAATTTTTTGGTAAATTTACGTTGTGGATGCTATTCTTGTAGGTTGTACTAGATCCTATCCTATCATGGGAACGATGACCTCGAGTGTTAGATTGGATGAAACATCTTACAAAGATGGATGTTACAGTTTCTTAGAGCGGTTGGATTATAATATATCGTATACATGCCTGAGATCATAGTGCATCGAGCCTTTATGACAATGATTATGGATCGATAACATTCAGAGATATCATTGTTTTAATTTCCTACTAGCAAGGTGACCATCACATTGCAGGACATAAGGTGTATTTTGAGGGTTCCTATTCATGGAGCACGGGTTATATATGACCCTAATCATGGTGTTGAGGTGTTGAAGTGAGTGCTATGAGATGATGAGATCGATATTGATGATGGATAGATCCACCTAGGCACAAAACCCCCTGGGCACTCTAATTGCAATAGCCTTTGTGAAAATTTTTATAAATAGCATTACAAAGAGCAATTAGCCTAAAATATGCAAAATTTACTACATTAGGTTTCTTTATAATTAAAGCCATAAATGTAGTATTCATTTCCTTTAACACATTTTTATTTCTTCTAGATTATTTTAGGGCTAGAAGATCATTCCCCACAAAATCCCAATATTTTTGAAAGAACAAAGTAGTATAACCATTTGGGCCAAGGGCTTTCTCATCTACAATGAAGAAAACAATTTTATTCACTTCCTCCCAAGTAAAACTTGACATGAGCCTTTCATTATATGTCTGGCTTACTAAACAAGGAATATTGTTTAAAAATTTATCATCAAATTTGAATTTGGTTGCCTAAAAGGAGCAAGAAAACCCTTAAAAAACCTGACCACTTCATACTCAATATCTTCCCCAGAGGATAGTGTGACACCATCTTCATTTTGAATATAAGAGAGTCTATTTTCTTGTCTCCTAATTTTTGCTAAAGCACACATTATTTTTGTATTCTTATCCCCGTCTTTTAACCAAATCTCCCTTAATTTTTGCTTCCAATAAATCTCTTCTTGAGATAAATATTCTTCTAATTTAGACTTCAAACACTTCTCCTTTTTAAAGGTTGAATTATCTATGCCCTTTTTCATCACCAAATCATAAAGAGTTGATAATTCTTGGTCAATTCTTTCTTTCTCAACAAAAAAATTCTTGAAATAATTTAAAATTCTATTCTATTATTTTGTCCTTAATTGCATTATATGTTGATGATATATTATTTATTGGTAAAGGGAAAGGTGTGATTTCAAAACTAAATTCTCAACTTGCAATTAAATTTGAAATGAAATATCTTAGTGTAGTGAAACACATTCTTGAGATGGAAATCAAAAGAGATAGAGTGAACAAAAAGCTATGGCTTGGCCAAAATAAGCATATCAATTCAATTTTATAAAGGTTTAACAAGAAGGATTGTAGACCATAATGTGTTCCTCTTACAATTAGAACAAATTTATTGGTTTAATATTATCCAACATCCCCATTAGAGATGAAATACATGAGCAAAGTGCCTTACCAGAGTGTGGTTGGAAGTTTAATGTATGTTATGATCCACACTAGACTGGAGACATTACCCAAGCAATGAGAATTTTTTCTAGATATATGTCTAATCCTAGTAGAACTCATTGGGATGCAATAAAAAGAGTCTTCAAATACTAGCAGGGTATCTTAGAGTATCCTTATGTTATCATGGTAATTTGATAGGAGATGAGTATTCCCTTGATATTCATGGTTATGTGGATTCAAATTAGGTAGGTGATGTTGATAGTTGATGATCCACTAGTTCTTACATGTTTACTTTATTTGGTGGTGCAATTAGTTATATGAGTAAGAAACATGTTGTGGTTGCTTTGTACACTATTTAAGTTGAGTATATGGTAGCTTCGCATGCTTGTAAATAAGCCATTTAGCTTAAGAGGAAATCAGATATCAAAATAAAACAAGGTGCAGTGATAGTTTATTATGATAGTCAGAATGCAAGATACCTAGCTAAAAAATCAAAATTTCATGCCATGAACAAGCACATTAATCACAATATCATTTTGTTAGAGATATGGTCGAGGATGGTAGGGTGAAGCTAGTTAAGGTATATACTTTGATGAATGTTTCAAATTATTTAACTAAGCTTGTGAGCACATAGAAGTTCAAATGGTATTCAGAGTTTATGGGCCTCTCAACCCTTGGCAATTAAATCATGGTGTTGATACTCCCTTTTCTCTTACATGGTGTTTGACAAGTGGGAGAATGTTAAGAAAAATGTCTCAACCTTGCAACTACAAAAGGTCACTATTTATAGTAAGTTTACATTTGAGCACAAATTGGTCCAAAATTTTCCCAAAGCTACGAAATGGTTAAATAAACATGTAGGTAAAATTTCATTGCAAGATAATGTTTGGATTTGAAGATATTAAAGTTTCAAAGTGAAATTTGAGGCCCTTAAAGGCCGTTTTATGGCTAAAAATGGTTGTAAGTGGTGAAGCTGCTAGTTGTAACTTGATAGAGCACTTCATGATCTTTCCAATGATTCTAATGGTTCATTAATCAAACTCTTAGATCAAAATTTATGGCCTTTGGAAGTTGGGTCTCATGAATTGGGAAATGTAAAAATGTGTTGGACACATAAAAGAGTTTTAAGGGGGATTTGCACATGTTGGTGTGTGTTTGAACACTCTCGGGGAATCTTGACTGGAGATAAGTCAGGCATCACTTTTTGGGTGGTTTTAGCTCAAGGTTTTGTAAATACTGTTTGACAATTTCATGTATTATATTTTCTATATATTAGGTGTTTGAGATGGAAATTGAGTGTGAGAGTTATAAATGTTGACTTACCTTTGAATAGTTGGTTGGTGATACTCTTGTGAAAAGATTGCTCTACAAGCTTATTTTAATCTTGTTAATTTTATAATAATATTTTGGGCTTTTGGAGTGTGGGGCTTTTTCTCCTAAAAGGGTTTTTCCCACGTAAATCACTATGTTGTGGTATGCATGACATTTATGTTGAATTTTTGTAACTATTGTAAATATTTGAAAAGGTTTTGCATAACCCTCTTTTCAAAATTAGTGTAGAAATTTCTTATGTTATCTTAGCTTCCCTACATATAGGAGTATCACTAACATAACTTTGGAGAAATTCCAACGACATAAGAATACCTACAAACCAAATATCTAATACCTCCATCTCAAGCACCCAATAAATAGAAGAGACAATATATGCAACCATCAAATATAATTATAGAACCATAAGCTAAAACCACCTAAAATTTGGCACCTACATACATAGTTATATTTTAAACTCCCAAATCCCAAGACAAGTCCATAGGCTAAAAATAACATATTTCTTTCATCTACCATAAGTATTTCATAATCCACTCACCAACTTGGTCATTCCATTTTATCTTTATTATCTCCTTTGAAAAACATCTCATTATGTGTCATGAAACGTTTCATAAATTGGTTGAAAAGTGTTAGTCCCTCTTAAAACTCTTTTTTATGTCTTAGATGTTTTCACATTTTCAATGTGAGTGGCCCAACTTTTGGTGGTCATAACTTTTGATCTAGCAATCCATTGGCCCCCATTTTTTAAATTGTAGATCTTGTATAGATCTTCATAACATACAACATTGGAAGCAATTCCAAATAACCCAACATTTTTATTTTTCCAAAAACCAACTCTTCAACACAAAATTTGAGTTTTTATGTTTCATAGTTCAAAAATTATATTCTTCTTTATATACTTAATGTTAGGAGCAAGGTTTTTGCACCTTTCCTAATATTATTATCATAAAAATGTGTTGGATCTATCCTACCAATACTTACCATAGTTTTGTCCTCTCCTTTAAGTGCTTCTCCCCCTTTTCTTTTCTCTTGATGTAGGTTTTGGCCCATCTTTAGTTGTCCACCTCCATGTGCATTATTTTTCTTCATTCTCCATCTCTTAACACATGTGATCTTCTCTTTTTGCATCTTCACTCAATATATTTCCAAATAACTTATCTTCCTCAAATACAATTTCTTCCTATAATCTTGATTCCATTTGCATGATGGACTCAAATACCACTCCATAATTTCCTATTTCTCTTCTCATTGTGTGATAACTTGTATATCCTGTTCCTCCTCAATAACCTTCATGGTTACACTACTCCTTCCTTCTTGGTCTAATGCCTCTCCAACCTCTAATGCACACACTTGCACCTTGATACCTCTTGCACCAAAATCCTCTTTCATGAGGATCTCTTCCTCTCTCTTTTTGCTATCCTTAAGATCTAAAAACACACAAATGTTAGATAAATCAAGGAATTTAATTTCATGATGGATTAGATATGGAGGATAATATTGAGATATCTAAGAGGTCAAAAGACGAAGAGCTTCCATCTCAAATTTTAAGGAGATCCGCTTGGTAGAGGAGGCAACCAAAGAGGTATTTCACTTGATTTTATATGTATTTTCTTTGAGTACTAACATTGACAAGCCTAGAACTATGAAGGAGGCAATGTAAATTAATGACATTGAATATTATAAGATTAATATGGATGAGGAGATGGTTGCATTAAAAAAGAAAAATACATAGGATCTAATTCATTTGTGTAATAGCCCCAACCCGTACGTAAAATAAAATTTCCTTAAATTACATCCTATAAGTAAGTAAACGTGTTAACATGTCATTGCAATAGAATTTTTCTTTTTCTTTATTGATAAAACATGAACAAGTTGCCATATTAATTTACCATAAAGATTCCATTTCATTATAATAACTTCACAATACATGAAACAAGAATACATACCTTAACTAACATAGCTCCAATGAGCTTTAAAACAAATAGTAGTAAGAAGGTCCGGGAGATCGTCCTTTCAAATCTTGGTACATCGGCCGCTTGCTGTGGAGGAGAAACATCACTCGGGCGCTTTTCCACCAACCACAGACTTATAATGCGGTCCCCCACACACCTATCGTTAGATAGATGGCCCTCCCTTTGAAGAAGAGATTGGTAGGGTATCCTTTAACGATTACCAACTGAGCATAGTGTTGTGTCCTACACAACTAGAACCTTGCTATTACACAATCTCGAACTAGTACTCGGATCACAATGAACTAACAGTGTAGTCTCAACTAACTCACGTCTACGTGGCAGTCGTACGTTTCACTACTTTGGCCAAAGTATTATCATTCAGTACTTCGAATGAAGGTCATCTATCATAAACACTACTCAGGGCCGATTTGCATTAAGGCTTTCTTACACTATGCGTAGGTTAGTCCTTCCGGGGTAGTGCGTACCCTAGACCTCCTACATCACGCTAAACTACTAGAAATGAAAAGCATAACAAGTAACTCAAAGTCCTCTCCTTTCCTGGAAATCAATGCCTAGGAGTTACACAAGCTTCACTAAGTTAACCTTAATGACTTAAGCTGAGAATTGTTACTTGACTCGATGCTATCATTCCCGTCCTAGTATTTAGTACCTACTTAAACATATACTCTTCATATGGAGTTAATATTAAGCAAACACTTTATAAAGTATCTAGGTTTCTAGTGTAGTTTGTACACTAATGCAAGCAATGCATACAAAAGAAAACATACAATACTATTACTTAAATTCCACAGCCTTATCTTTGATTATGAATTCTAAGTGAAATTCCTAATCTTTGCAAGCATTAAAGAATAGAACAAAATATCACATTCTTATCCTTGTACATTCAATAAATAGGAATTCAACCCTTGATCAGAAACTCTTCTATAGAATGAACGAATAGAATGCCTATTGAACTTCAGAAGTATATTAGAATGGAATAAGAAGGTGAATAGCTTGCCTGATATATATAAAAATACTCTTCTGCAGATGGTGATTTAGATTGAGTCTGAAGCTCCTTTTTCCTTCAGTCAAAAGACCTCCAGCCTTCTTGTTATTAACAGAGAACTTTCAAACCAGAATGAAAGATAATCTCTATCCTTCAATGCTAAACTCAGAATTGATGACTGACATAAATGAATAATGCAATGATACTCTCAGATATGTTGAATACTCTCACAGTTGAAATTACTCCCACACACAATAAAATACTCAGAAAAGAAATGTTCTCTAGATGAATTCGCACACAAAAGCTCAACTCAGAATTATCAAAAGGCGTGATTTGAAGAATTAAGTAACATCCTTTATATAGGGTCCCTGCTCAACTAATTTGCTATTAAGAAGGTAAGAAAAATGCCAGACATCTACATAATATTTCAAACTTGCAATGTGGTGAATTAAGGAGGTGATTCGACCTTCTAAGATGACAGCAATTGCAGATAAATTCAACTTTTGAACTGATAAAACTCATAACTTGACACCTACAGGCGTTTTCCTGTTTTAGGCGCATATAACTCAGCAATTCATTTGATGATTCAACAAGGATGAAAAGGTCAAGTGCACTGGTAATCCAAGTTGCCATTAAATGGGGTTTGAGTACCAAATAATCTGCTTCAGCCAAGTTCGCTTGACCTGGTCATGGCGTGAGAATTCCAATCGCGCATTTGCTCTTCACAGGAATTTCTCCCATTTGCTTTAATTTTCATTTCAAAAGTTTAAAACTTCAACTTCATAAAATTTTGATTTCTTTTAAAGATTTAAATCTTCAAAATGAGTGAAGCGGCTGAAGATGTATCATTCGATTTATTCACTTGCTAAAATCTTTTAACATAAGACTTTACCTTGTATTTTTTTTAAAATCATTTAATAATTTTACCATGGTAAGAAATTCAATATCCAATATTACCCTAGGTAATATTAACTTGATTTCCCAAATTACTCGATTAAATATATATATATATATATATATATATATATATATATATATATATATATATATATATATATATATATCTTAGTAAAACTATAATATAAATATATATTTATATACTATTAAATATATAAATATTTACATATTTAAATATTTACACTTGTACGTAATAATAGCTAAATATGTATATTGCGAGCCAGTCAGCATACTTTCAATATACATATTTACGTAATCGTGCAAATATGTAAATATGTAAATCTCAAGGAAATATAATAATAATAATGGCATCATTATTCACAGGCAATAGGTAACGCAGGTATGTATACATATGAATATCCTCGTATGCAGTGTACGCGTATGTGTATGTATACCATGTCGATACGTACGTATGGGCATATCCATCTACCAAGCATACGTATGTATCAATATGTGTATACATATGGATACGTGTACATGTATACACATACTCACTCGACCTATTCACACATGTCCAATCATATTTTTACACAAGATCAAACACAACAAGTCAAACATATAAGTAATCACTATTTAGATAGCACAAAGAAGTAACAAGACTCCCTAAGCCTATGGAAGACTTATCCAGGACATAGATTACTCAGTTTAAGGGATGTGAGTACATGCTCATTTGGTAATCGTTACTGTTTACCCAACCAAGCTCCTCCCCGAATGATGTCTCTCCTCTGTCTGGAGGAACAGTCTTCATACCTGCGCACCATGACATGACATCGGCAATCATATGCTCATAACAAGGTAAAAACATCTCACAAGTTAGAATAACATTATTCCATAATTCTATGCAACATTCATTCAAAATTACATCAATTGAAGTAACAATCAAATGAAACCATCATTTAAATAGAACGCCATTATTGATAACAAAAACATCATTGTTTTATTCACTATAAAGATTCAAACATTACAATCAATTGCCCTATGCAATAGTAGCTATAAAATCAGGATGTAACAATTTGCTTGAGGGTAAATAGTTATATTGGATACAACTGGATTTTCAAGAAGTTTAATTTAGATGGTAGTTTTGAGAAGTAAAAAGCAAGGTTAGTTGCAAAACGATATTCCCAAGTCGATGGAATTAATTTTTATGCAATCTTTTCTTTAATTGCTAAATTGACATCCATAATATATTTTCTATTTATTACTTCTTCTTTTGACATTTAGCATATGGATGTGAAGATAACTTTTTTGCATCGTGATTTCAAGTAAGAGATCTAAATAACATATATTGAGAACTACATGGTAAAGTGTAATGGGTTATTGGTTTGTAAAATGAATAAATATCTTTATTGGTTTTCTAATGACTTGGTGGAGAACAAAAGGGCAATGCTTGAATATGTTGACATGTTGGTATATGTTTTAGAGGCATTAGAAAAGTTGATAAGCACAAAGAAGTTAGATGGTGCAATAAATATATGGGCCTGACAACCTTTAATGAATAGTTAATAGTTTATCAATATTCCCTTTTGCTTTTGCAAGGTAGATGATAAGTGGGAGAATGTTGGGATAAGTGTCATACACCTTGCAATTCTAATGTTTAATTAATTAATTAGTTTATATTTATATATGTGTTGTCATGGAAAGGTTGTCCCACTTTGAGGTAACAGTCATACCACATATCTGATCACTTCCCTCTTTCCCTTTCAGTGGACCTACTGGGGAAAAGGAAACACTTTCCTTTTAGATTTGAAAAAATGTGGACTTGTCATCTTAACCTTAAAGGTTTGATTCAAGCCTGGTGGGATATTCAAGTGGATGGCTCTACTATGTACACAGTTGCTAAGAAATTGGCCAATGTTAAAAATAAATTTAGGAGATGGAATAGATCATCTTTTGGGAAAAATTTTGTTGAGAAGGCGGTTGTTAAGGAGGAGCTTTTCACTGTTTAGCAATCTATTTAGACGTCTGGCTATGATCAAGGTCTTATTCAAAAGGAAAATTTTCTTTGGTCTAGGCTGCATAATATTGTGGCTAAGGAGGAATTTTGGAAACAAGGGCATAGAATCATGTGGTTAAAGTGTGGGGACAGGAATACTAGGTTCTTTCACCTTTCTACGCTAAAACATCACACCTCCAACCACATTAATTCTATAAGGTTCAATAATCAGGTGTTGGATAAGGATGTGGATCTTTTGTAAGCTGCCTCTTCTTTTTTCTCTAATCTGTTATTTATGGATGGTGTGTTGGACTCTATGTGTCAAGATGATCTCCTTCAGGATATCCCTCATATCATCTTTGATGATCTTAATCAGTAGTTAGTTTGGATCCCCTTGGATGATGAGATATAAAGTGTAGTCTTTTTGTTCGAAGGTAATAAGGCACCTGGTCCTGATGGTTTCCTGATGTTCTTTTTCCAATCATTTTGGGATATTGTTGTGAAGGATGTTATGGATGCTACTAAAGAGTTTTTTGGTAGTGGTAATAATTAAACTCCTCCTTTATTGATTTGGTTCTTAAGAAGTCGGGGGCCTTCTCTTTTGATGAGTTTTTCCCTATAAGCTTGTGTAACTCCATCTATAAGTTTTTTTCTAAAGTGTTGGTGGTAAGATTACAGAAGGTTCTCCCTCAAATTATCTTGGTCCAACAAAATAGGTTTGTTGTTGGTAGGAAAATTCTTGATTCGGTTCTAATTTTTCATGAGAATATCCATTCCTTATCTATCAACAAACATGCAAGTTTTCTTTTGAAGTTGGATCTACTCAAATCTTATGATAGAGTTGACTAGGGTTTTCTTCTTAATATTTTGAAAACTTTTAGCTTCAGAGAGAAGTTGGTGTTGGTCTCTCAATTGATCTCAACTCTAAATTTTTTTATTCTTGTTAATGGTTCCCCCTCTTCTCTCTTTGGCTGCTTGAGGGGTTTGAGACAAGGAGATCCCATCTCTCCTTTTCTCTTTATAATAATGGTTGAATCTTTGGGTCGACTTATTCAAAGGTTTATTAACATTAGTCAGATGTCGTGGTTGTCTCCTTCTTGGAATCATATTTGCTCCCACCAGTAATTCGCGGATGATACACTTATTCTTGGGGAGTCCTCCATCAAAGAAGCTAAAGCTATTAGACTAATTTTGCAAAAATACGAAGCAGCTTCTAGGAAAAATATTAGTTTGCCTAAGAGTGTTGTTTTTTTTCTTAATACTCCTAAGCATAGGTAGCAAAGAATTGTGCGGATCTTGTAGTGTTAGATTGGAGATTTGTCATTGTCTTATCTGGGCCTCCCATTGTGTTCTAATGTTGTTCCTAATCCTTTTGGCATGGTTTGGTTGATAAGTTTAACTCTAAATTGGTTGGGTGGAAAGGGGCTTTGTTGAGTCAAGCTGGGAAAGTTCAATTGATTAAATCTATCTGCCAAAATATTTTGGTCTATTCTCTTAGTATTTTTCATATGTCGTGAAAGTTTGTGGATAAGATTGAATGTATTCAGAAGAATTTCCTTTGGTCTGGGTTTGAAGAGAAGAAAAGATTACACCTGGTTTCTCAAGATGATGTTTGTAGACCTAAGAAGGTGGATGACTTAGGCATTCGCAAAATTAGAGAATTCAACATGGCTTTACTTGCTAAGCAACTATGGAACCTCATGTTTGGTAATAGTGAATGGGCTTATATTATTACTAGTAAATATCTTAGGGGAGTGGATCATATCAGGGACCTTCTTGCTAGTGGTTTTTCCCCCCTTTTGGCTATGCTCTTTGGAACTATAAGGTTAAGGCTAGAAATATTGTTTCTAAGGGATTGCATTGGCAACTAGGGAATGGTAGAAGAATTCTTTTTTGGGATGATTGTTGGTTTGGGAATGGGCCGCTCAAATATGAGCCTTGGGATCTCCCTTTCATGGAGCTTTGTATTCATCGGTTTGATAGATTTCTTGCTGATTATATGGATGGTGCCTCGTGGAAAAGGCTACATGAGTTGAACCTAGGTTTAGAAGTCCTCTACAAAGCCTTATCTTCTGTTCATATACCCTCTTTTGCTTCAGTTGACAAGGTTGTCTTAAAGTTTTCTTCCAATGGAAAATTCTCTGTTTCTTCGGCTTCTACTCTTCAAGTTTCTTATATTGGCCCTATTCCTTTTTGGGCTTCTCTTTGGTTTCCCAAGTTGATTCCTAAGGTGAATTTATTCTTTTGGTTATTCTGCCAAAACAAGGTGTTGACTATTGATAATCTTGTGAAAAGAGGTTTTATGCTGCCTAATAGATTTTTTTTGTGTGAAGAATACATAGAGGACTTGTATCATCCTTTGATTGGTTGCAGGTATGTGAGGTAGGTTTGGGCTCATGTGCTCTCTCTCTAGAATATAAGTTGGATTTTTCCTTCCTTGATTGGGGACTTGTGGTATCGATGGGGACTTGTGGTATCGATGGGTGGGCCCTTCTTCTAATCCTACTTTGCTCTTTCTTTGGTCTCTCTTTGTTTGTCATCTTGCATGGGGCATTTGGCTAGAAATAAATAACATAATATTTAGGGACTCTTCCCTTCCCTCTATTTGATTGGCTTTTAAGATTTGTGTGGCTATCAAAGAGAATTTTATGTCTGAGGTTTCCTTTCAGAATGGCCCTAAGTTGGAAGTGTTTCCTGGTGATGCTAATGTTTCATGTAATTGGAATTTTCCTTGTGATATATCCCTTCCTTTGAAAAGAAGGTAAGGCTTCCAAGAATAATGTTGCTTGGAAAGCTCCTCTTGTTGGTTGGGTGAAAGTCAATTTTGATGGAGTTGCTAAAGGTAATCTGGGTCTTGCTCGTTGTGGGGGAGAGTAGAGAGATTCTAATGGTAGGTTTATTTTTGCGGTGGCACTCCCTTTGGGAACCCAGACAAACCACTTTGCAGAAGCTTTATCTGCCTATCATGGAATGAAGTTAGCTCAGTCTAAAGGTTTCAGGAAGGTTTGGATCAAGGGTGACTCTGTAAATGTTATTAAAAACCTAATGAAATCCACCCCCCTTCATGGACAATTGAATCTCTCATTTTGTATGTTGTGGAAATCTTGAACTCCTTTGATCAATGCTACATTTCCCATATCTTTAGAGAAGGAAATTGTCTTGTTAATGTTTTTGCTAACATTGGGGCTAATGATCATATGGTATGGGAAGGGAATGATCCCCTCCCCATCAAAGCCCTAGCAAGTTTAAATCATGATTTACAAACATGCTAAGGAGGGGGCTCATTTCATCATTAGCTTATTTCATATGAGCTTGTTTACGTGGTAGATTATTTTGTGGTGTGATCTCTACATAGATTTTTCCTTGTGTTTTGTTGATTTGATAATCATCCATAAGGGGTGGCTTTCTAGATTAATTATTGCCTCCTGCTACCTTACCTCTCCCACACAGATTATGGGTGGCTCTAAGGCTTTATTCTCGAGGCTTCTTCTTATTCTCTATAAGTTTTTCAAGCTTCTATGGTTTTTGGTGGTTGTGATCATGGGTGATGACCAAAATAGAGTTGAACCTATCTCCTAGGACACCTTGAAGACCAATGCAAAAGTTTGGGAAAGGTTGCAGTTGGGGGGTGTTACACCTTACATGGAGAGACTCCATGGGCATGTCCCTAAGTCAACAGAGGCTTTCATTCAGGGATGGAAAAACAGGGTATTGAAGCTTGGTAGGACTAAGTTTAATATTACGAAAGACCTAATTGTTGAAATCATGAGTCTTTTTATCAATGGTAGGAAATTTTACAGAGACGAGAAGGAGTCGAGTGTTGCATTGGAAATTTTCTTCAAGGATAATGAAAGGAATAGATTGGAGAAGGAAAAATGTGGGGCTTACTATTATAGCTCTATCAAGGCGATTTGGGGTGACGTTCCTGAAGAAATCATGAAGTACTTTACGCTTGATGGGCATTTCTCTATTTTATCTAGTTATCATTTTGTTCTTCTCAACCATTTCAGGCATAAAAAAAAGGTTTCCTTTCCTTTTTATCTGCTTGCTTCCCTAGAGTGTGGTATTATAAATCATAGGTGTAATCCTAAGAATCATGTTCTTCATGAGGGCCTTATCCTCCTTATTTCTAAGTATGTTAAGTCCTACATTGTTCTTGATCAACCTAAGAGGGTTACTAAGGGTCGATATAAGAAGCTTGATTTGGAATATGACATTGGGTTTGATTTGGAGTCTGCTAATGAGGAATATGAGCCTAGCTCAGATGCCTCCATGGAAGTCTATTCGGAGCCTCCTGCTCCTTTTGAATAAAAGAGTGTAAAGAAAGGAAAAATGCCTAAAACCCTTAATTATAAAGAATATGATACAGGTAGTGATGAGGTGGTTGTTGGTAAGTCCCAGGGTGGCAAAATTGTGAAGGGTGATTCCTCAAGTCTAAAGAAAGGGAAGAAGTTTGTAGTGGGGGATATGGTAGGGAAACAACCTTTGTCTAGTTCAAAGAGGAAGGTGGGTTCAAAGGGTGGGAGCTCCTAGAAGAAGGCTAAGTGGACTGATGTCCTCAATCAAGAGGAGACTGTTAGTATTTGAGTTGATTCCCCCAATGTCGAGCCTCTACAGGTTACTAGTGGTCAAGTTAATGCAAATTTGTAGGAACAAGGTTTGAAGGTACAAGAAAAAGGGAGGAGCATGGTTGAAGAAATTGAAAGCTCCTTACATAGGATTAAGGTTCTAGTTGCTAGCTAGAAAGGGAAGGATGTTCTTGAAAGTGAAAATATTAGTAGGGATTCCCTGGAGGACTAAACAAATGATGGGGATGTCTTCAACTGCAATAGGGAGGAGTTACCCAATGTGTTGGGGTTGGAAAAAGTTGGTACTTTAACTCTCTTCAGGATTTTTAATTGGGATTTCAATGAATTCAATCTCACTAATGTGAAGGTTCATGGTCTGGTTAGTAAAGCTGGGGAGTCCTCTACTCCTTCAGAGCCTTCTTTATAGGTTCAAATAAATCATCTTTTTGATGTGATGAAAATCATTATTGATGAGATGTTGAAGCTGAAACAAGATTTTAAAATGAGGATTGTGGTTGTTGAAGAAAAGTTGGATCGAGCTTATCAAAAATTGGATAAGGTTGTGGATGTTAGCAAGTCCGTTATGAAAATGAAGCTAAGGGTATGTTTTTTCTCAATGAGAAGGCGAGGAAATGGATGGAGGAAGCATCGAGAGGGAAGGATGTTGTTGGTAATGTTGTTGGCCTTCCTAGTGTTTTGATTAGAGAGGTTAGTGATAAGGGTCCTTATACTAGGACTCATAATAAAACTAAGTTGAATGTTGGGATTCCTGCCAAGGAGGTCACTAAGGTTATGGAAGTGCACCAGAAGATTATTAATAGTGACATGGAGGCGATTGATATCTTAAAGAATCTATAGTTCCTTGTTGCATTTGTACCTCTTTTTTGGTAGTTGTTTTGGTAGTTTTTTTGCTGCTTGTTGGTTGGTTGTTAGTTATTATATTTATCTTTTGTTGTAGTGTTGTTTTTTGTAAAGGGTTTTAGGGCCCCTTCAAAACCTATTTTACCTCTAATAAAAAAACTCATATCACATATATTTTGTATTATGATGCATTTATAAGACCTATAGATACCTGAAATTGTCTTAGCCTATAACACTTTTATACTAATTATTGTCCTGGTCATAATGATTAAATAATGTTCAAATATTTAATTATTATCTAATTTCATACTTTGTAAAGTTTATTATGGCTTGTGGATAGTTTATTATGAAAGGTGGATTGTGATAGGTGATTGTGATAATATCCTCTACTACCATGTCAAAGATCCTGTCTAAAAATCTAGGTCGAGGATTGCCCCCAGTTAGGTATAAGACCAGTTATTATAGAAGGGATGGATATGGAAAGCGAGTGATGCTAAATATCAATCATTCTCAGGCCATGAGAGGTGTGACAAAGCTTTATTATGAAGGAGCCTATGCTCAGTTTATTATGGATGGATTGAAAAAATCAAATAGAATGATGATAGATGGAAGAGCAATGACTTACTATCCATGGTGCCTGTTTGCTAGGTTTTCACCATGGTACTTATCCGAAGTGCTAAGAAAGTGGTTTTCACTATTGGACAAATTATTTCTCTTTACTTTTTCTTTTTTTTTAATTTTTTAATATCACACAAGATGCTTATTTGCTAGATTTTCATCAAGGTGACATTTTTTTTGCTTTTTCTTGGAATTTAATGATGTGATCATGGTGGACACTCTTTAGGATATCTAGGTTGATGATAGATGGATGGGACATGGAGAATGTGGTATGGTGCAGGTGGGAGGAGCTAAAGTATGATCCCTAAAATGCGTACTACATGGACTGCCATGCTCCCCACAAAAAAGGAGATTGGACAACCAATGGATTAGAGCACGTCAAGGGGTCATTGTTAAAGGTACACATGAAATTTCCAAGGGGATTGGAGTGATATGGTGTGTGTATGAATATGGGTGGATCAAGTAAAGTGTATGGATTGTGGAATAATCATATGGATGAAAACTTGAGATCAACAAGCTCATATCTTAATATTTTATTTTGATAGATGCCCCCATTATTTTGGATGACAGAGCTTAACTAGAGATCAATTTCTACTTGCTTTTACTTTTGACTTTAATTTTTAGCTTGTCTGAGATCTTTTGCTTTTGATTTTGATGAATGAAGTTTTCTTGATCTTTCTTTTTCTTATTTGGTCTTGTATATCTTTTTTATAAAGGTTTTTTTCTTCTTGATTTTTGATTGCTAGACTTATTCTTTCGTCATGATACTTCTTGATCCAAGTTTAGGAGGTGGATAGAATCAGATGCATTGGTTGGAATGAATGGAATGGATGGAATGGTAAATATGTATGATTCATGCAAGGGATTAGTGATGTATTCAATGCATTTTTCACAACTATCCTTTTCAATATTGTTAACGTCAAACAAAGCTTGCTCATACTCAACGGGTTGGCAAGAAATCATAGTAGAAGCAAAATTTGTAGATGCATAATCAAACCTAGGATCTTTGAGATGGAAAAATGGTAGCTCATGAAATGGACTAAAAGGGAAATGATCTTGGAATGAAAGGGGATGCTCTTGAATATCCCTAATAGGATCATGATGAAAGAGTGAATTATCATAAATATCATGATCAAACATGGGATTATCATGAATATCAAAATATTGGGATTAATTGGATAGTGGTGCGAGCTCCATAAGGAAGGTTTGTAACTCGTATTATCTAACACTAAGGTCTTTGACCTTAACCTTGATCTCTAAGGAAGTGTGAGATAGGGATAGTAATGGAGGCTCAACTATTGAGGAGGAAGGTGAGGAAGTTGTGTTGGTAAAACAACATTGGGAAAGACCATGACTACTTTGTGAGGAATTACAATATTGAAATGGATTTTGATTAGCCTGTATAGTCACTTCTATTCCATTATATGGGAACTTGATGCATTGATGGAATGTTGATGGAACAACGTGCATGACATGGATCCATTGGTGTCCCAAGAGGATGTTATAAGGAATATCAAGATCTAGGATTTGGCAATTAGTCTCAATGGTAACAGGTTTGACCTAGATGGGTAATGTGATAGAGCCTTTAGATTCATGTTCAACATCATCATATGCTTTGATATTTATCTTTGTGCGGGGATCGACAACATCATCAAAATATCCCATTTGCTTAACTAGACTTAGATTGAAAATATTAAGTCATGCTCCCCCATCTACCAAAACTCATTTGATTTTATATTTATAGACAAAAATTTCAAGATGTAGGGCATCATTATGGCGAGGGTTCTGTATAGGGATATCATGCTTGGTCCTTCGAGAGGGAATACCTTAAGGGGATCCTAAAGTTGGTTCTACCATAGATATTGATACTACTACTTACTTTGGGGAGACTACACCTTCTAGTCACAAAAATGATAAAGAAACAAAGAGTAAGTCTCCAGGTGAAAATCAAAAGGCACCTCTAAACACAAAAAAATAAAAAATAAAGGATGTATCTGAGGGTGAAAACCTCTCTGAGGCACCCAAGGATGGAAGGTTGGATCTACCCCCTACAAGTCAAGAGAAATCTCCACTACTAGTAGAAAAATTAGAGAATATACATATCAGTACAATTGAAAATCCCAAGACCATATATTTTGCAGCTTCCTTGACAAAGATAAAAAAAGACCATATTTTATCGGCTTCTTTTTTTTACAAGATAAATTAATTTTTCCTAGTCTTATGTTGACATGCCTAGACTAGACCCAAAGCTAGTCCTTCATCATTTTCCTCTGCTTCCAAATATGAAACCTTTCAAGCAAAAGATAAGGAAGATGCACCAATAAATTTCCTTATTGGTCAAGGCTGAACTAAAGCAATTGTTAGATCTTGGTTTTATCATACCAATAGACTAAACATAATGGATCTCAAATCTTGTGCCAGTCACCAAACTAATAGGAGGAATTTGGATCTGTACATACTATAGAGACCTCAACAAAGTCTATCCTAAAGATAATTTCTCCTACTGAACATCAACATGATAGTAGATTGTACTGTTGGGTTTGAGATGTTGCCACTCATGGACGACTTCTCTAGTTACAATTAATTTAAAATTCCACTTAAGGATCAACATAAAACAACTTTTACCTGACCTTGGGGTACCTATTGCTTGAATTTCATGCCCTTCAGCCTTAAGAAAATTGGAGCTACTTATCAAAGGGCTATGACTACAATCTTTCATGATATGATGCACACACTCATGGAAGACTATGTTAATGACTTATTAGCAAAATATTTCACAAGGGACTGTCATTTGAATGTGCTTGATAAAATTTTCACCAGGTTGGAGCAGTCTAAAGTAAGATTAAATCTGAAAAAGTGTCTTTGGAGTAACTTTTGGAAAACTCCTTGGATACATTATTTCTCATAGGGGTATTGAGGTTTATCCTACAAAGGTGAAAGCTATCATTGATATGCCCCCATCATCTAATCTAACACAACTACAAAGTCTATAAGAAAAACTACAGTCAATCCACAGATTCATTGCACAAATAGTAGATAAATTTCATCCTTTCCAGTACTTTCTTCATGAGGATGTCCCTTTCAAATGGACAAACAACTATCAACAGGACTTTCAACAAATCAAGGATTACCTGTTATCACCACCAATCTTGATGCCTCCTATTGATTGAAAATCGCTTATCCTGTACGTATCAACTACATCATCAATATTAGGAGCTCTCTTAGCATAAAATGAAGAAGATAGTAAAGAGAGAGTGATATACTACATTAGTCATACACTTTTGGGGTATGAATTTAACTACTCTCCTATTGAGCGTGCATGTCTTGTTATTGTCTTTGCAACACAAAAGCTCTGACATTATATGTTGAATCTTCAAACCAAGTTGATAGCAAATATAGATCCTCTAAAGTACCTATTTAGTAAAGCAACTCTCACAAGTAGATTAGAAAAATGGGCAATGCTCTTTAGTGAGTTTGATATCAAGTACGTAAATAAGAAAGCAATAAAGGGACAGATAATAGTAGATCAACTAGTCGACACTCCTACTCTGGCATTTCAACCTCAGGTGTTGTCACAATAGTGGTTTACAATTTCTGGGAGATTCTAATTTTTGCTGAAATCACATATTTTTAGAAAATATAATGACTTAAGCCTTAAAAAGTTCCATTTAAAGCATTCCAATTGAAGAGGGTTTGATCAAACTATCTTAGATCAAACCCCCTTGGATAGAACCCCGCTAGTTTTAAATCATACCTATAATGGAGTCTCCTTTACACCTATCAAAATGCTGATAAAAAACCACTTTTGATTTACCTTTTGGAGGATCAAATGAATTCATTTAAAATTTATTTTTTGTAAGTATGTAGTCCTTATTAAAATCTTTCCAAAAAGTATAATTTTAAATAAATTTAATTTAATTATTATATTTATTTTTTATTTCTTGTGAATGTAGATTTTTCACTGAAAATCAAGCTCTTTGTTCTACACATGGAAAAATAGCAGATTATCAAAAAAAATAAAAAATAAAAATGAGTGCACCAAATATTGAAGTCCTTGATCCAACAAAAAAAAAAAATTGAATTTTGATACATACAAAAAAAGTTACGCGTTATACGGTCGTGCTATGTCTGAATTGTAATTGGTTTAACTTCAAAACTTGATTAAAGAAAAAATATTCAATAAGAAACTATCTAACCAAGTGGAAGCACTAGATATCAAAGTTATAAATCTAAATTCGAAATAATTATAATTTTATCCTTTATAGAAAAAAAATTATACTTTATACGGTGAGAGTCACTTTTTAAAAATGTTGTTTTCTGAAAAAAAATAGTTTTCGAGGGAGATGGAAAAAGAAGTGCAATCTGATTAAAAAAAATTTGAAAAAAATATATTTAGAATCTATAGACAAAATTTCATGAAACTCTAGTTTTCATCATCTTCAAATTCCTCACGGTTTAGCCGCTATAGTTGCTCGAAAGTGAAGATTTAGTTAAAAAAAATTATTTCAGTGTCTAGTTTGGCCAAAAATTGTAAAACACTATTGTGGGATCACCCCCTCTTGTATCAAAATTTTCAGATGAAGCAATTTTCACATCAGAGACATCTACAACAAGGAAGTTATATTTTAATGGATCCTACACCCACCATGGTTTGGGTGCAAGAGTTCTCTTTATCACACCACAGGGCGAAACAATCCCTAAGTCTTACAAGATAATATTCCCATGCACTAATAACATTTCCAAATATGAAGTTTTGTTGATAAGACTTGGAGAAGCTATGAAATGGAAAATCAAGCACTTGCATTTCCATAATGATTCACAGTTGGTTGTTTGATAGGTTAATGAAGAATATGAGACGAAAGATGACAAACTAGTGCCATATAAGAATATGGTTGACTATTTTAAAGAGTACTTTTATGACATCATATTTGAGCAGATTCCACATAAACATAACAAAGTAGTTGACACAATGGCTACCATAGGATCTCTCTTGGACATACCTAATAATGTTCATCAATGTGAGTTCTTGGTGGAACAACTTTTGATCCTCACATTCGATGTGACCAAATTTGAGATCTTGTGTGAAATTATTGGTCTTGTATCACCTTGGTATAGACATATACAATTATCTTCACGACCAAATCCTTCCTCTTGACTTGTCAAATAATCAACATAAAACCTTTACCCATCAAGCCTCTAAATATGTTATCATTGTTGATACCTTATACTACCATAGTCTAGATAGTACTCTTCTTAGGTGTCTCGATGCGAAAGAGGCACAAACGAATTTACACAAGGTACACGATGGTATATGTGGAGCTCATTCTATTACCAATCCAATCCTAGCTAAGAAGCCCATGAGAACAGGATACTACTTGCCCACCGTGGAATGTGATGCATACCACTTTGTTAAGAAATGTTGCTAGTGTCGAATACATGGAGATCTTGTTCATGCACTTGCACAGAGACTGCACCCAATTACATCACCATGGCCCTTCTCTCAATGGAGAGTCAACCTTGTTAGAAATATTCACCCCACTTCTACTAATAGCCATAAATTTATTATTACTACAACTGTTACACCTCGTTGTGTATTTACCTAGTTACTATTACCAGGCTAGATGAAATACTTGCATATATGTGTGTGCTTGAATTTGATGGAAATAAATGTGATTATACTTTGTTGATATGAATCATTGGAAATATAATGAATAAATGGTTGATTCAAATTAATGTTATATATTTACTAAATTTGACTATGAAGTATACAATGCAAATGATTGTTTTATGATCGACTAGCTACCATTGCAAATGTGCCAAGTTGGTTGCAGGTATAGGTTCACGCCTCCAGAAGGGAGGGGAAGTATCACTCAAGAGAAGAGTTTTGGTTCGATAACCCTTAATGAGTTTAATTGAGCTTTCAAACACTCACTTTTAGATTAGTCAAGTCAATTCAATAGTTACGGGAAAAAGGTAAGATACCTCAGTTTGGTTGTTCGTGAATTAGGAGAGGTTTTGGTTTGATTGTGAAAACATTCTTGATTTAAGTATTTGAGTTTCTTTGTATCTATGAGTACTTCTTTAGGAGTTTAATTGATGAGATATCTACATGGGATGTATATATATACATACACACACACACACATATATACATACATGTCTACGATGAACTCATACACAAGTAAAGACGTACATAAGTGTACATAGATAGACGTATCTACACATGCTTATGGATGAATTACCCACATGCATGGGAACATCGAATGGACAAGGCCACACATATATATATATATATATATATATATATATATATATATATATATATATATATATATATATATATATATATGTATGTATGTATGTATGTATGTATGTATGTATGTATGTATGTATGTATGTATGTATGTATGTATGTATGTATGTATATTTCATGTATATATGTTAGTCAATGTTATTGTAATTGTATATGACTAATTGTTTGGAGGTAATGTTATATATATACAAGGTATATATGTATAGGTATATATATATATTGATATACGTGTGTGCAACATTGATGTGATGGCAACATCCATACAAGTGTATTGTCACAAGATTAACACATGGAAGCTCTAATACCAAATTAAAAGTGATACCACAACACTGGAAATCACTAATGCTCTCATACTAGACAAGAATACATGGAAGCAAGGCAATAAAAAAGATTTTCAAAAATGGGCAAATGATTTCATTAACTCAAAAGATATTACATATATGCATTGGCATTATTAGATTTTTGATTACCAAGATTGCTCGAAGTGCAAGGTAAGAGCATACGTCTGATATGCTATCAACCAAACTTCTAGACTTATGGACTCTAGACAATATGAGAACTCAACCTATTAGACTCTATGCCTAAGCTCCAACACTTGATCACTCAACTTGGAATCCCAAACTTTGAATCTAACTTGTGATGTCTCAAATGAGATCTTGAGGCCTTATTTATAGGCTTCAAATGACCTAAAGATCCAATTACCTTCACCTTTTACCTAGAAAATGCAAGGAGGATTATCTTGCCACATGGCAGACATTGTCAGTCCTTGATTTTACAACAACCTTTATTTATTTGTCCATATTATGGAGTGGAATAGAAATATCTACTAGAATATTTTTTGTAGATATTGTCTATCTTTACTTTTTGGTAGTGGACAAAATTAATTTTACATGTGGGAATCTTTTGTACAAGGGTCCACCACGTGAATAGACTTTTTGGTACAAGATTTTTCTAGCTTCACATGGGATTTGTCTAGAAATATCCCCACCTTTTGGAATTTTGTACATATTTCCTTTTACTTTTTTCATAATATTTTATTCTAGAATCTACTACTACTTTATGCTAGACATATTATTCATTTATAATATCTATTTTCACTTTTATGACACCGTAAAGTGAGAATGGCCCACTTAACACCCCTAAGTGGCTACAGGGATATTGCTTTTTTAAAACAAGGTTGCATCCTATTGTCAAATCTTAATGTGGCTGACATCATGGCATAGACAAGCCCATGTGCTAGCTAAAATGGTATAGGACTCTTTAATCTTTCTAGTAGTTCCTTATAGACATTGTCCCAATCTTGAGATAGTGGATTGAACATATACATTAATCTTTCAACTTCCTTTGAATATGAAACATCAAATTCAATTTTGGTTGCAAGGAGTGCAGGTCTTAATTTAATTTCCATTTCTTCAATCTTGACTTTTGGCAACCAATCCCTGTATAGTGCATAGAACTCAACTCTTGGGAAATCATAACCACTATTAGGAAAATGAGTTAAATATTGCTCCATGCATTCTCCCAAGGCATAATGCAGATTTCTTTTAATTAACTCTAATAATTCTTTCATGTCGGGATGGAAGTAGATGTTGACCAGATCAATATACTCCTCCAAAGCAAATTGATTGAAAGTAATGCTTCTGATGAACCCATATTTGATACACTTTAACAAATTCATCTTACTTTTCTTTGACCACCTCATCCCAAATAATTATGTGATATGGATATCAATGGATAATGGGCTTCTAATATAGCAAATTAATGGTGCTTCTTCTAAACCAAATTGTTGAAGGAATGTTAATCCTGCATCAAGATACAAAATTCCTTTTTCATGATTTTCTGCAATAGACCCTCTTAGATCTATTAGCCATTTATCCAGAAAATAATATTCTAATAATAATTCAATTATCTGGATTGGGAGGAAGGGAAGAGACATCTCTAAATTTTCTAAATTGTACATATATGTGCCATTTGAGTGAATCCAATCTCGATCTTTGAATTTTATTCCTCCATTATAAATGGTTGTCGCTAATTCTCTAGTCAATGCATCTGCCAATCGATTATTTTCCCCTTTAATCCATTCTATATCAAAATCATAAGCCAAAAATTTAAAATAACATCTTGTAATTATTCCCTGAGCTATATCTTTATTTGGATTTTTCTTAAGGAGGCTTCTCATTGCCTCGCTATCAGTTCTTATAGTAAACCTTACTGGCTTGAGAAATATCTTGAATTTTTCAATACCTTTTTTAACTGCCAGTATCTCTTTCTCAAATATGTGGTATTTACTCTCAGTATCTGTAAATGTTGCTGACTGATATCCACATATATTCCTTTTTCCATTTTCTTCCTCCTATATAAGCACAACATACCATGTTGTAGCAGAAGCATTAGTATATTAATATAGTGGTAAACCTAGAGCTGGTATTTGTAATGATGAAATTTTTTGACATTTGGATTTTATGCATTGTACAATTTCTATTGCCTTCAGGGATCATCCTTGTTTTCTTTTAAGTGTTCTTGGATTGCCTTTCTATCTTCTGCAAGACCCTCTATAAAAGGGTAAGACATAATTAAGACAACCTAGAAATCTTTGTATTTATTTTTTTATCTTGTAAGATGTCAGGAAATTCTTGAATTCTTTGTAGATGTGAGGTTATAATTTGATGTTACCTTTGTCAAGATGCAATCCTAAAAAATCTATTTGGCTTTTATTAGTTACCATATTTTTTGTTGATAAACATATTTCATGCGTCTTGATCGCTACGTATAAATCTTCTAGGTGCTACAAATGGTCAGATTCAAAATCAAAGAAAATAATTATGTCGTCAATATATACTACAAAAAAAAAATTGAGATGCCTAAGAGCTTGATCCATTTGTCTCTGAAAATAAGTTGGAGTTGTACAAAGACCAAATGGCATTACATTACATTCCATTCATATAAACCCTGTGGGATTGAGAATGCAGTTTTATACCTATCTAATTCTTTAACTTTAATTTGCCAAAATCCTGCCTTGTAGTCGAACTTAGAAAATATTTTCTTATTAGTAGCTCTCCTGATTAAATCAACACTAAATGGAATTGAATAATTAAATGGAAGGATGATATCATTAAGAGGTTTATAAGTTATATAGAATCTATTCTAACCTCTTTCCTTCTCAGCTCTTTTATTTACTAGTGTAGACATGTAAAATTGACTTAACACTTATCACAAATTCAGAATGTCTCAGAATGACTCGGAACGACTCTAGAACAACTTAGAACGACTTTGAATCAACTTGGAACGTCTCAGATTGACTCTGAATCAACTCAGAATGACTTTGAATCAATCTGAAATGACTTTGAACGACTCTGAATCAACTTAAAACGACCCTGAATCAACCCGAAATGACTCTAAATCAACTCAAAACAACTTTGAATCAACTTGAAATGACTCAGAATGACTCTAAATCAACTCAAAATGACTAAATCAACCCGAAACGTCTTAGAATGACTCTAGAACAACTCGAAATGATTGAATCAACCTGAAACAACTTGGAATGACTCTAAATCAACCTGAAACATAGCAAATCATCTCAAAATCATCCCACAACATCTCACAACGCATCATATAGCATCGAACGACATTCAAAACCCTATTTCCTCTATTAATTAAATAATACAAAATTATTTAATTAATTCACTTTTTCATCATTCTCGACAAATTAAATAAATACCATTTATTTAATAAAGTCTTGAAAACACTAATTCTACTATTAATTGAATAATACAACATTATTTGATTAATTCACATTCCATCATTTTTTTTTTATTCAAGGGTAAACGCTTTTGACCGGAGCTATGAACCAGAATACAACCATTCAACAATACCACCCCAATGGGGTTTGAACCTTGGTGGCAAGAACAACAGTGCCACCTATAAACCATCACACCATGCCAATACCGACACATTTCATCATTTTGACTAATTAAATAAATTACATTTATTTAATAAAGTCCTAATCTTATCTTATTTCATCCTAATTAGTCAAACAACACTAATTATTTGATTACATCAGTAATTCACCTTATTCCTCAAAATTGATTAAATTATTAAATCATAATAATTTAATTATCACACTTTCCCTCCAAAATTTGAATAAATAAATCAAACTATTCAAATTATCAAAAATCAAAATCAAAATAAAAAAGGAATTAATTAATTAATTAATTAAATTAATTAATATTCCTCACTCTCTTTTTGATTGGGAAAATCATGTATTGCTAACTAAGTAATCTATTTTGCTAACAAAGCAATCTAATTTTGCTAACTCAACCATCTAATTCCTAACTCAACCCTAACTGATCAATCAATTTCTAACTAAGCAATCAAAATCCTAACTAGTCAATATATTCTTCAATCACCCTAATTGTGCAATCAACTTTGCACAATCTCCTCATGTCTAAATCCTCTCAACTCATTTTGACCATTGCTCTGGATATTCTCCAACGCAATCTTGACCGTTGATTCAAATTTGCTTTTCCTATAAAACAAACCTCTCCCTTCACAAATAAGGATCAGAATTTCAACTTACCTTATGTAACAAAGTGTTGTCACAATCACCATTGATATAGCTTCAACCTTTTAAGTCAACCAAGCATCGTTCATAAAGCTTTTGCACGTAAGCAATGAAGGCTTTGCAGTGATACAAACAACCCAACATCATGCAAATACACTCCAACATGGGATGGTAATCTCTCCTTTGCTTTTGAATTCATTTTTTTAATCTTAGGACCTCATTTCATTCAAATAGCTTAGATTGTACATTTCATAAGTGATGGAATAGGATAAATTAAATGTTTTGGATTAGATAGTTTTTTATTTCAATCTTGCATTTGATATTGCTATTACATCATTTTTCCTGATGGATTCCTCCCCCTCACACATTTTGGCACGCCCAGTGGGACCTAGGTCCTCCTTAATAACATTTTTATGAGCGAAGTTGAAGTTACAAGGTTCCAGGAGCTTTCAAAGACATTTCATGGACTGCCTAGCAAAAGCTCGCTTTTGATTGGCAAGAATTCTAAGCATTTTCCACAAAATCAATGCTTTTGCTCTAAAAGCGCACTTTTACTTCTTTCTGGGTTTGCACCTGTACGAAAAATCTAAGTTTTTGCTAGATTTATGAGCTTTTAAAATCTGTGCTTTTGATTTTTCTTTTGAGCATTTGCTCTGGAAGACAAGTGCACAGATCCTGCACTCTTGTAATAACCTTTCTTGCTAATATATTGGTTGTTTTGTAGGAATTAATGGATTTCTATGTAGGATTGTGAAAGATACTGACTTGTGTTGTGTAGAGAAGATGATCAGTCCAAGATCCTTGGAGATACCAAATAATTTTGTTTATTAACTTAGGAATTTCCCTTTGGTACTTTAAAATTAACCACAACTCTCACACTTCCAATTTAGTGTTGTTAAAATAAATATTTTCAAAGCTTTCTAAAGTAGGAATCTCCATTTGGTGCTCTAAAAATGAACAACGCAACTCTCACATTTCAAATTTGGTGTTGTTAAAATAAACATTTTCAAAGCTTTCTAAAGTAGGAATCTTCATTTGGTGCTCTAAAAATGAACAACACAACTCTCAGATTTCAAATTTGGTGTTGTTAAAATAAACAATTCAAAGCTTTCTAAAGTAGGAATTCTCTTTTGGTGCTCATAAAAAGAACATAAAACACTTCAATTTTGGGCTCTAAAAATAAACACATTTCATGTTTTCATAATTAGGAACCTTTAAATTTGGTGCATAAAAAGAGCGCAAACGTTGTTCATTTTGTTGACGCACTTATGATTTACATTTGTTGACCATTTAATGACCAGGCCTGATTTTCTTAGAAACACTTCAACTTTGGGGCTTAAAATGAATAAAATGTTTCTTGATTGTTTTCACACCATTGCTGCAAAGATAAAAATAACATTTCATTTTTACTCACATATTCTTGGGGATAACACTATTCGAGGTGTTTAAAATGAATCAATTTGCAATGAATTGTCTTTTGTGCATGCATTGATTGGCAAGCTAAAGTGTTTTGTCTACTCCCCTCGCACCATTTTGGTGATCTTGGGTGAGTGAAGAATATTTTTGAGCTTTGCATTTATTTTAAATTTCACCTTCTTAGAGGGCCTACCTATTGAGACACATCTCACACTGGAGAACTCATAGGCAACCCAAGTGATACTTTCATTCTGGACCGCTATATAAATCTTTTATGAGTGTGAGGAAAGTTCATCACTCACCAGGGGCAGATGTCCTATACTGACGTATTCTTACTCAGTATCCTTGTGATGCATAAAAACTCAAAAGGGTTGGAAGGTTCTTAATTGAACAAAATGCCGCATGTGTAGGTGCCCAAAAATAATATCCCCAAAACATGACTAAGAGCCAATTGTTTTAGAAGCCACCCTATTATCCAAAACATTCTTTGAAAGTGGTGCATCAAAATTTACTTCCAAGAAGTTACTTGCCAAGTCTAACTATAGGCCCATGCCATAAGTCGCATGTAAAATCATCTCTTTGGAGCATGAGGCAGGCCCACCTAAGAGGATAGTTTCTCTCCACTAGGGTTGTAATTGCTTGTTAATGTTAAAACTTGACCAATTACATTCAAAAACAATTGTGACATCAAATTTTGTGTTTGATTTAAAGAAAAAAGAATACATAAAAAAAACATTGAACAAGATGGTCAAACTACAAACCCTTTGAGTTAGTGTATACTTGTGAAAGAAGCCCTATGTTTGCACTCCTTGAAAGGATTTATCCTTAAAGGTTTCTGAACATGTCAATTTTTATTTTCAGGTTACATTGATCCAAAGTAAACACTTTGGTAACTATGGATTGGGTGTTGTGATTTCACAACTTGAGCTATAGACATTCAAGTCACATAAAGTCCATGCTTTTGAGTCAGTCCAGTGCTATTATATCATTTTCCATACTCAAGAACACAGAGGAAACAAACACATAGAAGTTACAAATTGCCATTCCAACTCCCAATATTTTTGCTAAACACAAAGCAAACAAACACCTAGAGGTTACAAACTACCATTCCAAACTCACAATCTTTTTTGCTGACATTTAGGAAGATAAATTGAATTTATAAGGTCATTCTTCGAACCAAACACTTGGAAAATCAGATTGGTCACAAAAGTCTCACACCCATTATTCCCATACTACTTATTTGAAATCAAAATCCAACAAAACATTAGGATCATTCCTCCACTCAAAAATTCTATGATATCAACAGTTACTTGGAACTCACAGATAGTTCAAGTATCTTTCCCACAACATATCCTCTAGATAAGCAAGTGGAATATTGACCCTAGTTCTTCAACATTTTGATTTCCAAAAAGTAGCCACATTCCAAAACAACACTCAAGCCTTAGGGTTTTTTGAGTTTCATAACAACCACCCCAAAACACCATCACACCTTATGACCATATGGCAACCAACAACTCTAGTTCAACAACCAGGCCTTGTAGCATCAATTATTCAACTGAGTCTCACGCACATTGAAGGTGCACAAACCGACATCATAAGCAATTTGAGAACTTTTATATTTGAGAAAAATGAAACACCTTGTCAGTTTCTCACGACATCAATCATCTTAAACGAAGAGGAAGAAAAAGCAAACATAGTAGCTGGAAGACTCGTATTACTACCTCCTGCATGGCCATAGGTATGATCCTCTTAGAGATATAAACCAAGTGACCATATGATAGGGTATTGAGTATCAAAACATCCCCGAAGCATGTCAATCTATTACCCAAATTACTCTTATCAAGGGCCACAACATCAGGGATTTCAAAATCATGATCAAGGAATAAATCCAAAACATCAAATTACCCTAGATAAAATTGAGAGAGATCTTGAGGAAATTAAACAAAAACAAAATACAACACATCATCAATGCCTTATTCAAGGTTGGAACATTACATATCCACAACAAACAAACATCATTCCACAAACACCTCAATATCCACATCAACAACACTTCCAATATCCACAATATCAAGAAGTTCCACAACATGAAGGTGTACCTCAAGTGCAATATCAAAATATACCTCAAACGCAGTATCAAGGAGTTCTGAAAAATCAAGAGCAAACAAATCAAGAAAAACCACAAAGGAAAGATTACCAACCAGAAAGAAAATTAACCCCTTTGGGAGCGACTTTAGAGGTAACCATGCACAAACCAGTACAACAGGAAATTATCAAAATCAATGATAGTCCAACTTATGGTGAACCATGCTTTAAACTTCCTTAGTATAACAAGTATGAACAATGTGAGTTCCACAAAACCAAGGCTCACACAATGAACAAATGTGCTACACTCAAAAATCTCATCCAAGACCTTATTGAACAAGGAGAAATAGCTATTAACATTCAAGATCCAACTACCAATTACAACAATGATAATGTCTCAACCTCAAAAATTGAAAACAATGATCAAGAGCTATCTATCACTAATCACATTGACAATGTCTCTACATCATCTAGTGAGCAAGAAGACATACATCAAGAATTTAGTCCCAAGCATGATCAAAATAAATCACCCAAGTCTAACAATGATCCAGTTCAAAATATATTGACATCATCCAACCTCATGACAATACATATTGATGATCAAGAGACTCCTAAGACAACACTTATACCGAATGCAGAAAATCTAAGCCAAGAGCTATCACCCATATGCCCACAATTTGAGGAAATCCAAGGATCTTTTATAGGCAATCCTTTCTTTGAAATTGATCCATGTCAAGAATGTGAAACAAAGTATGTCAAAGATAATACCATACAAAGTCAAGATCAAGAAACCTTACCATCAAAATATTACAATGACTTGGTAGATATCTTCCAAGACATCCAAGGCTTTCCAAAAGAACACATCCATATGCAAATCACACATACATCTACCCATGAGATGCTTACTCCTAATGTACATGTAGATGATCTTCATCCAAAACAAGAGTCTCATACTCTTGATATCATTACCATGGAACAAGAGTCACCTACTCTTCACATCTGTATAGATGATCAAGATATAGCAGAATATATAGACCTATCAGAAAGTGATCAAGAAGAAGAATTGAAATCAAAAACATCCTCCAAGTAGATTGAAGACATCAAGCATGAAAATATGGAGCACAATATCCTAAAATCAACAAATATAATGGACAATCCTGAGCAGCAAAGTAGTGGGTATACACTAGTCAAAGGAGCATTGATATATTTTGAAGGGCCATCAAATTATGATATTTCACAAGATCAAGTTGAAAATATCAATTAGGAAGTTATCCCACATATTAAGGATCCTATCAATGAAGAATCTATCACCTTTGAAGATCCACAATAGAGCAAAGAAGGATTAGCATCTTGTTTCCAAGGTAAAACATATCCTATGGAAAATAATTTTTTTCAAAAAATACATTATCAAGACAAAGGATTAGGCCTACATGAACATGGTATCTTAGCACCAGTGCAAATTATTGGAAATCCTAAGCATCAAGGTCTTGGTTATTCAAAAAGTAAGGATCTAAACATATCGGTGATACCTCTATAATATTGGGGGCAACTTTATCTAATACAAGCATCAACATAGAGAGCATGAAGAGTCCTTATGATGAAATTGCTACCAACACTACAACTAGCCATGTCATGAATCATCATCCATGCATTTTTTCACCCTATCATTGGGACCAACAACAAGAGAAAAAGCTATATCAAAGAAAGGCACAAGTCATTGAAGCAAATGAATCAGCTAAACAAAATGGACAAGAAAAGTTTAAATGTATACAAAAGCAAAAGCAAGAAAATCATCCCTATCAAAATCCATTAGTCAAAGAAATTATGGGGAAAAATCAAAAAGGGAAGTTCATCCATCAAAAAGGTCCAGCAATACAAAAGAAAGCTTCAAGAGCGACCTATAAAGTATATCAATACGTTGGTCCCAATCAAATCTCTATATCCACCCATCATTGCTCATCATCCTAAGTTTGGAGAGTCAAAGGTTCCAAACTGTCAACCAATCCATCTAAAAATCATATCCCTCAACGCATTTCACCATCCAAGATATCCAAATCTCACATTGACCATGTGTTGGCAGCAAATCTTTATCATAAGGACTCTAAGGGCACTCTATCACAATGTGCACATCAAGGTAAGGTTAACTCTAGTATCGACAAGGAAGATAAGGATTATTAGGGGATACTTTCAAGCACTCATATCTTAGCAAAACAACTCCTCCAAGCGGGATATCGTTGGCATGTCATGACAACAACAACAACCATATTAGCACCAACAACATCTACATCAACACCACTAGGTGGTTCAAACATGAGCAGAAAAAAATTGTCACCATGATGAAAACCTGGTAAACAAGCATCTTGTGTGACATCAAAAATCAATAAAAAAAAAATCAATAAAATAGTTAAGAAAAAAATTGTCCTCCAATGAAAACCACTATGGTGGTGCTTTGGACAAGTACCATGATGAAAACCTAGAAAACAGGCGTCATGTGTAAGAATAGAGCATCTACATGTGCCATAATAAATCCAATCCATTTTTATCCAAATCCCAACTTACCTTGATCTTGACAAATGTTTGGTATAAACTTTACACTTGCTTATGGAAAACATCTTGACATGGGTCATTATCATTGATCCTATCCTATCCAACATTATCTGAGCCATGAGATATTGTCCATAGAGGAATACTCTATCCAAACATGTTATCCTATCACAAGATAACCCATTACCTACATTGCTAGATGTTGGGGGCAAGTACTTACATCTTGCTTCAGAATAAATCGTGATTTGTACCTTCTAGCTCACATTGTGATTTAGGCATTATCCAAATAACAAGGTGTACCACATGGTACCCTTCCCAATTTTCCCCAACAATAAGGTATCCTGCCAACACACTATCAAGGTAACATTTGAAATAGTTCGTCCCAAAAATAAGGTGTACCACCAATGCACTACCAAGTTAACTGGTGCAGGAGCACCAGGCAAAGGATTATTTTGTTTTTGAGTTATTTAATTTTGTGGTGCTATCATAAGGTCATTTTGACCATTATTTTAGGTTCTTAGGGTTGTTTTTGGTCTTTGGAAAAGAGGGTGTCAAGTTTCCAATGAGTTTAGAGGCTCACTTTGTTAAATAGTGAAAAATTGTAAAATGTCTGAAAACACAGCGGGTTTTACAAAAAGACATTTTTAGGTCATTTAAGCCTCGACCCAAGAGCCTAAATTGTTGGGAAGGAATATTTAAGGTATTACACGACCTATTTGGTGAGTTAGAAGTTCTTTGTATGGATTTTTTTTCCAGAAATTAAAGAAAACAGCTTTCTTGTCTTATTTTCTGTGTTTTTCTGTTCTTGTTTGCAAGACAGCAGTTAAATGAATTAAAAGAGGCATTTTGTAAGTTTTTTTAGCATGTAGAGAAGCCTCTGGAAGTTTTTTTAAGGCACATTTGATAGCTGTTTCATCATTTTCACACATTCTTGTAAATTCTGTGTTTTTCCCTTATTTGTTGTTTTGACTGGAACTGTGTAAAAATGGAGTTCTAGGCTGCATTCCCTCCGTACCTGGAAGTATGGAATTGTTGGGAACGTGGTCAGGCTCCATATCTATACATATTTTAGTGGTAGGCGTTAGGTTTTCTTTGGTTGCAAGAGTTATGAGAAAAGTCTTGCCCTAGGCGAGCCAGTGAAGAGCCCGGCTAGGAAAGGCTGCAGAACAGCATTGATAACTTGCAGGGGAGAAAAGATTTTCAAAAAATTATTTTTGGAGAATTTAGGGGAAGGTCTTGGCCATGTGTGGTACCAAGGAGGAGAGCCCAGCAATCCGTTTAGGAGGAGAACTTTTCACCAGTCCTAAAACTGGTTCTGGACAATTAGAAACCCTAGTTTTCTGGGTAGTGTTTGCATGAGGGCAAAGAACGGCTTGGATAGAGCCAAGACCCTAGAAATCTTGAAGCTGTAGACAAGGGAAACAAATTTCCTAAGCCAAGAACCATGTTTCTTTGGTGGGTTTAAGAGGGAAAAGCAATTTACCCCTGTTCAGAGACCAAATAGTGGCTCAAGAGCAAAACCTTTGGAATAGGCTTCATGCAAGTGTTGGTAAGATGGAGTCTAAGTGAAGTTCCAGAAACCCTAGGAGGTTGTTTTGGAGTTTTGGAAAACATTCCCTCACCCCTGCAAGATTCGTTCATGTATTGAGGGAGGATTAGTCTTTTGGATGGATAAAAGGCTAAGAAGGAAAGGAGTCATAGCACCAAGATTTGGCTTGGTAGTTGCAAACTTGACAAGATAGTGAGGTTGGCAGGAGAACCAGGGGAACTTAGAAAAGATAGAGTTCCTATAGGTTAGGGTGGAACAGAAATTTCACCAAGGAGGTCTATGTCAAGGCCTAGCACAGGAAACTGTGACTGTTTCCTGCAGCATCTGAAAACAGTGTAACTGATTCCTGCAGCTTCCAGGAATCTGTGATTGCTTCCTGTAGCCTCCCTATCAGATTGGTATCAGAGCAGCAAAAGATTTGGGAAAGTAGCAGCTTATATGTCAGAGGAAGTTGAGTCAAGTGAACCGCCAAAGATGGTGACAAATGCACAGTTAGCCAAGATGGTTGAAGAGCAGGAAGAGGATAACAAATCCCTAAAGGAAAGAATAGAACAGCTTGAAGAAGCACTGAACAAGGTGAAATTGGAAGGAAAAGTTCCAAAGGAAGAAGAGGTTGCAGAGGAGGAAAAAGTCCCTGAACCTGACCCTGTTTTGGAGGAGGAGCCTTTCTTGAAGGCATTGAAAGCATTGAGTGGAAAAGGACTTGAGGGTATACCACTGTTTAGTGGAAAGATGGATCCTGATTTGGTCATGGATTGGATAGAAGGCATGGAGAATCACTTTGAGTGTGATGGAGTAACTGAAGCACAGAAGGTGAAGGTAGCTAAATCAAGGTTGAGAGGATCAGCTTTGACATGGTGGAAGTTTGTTCAGACTGAAAGGGAAAAAGAAGGTAAGCAGCCCATTTCAACTTGGAAAGGAATGGTTGCTAAGGTAAAGGAAGCCTACATGCCAGATGACTATGAGATTCAGTTGCACAAGAAGAGGCAAAGTTTAAGACAGAAAGACCAAGATGTCAACACCTATACTGAAGAGTTCCAAAAGCTTTGTTTAAGATCTAATGTGGCAGAAGATGAGAGCCTAAAAGTGGCTAGGTACCTCAATGGTTTGAAGTGGAACATCCAAGAAGAGATGGCTCTTTTGAGTCCTAAAACAGTACACCAATGTTATCAGTTGGCTATCAAGATTGAAGAAAGGAACAAGAGGAAGCATGATCAATCTTCTAAAGGCAGAGGCAAAGGCAGAGATCAAAGAGGACAGCGTGGTGGTTACCAAGGAAGAGGTAATGATCAAAGAACCCAAGGTGAATCCAAGCTTGCTGAGCATGGAGGTGAAACATCTTCAAGAGGAGAATTTAATAGAGGAAGAGGACCTCAAGGAGGTTCAAATAGAGGAAGAGGAGCAGGCAGAAGTAACTCTTACTTTGCCACCATGAAATGTTATCACTGTAATCAGCTAGGTCATCTAGCTTATAGGTGCCTAGAGAAAGCTTCATCTAGCAATGAGAAAAGAGTAGCTTATGCACAAGAGGACACCATGAGTGTCAAATCACCTGAGATCAGTCAAATAGAATCAGAAGTAGGTGAAAATCTGATGTTTAATAGAGTGTTGATCAAACAACCAGTCAAGGAAGAACCCAAGCAAAGGAGAGCTTTGTTTAGAGCAAGGTGCAAGATATTGGGAAAGGTATGCAAGGTCATTGTAGATTCTAGTTCTATAGATAATATCATCTCTGAGGAGGCAATAACAAAGCTAAAATTGGATAAAGTACCCCATAATAACCCCTACAAGGTCACATGGCTGAATAAAGGGCAGAGTGTTTTGGTGAATGAGCAGGTCACAGTAGAATTTTCAATTGGAGGCTATAAAGACAAGCTGGTTTGTGATGTATTACCCATGGATGCATGTCATCTACTACTGGGCAGACCTTGGCAATATGACAGAAGTGTTGTTTATGATGGGAAAGAGAACACCATTTCATTCAAGAAGGATGGAAGAACCTTCAAACTGCAGTCATTGATTGAGGAAGATGAAGGACAGTCAAAGGTACCCAACATTATGTTGAGTAGTGGCAAGGAGTTCCTTAAGGACCTACACCAAGGGAATGAAGGATATGTGGTTATGATGCAGTCCAAAGAGGAAGAAAAGGCTGAAAGGACAGTGTTACCAGCAGCAGTCCAAAACTTGCTTGACAAATACAAGAGCATAGTCAGTGATGGAACACCATCAACTTTACCACCCAAGAGAGCAATAAGTCATCAAATTGACTTTATACCTGGAGCCTCATTGCCTAACAAAGCAGCATACAAGCTTACACCTGAGCAGAACCAAGAGGTGGCTAGGCAAGTGGAAGAATTGTTGAATCAAGGATTGATTCAAAAGAGCATCAGCCCATGTGCAGTCCCAGTTGTTTTGGCAACAAAAAAAGGAGGTAAGTGGAGATTATGCACTAATTCTAGAGCAATTAATAGAATCACAATTAGGTATAGGTTTCCTATTCCTAGAATTGAAGACTTGATGGATTGTCTTGGAGGTGCAAAATTCTTCACCAAGCTGGATCTTAAGAGCGGGTATCATCAAATCAGAATTAAGGAGGGTGATGAATGGAAGACAGCTTTTAAGACAAATGATGGCTTGTATGAGTGGAAAGTGATGCCATTTGGCCTCTCAAATTCCCCTAGCACGTTCATGAGACTAATGAATGAAGTGCTTAAGGATTTTACAGGGATCTTTGTAGTAGTCTATCTTGATGACATACTGATTTTCAGTAAGACAACAGAAGAACATTTCAAGCATGTGGAGATGGTACTTAAAAGGCTGCAAGAAGAACAATTGGCCATTAACCTTGAGAAGTGTGAGTTCTTCAAACAAGAGCTTGTGTATCTAGGCTTTGTGGTATCCCAAGGAATGCTGAAGATGGATCCAAGTAAGGTGGAAGCCATCCTAAACTGGCCCACACCAACCACAGCAACAGAGGTAAGGAGTTTTCATGGTTTAGCTCAGTTTTATAGAAAATTCATAAGGAATTTTAGTGGTATATGTGCACCAGTCCTTGATACTATTAAAGGTGGTTTAAAAATAAAGTTTAAATGGACTCAAGAGGCTGATAAAGGTTTTGAAAAACTGAAACAAGAGGTGGCAACCCAACCTATTCTATTGTTGCCTAGTTTTGACAAGTTGTTCACAGTTGAGTGTGATGCAAGTGGAGTAGCTGTAGGAGGAGTACTTAGTCAAGAAGGTAGGCCTGTAGCCTTCTTTAGTGAAAAGCTCAATGAAGCCAAGCAAAATTACTCTACCTATGATCTAGAATTATATGCTTTAGTGCAGTCCCTTAGGAAGTGGAGGCATTATTTGTTACCCAAAGAGTTTGTGGTTTTTACGGATAACCAGGCACTTAGTTACATCAACACCCAAGAGAAGCTGAGTAATAGACATTTGAAATGGATGGAATACATCCAAGCTTTCACTTTTACCATCAAGCACAAAAAGGGACAAATGAATAAGGTTGCAGATGCATTAAGTAGAAGGTTGCTGACAGTCCAAGAGATACAGCTGAAAAGCATTGGATTGGAGAGTTTTAAAGATCTCTATGGTGAGGATGAAGACTTTTCAGAAGCCTACAAGGTATGTTCTAATTTTGAGAATCATTTTCATAGTCAGTTTGCTGAGTATACACTACAAAATGGACTGTTATTTAAGGGTAATCAGTTATGTGTTCCAAGAGGATCAATGAGAGAAAATTTGATTCAAGAAAAACATAATGGCAGTCTTAGTGGGCATTTTGGTATTAATAAAACTTTAGAGCTAGTTCAAAGATTCTATTACTGGCCTAAGTTAGCAAGAGATGTCAGAAAGTATGTGGAACAGTGTGTTGTTTGCATGAAAGCTAAAGGGGGAGCTAGCAATGCTGGTTTGTATCAACCTTTACCCATTCCAAACAGACCATGGGAGTGTGTGAGCATGGATTTTGTGGTAGGTCTTCCTAAGACCAAGACTGGTTTTGACAGTATTTATGTTGTGGTAGATAGATTTAGTAAGATGAGTCATTTTATTCCATGCAAGAATACACATGATGCAAGTTACATAGCCCATCTTTTCTTCAGGGAAGTTGTAAGAATCCATGGATTGCCATTGAGCATTGTATCAGACAGGGATGTGAAGTTCATGAGTCATTTTTGGAAAACTCTATGGAGCAGATTGGGAACAAATCTATCATTTGGATCAGCTTACCATCCTCAGACTGATGGTCAAACAGAGGTGGTTAACAGAGTGCTAGGTAATCTTTTAAGGTGTCTAACCAAGGAATATGGACAGACATGGGATATGGTAATTTCTCAAGCTGAATATGCTTATAATGATAGTGTCAATAGAACTACAGGAAAAAGTCCTTTTGAGGTTGTGTATGGGATGCACCCAAGAGGTATTTGTGAACTTAGAGACCTTGGATCAATGGAGAATAGGAGTGGACATGCTGAAGACTTCACTCAGACCATGAAGGAGATTCATGAGCAGGTTAAGAAAATAGTTACTGCAGCAACACAAAAATTGAAGGATAAAGTTGATGAGTCAAAGAGAGATGTACAGTTTCAAGTAGGTGATTATGTGATGGTTCACCTCAATAAATATAGATTGCAGAGGGGCATGGCAACCAAGTTACAGATGAAAAGAGTGGGTCCATGCAAGGTATTGGCCAAATATGGCAAGAATGCATACAAGGTGGAATTACCAGCAGACTTGGGAATCTCTCAAGTTTTCAATGTTGCTGATCTGATCAAGTATAAAGGGATAGTCAAGGATCTAGATCAGGATAGTAAGGAGGTCTTCAAGGACATCAGCAACATGTCCATACCAACTCTAGACAAGCTGCAAGCAGAAAAGATCTTGGAGTCAAGAGTGAAAAAGACTACAAGGCACAAGGTGTACATGGAGCATCTTGTTAAATAGAAGGATAAGAATGAATCTGAAGCTACCTGGGTAGAAGAAGCATATTTTAAGAAGCAAGGCATTGATATGTCTCTGATCTCTCCCGAACTTCCTTAGTTGTTTGTGCTGAGAGGGGGAGAATGGTGCAGGAGCACCAAGCAAAGGATTATTTTGTTTTTGAGTTATTTAATTTTGTGGTGCTATCATAAGGTCATTTTGACCATTATTTTAGGTGCTTAGGGTTTTTTTTGGTCTTTGGAAAAGAGGGTGTCAAGTTTCCAATGAGTTTAGAGGCTCACTTTGTTAAATAGTGAAAAATTGTAAAATGTCTGAAAACACAGCGGGTTTTACAAAAAGACATTTTTAGGTCATCTAAGCCTCGACCCAAGAGCCTAAATTGTTGGGAAGGCATATTTAAGGTATTCCACGACCTATTTGGTGAGTTAGAAGTTCTTTGTACGGACTGTTTTTCCAGAAATTAAAGAAAATAGCTTTCTTATCTTATTTTCTGTGTTTTTCTGTTCTTGTTTGCAAGACAGCAGTTAAATGAATTAAAAGAGGCATTTTGTAAGTTTTTTTAGCATGTAGAGAAGCCTCTGGAAGTTTTTTTAAGGCACATTTGATAGCTGTTTCATCATTTTCACACATTCTTGTAAATTCTGTGTTTTTCCCTTATTTGCTGTTTTGACTGGAACTGTGTAAAAATGGAGTTCTAGGCTACATTCCCTCCCTACCTGGAAGTATGGAATTGTTGGGAATGTGTTCAGGCTCCATATATATACATATTTTAGTGGTAGGTGTTAGGTTTTCTTTGGTTGCAGGAGTTATGAGAAAAGTCTTGCCCTAGGCGAGCCAGTGAAGAGCCCGGCTAGGAAAGGCTGCAGAACAGCATTGATAACTTGCAGGGGAGAAAATATTTTCGAAAAATTATTTTTGGAGAATTTAGGGGAAGGTCTTGGCCACGTGTGGTACCAAGGAGGAGAGCCCAGCAATCCGTTTAGGAGGAGAACTTTTCACCAGTCCTAAAACTGGTTTTGGACAATTAGAAACCCTAGTTTTCTGGGTAGTGTTTGCATGAGGGCAAAGAACGGCTTGGATAGAGCCAAGACCCTAGAAATATTGAAGCTGTAGACAAGGGAAACAAATTTCCTAAGCCAAGAACCATGTTTCTTTGGTGGGTTTAAGAGGGAAAAGCAATTTACCCCTGTTCAGAGACCAAATAGTGGCTCAAGAGCAAAACCTTTGGAATAGGCTTCATGCAAGTGTTGGTAAGATGGAGTCCAAGTGAAGTTCCAAAAACCCTAGGAGGTTGTTTTGGAGTTTTGGAAAACATTCCCTCACCCCTGCAAGATTCGTTCATGTATTGAGGGAGGATTAGTCTTTTGGATGGATAAAAGGCTAAGAAGGAAAGGAGTCATAGCACCAAGATTTGGCTTGGTAGTTGCAAACTTGACAAGATAGTGAGGTTGGCGGGAGAACCAGGGGAACTTAGAAAAGATAGAGTTCCTATAGGTTAGGGTGGAACAGAAATTTCACCAAGGAGGTCTATGTCAAGGCCTAGCACAAGAAATTGTGACTGTTTCCTGCAGCATCTGAAAACAGTGTAACTGATTCCTGCAGCTTCTAGGAATCTGTGATTACTTCCTACAGCCTCCCTATCATTAACCTTCAAATATACCAAACAACATGTATTATTCCTTCACTTGAAAATTCTAAGATATCAACAGTTGCTTGAACCCCAAAGCTAGTTCAAGTAATCTTTCCTATAACATATCCTCTAGAAAAACATAGAAGTGGAATATCAATCCAAGTTTTCAATATCTTACACCCCAGACAAGAGGGTAAAAATTCAAAGAAAATCAAAATAGTTCATCCCAAAAACAAGGTGTGCCACCAACACACTACCAAGGTAACCTTAAAAGATACAAACAACATAGATTCAATGAAAATTCTAAGATATCAACAGTTGCTTGAACCCCATAGCTAGTTCAAGTAAGCTTTCTTGCAACATATCCTCTAGAAAAACAAAGTGAAATATCAATCCAAGTTTTTAGTATCTTACACCCCAAGCAAGAGGGTAAAAATCCAAAAAAACATTTGGAAAACATCAAAAACAAAACATCATGGGGTTATTCCTTCACTCAAATAATCTAAGATATCAACATTTGCTTGAACCTCATAGATAGTTCAAGTAGATTTCCCGCAACATATCCTCTAGACACAGAGGTGAAATATCAATCCAGATTATCAATGTTGTATACCCAAAAAATAGTTTATGCTTTGAGTCAAACAGTCAAACTACATGGTCTCTGCGTGTACAACGTATGAAAGGATTGAAGGCCCCCGAGACCCTAGGTCAGTCCCCTTAGGTTTCCAACATGCTTTATTTCAACTTAGTCACAAAACAAAAAATCCAAAAATAGTCAAAAAATGAAAAAAATCCAAAAACATTCAGAAAATCAAAAAGACCCATCCCATCATCACAATCCACAATAAACTATTCACCCATAATAAACGGACCATCACATTCACCCTTTGACAAAACAAACATCAACAGCTAGAACTTTCAAGCAGACGATCACAGAAGAATTTGATTGCAAATTGAACTAAAACAAAGCCAAGTATTGAACACATATCTTTTTGAAAAGACCCAACAACATCCTAAGATATGTATTAACAAATCCGTTCCTACGATAGATAGGATCAACATTGGATAATAGACCCACCCCAAACAAATATGGAAAGTGATATAATAGCATTGTTTTATCTTTTTGTTATCTTATTTTGTGATTTTACATTATTGACTCATTCCCAAGATCTCTCGAGGATGTCCATAAGGATTTAGAGAAGAAGAAATGGGGGCACTTGAGCATCATTTCAATTTTTTGTTTGTGGATAGTCTTGTTAAACTACCATGGAGAATACTTGCTTTGTTCTATGTGTGGAAGTCATCTTTGAAACATTTCGTGTAACAATGACATGTTAGGTTTTTAATACCTCTTGTGTTACTGGTCTGACATGTTTTTAAAGCTTCTCACCCATACACTCTAACAGGGTTTTCAGATGTCTAGTATGAGAAAGAATACTCCTTGTTTGTAGAGTCAAAGTCCATGCAATAAATACAAAATCACCTTGGTCATTAATACCCTGGTGCATTGTATTTATTTTCTATATCAAAAAGGATTGTTCAAACTGCAAATTCTCTAAAGCGAAGCAAAAGCAACTCATCAACTACTAACAAACATCACATTTCTATCTATCATCATTATTTCTTCTAAATTAACATCACATTTCTATCTATCATCAATATTTCATCATCAGATATTTCTTCTAACTAACATCCACCCTACATAGCAATATCACTCATACCATATACATCCTGCATCCACAATGTCGTCGATACATATCATGATGATAATAAACCAATAAAACATCATGTATCATGTATGGGGCATACATCCATCATAAACATCATATATCATAATGGTATATTGATCATCCATAATAAAACATCATATGATACAAAGTATGATCCATCCATCCATACGATATACATACATCATCATATATCATCATTATATGAGCATAAAACGAGAATGAATCGAAGAAGGTATATATCATATATATCATCATCAAAAAGGAAGTACATCATTAGTGTGATAAGCTATACAAAATCATAATATCTATAAAAGGCCTTGACTGGGCCAATGAGTATAGGCATACAAAATACATCTGAACAATGAACAACATAAAGATCAAATACCAAAGTAAGACCTCGACAAGAAGGACGAAGCCCTATAAATCACCAAAATGATTTGGCTGCCTCATAGACTGATCACCTACACCACCACCACCAACTCCACCATCACCACCCACAAAACTAGGCTCTCCAAACCGTAGACATCAAGCGCTCCTAGGAACGACGACCTCATATAAAGTCTGATAGTAGGTAGACCTCTGCAAATAATGATCATGTTTTGCCCTGAGAGTATCTCTCTCTGTGGTCAGCAACTATACAAAAGCCTCTGCAGCATGCCATCAACCACTCTCACTATCCCGCTCGGCCCTCAAAATATCTATCTGAGCATCTGCAGCTTGTCGTCTCACTATCTCTATATCTTTGGCAGTAGTCATCTAAGCTAACAATATGTCTCCATCCCTAGCTGGTGGAGGACCTAGAACCTACCTACGACCTTGCACCTGAGGTGGTTGCTCATCTTGATCACCTTGGGCTCCATCATGACGTACTCTACCCTGAGCTCTATCCAACTGCTCTATAAGGACCTCAATATGTTATCGCTCCCCGCAATGACCTGTAATACTTGATCTACCTAAAGCAGGAGTAACCCCAGGAACAGTGAGTCTTGAAGGCCTATGGCGGGACCACCACTCATCATAGTCATCAGAGGTACCTGGATCTGCAGGACCAACTGACCAACCCCAATCAAATGGGGCAAGTGCTCTAAACTCAACAATAGCAATATCTATATCTGGCTGAAGACCCCATACACGAACCTCTCGTGTTGTCCGACCAAAATGAGCCTCATAAGTATCATGAACTCGACCCTGTCTCTCCCCAAACTAACGACATACTTGGTCTAGTAAATAACGCTCTAGCACAATATCAAAACAACCAAGCAACTAACAGGTCTTTTGACAATAGACAAGGTGATATGCATCCTTTGGCCAAGCATCACACCCCAATTATGGTCTCCACACAAAGCTGGGAATATCATCAAAAACTCGATGCTAATAAGAAAGATCTCCAAGCAGGGTGTAGTGCACAAAATCCCCATAACGATACGAGTATGGATCATCAGGATGACAATCCTATATCCCATCTGGTCGAGTAACTGCAATATGCTCCCATGCCTAGACATGCAAAAGTGAAACACCTACGAAAATAGATTTCCCGCCCTGATACATGACCTCGTGCATATCTCTGTACAAGTGGGTGAGAAGACATGGACCCCAAGCATACCTCGTACCATGCTCAAGCATATTCTCAATACACACACCCCAACCTATGGGAAATTTTTGACCTCGGCTATCAGGAATAACAAGTCCTGAAATCAAACCACATAGGACAAGCGAGATAGGATTTGCACTATTAGAAAAATCAGATAAATCAATCTCCGACTGATGTGTCATCAACTGTCGAGCACCTAAAACACGCTGCATGGTAGGGATACTGTGTCGAATATGATAAGTAACCAAATCCCCATGAATAGTAAGATGAAGTTCCTCCATACATCCTCAAGAGTGATGATCGCCTCTCCTATAGGTAGGTGAAACGAGGATGTCTTTGAATGCCACTGTTCCACCAGTGCAGTCATCATGACAGTATGAGTCCTGATAGGAGACATATAAGAAATATGAAGTAGTCCCACAACATCGAGAAAATATCACTCTAACACACCAAAATAGACAATGGGATCGAACAAATGTCGCAGACATCTCTCCCTTAGTTGTAGTATGCTAAGGCCAACCTGCAATCATTTTCAAACTGCAATGTTAGGGTTTCACTCTAAACAGTTGGGATACACAATATAACACAAAACATGATGATAAACGACAATTAGGATGACAAACAAACACATGACAGGGTTCCAAGCAAAAGCTAAAGTCAAACACAACAAAAGGAGTCAAAAATAAGGGTTTTGAGGAAATGCTCATAAAACACAAAACAAAAGAGAGCTTTTCAGGCAAAGGTGAGGAAATATGACAAAGGAAAGCTTTCAGGACCTCAAACAGGTAAAGGCGAGTTTTTAGAACAAAGGTGAACTTTTAAAGCAAATGCTCAAAAACAAATGTGAAGATCCTGAGCAAAGGCATGGAAATATGTCAAAGGCATGAAAACTAAGGCAAAGGTGTTGAAAACAAAAAACTTCACTTTTGACCTAGAAAACTTAGTACACACATAACGAGAATGAAACAAGATGAAAGCGAAAAAGCGAGAAGGTACATACTAGGCCACCAATGTCTGAAGGTTGTCCAACCTCCCGAACAAGCTCAAAACAATGTGGGGCTCCATCAAAATGTGACATTGCTCCTAAAAAACTGACAAAATGAGAGAACCAAAGACAAGAATTAGCTATAGAGTCAAAACATAAATGAGCTATCTAGAAGACAAATTGCCTATATAAGCCTCAATAAAACCCTAATTTCTACTTGAGAAATCTTCCTACTTTCAAAATAGAAGCTTAGAGAAACATCAGAACAAGAAACAAAGGACCTATACACCTAATTCTAGGACCTAAACACATCATAACGAAAGTTAAACAGAGTCGTGAGTATGACCTCAAAACTTGAAATTTTTGGTCTACCTCTCGAGGGGGTAGTACAAAATTCTACCAACACATCACTGAACACTAGGGCATAGTGGGGCATAAATTTTTTCCAAAAAACTTGATCTAAAAAAATAGAATCTTTGAAACAAAGCAACTGGTACTTTGTATCAAAGAGGGGCAAAATGTAGACATGTAAAACTGACTTAACACTTATCACAAATTCGGAATGTCTTGAAATGACTCGTAACAACTCTGGAACAACTTGAAATGAATTTGAATCAACTCGGAACATCTCAAAATGACTCCAAATCAACTCGAAATAACTTTGAATCAACCTGAAATGACTTGGAATGACTTTGAATCAACTCATAACAATTCTAAATCAACCTGAAATGACTCATAACGACTTAGAATCAACTCAAAATGACTCTAAATCAACCCAAAATGACTCAGAACAACTCTGAATAAACTTGGAATGATTCTGAATCAACCCAAAACCTCTCAGAATGACTTTGAAACAACTCAAAATGACTTTGAATCAACCTGAAATGACTCAGAATGACTCTGAATCAACTCGAAATGACTCTGAATCAACTTAGAATGACTCTAAATCAACCTAAAACATAGCGAATCATCTCGAAATCATCCCATGACATCTCACAATGCATCATATAGCATCAAACGACATTCAAAACCCTATTTCCTCTATTAATTGAATAATACAACATTATTTAATTAATTCACTTTTTCATCATTCTCGACAACTTAAATAAATACCGTTTATTTAATAAATCCTTGAAAACCCTAATTCTACTATTAGTTGACTAATACAATGTTATTTGATTAATTCACGTTTCATCATTTCAACCATTTAAATAAATTACATTTAGTTCATAAAATCCTGATCTTATCTTATTTCATCCTGATTAGTCAAACAAAACTAATTATTTGATTACATCACTAATTCACCTTATTCCTCAAAATTGATTAAATTATTAAATCATAATAATTTAATTATCACACTTTCCCTCCAAAATTTGAATAAATAAATCAAACTATTCAAATTATCAAAATCAAAATAAAAATAAAAAAGGAATTAATTAATTAATTAAATTAATTAATATTCCTCACCCACTTTTTGATTGAGAAAATCATGGATTGCTAACTCAACCATCTAATTCCTAACTCAACCCTAAATGATCAATCAATTGCTAATTAAGCAATCAAAATCCTAACTAGTCAATCTATTCTTCAATCACCCTAATTGTGCAATCAACTTTGCACAATCTCCTCATGTCTAAATCCTCTCAACTCATTTTGACCGTTGATCTGGATATTCTCCAATGTGATCTTGACCATTGATTCAAAATTTCTTTTCCTATAAAACAAACCTCTCCCTTCACAAATAAGGATCAAAATTTCAACTTACCTTATGCAACGAAGTGATGTCACAATCACCATCGATAGAGCTTCAACCTTTTCAGTCAACCAAGCATCGTTCATCAAGCTTTTGCACGTAAGCAATGGTGGCTTTGCAGTGATACGAACAACCCAACATCATGAAAATACACTCTAACATGGAATGGTACTCTCTCCTTTGCTTTTGAATTCATTATGTTAATCTTAGGATCTCATTTCATTCAAATAGCTTAGATTGTACATTTCATGAGTGATGGAATATGATAGATTAAGTGTTTTGGATTAGATAGTTTCTTATTTCAATCTTGCATTTGAACTTGCTTTCGCATCGTTTTCCTGATGGATTCCTTCCCCCGCACACAACTAGAAATGTTGGACAAGAGAATGGAATTTTACTAGGATGAATGAAATGCCCTTCAAGTAACTCATTTAAATGCTCGTCCATCTCCTTTACTTCTAATGGGCTCATAAGATATTTTGGCTCATGTGGAATAATTGATTGGCATTCTAGCCTTATTTAGATCTCACGCTATTCGTGATCTTTTGACCAGAACTGTAATGGGTTTAAATTGCAACAATATTTTTCAAATCTTTGCCTGATATCATCAAATAATTCTGTTGGGGATTCTATTAGTTCTTTTACAAATTCTTTATTTTTTATCCTTACCACTATTTTCAAATTTATGATTGGCAATCTTCAATGCAGGAATATTTATTTGATCATCTTCATGTCTCAAAGAAATTTTATGTTTCCAAAAATGAAGAGGTTCATATTTTGTGAGGAATAGATAATCGAACAACACATCATCTTCTAAGTCATTGTATTCAATGAAATCTATAACAAACATTTTACCCATTATTTCAATATGTACATCCTGAGCATACCTCCCCATCTGAATTCGTTCTCCATTAATGGCATAACTACGAGGTAAGTCAAGCCTCGACTTCTAGAATTCTAGAGGAATTGCATTTATTTTTGCAAGAGATCTTGAGGAACTAGTATCCACAAATGCATCCGTAGGAATTTTCTTAAATCTTGGAAAACAAAAAATATTCCTAATATAATTGCCATTATTAGCCAACAATAAAGAACATGCCTTATCTTTACTTTTATGTGTTTTTTTTCTACTATTTTTGTTATTATCTTCACTTTCCTTTGTTGTATATTTCTCTTCCTGAGAGCTCAACTACTTGACTACAAACTACTCAGCTGTAAGTACAATATCCTTAATTTCTCCCACTATAGAAGAAATATTTCTCATTTCTTTAGATTGAGTTTTAACAAGTGTTGTTAAATCTGCAACATCATTTGCTAATAGATCCAATTTCTTGAATATAGCAATTAAATGAACCTTTTTTGGATCATACTTTTTTGTTCTTTTGGAAGAAGAATGCTTAGAAAAACTAGATTTATTCTTCTACCATGGTGGGATTTTATAACCATGATCAGGGTTTGGTGAAGATCTTCTATCCCACTATTTATGTTGCTTCTTAAGCTCTTCTCTGTTTGAAGCTTCTTCATTCTTCGTAAATGTTGATTAACAATATCTCTTCGTTCTTCCCTAGTTCCTGCCATTTTGTAAGGATCTTTGGATTTCTTAATATCTAGTTTCATTTGGACATCCTTCAAGGAATTTTTTAATAATGTGACCAGAAAGTCTTCATCCTCCTCTAATAAGGATGCTTCAAATTTTGAGCTTAAAGAAGAAATCCTTTTGTATTTGTCTTTAAGTTTAACCATATTATATCTCTCAGGAACTATTTCTATTAATTCATACAGATCATCCATTTCTTGAGAAACATCACGAACATTTATCACTTCCCAATCTTGATTGTAGTATTCAAACATTGCATAGACCTTTGTAATAGGATTAAGCTTTTTTGGACAATCTATGGCATAATGAGGTCCCTTACAAATAAAACATTTTGCACCCATAGGGACTTTCTTATTTCTTCTTTTTAGCAAAAATGGTGGAGGTTTTTTAGGAAACTTTCATTTCTGGAAAGGAACAATCTTATATTTTCTTTTGAAACCATATTTGCCATGCTTGCTCCTTTTAAATGTATATTCACCCTCATATCTAGAATCTTTGCTAGGATGTGTGGAACACTTTTTACACTTACATTTCCTTCCACAGCCCTTCTTCTTAAATTGCTTTATATTGGTAAAATATTTTAACTGGTTAATTGGAGGTAAGTCACATAATTCTTTCAAATTACAAGTATAATTATACTCATCATTATTGTTTTGTAATGTCCCTAAAAGGCATTGTTTCTCCAATTTATAACCAATCAAAGACTCAAGTTCAACAAAAGTACACTAGGCTATTGTCTTACCTTTCTTTTTGATAATATAATCTTCATCCCATTCACCCACAAGGAAAATAATTCAAATAATTTTCTTTTGTTGTAACATCTTTAGTTTTATCTGCAATAATCATGTAATTCTCAAAGGCAGGATTATATTCATGAAACTTAGCCAAGTTTTTAAGTTTCATTGCTTGCAACATCTTTTTTAACTCAATAGCTTGGTTCTTTCTATCTCCATATAATAAATTAGTAATCAAAAACTTAAATTGTTCAAATCCAACTAAAAAAATATCATTTTTCCCCATGTCTATCTATTTGACTACTTCCTCAATTATTTGTTCATTTTCATAAATTGTTGTTGTTGGGCCATCATCTGGTAGATTATTCCACTAGTGTCTTAATTTTCCTGACATAAGTCTTACTGCATACAAAACCTTTGTCGTTTATGACCACTGACCAGTTCTATCAAAGATATTCTCTAGAGTATCTGCCCAGGTGTTTATTGTATCATATGGGTCTATTATCTTATCAATATTGAGTATATAGCCTACTGCTGCATATGGCCTTAATTTTTTAGGTTTTGCATTTTTAGACATCAAATATTTCATCTCAATATCAAACTCAACCTTTTTAATAGTTTCCCAAGGTTCTATTTCTTGCAATTGCTTATAATTGTTGAAGTCTAATTCTACTTCTTTAGCAGTCATTTACAATCTCCATAGAATAATCAGACTCTTCAAAGATGTCAGTATCAATTGTTATCTCAATAGATTCTTTCTGAAACTAATCATCATCTTTAGATTCTTTGTTAGCAAAACCAATTTCATTCATGTAGACTGGTTTTGTATTTTTTGTATTTACATTGAGTTCTTGAAGACAATCTCTTTTTTGCTCCTGATTTGTTGAACTATGTTCTTTTATTGTAGGCATTGCAGTAGTCATAGGTTCCTTAGATGATTTAATTACCATAATTTTCCTTGTATGAACTCCTAACCTTGTTTCTTGTTTCTTTTCTTTATTTCTCGCGGTATCTTGGTTAGGTTGTGTCTTCCTCATTTACCTTGCTACTAGCCTATATTTTTCTAGCTTTTTAGCCACTGACTCTATTAAAGCTCTAGATGGTACTTTAGATTGTCTACTTGAATCCATAGTCCTAGCTTTTATGCCTTTCTCGAGATACAAATTTGAAATCTTAATATTTGGAAACTTAACATATTCTTCTTTATCTTCAAACACATTATGAATAATAGATGAAAGAGAAGAACTTGCATTAAGAGATCTTTGGCTTGCCATTGAAGAGTTTTAGGACTTACTGAAACTTTTCACAGATTGTTTCATTGCTACTTTTACCATCTTACGGCTCAACCTTCCATGCCTATCCTTCGGCTTCAACACGAGATTTACGGCCTTACTGCGGCTTCACAACTACTTTGTGTCTTTACCTTCGATCATTCAATCTTCACACTCTTATTATGGTTACCAACATATGAATCTTAATTCAAACATTCACTATGACCAAATCTTAATAGAACATGAATTTTTTATTACACATGCATTGCACATGACTTTGTAGCTTTGTGTTGAACCATAGCTCTGATACCAATTTAGAATGAACAAGATTGACACACAAAAGCTCTGATACCAAATTAAAAGTGATACACCAACACTAGCAATCATTAATGATTTGATACCAGACAAGAATACATGGAAGCAAGGCAATAACAAAGATTTTCAGAAATGGGCAAATAATTTCATTAACTCAAAAGATATTACATATATGCATTGACATTATCAAATTTTTGATTACCAAGATCGCTCAAAGTGCAAGGTAAGAGCATATGTTTGATATGCTATCAACCAGATTTCTAGACTTAATGACTCTAGACAATATGAGAACTCAACCTATTAAACTCTATGCCATATATATATATGTATATATATTTCATGTATATATGTTAGTCGATGTTATTGTAATTGTATATGATTAATTGTTTGGAGGTAGTGTTATATATATACAATGTATATATGTATAGGTATATATATATTGATATACGTGTATGCAATATTGATGTGATGGCAACACCCATACAATTGTATTTATATATATAATTATACATATGTATATATGTACATATATACATGTGCGATATTAATTTGGAAATAAGTGAATATAAGTTTATGCATTCAATATCGAATGACACATTCTATGTAAACGTATAAGTTTATATATACATATTATATATATAGCATGTTAAGTTATTTATATATATGTATAATAGATATATACCATACAAATATATATTATAGATATATTATAATGTTTGAATAAGCATTGATTATATATTAAGCACATGATATAGTGTAAAGGGCATACTATACATGTTATAATGTAGAGAGCATATCTTAAACAATGTAAAGCGCAACAATAATGACTAGTGCACAATATGACAGCGTTGTGAGCATTTCATAAAGTATTACCATGCTTTGGAAAATACACGCATCACTATGTAAGGTGCATGAAAATAATTGGCAAGACATAGTCAAATGTATTGAAGGTAATTTGAAAGACATTAAAAAGCTTTGATTTGGTCTTTAATTTGAAACACCAAAATAGCACACATGAAGTATATGTGGCACCAAATTATGAATAATTGCATTCCTTTAGAAGTCTATTATGAGAGCTCTGTTCAATGATGGAGGCCAAATATGAATGAGTGAATTAGTCAAATTGAAGCTAGCAAAGAGAGAGTCGACCTGTGAGAATAATTACCTTGCATATCTTAATGATATTCTTGTTGTCCATGATATAAGTGACTAGTTGTGCAGTATTGTTGAGTCTTTGTTTGTAAATTTGCCACCTTTTTTTACCTTGTTGAATCAAACCAATTGATCTGAGAAGTGTTAAGCATTTAGTTGTTGATTTTTGTGTGTAAATAGAGGCATGCTTTACCTCAAAAGGACACACATATCTACACTCTGGTATTATTTTCTAAAGTATAGCTCTATACTTCTAAGTTTCGTGAGGGATTTAGTGAGAGGTTTTGTAAGAGTTTTAGAGAGAGATTTTGTGAGAGTATTTGGGAAAAGAAGTGTCGTTGCTAAGTTGAAAGTTGATTTGAGGAGACTAAGTTTGGGAACCAACCAGTACAAATTAGACCTTAGCATTTATAGACATGTGGAATCTTACTCTTTTATGCTTTGGATGTCTTTGGAATGATTCTATGCTTTCCTTGTTTTGATTGGAAATCATGATATGTTATTAGGGAAAGGTTATTTACTACTTATGTGAAATTGAAAGTTACTTGTTATTTCTAGTTTTGGAATCTCTATTTCTTGAGTGTTTGTACATACTCCATATTTAGGAGTGATTGTTTATATCAATATTAAATACTATAATAGAGTGAAGTCTATATAGCTAAAGCTAATTTTTGAAGTTAGGTTATGGAAACACTTGTTTAACCTACTAGATGAGTCATAGTAAACTTAAGAGTATATAGGTTATTCCTAGGATTAGGTTGAATCCAACAAAGGGGATATCCTATGTATAAAATATGAATGGTCATAACAAATCAAGCTAGAATGGTGGATGAGCATGTGGTGTCCATTTTGAATTACGGGTGATGAATACTATGGCCAAAGTGGTGTAAATTTCCACTGGTTACATTGTGTTACCTTTTAGCATGCTATTCTAGGATTGTCATACATGTAGAATATAGACATTGTGTGGTAAAGTTCTAGAGTAAGAGAGGGGGATCAATGCGTGCAAGACCCCAGGTCATGGAGGATCAAGATGTGAGAGGCTGCCCTAACTTACCTCAACTAAGTGTAATGTTAGGAAATGCAAGGTGAGAGTGATAGGACTGTGAGGCCTCTCAATCACTTTGCAGACCCAAAATGTAAGAAGGGGCTAGGCGAGCCAGTTTTTAGGTCTAACACTATGCCTCAGGAAGCTCTTTATGAGGATGAAAGTGTGGTCTATGGACATCAGTGTAGTGTGCTAGTGTCTCCAAAGTGCGTTGGCATCCATACAACCATACAACAGTGAAGACAAGGTCAAACCAGGAAAAACTAGCTAACGGTCTAGCTAACTAACTAAATGGCTAGAATGATGCAATCAAGTAAATGAAATACTCTCTAATATTATAAAGAAAAAAGACAAGAGTAAGAAGAGTAAGAAGGATCTCACCTAGGAATTCATTCGCCAGCTAATTCCTCGAATAGCACGTGCTCCTACACACAACAAGAGAGGAAAATGTTGGGTGGCTGCATAGGGGCCTACCTTAGTCAGACCCACGTTTAGGTGTTTCCACCTCCAAAGACAACCAAGAAAATGAGATAAAGGAAACAACGTAATGAAGAGCACAAAAGCACTACAAAACAGTAAAGTGCTAACTCAACCAAGTGATAAAGGAGAGGAGAGGGAAGCTTACCACCTCCAACAAGAGCACTCAAGGCTACTTAGGGGAGAAAATGAGAGTACTCGAGCCTCTGTTGCAATGGTGTGGTCCCAAACTTGCTCTACCAAAGTGATGGAGTGTTGCTTTGGCTACAAGTGGAATGCTTGTATGCTTGGAGTGAGTGAAAGTGGGTTTGTAGAGTGGTATAATGAGTGCTTGAAGTTGTGAAGAAACTATATCCGTTAGAATGCATGTTGAAGGGATGAATTTGAAGGAAGAATGAAAGAAACAACCATATTTGGGTCAGTTGGCCGAAGGGGGTATTACAACTTCACCTCTAATGAGAAGAGTAATGCCTCTGTAGGTTCAGCCATAGGAATTTGCTAGGGATGTAAGGGTGTTGTGCGGACGTCTGCACGCCGCGTGGGCGTCCCCGATAGAAACGCCTCCACCAACACTCAAAAATAAGTGCCAAGTGTGATGCAAGCAGCGAGCTTAGGTGGAATTAATCCTACGAACTTTGTTTTCTAAGGTGGATAAAGGCAAAAAGGGGATTTGCACATGGGGTTCAAATTCACTCATATACATCTAGATATGTAGGTCACAACACCAAGCTCAGGATTGGTTAGTATTTTGAGGTTTCTAGACCAAAGCTTTTTGTTGAAGGGTAGGGCCATCTTACCATATGTGGTAGATGTGCAAGGGATTGCACTAAGTCCATGGATGGGAGAAAATCACTTGAGTGATGCTTCTCCTCTCAGTCGGAGAGCCAAGATTTTAAGGGCGATTTCCTAGATCATTTGTATTTCTAGTGCCAATGAATCTCAAATGAGTTATGTATGTGTAGACACCTAAATTTGGACACTTAATTTATCCAAATTTATCCTTTTTCGTTTAAGCATCCCTTTATCCGCATTAATTAATTAATACTGCTATTATTTAATTAATATCTTTAATTCTACCAAATCCCTAAGGTATTTAATCAATAATACCTTATCTCTTTAATCCTCCTTCCACCAATTAAATTAAATAAATATTTCATTTATTTAATTCCTCCTCATGTCACATCCTCCATCATTTTTATCTAATCTTAATCCTTCTTCTAATCTCATCATTAGGATGTGCACATGCCTAATCCTTGATTAGGAGGTGTCACATCCTCCAACTTTTGCAAGTTGGCCTCTAATCTTTCTTAGCCACCTAACCCTCCTCTAATCCTTCACTTAACTAGCCTAATCAACCTCTCAAGTTTTTAATTCCTTTTATCCTTCCAAGGAATATTAAATTCATTTTCTCTTCCCATGTGATCTTTGACTTGTCACATCAAGTCACATGTGAGATCAACCCTCTTCTAATCTTCATTAATTAGTCTAATCAAGTACTTGCACAATCCTAATCACTTAATTGAGTCAATCTTATTAAATGCTTTTCTTTTTGACAAGGCATCTCCATTCCCCATGTGAATTTTAATTCACATTTAATCCCCCAATGCATTTAAAGGAATTTTAAATTCCTTCTCTCATCCCATGAGAATATTTGAGGAATTTTTAATTCCCCACTTGTCCTTTCACCCACATGGGGACAAGTACCTTCTTTATGAGGAGATCTTGTCCAATCCCAAGGTACTTTGTACCCCCTCCATGTCATGTACTTCTCTTACACCTCATGTCCACCTCATCTTTCTTAAGCCTCTCCCCATGCCACATGTCAAGATGTGAGGGCTTGTGAGTTCTCAACTCACCTTGGCCCTACATCTTGATCATTGGTGGCTCAATCTTGGCCATCCATTTCCCTAGAGATTTCCAAAATCTCTATAAATCCCCCCTCTTTTCTCTCATTTTGGGGAGATTATTTTGCTAGCCAAACTCTTGCAATTTTATTTCTCAATCTACACTTAGTCATTTTCATGTTTTCATCCACTTGCACCCATCCTCACAACATCATTTAGCTTGCATCTTGTGCCATCAAAGGAGCATACACATCAAAGATCGAAGGGCCAACCAAAGGATCGATTCAACGCAAGGTATAAACTTTCATTTGTTGCTTTTATCTTGTGTTGTTTCCAACTTAGGCTAATCTTGAGGTGTAGGTTGTTTTGGTGTTTATTTGCACTCTTTAGTTTGCTGCTCGTTTTCTAACGCTTACATTCGACCTATCACAGTATGAATCTTGTATCTATTTCTTTGAAAGATGGAAAATGTATTTTGTATCTAGTTTATGAAATCATTTATTTGGAAAGATTGTACATTTCATTGAATGAGATGAGAAAAATGAATTATTGCTATGTCAAATATGCATATTATCTTGTTTTGAAAAGAAAATTGTATCGCTATGTGTTTGGAAATTTAGTTAAAATTCACTTGTGGTAAAACATAGGAGAAATTATTGAGTTGAGCAATGGGCATGTTACAATAACTGAATATTTAAAAAAATGGATTGAAGCCATTCTTATGACCTACATCACTGAAAAAAATTTAGTAAGTTTATCTTGAACTACATCATATGCTAGGTGTTAGCCTCCACAATGATTCAATAACTAATCCTTTACGACCATGATTCAGAGATTGGACATCTAACCTGAACAACTATTTCATTCATCATGAAGGTGCATTTAACTTGTCAACGCAGGGACATAAACTTGAAATGGGCCAGCACTGTATGTGCACTAGGGGCTCAAGTAGTCATTGCATTCTACAGCTAAGAAACACAATACTAAAAGTAAATTGCTTGAAAGGAAATAAAGCAAATGTTGATCATCAACCAACAACTTGAAATGCAGAACAAGAATAAAGATCTGGGCGAATAGACAAGAAACTACTCTACCTGCTTTGGTTGCAGGAACAAACACAAAATGGACTTCTAGTGGCTGCAGGAACAGTCAATGCTAGATTTTGAACTAAGTACAAAACAGGAAATAATAAATAAACTAATTACTCTAAAGAAAGGATTACTCACCAAGTGGGCCCCCTTGGATGAGTAACCACTAAGACTAATACAAACTCAAATGCTTAAATTTAGACTATCATCTCATTCATTGGAAAATATGTAGATAGAGTAGCAACATGGTTGTATTGAAAATGGAGAATGCTTAATACAACATTGATATCATGTAACAACAACAATCAAGAACTAAGAACCCCCAAGAAGAGGATTCAAATCCTTATTTAAACTACCAGCTAAACAAGGCGGTTGACTCCCACTAACTGAGAGGACGCCACTTAGGGAAAATGAGGAAAAGAGTGGCAGAGTGGTTACATTTGTAGGGAATCCAGTCAGACATACATGCCTAAACGTGGACTCAACATTGCAGTAACACCCGTTATTGCTCCATGCCATAAATACAAGGCAATTACAATTGACTGTCATGGGGAATCTACTGTCGTCATCCTTCAGTTGACTCCTTTGAATGATTCCCTTGCATGACCATCTGACGGTTTCCTTTCTCAACTTAGCATCCATAAATTATGTCCTGCATAGCAATGCTAGTACACATAATAATTGCACATCTAAAATCACCTTAAAGAACATTCATCAACCATACGCAAAATTAACATAGATAATCCACATAATATGCCAATGTCATTAAAACTTCACATAGATAAGGTTAAACCCAATGTTGATGGTTTGAGGGAAACATTATGCAAATATTAACACTTAACTACTAAAGTTCATGACACTGTCAACAAACAGACTATAAATTCTACCCAAAATTTGACCAAAAACTAGGCTCATCATTCCCCCCCAACCTAACATCTTGTTGGTCCTCTAGCTGTGGAATGGCTATTCTTTTGTTTGGTCAAAGCTTTGAAGTTCACAATTGCAAGTTTTCCAACATTAGTGGTTGCAGTATATGAGTCTGGATCCCAATAAAATCCTCCTAATCTATCAAATATGTTCCATATTTTCCTTTCTCCAACAATATCATATTGGTAGAATTTGTAATTTGGTACTGGCCACATGAGAATGGGTGGTTGGAAAGTAAGGGGAAGCAAAAATCTCCCCTCTATTCTACCAATCTGCATATACATGTAAATTCGCTTCAATGTTGTAACATAATTGTGAATAGAATGGGGCTCAACTTGCTTAAGCTCATCTGTTAAACTATTCCATCGTTGGGACAAGTATCCTCTTACAAGCTCCTCTTTTGCTATTTCTTTGACCTCATACTCAGTGTAGACTACTTCAATCCAGGGCATGATTTTGTTAGCATAGCTTGGTCTAAGAAGCATCCTAAGCTACTCTCTGTGAATATCCCTTGGGTGGCTTGACTTAGCCTTGATGGCTAAGGGAATGTTAGATTTCATTTTCTTATAAGCATTTTTCTTCTCACCCCAACTAATCTCCTTTTGTACCCAAGACATAAACACTCTCAGTTGAATATCCCCAACATATAGCAACGAGTTCCAATCATGATCCTGTGTGACAACATAATTGTGCAAATAGAATTCACACAACAAATTTTTCATCTCAGGGGAAACAATCCTGTAGGAATTGAAGAATTCGGTAGGAGTTTCAATGGAGGGGTTTAAGTCTGAAACAATTTTTGACAACTTGAAAGAGAGATATTTCTCTTTCAAGTGCAAGGCATAAACCCTTGGAGGAGCTATGCATTCTAGAATTTGTGGCACCAGGGTTACAATGTCATCTACTTTCTTCTTCAAAGTAGCAATCTCCTCATTTTTCTCCTCAATAACCTCATCCTTCTCTTGGATTTCCTTTTTCAGTTTCTTCTTTTTCCTATTTCCATTCCTCCTCCCTCCTTTCTATTTCTTCCCATAAATTTAAAATTGTTGCATGAATCATAAAATTAGGAGGGTTATGAATTCCTACCAATGTTTTTGTCGAGGGCTACTCCCCATACGGTACTATTTGCATGAACTCGGGCTGTCCAATTGTCTATGGATGTGGGGTAACTATTTCTTTGCCCCCTTTTTGTTGTAGGACCTCTTGTTTCTGTTCCAAGCTTTGCTTTGGCTCTTGTTTTTCTTCCTACTATGGCCGCAAGAACTCCTACTCCTATTCTTGGTTTTGTTGTAGGACCCCCTGCTCATCCTCAAATTCCTCTACGATATTAGCAAGGTCTACCAGTGTTACTTTTGTTGCCTTCCCAAATGTATCCTCTTCTTTTTCAACATGCTCTTGTTCCATTAGAGCTTCAATGTCCCCATGTGATGTCTCATCATGCCCAAGGCTTTCCTGTGAAGGCGTACAAAAAGTTGGCCCAGCTGGTTTTGACTTCCTAGAGGTGCTTTTATGTTTTCCCTTGGCTGCAAGATGAATAAAGTTGACCTTTCTCTTCCTAGCACTCGTCACCTCTTTCTCTATAAGTTGTGTTTGGCCTTTTTCTTTTTATTTTCTTGTTTCAACCTCTTTCTTCCATTCCCTAGTTCTTATTAGGGTTTGCAAGGGGACATCGTCATCAGAATTAGATGAGCTTACTTTTTTTGAATGCTTTGTTTTAGAGGAACTAATGTTTATGGCTCCTTCTGCAGCTGCAGGGGGATTCATACTAGAACTAGCACTACAAGTTGAAGCATGAGGGGTGGCTTTAGCTATGCTTAATCTTCTGCTAGACCTATGAGATTGAGGTATAGCCCTAGGTGGAAAGTGCTCAACATTGACAAACTCTTCCTGATGGTAATTTTGATTAACTTTAACAAATTCTTCCCAAGTCATTCCAAAAGCATCATGCAAAGATTTCTTAACTAGCAATTTAATCAAGCAATGGTGGGAAACAAAATTATCCCTACCATTTTGTGTTTCAGTTGTCATGATGGAGAGAAGATTGTATAGGACATTGGGCACGTTCATTCTCCTTCTATGCCTCATGTGGCTCAAGAGCTTGAAACGTATTGAATGCAAGTTTGAAAAACATCCCTCATAGGTGATATACCTTATAATGTAGATGACTACCTACTTCCATGGTTCAAGCAGAGACATTCTTTTTGTGCCCTGCTTGTCTATGCTAATTGGCGGGTTGCCATGTACTGTAAATTCTGCTCTGGCCGACCTGGCATCCCTAGAGGCAGGGTAATGCTCTCCATCAATAGGTAACCTCGAAACTTCAGGTATTCTCTCCTCGATTGCCACAACTTCTAACCCTTTTATCGTGGCCTTGCCTTTAGAGAATGTTTGAGCGAATTCAAGTGTAATGCCTTCATCAAAGCTATCCAACTTCATGAAATAATCAAACCATCCACAACATTGAAATTTTTCCAGGAATTGTGCATCTTGCAACAAAACATCATGAACTGAGGACTCATTCTGAATTGAGCCACCTCCCATTGTCTGAAATCGCTGTCACTCTGCAAAATTCCTTTCCTCCTGCAATTCCTATCTGAAATCCAACACCTTTCTCCTAAATTTTCACTGCCAGTGTCAACTAAATTTCCTTCTTTGTCTTTGCTTTTTACCATTTACTACTTATAACTCAAGACTACAACGGGGCAATTAAGGAATTATGGTGAAAAAAAAGGTGATAAATGAGAGCAAAATTGGCAGCTCAGTTAACATCACTTCACACATGCGAGCTAGATTTTCAAATCATCTTATTTAAATTTTTCGACATATCCAAATTATGACTTGACACATGGGTAGTATATTTGCTTTTTTTTATTCCCCCTAGCCTAAATTTGGACATGTGAGGAGTAGTGAATTGACAAGTACTGGCATATTATGTAATCGCCTATAGTAACGTGCCATGATTAAATAAATGCACTTAGAAGGTAATTAAGATATGAGAACTACCATGTACATACCTGAGTGTGTGAAGGATGCGGTACAAAGATCATGGAGAGAAAGTACCATTTTTCCTTTTTTAGAAATAATTGAGCAATTAATGAAAGTGAAGCGAAGTGAGGCAGAATGAAATGACGGAAGAGAGAGAAAAGGTGATACAGATGGGCGGATGGGTAGATGGGTGAAGAAATGAATTTCCACTAGAGTGGAAATCTTTATTATGAAAAGTACGTTCCTTAATTTAACCAAAAGGTGGGACGCGAGGTCCACCGCTTTCGACTGCAGGGAGCTCTTGTGCTGAACGTTGGGTGAATTGTTGCAGGAACTCTTCCTTGAAGGTTGGATTATGATATAATCTAAGATGATGACCACTAGAAAGTAACTTGAATCAGATAGGGTCAATGGTGATGAGTTGAAAAACTCCATTAGAAAAGACCTTAGAAATGTCGTACGGTCCTAGCCACCTAGTCTGCAATTTTCCTACATCATCCTGCTGCTTTGAGTCATATAATAATGCCTAGTCACTTGGCTAAGACTTATGCTCCTTATCATGCCATCTCATCATCTAATTCTGCACTACTTCAGTGTGGTGCAAAGCTAGCCTTCTCATCTCATCTAAAGTTTTTAGCTACATGACTCCCTCTTTTTGTCCTAAGACTATTCCTATGGCATAATCAGAGGCATCTGTATAAATGTAGAAAGGGGTCTCCCAATTAGGTCCCTTCAAAATAGGAGCATGGGTCAAGGCTGCCTTTAAATCAGAAAATGCTCTATGATGGTCTTCTGTCCATTGGAATTCAACATCTTTTGTTAGGAGAGTGTATAATGGCAAGGGGAAATGGTCTTTCTTAGTGGCAGTGTTAAGTTCTTTGTAATCAACACAAGCTTGCCACTTCCCTCCCTTCTTTGGCATGATTACTAATAAATACATCCACTGGCTGTCTGAAATAGGATAGATAAATCCAACAACTAACAATTTTTGCAACTCTGTTTTAACATTTTTTCTCAATGTAGGGTTGATTCTTTGTTGAGGCTTCCCTACTGGTTAACAATCATCTTTGATGTAGATCCTATGAGTGAAAAGCTTAGGATCCAGTCCCTTCATATCATGATAGTCCCATGCAAATGCATGCTGATGAGACCTCATTAAGTTTTCCAATTGCAATTGTTGTTCTTCACTTAACTTGTTATTAATATTCAAATATCTTCCTTCAGATACCTGTATTTGAATAATCAATTCTATCATAGTTGTTTCACTAACACACGGTACCTTGAGTTCATATGGTAGCATGGTATGGAATATGCTTGTTGCTGTAGGAAGTTTATCTGCAGACAAAGTGGCTACAGGAAGAGTGGTTGCAGGAAGTTCGTCTGCAAGCGGAGTGGCTGCAGGAAGAAATGGCAGAACATGAAGTATTTTCACTAGATTAGCAGAACCAGATGATACTTCCCCAACTTCACAATGGTTATGGATTATACTAGATAACAATTCATCTTCATCTTGAAGCTACAAGAAAGGACTTCTACCTAGCACCATGAGTTGCGCCATTAAGTTAACTTCCTCGGCTTCCTCACCAACATGTGGCCATAGAGAGAAAATCATGAAATATACTAGATTGTCCCAAGAGTCTAGAATTACCACAAGGTCTTCTACTATATCATCAGGCTTCATAGTAGAACTATTAGCAAGTTGCAAGATAGTAGGAGTAGGTCTTATGCTCGCAACGTTTGGTTGTTGCAGGATGTCCTTAGTCATCACATTGATTGTCGCCCCTAAATCACTCAGGGAACTCTTTACTTGAATCCCGTGGATAACAACTGCTACTATAGGATTATCTAGAAAATTGTACTTGGAAATGGTCACTTTTCCAAGCATGATGTCAGCAAGCTGTCTCATCACATGGATTGTAGTCAAGTCCTTCTTCTTCCTTCCTGGCTTCTTGAGGCATTCTTCCTTGATCACCTTGCCATATATAGGAACATTTTTTATGGCCTGAAATAGGGGTATCTGGACACATATGTGTTTCAACTACTCCAAGATGTCAAAAGTTGTATCTTCCTTGTCTTCCTTATGCTTGGCAACTTCTAATTTCTGAGGAAATGGTGGCTCTCGTGCAGTCTTCCTGGTTGTAACTGGTTTAGGAATTTTAGGTACGACTGGCTGAATGAGATCATTCAGAGGTTCCTCTTCCTCTTCCATAGGTAGCTCAATGATGATGGGTGTCGAAGGAGTTGGTACAATAGTTCCTAAATGTAGATGGATGTTACTCATACTCACAACACATGCAGGAAATTGATTTGGATCAGCAAAATATACTAGCTATTGCTATGGTTTGTTATTTGGGTTTAGTGTGGGCTGAGCTAGTAGTTGAGTAGGTTTGGGTGCATTGGAGCTTGAATTAGCAGGTGGAGGCGTTATAGCAGACTGTTGGGGTTGAAAAGATGGTTGCATGCAACTGGCTATTTGGTTTGGCCCAAAAAAAGATAGTGGATTTGGTGACATACCTTGTCTTGGAGCCTAAGGCTTCCTTTGTGCATCAAAGTGGACTTGTTCTTCCTTAGTTTCAAGTGGAATCCTACTGTCAATGTTAGCTACCATCTTGCATCTATAGTCCTTCTTTTGTCTGTAATGAGGGCAATATTCTGCCAACATTACCTCTGCCTCCTCATATTTGTCTTTGGCCTGAAGTGTACCCAGCTGAGTAGCTAGATTGTTTGTAACATCCTGCTTGAAATCTGCCAACAGATTAGTAATCTCCATCCTTAAAACTTCACTAGTAGATGACTTACCCATAGAGGGTTCGTAAGCTCTCCCTTTCCTTGAAGCTGATATGTAATAGTTCTGACATATTTTCTTGATATCTTCCCAAGGAACTTGAGTGATCTCTTCTCGCCATTAGGCCCAAAGCATCAAGGTAACTCTTATTGATTCCCTTCAATAAAAGTAGTTTATGTGATTCTTCATTGAGTGTCTAGTGTGGAGATTCCTGCATGCAGAGCATAAACCTTGAAATGTAATCTTCCAAGCTCTCATCTTCCTTCTACTGCATCCTAAAGACATCGCTTCCTCACATATCATTTCCCTTGTAATATTCCTTGTATTTCCCAAGGAACTTTGTCTTTATGTCCTCCCAAGTTTCCACAGTGTCTTTGCTTAAACTCATAAACCATCCTAGTGTAACTTCTTTTAAAGTGGTAGGAAATAACTCAAACCCAGGATAATCGACAGTACATTCATAACTTTCGTAGAGCATGTCAAACTCAAACAAGAAGGTATCACCCATGTTTTCTTGATGAATTCCCAAGGAAAAAGGGTTGACAATTTGGTTTTGATCTTCAGTGGAGGCTTCAGAACTAGTCAAATCAGGATATGCATCAGCAAAAAGGAAAATGGTTCTTCTTCTTCTTCATTTCTAGGTAGATTTGGAATCTCAACTAGTTGTGGTATCAACTCAACATTAGCTATTTCACACAAAGAATGAGCAAACTAATAGTAGATCATTACTCGTCTAAGCAAGGGGTATTCTAAGAACAACTCAAGAGAAGTGCTAAAGAGGAGAAACTACCAATGACTCTAAGGAACTTCCTACTTTGACACCATCCCTGACAACAACGCTAAAAATGTCGGCCTCCACAATGATTCAATAACTAAGCCTTTACAGCCATGATTAAGAGATTGGACATCTAACCTAAACAACTATCTCATTCATCAAGAAGGTGCATTTAACATGTTAACCCAGGGACGTAAACATGAAATGGGCCAGCACTGTATGTGCACTAGGGGATCAAGTAGTCATTGCATTATACAACTAAGAAACACAATACTAAAAGTAAATTGCTTGAAAGGAAATAAAGCAAATGTTGATCATCAAATAACAACTTGAAATGCAAAACAAGAATAAAGATCTGGGTGAATAGACAGGAAACTACTATGCCTACTTTGGTTGCAAGAACAAACATAAAATGGACTTCTAGTGGTTGCAGGAACAGTCGATGCCAGATTTTGAACTAAGTACAGAACAAGAAATAATAAATAAACTAATTACTCTAAAGAAAGGATTACTCACCAAGTGGGCCCCCTTGGATGAGTAACCACTAAGACTAATACAAACTCAAATGCTTAAATTTAGACTATCATCTCATTCATTGAAAAATATGTAAATAGAGTAGCAACATGGCTGTATTGAAAATGGAGAATGCTTAATACATCATTGATACCATGTAACAACAACAATCAAGAACTAAGAACCCCCAAGAAGAAGATTCAAATCCTTATTTAAACTACTAGCTAAATAGGGCGGTCGACTCCCACTAACTCAGAGGACACCACTTAGGGAAAATGAGGAAAAGATTGGTAGAGTGGTTAAGTCTATAGGGAATCCAGTCATATATGCATGCCTAAATGTGGACAAGGTGGTTGCAATTAACTATTGTGGAGAATCTGCTATCATCATCCTTCAGTTGACTCCTTTGAATGATTCCCCTGCATGACCATCTGACGGTTTCCTTTCTCAACTTAACATCCATAAATTATGTCCTGCATAGCAATGTTAGTACGCATACTAATTGCACATCTAAAATCACCTTAAAGAACATTCATCAACCATATGCAAAATTAATATAGATAATCCACATAATATGCCAGTGTCATTAAAACTTCACATAGATAAGGTTAAACCCAATGTTGATGGTTTGAGGGAAACATTAGGAAAATATTAACACTTAACTACTAAAGTTCATGACACTGCCAACAAACAGAATATAAATTCTACCCAAAATTTGACCAAAAACTAGGCTCATCACTAGGTATGGTGTTCCCCTTTCTATTGTCACAATTAATGGTTGTACTTTCAAGAACCAAGATGTCTGAGAACTATGCAAAAAGTATCATATTCAACATCACTTCACCACTCCTTATTATCCCTAGGGTAACAGTCAAGTGGAGGCATCAAATAAAACCATCATAAAAATCTTAAAGAAGATCATTAATGACGTTGGTCGTGAATGGTATATATAGTTGAACCCAACCCTATGGGCTTACCGCACTAGCATCTGTACTCCTACTGGTGCCACACCCTATTCCCTCATCTTTGGTTTTGAAGCCATCCTTCTGATCAAGGTCGAGTTACCATCCTTGTGAGTATCCATGTAACTATTTATTGATGACGAAGATTACCATATTTATAGACTACATGAGCTATAGCTATTAGAAGAGAGATGACAAACTGGATTAGTTCATCTACAGGCCTACCAAAATCGACTATGTGATAGCTACAACAAAAGAGTATGAATTTGACACTTCGATATTGGTGACTTGGTCCTGAAAGAGAACCTGAAGAATCAATTGGATAGAGAAATACTAGGAAAATTTGAACCTAATTGATTGGGTCCTTACATTATCACTATAACATATGGATCTAATGCTTATCAACTAGCTACTCCTAAAGGTGAATCATTACCTGATCCTATCAATAGCATGCATCTTCACAAGTACTATGTACAACTTTCGTAGATCTCAAAAAATTAAAAAAAAAACTCAAAAAAGAAAAGAAAAAAAAAGTAAAGAGAAATAATTCGTCCAATAGTGAAAACTATTTCAGTGGTGCTTTGGATAAGTACCATGGTAAAAGCCTAGAAAACACGCACCATGTGTAGTAAATCATTGCTCTTCCATCTGTCATTATTCTATCATATATTTTATGCATCCATAATAGAATGAGCATAGGATCCTTCATAATAAAACTTCCTCACCCCTCTCATGGCCTAAGAATGGTTGATATTTAGTCTCACCCACTTTCCATATCCATCTTATCCATAATAACTGGTCCTATACCTAACTGGGGGAAATCCTTGACCTAGATTTTTAGATGAGATATTTGACATGGAATTAGAGGATATTATCACAATCACCTACCATAATCCAAGTTTCATAATAAACTATCCATAAGCCATAATAAGATTTACACCCATCACAATCCACTTTTCATAATAATTTTTCCTTTGTTGAGAATGACACTTTGATCACACACAAACATAATATCCTCCAAAAAACAAAGCTTAATAAATCACAAAACAACTGAAAAAACTAAAAAACTAGCATTCAACTTGGTTGATCAATTGCCCACTTATCTATCAAAAAAATCTATGTATCTTTATCAGCTATCAATTGTCTTATATAGGTTGTTGCATCCTCAAAAACAAACTAGATATCTTATACAAGATGTTTCATCCCTGAAAACATACATAATCCTTTGAATCCCATCTACAAACACTCATTGTTGGTAAGAAGATCTAAATATCTATTGACTTGTTTGGTCTATTTAGTATTATCTTTTTATTTGATTTATCTTTTGTCATGTGCCTATGCTACTCAATGATATCCATAGGTGATTAGATGACCAAGTATGGATCATGATTATTTCTATTGATTTCTATTTACGATTTTTCTTGATAATATAACTGGGGCAACTAAGTTTCTTGTGTGTGATTGAGGTTTCATTTGACATATCCATAACATCCTATGCAAGTTAAAGGTCAGCTAATTCTTTCTTGCATTACAATTAACATGCTTTGTATACTTCCTCACATATTCCAACAAGGTTCTATTGTCACTAGTATGAGTCATGAAACTACTTGTCTGATGTGTCTTAGTCTTGACAATGGATAATGATGTCACCAAGGTTTGTCTCAACTTGGTGTACTTATATCCACTTGTCATATATCAAAAATCTTTAGAGAAGCAGAAATAAACAACACCATCATAATTCATGCTTTGGTGTGCATATATCTGCTTGTCACATAACAAAAGGCCCTATGATGATAATCAAGCACTAATGAAAGCTCAAAATACATCTTACTAATCACAGATCAATCTTGATCCATTTCATTGATCTCACTTCTCATGGCTTGGATGGATGGTCCATCTAACCATTCTTCACTTCATATTACCTATTTCCTCTTGCTAAATTTTTTTTCATCAGTCTCTATAGTCATTCTGATGGCGTGTTATGACACACAAAAACAAATGCATCAACTACATCATCTTGCATCCATAATCATGTTATATCTCATATACATCATCATTTGCATGTTAAGTCATTCATATTGCATAAAAAAAAAAGAATTTCATCACATTTTATAGAATCATCATCAAACATAACATCATATTAAGCATGTCATAACATCTCATAAGCATATAATACCATCATGTATATAGGTCATATAAACATATTAATCCATCATAAATAATAAACATTAGATATCCATACACAACATCATATGTATATAAGCATAAATCAAAGGCATCCATCCATCCTACATTAGCATAACATACATCATAGACCCATATACACATCATATAAAAACCATCACATAAACATAATACATAACATAAGACCGCATCATAAAAACATGTAAATAAAGCATATAAACATCATATAGTCATTGTAAAAAATGATGCATCTCATATATATATATATATATATATATATATAAATCATGTCATAATACAAAACTAGAATGTCTGTAAAACATGAAGCTTGTAGGTATTGAGAAAATGTGTCTCAACCTTGCAATAACATAAGTTACTATTGATACATAAGATATTGTTCATTCAACGATGACGAGGGGCGTGGGGGGGATCCAGCCCCCCACGAGGGGTTCAGGGGGATCATCCCCTCGGCTGGGGTCCAAGGGCAGTGTGCCCTGGCAAGGGCTTGGGGGAAGCACCCTCGAAAGGAAAATTTTATTTATATTTTATTATTGTAAATCTGGACTATTCACCATCATGTCTCATATTTAATGCCCGATATTTTATTAGCTTGACTTGCCCTAAAAGGCAACCCTATTTTATGAGGGCATTGTATTACAGTTGTGTATTGCGATGTATTTTGAGAGTTTGATAATGGTCATGTTGTCTCAGGATCTCTGAGTGGTGATACTCCTGTGAGAAGCTTGCTCTACAAGTGTATTGTAATCTTTATGATTTATGAATAATATATTGGGCGACTTTTGGAATGTGAGGTTTTTTTCTCCCAAAAGGGTTTTCCCCATGTAAATCATTGTGTTGTGGTATGCATGATATTTATGTCTATTTCTATTTAAGTTTTTGTAACTATTAAAGATCTATAAAAGTTTTGCATTATTCTCCTCTCAAGATTAGTGTAGGAAGTTGTTCCTCTACCTTAGCTTCCTTACATCGGGCTCAATCAAAATATACATAAATGTCTATATACATAATCACTTAGGCTAGCCTAAATTGCCCCTGTCCTCTATGGGTGATGGCATATCCTGCCTATGTCCTGATGGCCCTAGCTGGTCCTGCGAGCTATCCAGGGCCATGGTGGTGGATAAGGTGACCTCCTAGGTTCTAACACCCCATCGTTGTTGTCCGCCTAGAATGAGATCTCCTATGAGATATGCTCTACATATCACCCAATGCTCCCTGCGATGGTGGAACTGCATCCTCATACAACTCTTTATAATACTCAATCTCCCGACCTACATGAGATAACATACGTACAAAATCAACACTCGATCCACCCATAGTGTCTATAAAACTCACAAACTACTAGTCAATCCTCTATGCTCTAATAACTATAGTATGTCTCTTTGTAGTAAGTTGTGCTACATGTGCCTACAAAGCCTACACCTTTGCCTAAAACACTAGAATCTAAGCCTAGGTATCATCATCCCCCTGGCCTCAACCTCCTCCTTAAGTATATCTCTGATGACCTCCCTAATAGGGACATCATGCAACCCCTCATCTACTGCCATCTCCTCAACTTAGATATCTTGATCCTCCTCAATAGCCTCCTCCTCCCACACCTCCTCCTCCTCCTTTGAAAGGTGGTAATTTTCCCAAAATCACAAGCAAAACTTTGCCTCTACCTCTGCCATTGCTCCTGCCCCCATCTCTACCTCCACCTCCTCCATCATCCCCTCCATCTTACCTACCTTTGCCTCTCCCCCATCATCTTCCTTACCTCTCCCTCTCCCCCATCATCTCCCCCACCTTTCCCCTTCCCCTCAGTTGACCTTCTTGTCCTCGTCCCAATCTCTCTCAAGGAATTGGTACCCCAAGATCTACGAATGGCGTAGGTTTGTGTTGCAAACACCAGGCATCATACTCTAGTGTAGTCCTTGAATTTGCAACCTCTAAGCAAACACCCCACTAAACTAGTTGTGGCTAATCAAACTCTTGGAAAACTACATGTGGACTTATCATTGGTCCCAAATGCCCAACCTCTTGAGTAGATGAGAAACCATAGATATACCAATAGGAATGCCTTGACACTCCCCAAATTGTAGCAGTACCCACTCCAATAGTTGTCTTTCTCTATGATATGTTGTGACTAGATTATACATCTAATCAGATACCATGTTTGTTGACAATATAACAGATGCTTTGCATCATCATCCCAAGTTGAACATTATTTGTACGACCTCCATGTAATATCGATGAGCAAGTCTATCACATGTTTGCAATAGCCAACATCTTCGACATGCCTCTAAGTAATAGCGTCACCATAGATGAAAACATATGGTAGTCCAACAAGTAGATCTCTCACAACCACTAGTCTAAAAACAATAATATGCTCCAATGCCCACATGTGGAATAGTGTGACTCGATAGCCAATAAAGAAAGCTCCTTTATATGCAACATCATGAAGCTGAAAATACAACATAGCAAGAACACAAGGGCCCGAGGCATAAATTGTGCCTTCATCCATCATGCCCGCTAACATTCAACCACATCCTATTAGAAATCCATGACCAGGCCAATTTGGAACCAAAACACTAGTTATAACACTACAAACGATAACTATCAATCTCTCACATTTATCAAGCAATGCATCCCATCGAATTTTGTACTCCTTGATATCGAGATCGTCAATCCCGAAGCATCTATGCATGGCTACCAATCTAGAATCAGGGTCATAAACTACTCTCTCCATGTGAATCAGGATGCATAGGATGCGCCATACATCCTCTAGAGTCAATGTAGCCTCTCTAATGGGCAGATGGAAAGAGCTAGTTGTAGAGTACCATTGCTTCACTAGTGTAGTAATAAGCCCCCTGTTAGCCCTAATCTTGGGCATGAAGGTGATATAGTACAATCCTAGAGAATGTAGAATGGCCCTCTCACCCATGTCCAAATGATTGCATAGCACCATAAAAGACGAATGATGTCATGCCCATAAATTTTTGCTAGAAAAATACCCAACAATTTTTGTTTTATTTTAATACATTGACTGAGATAAGTATCACATCAAGTGATCTAACGAGTAGGATATAACTACGATACACACTACATGCTCTTGTACGCTGAGTTGCTGCAATGGTAACACCGCTTATCCGAACATGCTGCTAAGAGTACCAATAATTCCCTTCAATAGTGTCAATGCTATTTGTATTACAACTAGTAAGTTCTTTTCTTTTGTTCTCATAAAATTTATAACGACAAGCTATAAAAGAATACACATGGTTAAAATATTTTACTATCAGTGTTATATTATTATAATCATGCTTAATCATCCCACTTATTATTATATATTAGACTCGTTTAGATCATTAATACCCATATCAATGTCACTCTTAATACCCATATTTTGGTACTATGAGTGATATTTATTGCTTTTGGTTTGATAATATTTCACCCAATGTCGATATATATTATATATTATTATTATTAATGAGACTTGAATATTTATGTTATCCCTTGCTTCCAATGACCATATCATCTTTATCTATTTATTACCTAAATTTTGATATCATTAATAACTCTATATAACATTTATAAATCTACCTAATGACCATATCATCTTTATCTATTTATTACCTAAATTTTGATATCATTAATAACTCTATATAACATTTATAAATCTACCTATTTTGATTTTGTTTTGCTTGTTTTATTATTATTATTATTATTATTTTTTAAAGCTTTCCACTATGAATAAAACTTACATTATTAAGACAAAATTATAGCAATAGGAAATACAATGATTTTATTTATTTATCTTTATTAACCCCCACCTCTCCCATAATGCATGAGATACCATTATATATATATTTTTTCATGATCTACAAGGTTCATGTTTCATCCCCAAGCATTACCCCTTTCCACAAAAAATAAAACACATTAGCGAATCACTTGTACTAAAATACATTTCATTTATTTGTTCATATAAATTTAAATATACCTATCTCTTGACGCTTGTAAGAATCTAATTTTACATATTTCTCATGCTTTCCTAATGAGTTGTCAAAACACCTTTAATAGGACACATTTATTACAATCATCCTTTAATTGAGCCATGAAAAGATTAAAATGTTAACTATGTAGTTGAGCTCAATCATTGATGTTATTTTATACTTTTAAAATTTGAATATATAACTCTCTCAATTACACACACACTCGCTTAATTATAGTGTTCTAAGATAGTAAATAAACTAAAGATTTAACCATTTTACCCATCCACATTTTCAATGATATACTATATTTAAACAATATTGATCAAGGTATCACATAATTCATTAATTTAACATAATTTGACTTTATAAAAAGGTCACAATAGTCATAGATAAGGTTGGACCTCACAAATGACTCTTGCGCGTGTATAGCGACAACAATCTCACTTGTGTTCAAACAACATGTTATGTCAATCAAGACCTTTTCCTAAACCTATTTGACCATTTAAACCTTAAATTTTTTGCCTAAAAATACATTTAGTTAAGCAACAGTTAGATGTGTCACTTTAATTGACAAATGTGTCACTCTACACAGATATGACACACAATACAATCATGACTTGACGTAACACTTGCCTTGTTTTATTAGACAATTATGTTGCCAAAACACAAATGCGCCATTCAAACCTACAAATGTGTTGCCACATAATAGATATGACCCACAAAAAATGATTGCGGTGCCACAAGATGGTTGCATTGCATAATTACAATTATGGCACTAAACCCTACAGATGCGATGAACATGACTATAGATGCAATGCAAAATTCAGCACTGCATTCGTTGCTATATTTTTTGAGTGCTAAAATCAAGCAAAAAATGACAAAATTTTAAAAGGATGGGGTATATACCGCATCACTCAAGCCATTTGGCTGCTTGTAGCTCTGTACTCGCCACCCATGATGAGCGCTCTTTGGAATTCCTGCCATAGCTTCGCCGCTCTGTTGCTCTAGCTCTCTCATCTCCTCTCAAATTCTCAAAAGCTAAGTAAACAAATAAGGATTATTTTCCATCCAAGGGCCTATTTATAGACCCCCAATGACCTAATGGACCTCCTATTTGCACTGGATGCACTAGACATGTTAGTTCATATTGCTAATATGGCTAACCAAATTGACCTAAAATCATAATTTTTCATTGTCTTCGCACTTAAATGTCTCAAATTAGCTTGTCAAAAAAGTTGGCAAATTTTTTGAAATTTTTACCAAATTTCTTGAGGGGGCACCACACTATCCCGCTGTCATTGGGTATACTAAGACATGTCTTGAACGTAATTTTTTAATTTTTCTTTGACACAATGCTTAAAATCACATTGTATCAAAGAGGGGCAAAATGTAGATACCTAAAATTGTCCTAGCTTGCGAGCAACACTTTTATACTAATTATCACCCTGGTCATAATGATTAAATAATATTCAATTATTTAATTATTATCTAATTCATACTCTGTTATTTATTAAATATTTTAATATTATTTAATTAATTCACTTTATTATTGTTCTTCCTTGATTAATTAAATAAATCCTATTTATTTAATTACGTCCTTAATTACCTTTATTCTTCTAGATTAATATTATTTGATTAAGAATCCATTATCCCTTCCTAAATTAAATAATTATTTTAATTATTTAATTATCCATAAATTCCTCAACATTATCCACTCACCAATTTAATTCCACTTACACATTCCTTTAATAATTAATTCATTTAAATTTTAATTAATTATTAAATCTTGTGCATTTCTGCCTTATTCCTAACGAAGACTTACTCTAAGTCCACTGACTAATCAACTTTAGTCTATTGACTAATCAATTTGGTTCACTCTCACTCAGTTCTAGTTAACAAATCAATCAATTCCCTTAACTAATCCGTGCAAACAATTAACTAAAATCATGCAACCAGTTGCAGCCAGTTAACTAATCGATCAATTCCTCTCATTGATCCTCCATCATCAATCTCTTTATTTATTCTTTTAATCCTGATCATTCATCCAAATCAACCTTATCTATAAATAGACTTTCATTCTCATTTGAAGGCTAACCACAAATCTTCGATATTTTGCTATCATTATCACATTCATTTTCATTTTAGCTTAAGCATAATAGTGCACACATAAAACTTGAGAGCAAAGACAAAATGGAGAGGAACATGTTTAGATAATTCAATGTTGACATAGGATGGAAGGTATATTACTTTGATTTATTGATTTCTATGTTATATTGTGCTTCATTGATAGATTAGACTTGGATAGCTTGAATTTTGCAATTAGTGGTTGTTGTTTATTGATTCATGCTATTTAATCATGATTTCTGGTCATACAAGACCATTTATGTCATGTAAGATATATAAGGACATCAATTGCATTAAAATATATGTAATATGTAAGAAATTCTATAACATGTGTAAAAACATGTAAGAGGAAGGTTACCAAGTGTAAGGTGTAAGAAATTCTATGAAATGCACAATATCATACAAGAGGAAGGTTTCCTAGTGTAAGATCTTAGAAATTCTATGACATGTGTAAGAGCATGTAAGAGAAAGGTTACATAGTGGACCATGATAAGTTTGGCTAACTCACAGTGCATATGAAAGGTGTGTCATAACACATTGTTGAAGGGTGATAATGAGTTCAAAATGGACTGTCCAAGTTTGGTGGTGAATTATGATGAATTTTATATGGGAGCTATATCTTATTATTTGTGAGTTGACCATCGTAGAGAGGTGCATTGGATTTTGGTCTAGATTTGGGTGCCATTATTAACCCATAGAATCTCAACACATTATTTTGTTGCAACCACTTGGTGGTTTGTGGTTTGGGCTTGCTTTATTCATATAATACTTCAGATGGAGATTGTATCATGCTATTTTGTTGGAACATTATATTGCTAGAATATCTTTAGATTTACTTGGTATCGATTTCTTGTGAAGGCTTGAGCATGCGATTGTATTGTAATTGTTATTGTTTCCATAAATACAATTGGTTCAAGATTTGGAAGGTGGGTTTTCTCTCAAAAAGGTTTTCCTAGTACACATGCCACATCTCTATCCATGTGATTGTAGGTTTTTTATTATTTTTCTCTTAAAGTAATTTTAGATTGTATATTTCTTGTATTTCTCTTCTTATGGTTTAGTGTAGGAAGAGTTTTTGTTATCTTGCTTCTTTTTATGAAGTTTAACCTTCTTCCACTTGTTAACTTTCATTTTCGTTTACCAATAAGTCAATTTACAAATGAGAAGATAAGACATATTATTTTGTAAATGTCCTTGAGGGGGAGGAATCTAATATTGTGGGCTGGGGACTAGTTCCAATCCTTAGAAAGTTACACTAATAAGATACACAAAGCTCAAGTGTTAGGAAGGGGAGATTAGGCTTTGAAATTTAGTAATAACAAAGTGATCAACATTGTTGAGGTTGAACTCTTATTTGGAGTGATCAAATTTTTTTATTATAACTAAGAGAATTCTTGGAAGTCATTGGAAACTTGTATACCCTTCTTAAAAATAAGTTTTCCTCAAAATTTGAAGATGACTTCTTGACTAATTTACTTCATCTAATAAAAAAATGAAAAAAATTAATGAAAGATTTCACTCCTAATTAACTATCAAGAAAGAATTCTTCGAACCATTCATATACTCTTGAAGGGAAGATACCTATTGGATGTAAACCACGAAGCTAGCGTAATCTAGGGTTTATCCCGAAAGAATTTAGGCCGTACACTACTTTCTTATAAAGCTTGTGGAAGGATAGTTGGTACCCTAACTTTAATTACCCCACCAACATATTTTCGTGGAATGGTGGGCTAAATAAAATTAATTTTTTGATTAGAATAAAATATATTAAATATTAACTAAGGGTTTCAAAAAACAGCTTACAGCCAAAAAAAAACAATAAAAAAGAATCTGAGAGCTCGCCTTTCTTTTAGGCCACTCAACTTTCATTAACGGCATTTGACCACACATTGTTGTTGGAATCCTCCGGGCCAGAAATATCTTCATTTTGTGACCATTTATTTCAAGCCAAACATGTTTTTATTTCTGTTTTTAAAATGATACAAACCCAGACACATAAATATTTTGGCATTCTAATGCCCGTAAGTTGACAAAGGCATAGCTCCCGTCAACTAACTGACAACTGTGCAAACCCGTAATTAGTAAGACTTGTGTCTGGCGAATCACGTGATTTAGCATTCTGTTATATAACCCTTGCCGGGTCTTTTGACGGTAACGCGAACTCACGCCATTGTGTTACCCTTTATTACCCTAACCGTATGGTGTAGTGTTCTCCCTGCCGCTAGTGAAGGAGGCTGCCCTGTTTAACTGTCGTGTTTCTCTGTCACAGGTATTTTGCACCATCTGTTGATAGACTTTCTTCTTTTAAATTTCGAAGATTTGTTGTGCATTAGGAATCGGATTTGTATTTGCAAGAGTCCTGTCGTTTTTAGATTTTTGAATCTAAGAAACTTAAAAGAGGGTTTGGGTTCATTGAGTGGTCGCGTATCGAATCCTAGAGATCGATGAATGCGAATGCTTAATGCCGGGGGTACTCTGTCAATGGCTTTCTGTATTATTGCTTGCCTTTTATTGATTTATTCTTATACGTTTGCATTGTGCGTTTTATTTATTTATGGAAGGTCGTGATTAAATTTTAATGTACGCGAGTGACCAGAATAGGTCAATAGCACTCGGCAACACACCAGAGTATGGTAGATAAGTGTTACAGACAAAAGCACTGCAATTCTAGATATATTTCAAAATTAGAGGGAATAAGTATTTACTTTGACAAAAGTGCCCTCTTTAACTTTTTTGTATAGATCGACACTAAAACTACTCAAAGGATTGGACTCAGTAGAAGTGCCGTCTAACTTCTTACTGTAGATCGAGACAAAAAACTGCTCAGGGCAGAGGACTCAGTAGTTTCGCTCCTTAATTTTCTGCTTCTCAAAATCATATATGACGATTTTGAATAACTCTCAAATATTTATAGTAGCTTTTTTCTTGACAAGTTTACTGCTTAAACCTAAGATTTCAGGTCCACGTCTTTGCCACATCAGCATGCTTTTGTTAAGTGTCATTAAAAACGCCCCAAAAAGGGTAAGACTTATAGTCGTGCATTAAATCATATTTTATTGGTGTGTCCATGTGACATTGCATGATTTGTTACCTTTTGAATCTAATGAGCATATTTCCTTCAATTATAAATAATAATGGTCAACATTAACAACCTTGAAGTCACAACTAATAATGTTATACTATAAAAAATAGATCTTTTAAATCTAGAAACACTATCTCAATTATTAGAATGTGCTTAACTATTGGGTCCTTTCCCCTAGAGAAGATGATTGAAGATAGCTATACCCTACCTATGTAGCTATACCCTACCTATGTAGCTGAAGTGCCTACAAATAAACTCGATAGGACAGAGTATTATATTTTGTTAAGAGGAGAAGGTTGTCCTAACTTGCCAGAAGTAGTTTGTTATCCGACTTATTTGTCGCCAGGATTACTTTGAATGGTCCACATTCTTTAAATTAGTCCATCTGTTGTAGTATACTTGTGTCCATTGGGATGTGATCTGGTCCATGCACTAAAGGTGATCTAGGTGCAAAGCTCACGGGCTTACCCTTGTTTCTTGGCTCAAACCCTTAACAAAGCAAATTAAAAAAACAAATTAGAAAACTGCAAACTTACACAAAGCAAAATAAGAAAAGAAAATGACTAACATAGCCGTAGAAAACCGCAAACTTATACAAAGCAAAGTAAGAAAAGAAAATGACTAGCATAGTTGTAACTTCTGGCCTCTTGCTCAGTGATCACCCAGGTTCTCAAATGAGCTGGTCATTGTGTAGATGAAAGGAGGTCTCCTGCTGAGCAATGGCCTTAGTAAAAGTGGATGGATATTTATGAATAAATGCTTGAATAAACCTCTTGATTTCTCAGGTTGTGAGAGAAAACTAGAATTATAGATCAAGCTTATTAAATAAGCAGGTTTAAATGAAAGGAGCACTCCCTCCAAACAATGGGCCTTTGGGAAGATGACAAAAAGATGATAGATATTCAGTAAATGCTTTAATAAATCTCTTGATTTCTCAGGTTGTGAGAAAAAGCTAGAATTGTAGATCAAGATTTCTAAATAAGCAGGTTTAAAATGATACAAATTAATTCATAATCTCTGTTTTTGGAAAGGGAAAATCTGCAGGTGAAAATGGAATGCATATGATAGGTTAAATTATAACCACACAAGTACATCCATATAATCCCATAATCTCAAAATAAAGAGTCATCCTTCATTACATATCTTGTAAGCTCTTCACTTTCTGTTGAAAGAAAATGATATGCAATCTATGGTTCCAATGGTGAGGTGACAATAGGGATTCTTGCACAAAAGAGTTGATAGCTTGCTAATGCAGAACTGCATATGGTTGAGGGATAGGAGTCAAAGTAAAAATCTTTTGCCCTTGATCAATTCCAAAGAATCTTGTCGTAGGTATTAAGATCAATAATCTTGTAGTAGGTATTAAGATCAATATTGAGTGGCTTTTGATTTTGGAGTTGACTTGGCCTTCTCACCTCTTTATTTAAGCCACTCATTGATCATGGTCATAAGTGAGCTCATGATTTACCATTCCATCCCTCTTTCTGATATAGGATCATTCTAGATACTAGATTCTGTGGCCATGATTGTTAGCAGAAGAGAGACTGTTTTTTTTACTTAGAACTCCTTTTACTCAATTATCAACAGATCTCTATGGCAACTGTTCATAACATCAGAATATCATTGAAGTCGGGAATCTACTAGCAGGGATGATAGGTGAGAGCATCACATTATCAGAATCAAAGTAATGTGGTTGAATCAATAGTTATGGCACAAAATTCTGCATAAGACACAAACTGGTGGATCATATAAGAACATTATTATGAATATGTTCACAATACAGTCTGGTAGATCATATACCATAAAAAAATGTCAAAGACAGAATATGAAACTGAGGTAAGGTGAACTGACATTCTCTCAATGCATGCTAACAAACACCTTATCTACTTTCAAAGGATATATAAGCATTTTTCTATAGTATTAACTGAAAAAGCAAATAAAAGTAAATATCTTTCTCAGGAATATGTCTGTGAACCAAAATATAAAGACATTTTCAATATCTTGGGATATTATTTGTAAAAAAATGCAGGAAAAAAAAGTAACTAATGTTTTTTTACATTTAATGCTATACTAATAGGCTAGGCCGCTAGAGAGTGAGAGAGTGAAAGTAAACTGGAGTTTGCACCACAAATATTGAAATATGGAATTTTCTCATTAATTTTGAGATTGCATAGTTTGACTTCAAAGCTTAAATCCTCAAAGTCAATTACACATCACAAACTACAAATGTTAAGCTACAAACTACAAAGTAACACAAAGTGGGCAGAGTCAATGAGGCTAGCTACTATGAAGTATGATCAACTATTGGACTGCAGTTTCTGATGTATTTGCAATGAGTTATACATGAGAAGTGACAATAATCTTATGACGCTTTTTTATATGAACAAGGTGAATAGATTAGATTGTCTTATACCAGCTGGATGTGATTCAAACCCTCAAAATCATTTACATACCACAAACTACAATTGTCAAGCTGCAAAGTAACACAAACCAGGTGGAGCCAATGAGGCTAGCTGCTATGAAGTATGATAGCTATGGGGCTGCAGTTCCTGATGATTTTGCAATGAGTCATACATAATAAAGTGAGTCGTGACGATCATATCATCAAGGCTTTTTATTGAACAAGGTAAATAGATTAGATTGTCATACACAAGCTGAATGTGATCATATAGTATAAACCAAAGAGCTTTCGATCACTTGGTTTAGTCATGCACTATATCACTATTAACTGCTAAATAATAAAATAAAAGGGCCTTCATGCTATCAATCTGATATAAATCCAGTGCAAACAGATCTGTTGATTTTAGTCAATCCTCACGCTAGGGTTAAATGTTGTAAATCGGTGGATAGGAGAAATAGCAGGGCACTGTGTTTCTCATAATAGGAGAAATAGCAAGGCATCATGTTTCTCATAAAGACCAAACACACTGCCATTCCCATATCCTAAATCATTGCTCACGACAGAGATCTCGTTTCTATAGTGCTCAGGACATTCTATATTACAACCATCAAACACCTTTACCAAGAGATGTGCAGGGGTACTGACATAGCTCACATATTCTTACTTCCCTTGAGTAATCAGAATTTGCACTCAAAAGTTTAAGGGAGTCAAAAGGAACTATGGTCATAGGCCAAACAGAGATATCTTCCAACTCCTTATTCTGAATTCTAACAAAGCTCTGAATAAACAGAGGTGCCCTTAATATGACCATAACACAAGATGCAAGGTGTACAAAGAGAACTAAATAATCTCATAAAGGAATAGGATACAGTCCCTGGTGTTGAATTTCCAATGTTCTGCTCACTTGTAATTTTATTCAGCTGCTCTTCATCAAATACCTTGGCTATCCTAAAGATATTAAAGTCATTTGGTGCTCGGGAAACCCTAAAAACCAGTCTGTTTTGTTACAGAAAAAATCAGAGTAGAATGAACAATTGTACAGAGGGTGTGTTTGGTCAAGTTTAATACCCATCCTGCTTGGAGACCTTTTGGTTTTCTCTTTATTTTTAGCAAATATGAGTATTGCTCTAGTATACACTGTATAAGTAAGTTCTTCCATAAGTAGTCTATTCTTTTTTCAGTTTTCTATGTGTAAGCATTGCATAAAAGGTTGGATCTCTCAGCCATCAAAAAACATCAGCAAAGCAGGGCACCAACCTACCAAGAGTAGAAGATCAAGATCTGACAATTATAAAGGCCCAATTGAGAAGAGGCAAGCATGGAGAAAAATTCTAGCAAATCAAACTATCTATTCTTTGACAGTATTTCAGTGATAAAGCCAGAAAATTGTTGCAGTTACAAATTAGTCACACTTGCCTGCCTTAAATTCCAGAAGAGCAAACCATGGATTCTATGGGTCCTATAAAATTTTAAAAACTTCACATGTAGGGGGCAGAATTAAAAGTGTTTGCACCAAAAGCCGAAGAGGCAGCAGCAGAAAGTGGTTTCACTTGCTGTAGAGATAATCTTAGTTGCATGAGCATACTGAGATGCTTTTCCACATGTCAGGGGTTTCATCATGGTGGCATTGGGCCATGTACGCACCTGTAGTTGGAGGCTTTCTGCTTTTCAGAAACGTATGTAGTGAGAAGATGGGGAATTGCCTTCAACCTTGCATTTGCCTTGCTGTGATGTGGAAGTTGAGCTCGTGGTAAATTTATTTTCCATGGTCTTTGCAGCCTTATTTCCTTCAGAGATGCTTCTTTCCTTCTTTATTTCATAAAGGGCACCTCACTTGCATCTAACAATCTCTTTGTTTGTCTGGCAGTCAGAAGTGGTCATTTTTAATTTTTTCCCTTTGTACACGTTTATGAGGAATATTTTGTCATTCTTTGCAAAAAGCAGTGTGTGTTTTCTGTGCAATTTGATCCCATAAATTGCTCAACTCAACCTCCCCACCAACTCCTCAGTTGTCTGGAAGTTGCCAAAAGCTCACACAATATGACCATCAGTGTAGAGATTAGAAGAATTAAATGTCTAGGATGATGATTCGGTTAGTTCCCATTTGAGTTTCCGAAAATTTATTACATTGAAAAGCTCTCCAGACTCAGTAACACTTCATCTTCCAAAGTGATGTGGAAGCTTTGAACCTTCTAGATACTTTACAATACTGCTGTTTTTGGGACAGTGCTGCTGGTTTTGGGACATTACCACAGGTGTTATTACAGAACTGCTAGTTTTCAGACATTACCATGAGTGTTGGGACATTCCTGCTGTTTGTTGGATATTACTGCTGGTTTTGAGACATTCCTGCCGAAAATCAGGGTATGTTGCATGATACCAATAAACCGCTTGTTGGATTTCTGAAAGAGTTGGGGCCAAGCTTCCTGGGACTGGTAAATTACACACTGCAGTTCCTTAGATACTAACGGCTTCAGTCCACCTCCACACCTGTATCTGATGGAATTGTTAAGGATAACTGTATTGCTTGCTGGATTGTGTTGAGCTAGCTATTCAGAACTCCCATTTGGGTTTTCAACTTTTCAGTCATGAACCAAGTTAGATGATAACATAGTGACATAACATGCAATTGCTTGTATTCTCATTTTTTATGCATGTTCTCTTTGTTTAACATGTGTCTGTTACTACTCAGCGTAGCTGGAGTAATCCATAGCCTTTATTTCATACATACAATTCTATTTTTCTAATCAAGATTAGTGTAATATTGTAGGTGGTAGGTGGAATAAACAGGGGTTTACTGAAAATTTGATATTTTTGCATCTTGTAGATGTGTTCCCTAACTGTTTGTTTATTATTTGATATCGATCATATTCTTTTGAAAGCTATTACACTTTGAGCGTAGGGCCCTGACATCTGTAATGAATTTGCGATTTGAATCTTATTTCTTTTGTGTGTCAGAGTTTCTAGTAATTGCTCTCCTCTCTAATAGAAGCTCTATTCTTTCCTAATATGTACTTCTGAAGCAATGGCAATTTCATTTTTGGTGCTGTCTCTCAGGAAGGACAGCCAACATTCTTTATAGAGATGGGCAAGGGACCTGGTCTCTTTTCAGACATCGGGAAGAAGGCTAAAGGTAATTTGGTGGTCAACAATATAACTTTTGCTTTGGCAACTTTGGGACATGATAGTGTATCCTTAAGATTATCTTTCATCAAGATATAACCTAGATTATATCATGTATTTTAAAGTGCTTGAATTAATATTGTTGGTTTTTATGCTATGCCATTTTTGAAATTGAATTTTGTCACTTTTTTGTCTTAAGAAGGATTTATTGGGAAATACTGAATTGTGGAACACAGAACTGAGAAACAGTATCATTTGGAACACTGAGTATAAGGCTTTTGGAGACAGTTGTGATTGCCCAAATAAAACTATGTGCATGAGACATCATATTGTAATGAACCTTAGCTCTAAAATGTAACATATCTAGCAAGTTCTCATTTTATTTAGTCTTCCAGTTATCAGTGCCTTATTCAAATTTCTAATTGATTACAGTTTTGTAATTACTGCTTTTCCTTTGTAGTGCATGTCTTGGATGAAAATTAGTTATAATGGCTAAAATTAAAAGAACTTATCTTTTTGGCTATCAGTAATCTTTGCTAGTTTTTGTTCTCCCCGCTTGGCATCCTGCCTCTATGCATACACCTTTAGAAACTGTCTTTCTAGCAAAATGGAAGTGCTTTCAAGCTGAATCATGCTATGTGCTGAACTGCACTATGGACTCTAACTCTATACGCTCTAGTCAATATTTCAATATTCCTTGTCTAAAAAGAGCTTTCATAATATCAGTTCTAGCATCTGACATCCCTTCCTTTAATGTTAATTGTGTTAAACAAAAAGCTTTCTTTGACTCAGTTTGGGGTGCTTGTAAGAATAAGAATCTATGAATAACTAAACTTTGACAGAATCTACCTTTGGAAATTTGCTTGCCTATTAAAACTTTTTTGTTCCTTTCAAAGCTGTAACAATTTGATATTAAATTGCTGTATTTTCTGTTCACAAGTGTTTGATTGGAATGGATCCTTTTCCAAGGATCCAACCTCAATTGTAGGAATGCTAACTTGTGAACCATTTGAGCTGTCAGAAAAATCCTGTAATGCCCCCTTTTAATCTGTAGCTTTGATTGTTTACCACTGTAGACCAAAGTTTGAAGACTCGGACTCATCGCGGACTCGGCAGCCCAAAATAGGACTCGGACTCGGGACTTGGCAAAAATCTCGGCTAGGACTCGGCATAAAAAAATCGTAGTTTTCCAAAAAAAAGAAATTAATGCATTTAGAGAACAAAAGAGCATAATTTGACTATCAATTTGTCATAATTCAAATATTACATGTCATATGATCATCAAACACTCAATAATTGAAATTTCATCATTCATACTCATAGTTTCAGACTTTCAAATGTATAACGGCATCATAAGTTTATAAATGTTTACATATAATTATATGTCAAAATGAGAAAAACATTAACAACCAAATAAAATCTATATCTGATGAGGAGTGGTTTCTTGATCTTCAAAAGTGTCTTCGTCCTCCGCCATTGCATCCAATTCTGCTGCTGCTCTCTCCAATTCAGCAAGAACTTCATCAGTAGGAAGACATCAACATCGTCATTTTGTTCATCGATAGTCCATTCACCATATGGATCAATATCATCCAAGTCGATGGACTCATGTGAAGCACCCTCTACCTTTCTAGTTCGAAGGCGAAGGTTGTACCAAACGAAGATTAGATCATTTAGGTGCTGCTGGGTCAACCTGTTTCTCTTCTTTGTGTGAATGTTCTCAAATAAGTTCCAATTACGTTCACACCCAAAAGCATTGCATGGCTGCAACAAGACACAGATGGCTAGCTTTTGAAGATTTGGCGTGTTAGCACTATAATTCTCTCACCATAAATCTACAAAAACAAATTTAAAAAATATAAGAATAAAGTAAAAAATGTAAGTATTGATTAGTTGTTTTTCTCACCTTTCGATTGCTTGTTGTGAGGAAAAGAGTCTCCCCTCTGCACCCTTGTAGACCTTGAATAGATAAAAATAAAATTAAATCAAATATAGAAAATTAGTTATCAACTTATTATGTATGTAAAATGGATGTTTCTAGAACTCAACATTGCAAATTCATAAATAAGATGTAGCAAATCTAACCTCTAACTCGTCAAGCACCTTGTCTCTCAAGTCACGATCAAGCACCATCTTATCTATCCATGTGACAAGACCTACCATGACCTCCTCATCAACCTTAAATGTTTTAGAGAAGTAGAACTTTGGGTTCAAGAAGTAGGCAAAGGCATGTATCGGCTGGTGTTGTTGGTTTTTCCATCTATGATCAATGATGTGCCAAATGATTTCATATTTTCCTTTGTTTCTGCCATAGTAATGTGAAATGGCCTCTTTGGCTCTATCCATGGCCTCATAAATGAAACCCATTGGCATGCCCTCTCCATCCACCATAAGAAAAATCCTAACCAAAGGTTCTGTCACCTAAAAAAATGAGAACAAGTTTTAAATTATTACAAAATTAACCCCTCATTAAAAAAAAGCAAATAGATTATCTTGTATAAAGTTTACGTTTGTGTTTGTTACTTACCCCGATCACCTCGTCTCCATTTTTGATGAATGTGTTATCAAAAACTATGTTTACAATCTTCTCCCCTTCAGGTTTTTTGGAAAATGGGGACTCCAACCAAGCTTCAGACACAAACATTTGCTTGAGATGAGCAATGGTACCAAGAATGCTTTTTGCAATGTGAGGAAGTGGCTAGCAAATCGTGTCACTCCTGGTCGCACAAGGTCCTTGCCATTTGTGAATTTTCTCATCAAGGAAAGCACCCAAGTGTGGTTGTAGATAAATTTGGTAACACTTTTGGCATCTTCAATCACACTTTTCACCCATCCAAATCTTCCCAATGTCCTCTAACAAGAAGTCCAAGCAATGTGTAGCACAAGGAGACCATGAAATTGTGGGATGCCACTCCATAAGTAGTCTACCTGCAGCTACATATGCAACTGCGTTGTCCGTGATAATTTGGACAACATTATCAACACCAACCTCCTGGATCACCTCGTCTAATAAATTGCACAAAGTCTCAACATTTTTGATTTTCATTGGAGGCATCTATAGACTTTAGGAACACCAATCCACTATTAGAGGCCACTAAAAAGTTAAGGAGAGTCCTATTTTGTCCATCTGTCCACCCATCCGATAAGATGTTGCAGCCTTTTCTTTGCCAAAATTTTTTTTGCTCATCAACCACAAGCCGTGTATTCTTTACGGCTTCCTCTAGCAATGGCCCACTCAAATCTTTAGCTGTTGGGGCCTTAAACCCCTTACCTACAACTGTAAGGGCATTCACCAAACCTTCCCAATATGGGTTGTTCACCACATTGAAAGGTAAATTATTGTAGTACCAAAAGTTTGCTGTTGCCATCCTAGCTTCATGATGTTTTTCTTTATTCCAACCAGTGCCTTCAAGTGAAGGTTGTGCTCCTGGAACATTGCGTGGAATAAAGTAATTTGATCTTGATGAAGGACCCTGACTAGTAGTAGAGAAAGAACCCTTGGGACTCTCACCGAAAGATGAATGTGGCTGGCAGATGCTTGGACTCAAGGCACCATGGGGCTTCGATGGTGTAGAAGTGGATACATTTCCACTCATCACTGCTGCTAGTGCTTCCTTTGTTTTTTGTCATTCATCTTTTTTCAACTCATACTCAGTAGGAAGGGTCTTCATCTCTCTAACCATCTCTAGAGTCGATGAAGGGCATATATATCCACATTTTGTCTAGGTATTGTGGCAATGTGGTATTTTAATCCGTTGATTCCTTTTGTCATCCATTTATTGCATTCGGTACATGTGACCTCACCCTTTTTATTTCCTGGTATCCCATTCTTCCATGCATGGTTTTTTCTAGATTGCCTTGAGTTTGAAGCTGCCATTGACGTTTCAACATGAAAAAAAAATCAGCAAGGTTTTTGTAAAATATTAGTAGGGTTTGGTAAAAAATCAGCAAATAAATAATAATCAATCATTTGGAAAAAAATAGAATTCAAAACCAAGCTAAAAATACTAGGAAATAGGCTATGAAGGGAAATAGAAATTTTTTGGCAGCACTTCCCCCTGTTTTTCATGATTTTTCTGATTTTCAATCAAAGAAAACAAAAAAAAGAGAGAATAAAAATCACTTACTTGGGTCAAATTCATCTCGTAGGCTTGTCTTCTCCGCTTCTTCCAACCCTACTTCAACTTGCAGACTTGTTTTGGGCAAATAGGAGCAGAAAAATGAAACAAAAAATAAAAAAATGAGGTTTTAAAACCTCACTGTCCACCTCCAGCTGCGGTGTGAGTCCAGGCACGAGACTCGGGAGTCCGAGCCTAGGACTTGTGCGAGTCTTTGGCTAGGACTTGGGAGTTCAAGCTTGGGACTCGCCCAGACTCGGTTGGTGAGTCAATGCTGAGTCGACTCGGCGAGCCCTAAGACTCGTGAGTCCGCCAAGTCCTTGCAAGGACTCGCCGAGTCTTAAAACTATGCTGTAGACAACTAGTGTAAGAGTAGCCGTAATTAGTATTATAGTTACTTTTAGTTAGGGTCAGTTGAATAAGGGAATAAGGCAGTTGAACACTTTCAGTTAGGATCAGTTAAATAAGGGAATGAAAATGTCAGTTATCAGTTAGGGATTGTCATTGATTAAGGGATGATCTTGCTAGTTAATTGCCATCAATTGAGAATTGGATTGCCTATGATTGAGGAAGTATAGAGTATATTGGCATCACTAGTAGGAAAACAAATCAGACTTCTGAAAATTAAAACAAAAAACTTCATTCCCAGGAATGTAATGCTGCTTTCAGGAGTTTTGGTGCTTGGAGACAAAAACCTACAGGTGTGTTAATCCGACTACCTTGGGGATGGAAACCCTTAGGGATTACTTTGTGGTACAGGTTGTCAGTAGGACCCTGCAAAGCATCATCAGGATCATCAATAGTGTTCAGATTTGCATGCTGCAGTGTATCATCAGAATCAGAATAATCAGAGGCATACTGGGTGTGCCTAGTAAGTTGTATCAGTCCAGTGAATTTCAATGAATAAAAATAAAATCTCTATTTTCAGCATTTTTCTGGGTATTAGACTGGTAGATTTCAATTTGAACGTATGTGTTTGAGGTTGTATCAGACTGGAAGAAGTTGTTTCTTTGTGCATTTAGTTGAAGTTATTACAGTGGTATCAAAGTGAAGACTTGGCTAGCCTGTAGGAGATATAAATTAATTTAAAAAAATAAAATCAGATATCAGTACTACATGTTAGTGACTGAGAAAAATCAAATATCAACTTAGGGAACAAAGAAAGCAGAAACTGTCACACAAAGATAAAGAGCAGGAATTTTTAAATATGATGAGATACTTGAATGATGGCTAGCAACAACTCATCGATCTCTTTGTCCAGATTATGCAGGGTAAGGAAACCAAGTAACCAAATTAGGCCACTAAGCCTCGGGATAATGGGGCACAAGGAGAATCTTCATCTTCAGTGGTGAACCAAAACACCAGATTGAAATCAGTTGCTAGTTTCAGACTATTGAGAGTCGCTTTTTTGTAGAGAGAAGACATGCCACAGGAAGAGGTTATGGATGACCAGTAGGAGGTTGTCTTGGACGTTCCCTGTGCTGAATACAGGGAAAAGAGTGCCGAGTTTTGAGCAGAAATCTCCTTCATGAACTTTTGTACATTAAGTCAAAAGCCAAAATCAGGATGAAAGGAGATCCACCCTAAATTGACCTCAAAAAGATTTGCAAAGCAGATTGAGGAAGTGCACCATCTTTGCTACACAGGTTCAGATCACACTGTGATTGGTCTAGCCAAGATTTGCATGCCACACTTTATTACACCTGGACCACCAAAATTTGCATGTCAAGCTTTGTGAGAAATCCTGTCTTTTGATGCATGTTCTGTGCTACATACGTATTTCATAATACTGACATTGTAGATGGCCGTAAGTCTTAAGCATTTATCTAATCATAGAAGTGTGTGCACATTGCATTTTTGTATGTGTGCAGTAATTTCTTCCATGGTTCAAATGTTTGACTTTTGGTATATCACTCTTTTGATAATTCTTGAAAAATTGCTCCATGAATTTGTCCTTTTATTTAGTTCTTCGTGGTCCATATTGTGAAATTTCCTTTTCTTCAGCCATCTCTTGTATGGAAAACACTCCTGCTTGGTATGCCCTAGTGAGGCTGTTGGGATTTTCGTTTTACTGTTTGCATGCTGTGGTGATTCCTCTTGAGATTAAAACGAATCTTGGGTCATCGAGATTCACTGTTGACAATGACATGGAGAATATGTCCAGCATTCAAGCTCGAGCTGATGCGGGCTATTTTGAATTTGGGTGGCTAATAAGTGAGGTTGGATGCTTGTGTGCTGAACCTCACCAGCTCAAAAATTATTTAAATTTGTGTTGCTTGTCATAGAGGTTTATATGGTTAATAACTTAATATAACCTACAATACAAAGACTTATTGCCGTCTATTACATTGGTCTTCTTAGTATAAATTTTCTGTGTACTTTTATTCAATACAAATGCATTTCTACTTTATTAATTCCTCAGATTTGTAATTTTTAAAATCTATATGTTGTTGATCTACAAATTTAACATGTTGCTACGCCAGCTACATTCTTAGGTTATGTTCATGTCTATTATTTTATGTTCCTGCATTTATTTCACACAAAATATAGAAAGCAGACTAATTTATACATGGTTTAAGTGAATGTACTTTAATCGCATGATTTTTCATGTTATAAGCACATGTGATGTATGAAACCTTTGTTATAGACTTCTCTCATGCTTTATCAGCAAATGGCTTTCAGATCTTCTTACAAAGGACTACAACTATGATCACAAGTTTACCGTGACTACATATAGTGAGACTGGTCTGGTGAGATCCTCTTTTCCTGGCTTGCATGGTTTTTGTGAAAGTTATTTTTAGTTATAATTTTTCTGGCTATCCTTACATATAATGTCTATAGATAATTGGATATCATGGTGATATTCACTCTTTTTGGTCTTTATTTATGCAAGTTTTGAAAACTTAGGTGACATTTTTATAGCCAGCTGTGAATATTGTACAAACTGAGCAATTTTTCATATCTTCAATGCCAAACAAAAATATCATATAAGGTACTGAAATGAGTCTTAGGACTTGTCAATTTATATGTAAGCTCTTTGCTTCGTGATCTTACTCAAATAAAGCTGATGCAGAACTTACATCTCAACCTTTTATTCTTTAGTAGAGTATCTACAAAATAATTCTAAGCATCTTTTCCACAGATATTGTTTCCAGTTGCTTCAAATATTTTTCTTAGTAGGCATCTTAATCTTCACGTTAGTTGCAAAATTTGCAATTTTATGATAAGATTAATTGGTGGTTTTCTAGGATGGTAAATTAATATGCATGAAAATCAATTATTTATAGACACTCTTATCAACATGGGCATTGAGCAAGGTCTCTTACCGCAGCCTTCTGAGAATATTATGCTTTTTGATTGTGGCTATATATTCTGATTTCCATCAAATCCATGGTTTTAAAGGTCAAGGCTTTGTTTTCCTCTTATATAGTTTTAGGCATGATAGATGACAGTTTGAATTCATGTATGTTCAAGTTAGCTATTTTTCTAGATTGAAATTGTGTCAGTTTTTTGTATCAATGTTTCAGATCATACTCTACTAAAGGATAATATCCAACGTTATCTGAAAGCCATAGCTACAAAACTCTTAATTCAGATCCCATCTCCAAATTAACCAAAAAGGTCAGATCTGCAATTGCCAGTTTTCCTTTTGATGATGCCACAAAAAAGTGGCTATATACCTCTAAATAGGTTACCCCTTGGATCTATGGGGCCCTAAAATCCACAAAGTTGGCATACCCCTTAGGCCCATTGTTGATACCATTAATTCCCCTACTTACAAGTTGGCCACCCATCTTGCTAAACTCATTTCCCCTCTAATTGGAAAATCTAACTCATTTATCATGAACTCTTCGCATTTCGTGGACTTCATCAAAGATAAGAAATTAGACAAAAATGACCTTTTGGTGAGCTTTGATGTGGTCTCCCTCTTCACCAAGGTCCCGATCCATGAGTCCATTGAGCGCATTAGGCAAAAGACCAGTTATGAAATTGCCTCCTTAGTCGAGCTTTGTCTTAGATCCACTTTTTTCTCTTTCCATGGGGTCATTTTTAAACAAGTTGATGGAATTGCTATGGGTTCTCCTCTTTCGCCTATTGTAGCCAACTTGTTTGTTCATGGAACATTTTGAAGACATTGCCCTCCATTCTTTTCTCCTCAAACCAAAGTGGTGTTAAAGCTACGCCGATGATACAAACATATGTTGGCCTCATGGCCTTGATAAACTTGAGAAATTCCACTCACTTAAACAACATATCACCTTGCATTTCCTTTACCAAAGAAATCAAATCCGATAACCAACTTCCCTTCATTGATGTCCTCATCAAGAAAGAGGACGACTCCCTTTATCTTCACTCCTCTTCTCATCATCACTCGAGCCAAAAAGTAAGAATCCTCAGAACTTTAGTTTACAGAGCTTTCACAATTTGTGATGCCGAGCACATTGACCAAGAGTTAACCCACCTCACCCATGTTTTCTCTCTAAATGGGTATAGAAGAAAGCAAACCAACAGAGCTATCAATCAAGCCAAAGCAAGGTTTTCTCTCCAACCTAAGTCCTTTATCCCTCTTCCCCTCCCTTTGGCTACCCTCCCCTATGTTGAGGGCATCTCCAACAAAATTGCTAAAATCCTCCTTAAAAAGGGTTTATTTTGCACATTCAAGCCCTTCTCCACCTTAAAAAATTACTTACCATCCCCCAAAGACCCTTTAGATGCTTTCCTCAACTTAGGTGTTTACAAAGTGTCGTGTTCTTGCGGCACCCCTTACATTGGGGAAACCGGTTGCTCAGTTAGCACGAGAATCAAAGAGCATGGTGTTGACATCAGACATGAGCGGGTCTCTAAATCAGCTTTAGCTGAGCATTCGTCCAAGATCAAGCATCACATTGCCTTATAAGATACCAAAATTCTTTTCAAAGAAGACAACTTCTTCAAGAGGAAGCTGAAAGAAGCTATTGAAATCAATAATCACCCCTCTAACCTTAACCGTGATGGTGGTTGGAATCTAAGCTTTTCTTGGAAACCCCTTTTGAATAACATCAAAGATCTCCCTCATGGCAACTCCAAGTCCTCTTTGTGGTAGCCTGTTGCCTCTTACCCCTCTCTTTCTTGCTTCATTCTTTTAACTGGCTCGTCTTTTCTCTCTTTCTCCCCATCTCCTTCTTGTCTTTTTCTCTCTTGCTCGATTGGTGTCTCTTTTCGTTTCTTCTTGTCTTAACGTTTTCCCCGTTTCTCTCCCATTTTTCCTCTTTTATCTTATTTTTGGTTTCATGTTGGTGCTCTTTCATTGTTCTTTTTGAACTTTCTTTTGTTTTGAATAATTTTGTCTCATGTCTTTCCCATCTATGTAATCAGCCTTTTTGTTGTTCTTTAGTTCGATTGTGTTTTCCTTTTTCTAAGTATCTTCTTGCATTTTCCCTGATACCTTTTTGGGTTTCTCTCTTATTTGTTGCTTTCATATTTATTTCTCTCTTGGTTGTTGATAATAATCTTTAAAGATACATCAAACAAGCATCAAATATTTAAAGATATATATAATAATAATAATAATTAATATTTTATTGCAATAGTTAATTATTGTTTGGTTATTATATATATATATATATATATTTCAGTAGGTAGCCTATTGCCTCCCCTTCTCTTTCCCGCTTCATTCTTTTAACTGGCTCATCTTTTCTCTCTTTCTCCCCATCTCCTTGTCTTTTTCTCTCTTGCTTGGTTGGTGTCTCTTTTCCTTTCTTCATGTCTTAACGTCCGCTCCATTTTCTTTCTCTCATTTTTCCTCTTTTCTTTTATTTTGGTTACATGTTGGTGATCTTTCATTGTTCTTTTTGAACTTTCTTTTATTTTGAATAATTTTGTCTCATGTCTTAATCGACCTTTTTATTGTTCTTTAATTCAATTGTGTTTTCCTTTTTCTAAGTATCTTCTTGCATTTTCCATGATATACTTTTTTTGGGTTTCTCTCTTATTTGTTGCTTTCATATTTATTTCTCTTGGTTGTTGATAATAATATTTAAAGATGCATCAAACAAGCATCAAATATTTAAAGATATATATAATAATAATTGTTTGATAATAATAAAATAATTAGTATTTTATTTCAGTAGTTAATTATTGTTTGGTTATTATATATATCTTTAATATTTCTTCAATTAAAGATATATATAATACTTTAGTTTGATATTCTTTCTTTTTGGTTCAGATATGTAAGAAAGGGATTGTATTAATATAGCAAAAAAGATACAATATCATCTGCTGTGCAGGAGACCAAAATGTAGATATTTTCTGCCCTAGATCGATTACATATCCACCCCCAAATTGAGCACTTATACTACTAACCACAGGGACACCATTACTAAACCACTACCAGGCATACTAGCCCCAACCACAACTGAGAACTAGACCAAAAAGACAACCAACACCCAACTATAGAGACGTATCATAAATTGTTTGATAAAAGCTTAATAAAAGACTCAACCAAACCGACTAGAGCCAAGGAACCCATGAGCAAGGGCAAAAGACCCGAAATCCAGAATCCAATTACTGCCCTGAGTCGGAGGAAGGTTGAATGCCTTTTGCAGATAACCAACCCCAATTGCGGCCATCTGTTTGTGCTCCACCAAAGCCATACCCTTGAGATCTAGTAGGAAGGGATAGTATTTCACCACTTCCCCCAACACATTAAGCAGCACCATGTCACATGGTCGGGGAGCACCAAGACCCAGGGAGGTAGCATAGAGAGTCTCATCCAAACCAACCAGCTAATTCGCTTTGAAGACCTTCCTTATCAGAGCCTCGACATCACCGTTCGCCATTCTGATATCCATCAAAACCGCCAGGAATCGCGACGTGATATTGGTGTCCACGTAGTACGACTCCATGTCTTCTAGGAAACCACTCCTGAGAATGATTTTCACCGCAGCTAAAATGAGAGTTGAATTTGGTGAGATTTCGTTTCAGCCGTTGATCATTGATCGCCCCACGAAATGCCATTTGCCTCACCACACTGTCCAATTGGATTGAAGTGTCCGCACCAATGCTCATCAAAGTCTTGAATGGACATCCTCAGCACAAACTTAAAATGCTCTGCCATTGTTCACCACAAATGCTTGTGCATACAAATGAATTGATCATGCAACCTTTGCCAAATATAAACGGGATACAAATTAATGCCGTGCCCACATGAGATAATCGAGTATCGTGCGAATCACCAATATCAGTCCTTGCTATTATTAAATTGAACATATTTGTTTGTGTCTTGCTTAAAACTAGCTTGTAAACCGTGAGAAAGCACTGGCTCACGCAAGAGGACCGTGATGCACAATCCCAACGCATTATGGAAAGGATTGGCCGATCACCGAATGTTGGTTTTGTATATCCTTTACTCTAGCATCATTTAATCGACAAGACTTCAATCTTGATTTATGTCGGGGCATAATTATTATTCCTACACCCACCGTCACCATTCACAGAGCTGCAATGCCAGAGTGGCCGCTAGCAATGCCACCATGACCAAACCCCTCCAGGTCGTCGATCATTATCCATGTAAGCTCTCCACAACTTCGTTTGTGGAGAGCGGCGATATAGCAATCCTAGTAGTGATAGAATAAAAAGACATCGTCCTCGGCTTGAATCCGGACTCTCAACAACCAATAATGTGGAGAGTTGCTTGCCCAACCACCCATTGGTTTCTTTTCTTTTTTATAGTAAATAAGATGGGTTATATTTTTGGTTTTTATTTAGTGGTTTTCTTGCTATTCTCTTTTGTTTCTTGTTTCTCTCTTATATAGATTCTTAATCTTTCCTTCATAAATTTTCATTAATTTTGTAAAAGAAAGATTATGAATTTTTTATACTTTATTGCTATGAAAGCACCACTTTCAAATGCATGATTCTATTTAGGTTTTTTACTTTGTTTTTATTTTTGCCTTTGTTAATATAGTATTTAGTATTTATATGTTGTATTTGTTTTTATAATATACATCTTTAACTTTTTCCTCAATTATATATATATAGTTGGTTTTTCTTCAGTTTTTCCTTATTATTTAGCTATTAAGATAGGCTATATCGTAATATTTTTTTTTTTTGATAGGTAAGAAAGTTTATATTGATTTAGCAAAAATTTTACATGCCGTGCCCAGATACTATGGGGCTGAGTATGATTGCCATTGTGACACAAAATTACCCCTTACCCAAAATTGACTATGCAACATCAAAATTTTCACGCAAAAAAACCAGCAAACCTGGACCATTATATGCTAACAGAAGATATACAATATACTGAACAGTGGTCGAAGCCCCCATGTACATCATTTACTGCAGCAAACTACGAAACCACTAGGCACCATACACCTAACACTAACAAACTTAAACCAAATTAGGAACTAGATACCCCAACCTTTGACAAACATGATAGCCATTATGCATAACCAAATTACTAGAGATTGTTTTGTGTGAAAACCTTGAAATCGTACTTCCAAGAAGCATTTTGCACTGCCACCGGATGAAATATCTTCTGCAAGAACTCCACCCCAGCGGTCGCCAACCTACGATGCTCGACCAATTCCAAACCATGTAAATACAGAAGGAAAGGATAAAATTTCACCAATTCATTTGGGTCCGCTACGAGTCCCAGGTCATGTGGGCGCGATATCCCAATACCCAAAGAAGCAGCCGCCAGCGCCACATCCAAATCTACTAGCAAATCTTTCCTAAACAGTCACTACATTATAACCTTCGCCTCCGCCTTAGGAACTTTCACATCTAACAGGCCTGCCAAGACTCTCGACGATATATTTGTATCCAATCTGTAACCTTCGATGTCCGCCATGAAACCCTTCCTCACAATGCATTTGATTGTTGCAAACATGAGAAAGCCAGGATGGCGAATGATCCGGCTCAACCAAAGTGAAGTCATTGGGCCGAGGAATGCCATTTGTCTCTTGCTACTGTGGCGCTGGACAGGGGTGTCCATATCTGAGAGCTCTAATTCCTTCGCCGAGACTTCCAAAATAAACCTAGCCATACCAAAATGAACAATGTTACCCGATTTAATCTCAACACATCAAGCGGGAGGATTGAAGAAATTGTGAGATCTAGCTCGCACAAGCCTCTATCACACTGTGGAGATCAACACCACTCAAAAATGAATACGGTGAGGGACGTGCTTGCCGCCACCATAAGCCATTCCGCAGTACTCATCATAACAATGCATGGTAATGGGAGCTAATGAGCGGACCCCTTGAGCCTAGCTATCCCACTCAACAATACCACCCATCTAGCTGATGCGTCAACCACTCTACACAAGTGCTTGTGGAGTGGTACCCACCCAGCCACCCACATGCTATATCCTAATATTCTTAATTTAGTAGATTTTATTCTTTTTTTGTTTCTCTCGTTTTTCTTTCGTTCTTATTTATTTGGTTTATTCTTATATATATATATATTTGCTCGGTAATAATATTTTATTTTATTAAAACGTTAAATCAAAATACATCATCTTCGTGATTTTCATGAGAAACCTCCTAACACCCAAAAAATTTCCTATGAATAACACTAGTTTTTTAGAATTCTGCAAAACACCTACAACTTCTTACCCTAACACCCCTATACCTCTATTTCAAGATCAATTTTTTTTCAGAATTACAGTCACCGCATTAATTTGTATCCACATCACCACCTTGTAGACAAATGCAACCTACCCCTACCTCCCACGCAGGGATTAACCCCAAAATACAACAAATTTGAACACAAAATAATTGTAAGTTTCAAGACCAAAAAGACAAAAGGACTAAAAAGCTCAGGCTGAGCTACTCGGAATTGCACCACCTTCTACCACCGCTTTCATCTTCCTCTTTTGAGGGCAAAGTTCTCTTCCCTCCAGACGCTCAGCTTCTGCTTGTGCTTGCGCAATCACCTCTTCCACTGCCATCAGCTCCACAAAAAGCTTCAAAGCTTCCCATCCGCGCCTGGCATCTTATCTCCAACGAGCTTTGAGGCTCCCTTCTGGCCATCTCACAAACGGGATACACTACTCGACCTCTTTGCTTTCAACACACTCAATCCCTTCACTAATGTCCAGCCCTTCCCCCATAATGGCCTATTCCAGGATTGTCTCCATGCCCTCCAGGAAGTCTATGTGCACAATGACTTCCATTACTCCCCTCCACCGATTTCGCCGACTCCCCTACATCTAGCCCCCACGCCATAATCAAAGAGTAAACGTCCATGTTGGTACGATACCTATGACTTAGAAGCTCGAACCTGTTGCCCAGAATCAATTGCACGCACTGCACCAGCCTTTCATCACTGTATAAAAACATTCCTTTCAATCTCCTGTTTGAAGCTTCGCCATAAGATGGACAAAGTTGCTTCTTCATCAAAAGCGTGAAATTTGCCTCCATTACAGCTCTGCAACTCCGACCAGCACCCAAAAACAAACCTTTCACTGCTTGTTCTCCACCACAACATTCAATGGAATCATCGAGAAATGGGGACTTAATGGGTTTAATCAAAACCAACTCTCCGCACTCGGCCATTAATGCAGGGTGTACGCACATCACCGCCGCCCAATTTCACAACACTCTTTCAACCTTTATATATATTTTTAATTTAGCGCATGATATTCTTTTGTTTTTGTTTAGTTTGTCTAGATTGTTTATTGTACATATGCTATAATATTTTTGGTTTGTTTTTTATTGTATTTTAATTAGTTTGATTTTGATTAGGTTAATTCTGCATCTCATATTTTCACATTCTTGTTTCCTTTGGATTGTGCTTCTTTTTCTTTCCATCTTATTTATTTATTTTTTTCTTATATATAATTTTTAACATTGTTTATAATTTGTTTTTGATTAGTTCATTTAGTTTGACTAGTTTCTTTATAGTACTTTTTCTTTAATATTGAATCAGTTTGATTGTTGATTTTATATATCTTTATTTATATTTTCATTCAAAGATTTACATCATTATTTAGTTTGTTTGTCTTTGTTGTTTTTCTCTGTTATATAGCAAATAATATAGGCTTTAATATTATTTTGTTGTCGATATTCTTTATATTTGTTTGATTCTTGCTTGTTATTCAAATTAAATCTATGTTAGAATTATAAAGTATTTTACTATTATAATTAGTTTGTTAGATTTTTTTGATATAAGGTTTGGGTTATAATGTGTTTGATTTTTATTTAATTAGTTAGATTTTGATTTAATTTGTTGAGTTTTTTATCACTTAGTTAATTTGCAATTTGTCTCCACAGTTTTTTTGGTCTTTTTATCATTTTTTCTCCCTTCTATCCACAGATAGGAATCTTATTTTGATTCCTATTTTCATCTTTTTTAATTTTATTTATTTTAGACCTTTTTGTCCTTTTGTCCTTTTGCTCTCTCCAACTCTTAACCTATTTTTTTTGCCAGTCTTCTCTCTCTCTCTCTCTCTCTCTCTTGCTTGCATATTATCTTGATGATGGAGTATGATCCAAAATGGTGATACAAAAAACTGACAGTTTCAATCCAGAAAAAATAGCTCACTTGATTATCATGGACTGTGGAAACTTTATGCTTTTAATTCATGTATGTTAATATATCAACGAGGGTATTTTGTGAATATAAATTCAATATCATTATGGCACCATGTTGATGAAATGCTTTTATGCTCTTATGTTCTTTTTTCATTTGACATGCTTGGGAAACAAAAGATAAGATACCCATAACCTCTTTCATCATGTGTAGCGGATATTTAGTGAAAATAACCAAATCAAAATCTAAAAACTCTAGAAACATGATTATCTGAAAAATCTAAAATACAAATTCCTTGAAAAGACTAACAAGTTGGTTGATTAATATACTATAATAGACATGGTATTTTCGCAGTCCATGAGATTAATTTGAGAGTGATTTAACTTTGTAACTAATCTTTAATGTATTACGTGCTGTTTTAGATAGATCAATTTTGTGAAAGAAAAAACTCCTTATTGCAATTAAGACTTGCGATACTTAATAGAGTAGGAGGCCTTTGCATGTGTTTAGATATGCTCCTACAGATAAATTTCCCTCTCAACTAGTCCTATCCTTGCGTTGTTCCATCTTTATCCTTTGTATGGTTTTATCTGTGCATTGTCCTCGAGCAATCTTTAAACTTTTCCAGGCTTTATTCTTAACCTATTTTGTAGTATAGATTTATACTCTGTGTTTCCTAAAATAGACATTTTCTTTATTCTTTCCCTAAGGAATTATTCCAAAAAAGATATTGCAATGACATCTAAACCTGGTTCTACAATCTCTCTATACGACTGAATAGAATTGATTCACATGATGATGACACAGATACCCCATATATAAAAATACACTAATACTAAGAGTGGGGGAGATGACATTATATTCCGTGGTATGTTACGTTCTCATGGTGAAATATATCAATGAAATTGCATTTGCATTGTTTCGTCATCATAATCCGTCACCACCAGTAGTACTAGTAATGACATGATCAGAAAATTTGCAGTAACCCTGGAGCGGATTCCCGCAAAACAACAAACCAACATAAGGGCAATGTTCTGTGTGGCAAAATTGAGGATTGCTTCTGGTATTGATTATAAAAATTGAGCTAATTAAGAAGCCATAAATCCCATGGACTTGCATGTCTGTTGATTTCATTCTGAAATGTAATTCAAAGTAAATGTCTGATAATATACACAGCAGGAACAACATCTCGAGTGACATAGCCTTGCAGCACATGCGTATTTGGCTTTAAAAATGCCTTATATTTTGTGATGCTTGAGACATTTTGTCTGGTGACATTGCAAACCGTATAGGATAAGGATGTAAGATCTTCTACAATGACATCACAAGTAAATACATATACATACTCTTTTGTATTATCTTTGAGTGCATTAACCATGTGGATGATGGATGGAATTAATTCCCACACCAAAACAACATACCATAAAATGTTGATATAAGAGGGAATGCTGACTTAAGAGAAAGATGGTCTCTGCAGCTCTTCCTCATTCAACCTTTATTCATTGTAGTCTTGAATTGTTTTGATGCATTTTCTAATGTTTCCAAGTTTTTAGATACATCGATCTTAAACTGTGATGCATGTTCTAGGCTTCCCTTGTCTTTGTCTATACATTGAATATGATCTACGTGGCTTCTCTCACAGCATAACATGTTATTAGAGCCAGACTAGGTGCCCAAAGCATATAAACATGGTTTGAGGGGAGTAATGGAAGCAGCCTTTGGGGGGTTCCTAGGCTTTAGTCTAAGATGATCCATGGAATTTGATACTAGTAATGTTAACATATGTTGTTCTCTGATCTAGAATCTCTATGAGAGAGATCATTTGTAGTTTTGAGTTTTGTCTCTCATGTGAATATGATCTCCGTTGCTTCCCTCACAATGGAACATGCTATTAGAGCCAGACTAGATGCCCAAAGCATACAAACACAGCTTGAGGGGGCTGATGGACACAACGTATGGGGAGTTCCTAGGTTTTAGTTTTAGATACCTCATGGAATTTGACAATTGTAATGTTAAAATATGTTGTTCTCTGATCGATAATTCTGGAAGAGATAGTTTGCAGTTTTGTCTCTCATGTGTACAACTCTCTTGTTAAGAACTAATGTGGAGACTTTGGCAGTAATACTGATTGATTTGGTAACTTGAATTGATTTCATAAATGATCTTGTTGTTTCTTCTTAATCAGTTGAAAGAATGGTGGTTTGTGTGCATATTGGTGCTTCCGCTGATAATTTAATCAATTTACTTAGTGGATTTAATAAATTTAAGTGATGGGGGAAGCTGAACATTCCATCAAAAGTAATGCATCTTGTTACTTGTGTTTTGATATACCCTTCAAAGTTTCTTCTTTTTGAAGGCATTTTCATTTCAGAAATTGTGTCCATCTTTGAGTTTTCTGCAACTTAGCTTTAAATGTAACATATTAATTGTATATTTATTGGGGGGACAAGAGAGCATTTAGGGTGGCAGCTAGCCATCATTGCTACTTTTAAGTTATCTAAAGATGTTTCTGCACAAGTAGTTGTAATCATAGTAGCATTACTTGAGAGTCTGAGACTGAGATTGACTTGGGAAACCAAAAGTATATTAGTAATTCTCTACTTGGGGAAAGATCAGGAAATAAATGACATTGGAAATTGATATAAATAGGTACAATATGTTGTATTTATTATTTCAAGAAAAATAAAGGATAAAAATGCTGCTTTTCTATTTAGTGCTAGCTTAAAATAATTTTTTAGTTTTTGCTTTTTAAAATGAGAGCTTGAATTGAGTGTGGCAGCCTTGAGCAGAGTCAAGGGGCAGTTGCCAAGCCCAAATCAAGGCCTTCTAGGTTATAGAGACTTCCATGGCACATGCGAATTGTCATAATTTTATCACTTTTAATCAAGCTCCAAACCCTTCAAAAAAGTTGGTTGTTGAGGCCATAAAACGGTGGTTAGGCCCTAATTGAATGAGAATGGAATAGATTTTTTTTAAAGAATGAGTGCTCTTGAGTGTGCTTGGTCAATCCAGTGCTTAGTTACTTGGGAAAAATCCAATTTTGCAATGAAAAGACGAGGTTTTGATTGAAAATTCAAAAAACAAGTATTTTATAAGCAAATCGAAAAACTTGTTTAATCGTGAGTAAGCTTTTTGTGGAAAGAGCTTTAGGAATTGAAAATGAAATTAGAGAAAAGAATTGGCAATTAGATTTGAGTGAGATCGCTGTTTTGATCAATAAGCCAAGTAATCATGACTTCCACTTCTATGGTTATGATACCATATCTATGCAAAGGTGATGTAGGAGCATTCTTGGTAGGGCAGCTTTATCCTACAAGTTTGAGACTTTATCACTCCTTATCTTAAGTAATCTAAATATTTGGCAACATAGTTGTTGCCAAGGTGATGTAGAAGCATGTTTGGGAGGACCACTTGATCCTATATGCTTGATCTCATGATCTAAACACCATGTTGAAAATCATTTTCTTTAAGTTTGAGAAAAGGATCATGTTGGAAATCATCTTATGATGAGTATTTGGGAGATCATTTGATAGTTTGAGAAAAGTTATCATGTTTGAAATATAGTTCCATGGGGGTCTTGGAATTGGGGGACAAGGGGATCAAGGGCCTAGATTTGGAGACAATGAGGGGATGGTGTTGAAAATATGCATAGTATTTGAAAATTATCTATAAAAAAATGTATAAGGAATAGTAAATGAAACTTTAAAATACTAAACACATTGCATTGTATAATGAAAATGTTGAATATGAAATATCAATATATTCATATTCACAGAGCTGATTACATTTCAAAGACAATGAAATATAGTTTGATGGAGTCTTGGAATTAGGGGACAAGGGTACCAAGGGCCTAGATTTGGAGACAATGGGGGATGGTGTTGAAAATATGCATAGTACTTGAAAATTATTTATAAAAAAATGTATAAGGAATAGTAAATGAAACTTTAAAATACTAAGCACATTGCATTGTATAATGAAAATGTTGAATATGAAATATCAATATATCATATTCACAGTGCTGATTACATTTCAAAGACATTTGGCTGATGGCAATCATCCTCAAAGTCCATTGCAAACTTCTCACCACCCAAAACAATTGCACTCCTTGAGATGGAGCTCCTCCAAACTAATACCAATCAATCTTATTTGTGTTGCATCATCATCAACCTGTGTTGGTTTCGTCGGCTTTACATCCCATTGGACTATTCGACTCTCTTTGTATGTAAGTAGGTTGTGATTAGTGAGACACAAGGTGCTGCATACAACTACACGCTTCTCTCCTCTCTTAGAGGTAAGTTTGTTCCTTGTAATAGAAAAACTAAAAACTTTAGACAACAGTGAATGGCTAGAACGATTGTCCAGGAACAAGGCCCATGCATAGTCCACCATAGAATTGGGTCCTCTCGTGTCATAGTCTCTTATCTATCTTGGCCTTTCCTTGATAATCCCTTAGAGCGGCAAACTTTGTATGCTTAGTACAAATGGTGGTCGTATCCTTGACACTGTACACCTTCTGAATAACCTTCATGGAGCTTGTCTTCACTTCAACATCCTCCATAGGGGAAACTATACTAGGTCTTTGTATATACCACTTTGGGCCCAATGCATAGGCAGTCATGTGCAAGGGAGTTTTGAGCTTCTCCCACCTTTGGTGATTGATTGGTTGAGTACGTTCATGATAGAATTGCATACTGTTAGTGCACTCATGCAATTTTCCAAGGCTAGGTGCATCTCCATCCCCATTTTTGATGGTTGTGAGGATTAATGATAGAGACAATATATTTCACGTTAACCCAAAACAGGTCACTGTTCATCACCTCCTTCACCCTCTTCTCTTGCTCTGACTTTGAATTGGGTCACTGGTTCCAGTCCCTTGTTATGAGCATTAGTTGCATTGACTCTTGCAACTGAAGCATCCTCTCCGAGAGAATGAAGTATAATGCTTATTTAGTTTTTGCAAGTTTCAAAAATTCCTTCTTGGAGGTCTTAAATAGTGCATGTGAAGTGTGGTGGTTGCAAAATAAACATATGCATGTCTCTAGCATCATTAATAATCTGTTTCATCTAACCAATTTTTCCCATGCCCTTGAGTGCATTATTCGTGGCATGCACTCAACAAGGAGTCTACCAAATAAGTTTGTAAGCTGCCTCAATCAAACTTTCTTGAAACTTTGCATACACATGCCACATTTGACACTACATGCACTACATTTTGTGGCCCAACTTCTTCAATAACATCTCTAAGGATTTGGATTTGATAATTTACATCTTTGCGTTGCCCTAAACAATCAACAACCCTAAGGAAGTAAGGGTCCTCTATACATGTGACTATTGTGTTGATGAGTGGACGATGCCTACTGTCCATCCACCTGTCCATGACTATGTTGCATTCAGTAGTGACCTAGGTAACCTTTATTTTCTCCATTAGATATTCAACTTGGAATAGTTCTTATCCAAGATTGTTGTCCTCAATTTTGTCTCCCTTGGTGGCACATATGATGATCTTATTCTTATTATATTTGCAACTCCTTAATTATAATAAGGAGAGTGAGCCACATGGAATGGAATGCCATTGGCAAATAAGAAAATGCTAATGATATCATATGTTTCATTCTTATTTTGCACATTGAATAAGTTTTCCGCTATGTTTGGAGCATCACTAGTCATGCTATGTTTCCCCTTAGGCTCGATTGTCTTTGAATTAGATAGAAAAGTAGAAAGTTGTAATGCTAGTAGGAGTAGGATCCCTCAGTGCATAGTAGCACTTGTAGGTGTTTTTTCTTCACAACAA
>VDFB02086081.1:267686463-268033288 GCA_007258455.2 Sequoia sempervirens | reverse complement strand
CTCATTTTCTAGTTATTTTCTCTCACTATATATTTATGTCTCTTATCCTCCAGCTCTCTATCTCTTTATCTTTATATTTTTATCTCTCTATCTCATATCCTCTCTCCCCATATCTCTTTGTACCTCCCTCCCTCTCACTCTCTCTCTCTCTCTATATATATATATATATATATCTAGGTCTCCCTCTATATCTCTCTCTCCCCTCTTTCTTTCTCTATATCTCTCCCTCTTTCCTCTATCTCTCCCTCTGTCTATCACTCACTCGTACTCTATTTATCTATCTCTCCCTCTCCCTATACATCTTTATATAACTCTCTCACTATCTCTATATGCTTCTCCCTCTCCTATAGGGAAAAACTATGGACTATAAATAGGGTAGAATTTATCTCTTATAATCTTACTGAATAGTTCTACAAATCCAATTGGTATGACTTTTCCTTAGTTTATTCTTGTGTCATTTTCCTAAGGTTTGAAGACAATAAGTTGAGAAAATATGAAATGCACTCTATGAGAAACAAATATTCAACTTTCACACTTACTAGAAATTATTCTAGCTTTCATCTTTAAACATTTTAAGATCTAAATAAGAATAATCCTTAAATAAAATAACATAATCAGACTCGAATTAAATGCAAAACACTGATCAAATAATTTTAATTAATTAGATGAAAAGAAGTTGCAGTGCGACAAGAAGTTTCAATGCTACAGGAAGTTCACAGGACAAAATATAGAGTAGTCTCTGGAAACAGTAAATATGATTGAACAACAAGCAAACTACTGAAGCAAATGAACTTCTTGTAATTCAAATAATAATTGCATCTAACAAAAAGTTGATCACATTGATTGCAATTATTGAACCAATTACATGAATTGAATATTGAAACTTTCCAAGCATAAAAGGAAATCAAATCATAAACACCTCATATTGTAAAATGAATTCAACATAAATCAAATTATATTGAATGTAAATTATAACTAATCAAAATACAAAACAACCTCACCAAGTATCCTGAGAGAGGGCCCTTCCTCTAGTTCACAAGGCGAGTGAGAAAAAGCTGATTATGCTAACTCAATACCATGAACATTCAATTCTATTCATCCATTTTGTAGTAAAAACAAAATGTATTTCTGCTCTCTATCTTCTCTCTATCTATGATCTACAGTCTAAATCATATCATATATACAGATGTGATCAACACATCAAATTCTATAAACTACGATTAAAAGAAGTTATGGTTTGTATTTTTTATTTTTTATTTTTTTATTTTTTTTGTCACCAAGATGCCTATTTGCCAAGTTTTCACTAGGGCGACCATTTTTTTAGGACATTTTTTGACGTTTTTGGATTTTTTTTAGGACTTTTTTTGATGTTTTTGGATTTTTTTAGGACTTTTTACTTATGCAATAGATGAATCATGTGTAGAATTTCTTGAGATGGAGACTATTCATGGGCACTTCGAATAGGTCTCCTTCTGGCATGGATAGCTAGTATGCTCATGATCCATAGACTGACACAATGACAAAGGGGCCCAACCAATTTGGTTCAAAAATTCCTTTCTTCTCCCTATCTTGTTGGTTGCGTGGGTTCTCCTTCAATACCAGGTCACCAAATTGAAATGTTTTGGGTTTTACTTTATGGTTGTAACTTCTGGACATCCATTGTTGGTAGGCTTTCAGGTGGTTCACTGCATGTTGGCATCATTCAGCTCAAGTTCCTTTAATCTAGATACCCGATAGTCCTAATCAGAGATGATACCCTTCAATGAAACTCGAAGTGATGATAATTCAACTTCAATGGGTACAATGGCCTTAGATCCATACACTAGAGCATATGGTGTGGCTCCTGTTGGTGTGCAAATACTAGTGCGGTATGCCCACATAACAGGGTTTAATTGGATGTACTAATTGCATCCAACGCCATTGATCATTTTCTTCAAGATTTTCAGAATGGTTTTGTTGGAAGCCTCTGCTTGACTATTTCCTTGAGGATAGTATGGTGTAGAGAAGCGATGTTGAATGTTGAACTTCTCACACAATTATTGCATGTCTTGATTTTTAAATGGTCTTCCATTGTCAGTGACAATGGATTGAGGGATGTTGTACTGACAAATGATGTAATTGAGGATGAATGATGAAATATGCTTTCTTGTGATGGTGATTAGGGGAATGAATTCAATCCACTTTGTGAAGTATTTTGTAGTTGGGATGATAAAATTGTGTCCATTTGACGAAGATGGATGGATTTTACTAACAAGATCTAGTCCCCACTGACAAAAGGGCCATGTTGATGCAAAAGATTGAAGTTCTTACATTGGTGCATGGATGAGGTTGCCATGAATCTGACACTTTTGAAATTTCTTGACAAACTAGAAAGACTCCTCCATGTTTGGCCAGTAATATCCTAAATGAAGGATTTTATTGGCTAAGGTTAAACTGCTTGAATGAGTTTCACAAACACCCTCATGAACTTCCCATAAAGTCGTTTCAGACTCATCATGTTCCAGACATTGGAGGAGAGTTCCGTAAAGACCTCATCGGTATAGTACATCTGCAATAAGAGTATGTTGGGTGACTTGACAAATGATTTTTTTTTAAATTTCTAGACAGGTCGGGTGGAAGGGTGTTATCTTTTAGGTCGGTATAAATTTTACCATAGATTGAGGCATTGGTATCAACTAGGTGATATATAACTTGGGACTCAGTATCATCATAAGCAAGGGAAAACAATTGTTCCACCAGGAACTCATAACGACTTCTCTTGTCTAGAATTTGTAACAAGGAAGCAATAGTGGCCATGACATCAATAACTTTATTGTCCACTCTTGAAATCTGTTCAAATTTGATATCCAAAAAATATTACTTAAAATCATCAATCATTCTTTTATAGGGCATCAATTTGTCATCCTTTGTTTGATAATCATCATTGACCTGATTAATGACCAACAGGGAATCTCCATATACTTGCAATTCTAGAATTTTCCATTCTATAACTATTTTAATGTCGAAGATTAACGCTTCATACTCTGCCATGTTATTGGTACAAGGGAACATCAATCTATATGATTTTGGTATGGTATGTCCTTATGGAGTGAAAAATAAGATTCTGGCCCCTAATCCATGTTGGGTGTGTGATCCATCAAAGTATAATGTCCACTATTTTGCAGCCAAGGTAAGGAAATCAACATCTGGAAATTCAATGTGCAAAGGATGATCATCTGGTAGAGGTACTTCAGCTAATTGGTCAGCGATTTCTTGTCCTTTTATTGCTTTCCTATCCACATATTGGATGTCAAATTCACTGAGTATCATAACCCACTTGTCCAGTCATCTCGTTAGGTTAGCTTTGCTGAGGAGGTATTTTAGTGGATCTATTTTGGCTATTAACTTGATGGTGTGAGTTAGCATGTAGTGTCGTAGTTGTTGGGTGGCGAAAACTACTGCCAAGAAATCGTTTTCAATGGATGTATAATTGATCTCATAGCCGTTTAGTATCCTACTGAATCCTCTTGTGCTAACAAGGCTCCCAATGATACCTCAGTTGTTTCAATGTATAACAAGAGTGGTTTTCCTTTTTCTAGTGGTACTAAGACAAGTGGAATCATTAGGTATTGTTTCAATTTTTTGAAGGCTCCTTTACATTTCTCATCCCATCAAAAAGAAAAAATTTTGTGTAGCAAGTGAGTAAAAGGATGGGTCTTGTTTTCCAGTTGAGAAATAAATCTTCGGATTGATTGGAACCTTCCTTGCAGAGATCATAGCTAACTGATGTTTTTGGGTGGTGGCATTTCCATGATAGATTTAACTTTTGTTGGGTCTTCCTCAATGCCTTTTTATGAAACTATATATCCTAGGAGTTTGGCTGAAGTCATCCCAAACACACATTTCTTTGGATTCAGTCGTACATTGAATTTCTCTAGTCTAGTGAAGATTTTGTCTAAGATATCTAAGTGTCCCTCTTTGGTATAAGATTTAGCTAATAGATCATCCACATAGTCTTCCATGAAAGTATGCATCATATCATGAAAAGTTGTTGTCATGGCGCACTGATAAGTAGCTCCTGCATTCTTCAATCTGAATGGCATGACGTTCAAACAAAATGTTCCCCATGGATAGGTAAAGGTTGTCTTATCTTGATCCTTTGGAGCTATCTTGATTTGATTATAACCGAGAAAATTGTTCATAAGTGATAGCATGCCATGTCCTGTCGTTAAGTCCACTATTATGTCTATGTTAGGTAGAGGAAAACTGTCTTTGGGACAAGACTTATTGAGATATTGGAAATCCATGCAAATATGAATGCTATTATTAGGCTTTGAGACTAGTACGATATTGGAGATCCACTTGGCATAGTCAATGGGTCTGATGAATCCTACATCTAACAACTTTTTCAGCTTTGCTTTTACCAATAGGGCAATATGTGGATGCATTTTCCTTATTTTTTGCTTGACTGGTTTTACTCTTGGTGGTAAGGAAAGATGACGCATGATGAGTTTTGGATCAATACCTGGCATGTCGACATATGACCAAGAAAAGTTGACTTTTTTTTCTATGAAATTTGAGGAAGCTTGGTTTTTCTTGGTTTGTCAAAGATGTCGCTAGATGTATAGTCATCACTGTCTCTTCACTGTCGATATTGACAGACTGGGTGGGTTCAATCAACACCTTTGATCTTTCCTAAAAGTGGTCTGGGAGAGAATCAAATCTTCCATCCTTCAACGCCTCAGAGAGGTTTTCGCCATTGGATATGCTCTTTGTTTTTACTTTTTCTGGATTTGATATTGCCATTGAATGGTTTTCACCATCAGATCTATTTATTGTATTATTCATTTTACGGCTAGAGGATTTGATACCCACCTGTTTGGAAGCTTCATTATGATGTTCAATGGTGGATTTTTTTGGGATTGTTGGCATAGAGGAAATTAATGATGGAATCATCATTTGAAAATGTAGGGATATCAAATGGCTTAGTTTGGCTGCAGTCTATGAGTTTGGGATGTACTAGGGGTAAGAAGTCACCTGACTGGTTAAGGTCAGAGATGGTAAGAGTCATGATGGCGGTATCTTCAATTTTTCCAATAGAAAAATAAAGGTCTATAAGGTAGTTTTCCTCTGAATTATCTGTTTCACTCTGAGTTGTTCTGATAGTGAATCCCACTCATATTCATTAGAATTAGTTTCATGATCATTAGTAGCTTGTAACTGCAATATTCTTTCAACCACCTTCTGAGCCATCTTTTCTTTTGTCTCCTCTTTATAACCCAACCTAATCTTGTCTTTTGGATTGATTAAGAGTGGTTGAATTGGTTCTACAATTCCTTCTTTTCTTTTTCCTATAGGGCCTTTTCCCTCATATCCCATATTTTCCAAGATAGTGAAACCTTTTCCATATTATGTTGTTTGTACATTTTCCATTGCTATTTGAGATTCTTCTTCATCCTTATAGAGCTAGTTTATAATATATTTGTCTTCCAATTCATCAACCCTAGTGCTTTATTTTACAAACCGACCATCAAAGAGAGTAACTAGTTGTGATGTTTGTTGTGTTGATGTTGAGGGTTACCCATATGACTTTGGGGAAGAGAACTGTGAAAGACATAGGGATCGTTCAATGAAATATTCACCAATACCTTTGTCTTTGACTTAGAATTTTTTCTCAAATTTTTTTGATAGAGTATTTAATTGGGCTTCATGGTTTGAGGATGTGGAAGGAGAAAATTCTTCTTTCTTCTTAGACTATTTTGACATGAAACTAGATTGACCTTCATGATTTGAAGAAATGACCAACGGTTTGGATGAAGAACCCGACTGGCTTTGATCATTGGAAGGGAAGGAAGTGGAAGCTTCTCTGTTATGAGGCACAAAGATATCTTGGACATATTTTAGGGCATTGCAATACTGAGGACTATTTGACTCAGCTGAGATGTTGATTTCTTGGCCTCCACAAGGGAATTTCAGACATTGGTGGTATTTTGATAGGACCGCTTGCATTTCATGGATCCATGGGCGACCCAATAGTATGTTGTAGGTCAAATGCTTGTCTAGGACTTGGCAGATTATATCTTTCTGAATTGGTCCTACCTGAATAGGTAAGACAATCAATCCTTGTGAAGATCTTCCCTCATCAACATATGCTTTCATCTTTCACACTTACTAGAAATTATTCTAGCTTTCATCTTTAAACATTTTAAGATCTAAATAAGAAAAATACTTAAATCAAATAACATAATTAGACTCAAATTAAATGAAAAACACTTATCAAACAATTTTAATTAATTAGATGCAAAGAAGTTGCAGTGCAACAAGAAGTTCACATGACAAAATATAGAGTAGTCTCCGGAAACAATAAATATGACTGAAAAACAAGCAAACTACTAAAGCAAATGAAATTATTGTACTTCAAATAATAATTGCATCTAATAGAAAGTTGATCACATTGATTGCAATTACTGAACCAATTAGATAAATTGAATATTAAAACTTTCCAAGCATAAAAGGAAATCAAATCACAAACACCTCATACTGTAAAATGCATTCAACATAAATCAAATCGTACTGAATGTAAATTCTAACTAATAAAAATTAAAAAAAACCTCACCAAGTATCCCGAGAGGGGGCCCTTCCTCTAGTTCACAAGGCGAGTGAGAAAAAATTTATTACGCTAACTCAATACCATGAACATCCAATTCTATTCATCCATTTTGTAGTAAAAACAAAATGTATTTTTTCTCTCTATCTTCTCTCTATCTATCCTCTATAGTCTAAATCATATCATATATATAGATGTGATCAACACATCGAATACTATAAAGTATGATTAAAAGAAGTTATGGTTTGTTATGGCCAATGGCCAACAAACCGGATATCAGTAGTCTTTGGTTTGGTCGCAAGCCTCAAACGTCAAAACAACATTAAAATAGTATTGAAATGTAATATTAAAATAGAAGCGAGCAGTTTCACAACACGTTTGGCTCATCCCTTACCATTCCTTGTGTTGTATACCCTTCAAGGATTGTCTTCCACATGGCTAGTTCCTTCAACCTAATTAGTTCTTGTAGCAAGCCAATCAAATTATGTCATTATCTCAATGATTTGGCATTTTGGAAGCATTCCTTCATCCTTCAAAAAAATATTAAATATTCTTTATTTTCATAATAATTTATGGCAAAAGGACTTAGGAAAGAGGGAAAAAAGGAAATGGAATGAAACACAAAGGGCATAGGAATTAGACATATTTTGCACTCATCATTTCCCCCTACTTAAGGAATTTGCATGTCCTCATGCAAACAATTAGTACAAACCAGGTTTTTCTGCAAAAGGAGAATGAGTCATGTTAGTGGTTTCTTTCATTATGTTGACCCTTGGTTCCTTAGGATACCTTGTTACCTGACACAGCCTTATTTTTTCTCTATCCATTTCTTCCTTCTACTGCTTGTTTAATGTAGCAAGCTGTTGTAGCTATGTCTTTAATTGCTGGTTCTTTGTTTGAAGCTGTGTAAGAAATTGACATAATTGCCCAAAAGGAATAAGTGGCTCTTCGCATACCTCTTTTGGGTTTTTAGTAGTAAAAAAAACAAGAGACTTTGAAGCTTCTTCAAAACCAATAGTCTCCTTTTCTAACTATCGTGGAGGAGGACATTTTTCAGTGTGAATATTTTCAGGATTCTCTTACTCACAAGGGTCCTTACCCTTTTCATTATATTCCTCCTCTATAGTATGCTCCTCATACACTTCATTCTCACTTAGGGTTTCTTCATAATCCTTTTCTCTATGTTTAGAAAAAGTCCCCTCATATACTTCCCCTATTTTTCTCAGGAGGGTTTCATCCCTAAATACATCCTGGCTTTCTGTCTCATGTTTGTTTCCAATCTCCTTCTTGACAGTTGTTGTTTCTTGACCTGATATCTTGTCATCACACATATCTGCTTGATCAAGGTCCTTCAATTCCTCCAGGATAGTAATTTTCCTTTATTCCTGCTAAACTAACTGCCTCTTTTTATGTCGATTCTGACTACAGAGTTCTCTATCTATCTTTTCCTTTCATTGGCCAGGGTTTGTGGCAACTATTTCCACATCATTCATAGAACCAACTACTTCTACAAGCTTATCCAACTTAGTGGAAGGGGGAGTTTTCTGCTTCTTTGGCTTGGTTGGGAGTGTTCCTTTACCCTTTTTTAGTGTCATGTCAATCACTTTGGAGCTGGGCCTCTTTTTATGAGGAGACTCATCTAGGCTTTCCCTTGTTTTCTTTTTCTTAGAGGATTCCCCTTCCAGGGTTTCCTCCATTACCCTCTTTTTTGAACACCCTGGAGTTTCATCATTTCCCCTATTAGGGTCAACAAAAGCATCCCATTCTAGTCAAGTTTTATCAGAATGAAGCCCATACATCACAATTAACTTAATCAAACCATGGTGAGCCAGTGAATTTTCATGGCCCTTACAGTATTGACTACATGATCATTTCAAAGAACAATGTAAGTAAAAAGGAACATTAACCAAAAGATTATTACGCAAGTGCCACATGAGCCTAAAATGGTGAGCATGGACATACATGTACCTCCCTTCGTAGGTCACATACTAGATTAAAAACTTAGTGACTTCATCTCACGGTGATGGAAGTGACTTACATTCGGTTCCATGGCCCTGCACCATCTTGGAAGATTCCTTCCTTTGTAGAAATTATTTCTTGTGGAGCTTGAAGTCCATAACATGGGAGGAGGAGTTAGGAAAGGAGTCACCTTTCTATGGAAGGCCAGTAACTGTGGTGATTGTTTGCACAGTGATAAAAAATTGTAACCCCCTCAAAGTAATGTTGTTCTTATGAAACCCTTCAGCAAATTTCATAGCAACCCTGTTGTCAAAACCACACAGCTTCTTGAAATATGTCATCCAAGTAGCATGATTAAATATTTTGTATGGTTCCTCGTTGGCTAGGAGCTTCTTCATTGTCGTGGGTTCTTGTTTGCTATGATCTCCTCCCATGATTTCAAAGTGTAGTAGGAACTTCTTTTCCAACTTACACTATGGCTACAGGGATAGAGAAAAGGATAAAAATGGAGACAGTTAATGAATATTTTGAATAGGAATGTGACCAAGTGGGTTGGCTAACATCGGGTAATAATGGTGAATATTGTGGAATTGCTATCAAGTAAAAATTGGCCAATGAAAATAATGATGAATAGTATGGGAATTAACACCATGATCTCCCCCTAGCTTAAAGATGACCATCCTAGGCATGCCAAATAATTATTAGAAAAATAAATAACATGTAATAAGATTTTAAAAGAAAGAAAGAGTACCCCCTGATACCAATTTTTGCGAGACAAGTGGTGATGATGTGATTATTGTAGAGTTGATGGCATGGAGACTGCAAGTAGAGATGATGTCCCAGGCTAGTGGAGGAATTAAATAGTAGATTTGAAATGATTAAGCATTAAAATCTATCATGAAGCTACGTGAGGGAGAAGCAGAGATAATCATGAGTGGAGGCTGATGTGGAGAGAACAACTATGGTATCGTGGAAAAGACCAATTGGAGAAATAATGATGAAAGGGACCAAGGTAGAAGGTAGGACCCAGACTAATCTATTATCGAGACCGTGGTACACGTGGAAGTATAGCAAGCAACAGGAACAAGGGAAGCGATAGGAAGAAAGAGTCTTGCTGACATACCTAAAGCAACACAAGGTTTCCTATAAGAGAAGACAAACAACAACAATGATAGGAACAAGAAAAAGCTCATGTTGCACCATAGAATAGGTAGCGACATGGAATATCATTGAATGTGTTGTGGTGTGCTCACTACCTTTATTTTTGTTTGGGTTTATTATTATTATTATTATTATTATTATTATTATGTCAATGATAGACCGTCGATATCCCAATTTTCAATCTAGCACCACCTAGAGGCATTGGAGAATTGGTTTTCACCTCTAGGTTTATTCTCTTCTCTCTTCTTTTTAAAAAAAATAAGTAAATACATTTTAGGAAGTACCTAAAAGGTACTTGAAGATACCATAGGAACCCTATCAAGGAGATGGAGTTCCTTTGGAAAATGCGATACAAAATCCTCTCTTGAAATAGGCTTCTTGTATAACTTCAATAGGTGACCATTGACAATTAGGGCCATACAGTCAGAATCCATAGTGCGAAGCTTGACTGCACCATTTTCATAGACCATCTCAATTTTGTAAGGCCCGAGCCATTGACTATGGAACTTTCCCTTAAAATCCTAGAAACGAGAATCATACAAGGGCTCCCAATCACCTGGTTGAAATGATTGTTGTCAAATGAAATGATCATGCCAGAGAGAACGTTGTTTCTAAACAATCTCTATATGGAAGAGTGCTTATTGAAAAAGTTCATCTAATGAATAAATTTTTGCAATTTGTTCTTTTTGTGCATCAATCAAACTCATACCCAATTGGAGTGTGGTATAAAGAGTTTTTACCTCAAACTTAATAGGGAGAACAACTTTCTTACCATAGACAAGTTCGTATGGTATCAAACCAGTGGTGGTTTTCCATGTCGTGCGATAGACCCACACTACTTCAAGAAGCCATGCAACCCAATCTCGCTTATGGAGGGAAATTGTCTTGGTAAGAATGTTCTAAATTTCTCTATTGGTAACTTCAACCTGTTTGTTCGCCTGAGGATGATAAGGTGAAGAATTGTGATGTCTAATCTCATACTCACAAACCAAATCAAAAATAAGTTCGGATACAAACTGTGGACCTTGATCTGTGACTATCTCTCGTGGAACACCAAACCTAGTAAAAATATCAAAATAGAGGAAATTTTCTATCTTGGTGTCCCTTGCATGCTTTAAGGAAACAATTTCAACCCACTTAGTTACATAGTCTGTGCACACAAGGATGTATTCCTTGTTTTGAGATGGCGGGTTGATTGGTCCAATAAAATCAAGCCTCCATTTTTCAAAGGGCTCAATGGAAATCTAAGGATGCAAGGCCATTTCATTTGAGTGTGTGGGGTAGCCCATACACTAACATTTATCACAGTGATGAATATAACACTTACAATCCTTATGGGTTGTAGGCCAATAGTAGCTTACAGTTAAAACCTTCTAGGTAGTCCTTTGAGCAACAACATATCATCTGTAGGGTTCTATGTGGAATGCGTAAAGTATATCAAAGACATCATCTTTGGGTAAACACCAACACAGGATGTTGTCAATGCTAGTTCGGAAGAGCACCATTGATCTACGTGTACTAACCACTGAGTCCAACCAATTTCTGATGTTCCTTCGAAGAGAAATGAGGTGGGAACCTGCAAGTGACCAAGTAATTCACAATGTCAACAAACCATGAACTTTTTGCTGATATAGCAAAGATATGCTCATCTAGGAAGGCATCATCGACTGGAATTGGTTCATCATCTTGTTGTTGTAACCTGGACAAAAAGTTTACACCCACATTCTCACAACTAGGTTTTTCAAGTATAGTAATGTCAAATTCTTGAAGAAAAAGTAACCATCTAATAACTCTACCAGTTACAATAGGTTTATTCATTAAGAATTGAAGTGCAGAATGATCAGTATGAACAAATACTTTTTTTTCCAATAATATAATGATAAAACTTATTGATTGCATAAAACAATAGCTAGAAACTCCTCTTCGATTACCATGTAGTTTACCTCAGCTCCTATGAAATTCTTATCGATGTAGTAAATGGAGTAAAAAAGGTTATCTTCTTTCTGTCCAAGCAAAACTCCCATAGAACAGTTTGAGGCATCTATATGAATGTGAAAAGGTCATTCCCAAATTGGACCTCTAAGTATTGGTGTGGTTACAATATTGGTCTTAATGGTTTCAAATGCTTCTTGATATTCTAGTGTCTTAGAGAAAATGAAATCTTTTGCTAACAAGGAAAACAAGGGGGAGGAAATCTTATTGAAATTTTGGATGAACCTCCTATAATACCTTGCATGGCCGAGAAAACTACGCACATCCTTTTGGCTAGTGGGTGTACACAAGTCCTAAATGATTTGTATCTTTTTTGGATTGACTTGAATACCCTTGGAATAAATATAATGACCAAGTACTATCCCTTCTGTCATAAGCATATGGCACTTTTTGTGGCTTAATGATAAATTAGTGTCTATACAATGTTTAAGTACCTTTTCTAAAATTTTTTTAGCCTCCTCATAAGTATTACCATGGGTAGTAAAATCGTCCATATAGACTTCAACACAATCATTTACAAGATCTACAAAAATACTCAAAACTGCCCTTTGAAAAGTGGCAGGGGCATTACATAAACCAAATAGAAAGATGTTATAGGAAAAGGTGCCTAAGAACAAGTGAAGGCAGTCTTGTCTTGGTCTTCAAGTGCTATGTGAATCTAGTTGTAGCCAATGATCCCATCCAGAAAAGAAAAGAACTTTTTACTTGCAAGAGTGTCCAACACTTGATCAATAAACGGTAATGGAAAGTGATCCTTTTTAGTAGCTTTATTAAGTGCTCCATAATCAACATAAATTCTCCACTTACCATTTTTCTTAGGAACCACAACTAGAGAAGAGACCCACTGACTATTTGAAATAGGATATATGAATCCGACATTTAACAATTTTTGTAACTCCTCTTTAACTATTTCACACAGGATGGGGTTAAGCTGTCGATGTGGTTGCCTAACTGGACGACTACCTTCTTCAATGTAAATATGGTGTGTGTGGGTGTCAGGATGAATGCCATGCATGTCTTGGTATTCCCAAGCAAATGCATCTTTATATGTTCTAAGAATGGCAATGAGATCTTGGATTTGTTCAATTCTTAAATGTGGATTAATATTAAATGTGTGGTCAGGTAAAATTTCCATGGCCTCTGATTGTGCAAGTGAATTAATGGCTAGTACTTGTGAAGTGGATGGTGTATTGCTAGATTTTTTAGAGAATAAGAATGAACTATACAGACAATTATGAGGTAGCAACTGATACTGTAACAAAGTGTTGAACAGATTGTGAGCTACCTACTAGTGGAAAACTTCCAAAAGGAAAATGAGTATTTATACTTGAATGAAGAACCATGCTTTCAAAGATTTCATTAAATGCATATCTATTTTGAAGAAAATTAAAAATAATATTATCTTCAGTAGGTTCTTCCATATCTTATGCTTGATCAATTTTCAAGATTGGTAATGACTCATCCAAGTCACTATCAACCCATATTGGATCCTTCGTCTCCAACAAGGGTTGTGCTGGTGGGTATAAAGTCAATTGTTTTGTGTGCTCTCCATTAGAAATGATCATGTTTCTCGAAAGATAATTGATGAATGCATTTGTAGCTACTAACCAAGGTCGTCCCAAGATTAAGGGGTATCCTCCTAGCTTAATTTTTGGCTACAAAATCATAAAGTCAGTTGGGAATTCCCATGAATCAATAGAAAGGACATCTTCAATCATACCCTACAATTTGACCAAAGATCGGTCTGCCATTTGGAGAATTGTGGGAGTAGGTCTAAGTCCCTTATGTGATAATTTCTCTCTTTTTTTTCATTTGTCATAACATCAATTGTAGCACCCAAATCAACAAGTGTGTTAGGAATAATAACTTTATCAATACAGAACTTGATGACATGACTCCTTGGATTTGAATACTTAAGAATGGTTAGATTCCCAAGCATGAGGTTTGCTAGTTGTCCAACAACCTGGACAATCTTTAGATCTTGCTTCTTCTTCTGATTTCGAGTACATAGATCCTGATTTGTTCTTGTATATACGGGGATATCCTTGATGGCCTGGAACAAAGGAATCTTAATAATAACATTGCGTAATTCATTGAAAAAATAAAATTTAGGTTGGGAGACTTCCTTTTGTACTGGTTCTGAATGAAATCGATTGAGGAAGGGAGGTTCCTTTACTAGATCCTCTTCAATTTCTTCATTAATTTTGGTGATGGTGGGACCATGAAGAGCCTTTCCCAACCTTAATTGGAATCCATCTATTTTTACAGTATTAACAGGACAAGTAGAGTAACCTGTCACCTCATTATTATACACAAGATGTGTTTCCTTATTGTTGGGATTTGCATTTGATTGAGCTCGCATTGGTGTAGGTTTTGGTGGTTGTGTTGGATTGGCTAGTGGAGTGGACGATGATGGTATGGGTGGAAGAAATTTTTGTGGCTACTGATATGGATTAATCATGGGAGGAGGTGGAAATTGTGATTGTGGTGGATATGGTTGTTGGTATGGTGAAGGTTGTGGCGATTGTGGCCTCTATTCCTATTGCCACGACTATGAAGCATATTGGTATTGTTGCATCCATTAAGGGTATTGTGGAGGTTGTTTCCAACCTCTGTACCACCTAGGTTGATTGGAAAAATAATTGAGCTGGCTAGGTCCAAGAGAAAAATAATCATTCATCATCCTAGGGTACATTACTCGAGGTGGAAAAGGTCACCTTGGGGCCATGTAGTAGACAGGTTCCTCAAAATATTCAATATCAGTTATGCCTACGAGAAGAGACCTTAAGGTAGAACTTTTGATAGCTTCCTGTAAGGATGAAATATTTATCCTATTATAAGGGAAATCCTCGCTACTATGTCTCTCATGAAAGGTCAGGTATAATATTTCCAAGGACTTTTCAGCTTCCTCTTGCTTTCTACAGGTATGTAGAGTATCAATCTGCTTGCCCGCATGATTTAATAAATCAGTTTGAAGATATTCAAGTAAATTACCTATTTCACGCTTTGTTATACCTATGGAATTTCCTAAAGAAGAAAGCTTACTTGAATAATTCCTCCTCGAACGTTGATACCTCGAGTAATTCTTGCAAATATCAAAAATATCATCAAAGTTCAATTTAGAGATGTTACCTTTACCTATTAAATTCAATGCATCCATAGTATCATATCTTATTCCCCTAAGAAACAACATTTTAATAGCATAAAAAATTAGCGTTGGTTGTCGTGATCATTGTAGGATGAACATGAAGCATTCGAGGTAATCTTCCATAGATTCATCTTCTTTCTGTGTCATGTGAAAAATATCATCCCAAACCTCTTGTTTTACAATACTCCTAGTATTTTTTCAAAAATACTTCATGTCGTCCCATTTTTTGATGTTTTTGAGGTTCATGAACCAACATAAGGTTGCATCCTTCAACATGGCTAAGAATAACTTGAGCTTTTGTGCATCACTCTGATAGTCATAACTATGGAACAACACATAAAACTCAAATAAGAACATATCAGGATCCTCAATAGAAAGACCACGAAAAATAGGAAAAGCGAAATGGGGATTTTTTTTCATAGGAGCATCCTCTTCAGGATGTGCAATTGGAAACTCAAAAGTGACTGGGTTGTTGTGGGCCAATGTTCTCACATTGTTATCATTGTTGTTATTGTTGTTGTTATTGAGATCAGCCATGACTTGAGATTCCCAAGGGGTGAAGAAAGTTTTGAATGGATTTTGGTTTCCTAAGGATGGACTAGCTCTAGACTCATAAGATTCTTGGAATAGCTTTGCGACCCTTTTTTGAAATTCTTTGGAAGACTCTAGACGAATAATAGAAGGGGTCTCAACAATGGTAGACTCAATAACACACTTTTCAATATCTGGTTTGGGTAACTCTTTCTCAGGTGATGTGTGCACAACTAATGGTTGTAATTTGTTTTCCAGTTTTATCGTTGTGAGCTACTTCCCTCAATGGATGGTTTTGATTTGTTTTTCAAATTTTTAGGTTGTGAACTACTTCCTTTCTTATTTTTAACAAATATCCCTCTACTATCCCTACTACGATGCATGCACCTATATGACTTATAACAACACAAATCAAGAGAATTAACCTTGACAAGGTCGACAATTGTGTAGGATTTCCTCTTGACGTACTATTCCTAACTCAACTTACTATGGATTTAGGCCTTTAATACCTTTCCCCAACAACGACGCCAAAAATGTAGGGTAAAACTATGGGCTATAAATGGGGTAGACTTTATCTCTTATAATCTTATTGAATAGTTCTATAAATCCAATTGGTATGAATTTTCCTCAATTTATTCCTATGTGTGTCAATCTGGGGAACACAAACTGATGAAAGGTATCAGGGCTATTTTCCTAAGGCCTAAAGATAATAAGTTGAGAAAATATGAGATGCACTCTATAAGAAATAAATATTCAACTTTCACACTTACTAGAAATTGTTCTTTCACCTTTAAACATTTTATGATCTCAATAAGAATACTCCTTAAATCAGATACCATAATCACACTTGAATTAAGCATAAAACATTGATCAAATACTCTTAATTAATTATATGACAAGAATTTTTAGTGCGACAAGAAGTTGCAGTGTGACAGGAAGTTTCAGTGCAACAAGAAGTTCACAGGACAAAATACAAAGTAGTCTCCAGAAACGGTAAATATGACTGAACAACAAGCAAACTGCTAAAGCAAATGAACTTCTTGTACTTCAAATAATAATTGCATCTAACAAAAATTTTATCACACTGATTGCAATTATTGAACCAATTACATAAACTGAATATTAAAACTTTCCAAGCATAAGAGAAAATCAAATCACAACACCTCATACTGTAAAATGCATTCAACATAAATCAAATCGTATTGAATGTAAATTCTAACTAATAAAAATACAAAACAACTTCACCAAGTATCCCAAGAGGGGGCCCTTCCTCTAGTTCACAAGTTGAGTGAGAAGAATTTGATTACGCTAACTCAATACCACGAACATCCAATTCTATTCATCTAGTTTGTAGTAAAAACAAAATGTATTTCTGCTCTCTATCTTCTCTCTATCTATCCTCTACAATCTAAATCATATCATATATATATGTGATCAACAAAACGAATACTCTATACTATGATTAAAAGAAGTTACAGTTTGTTATGGCCAATGGACAACAAACCGAATATCAATAGTCTTTGGTTTGGCCGCATGCCTCAAACCTCAAAAAAACATTAAAACAGTTTTGAAATGTAATGCTAAAATAGAAGTGAGCAGTTTCACAACACATTCAGCTCATCCCTTGCCATTCCTTGTGTCGTATGCCCTTCAAGGATTGTCTTCCACATGGCCGGTTCCTTCAACCTGATAAGTTCCTATAGAAAACCAATCAAATTATGTCATTATCTCAACAATTTGGCATTTTGGAAGCATTCCTTCATCCTTTAATAACATATTAAATATTCTTTATTTTCATCATAATTAATGGAAACAAGACTTAGGAAAGAGGGAAAAAAGGTAATGGAATGAAACACAAAGGGCATAGGAATTAGACATATTTTGCACTCATCATCTCCCTCTCTATCTCTTTATATACTAGACACCTATGTCATTTGTATCTACTTAGTGCCCATATCTAGACACTTTCACCATACACATAACCCCTTTGGTAGAGGGAAGCTCTTGTAGCTTCTAAATTTGGACAATCAATTCTAACATGCTTTTTCAACCCATATAGTTGGTAACATTGATATTCCAATTGTATTTGATTTCTTTTCTTTACAATTTTATCTCTCTTAGTCCTAGTTCATGTTTGTTTTCTTCCATTTTTAAATTTATGTTTCCAATTTATGTCTCTTGACATATTTTTAAACTCATCTCTAGTGTATGTCAACTTAGTTTTAGATTAGGCTAATTAGATTGAGTCTAAAAGGATTTAGTTTATTATTTTCAACAAATACACTAGAAAAAACACCTAGTTGTAATCAAGGTTTCTTAATTAACTTAATTAGATTTTTTTTTTGTTCTTTGATTTGGTGAACCTAACATACCATGTAAATATAACTTTCTAATTTTAAGTATTAGATTAGTTCATAATTTGTTACTTTCATTATACATTAGATTTTTTTAGAACTTATCTCTTGTGTATATTTGTTGTACCTTATTTTTATGTTCCTTTTTCATATAGTACTTATTTTTGTAGTTTATTCTCTTTTAATCTCCTCTTTGTTTCAATCATTAGTTCTTTTCTATTTTTTTTCTATTTTCTTGCATGTTCTTTTATCCTTATCATCTTAGCCTTATTTTCACTATCCTAGTCTACCTTTCCCACCTTATCTTTGATCTCTACCCTAAATACCATGGCCTCCTCTTCTTCACCCTCTATATATGAGAATTTATTTGATCCTTAATTTTTTCATAAATTAATTTCCAATCATTCTCGTATTCTAACTTTCCTAAAATCTACCTTACCTCTCACTTCTTTTAACCAAATTTTATCTTGTCTCACCAATAATTTTTTCTTTCATTTCTTAGCTACTATCCTAATTCCATTTCACCACCTTCACCTTGCATTTTCATGATTATTTTTTCACTTCACAACACAGACAAAGTAACTAGGTATCATGTATCTTGAAAGGTAATCTTTCCCTAGAGAACTGGAAAAATAACCCCAATGCTTCTCTATACTTTAGGACAACACTTTTGGTGGGGCTGAAGGACCAACATTAGTTTGTACAAGACTTACCAAATGTTTTATGTAACTACCTATGCTTTCAATTACTCCTTGGCCTTCACTTCTTTTACTAGAATTTGCACAATGGTCTCTACAAATTCTCTCAATTCATGGATTTCCTACTTCTTAGAAACCAAATTTATTGAAGAAACATCATATTCTTCGAGAACAATGTCTCCCTTAGCTTTTTCAACTGCCAGGGTGGAAATGTGCACAACCTTGTTATTTGACTCATCCCTTACAATTTTAGAATATGTCCTAGTTGTTTTCTTTCCGTTGGGATTATTTATTTTTAGCTAAGAATTCATCTAAATTTGGAGTAGCCATCTCCACAATAGGCTTTACCTGGAGCTTCTCTTTTAACCATTCAAGGGCAGCAGATTTCTGAAAATTGGGGTCCTCTTGCTCTTCATTACCCTTTAGCTCTTGAGGTTCTTGTTCTTTATCCTCTTCCATTTTATCATGTTCTTGTTGATCTCTTTCCAATTTTTATTGGTTTTGCTAATGTTTTGCATTCTCAGTATCAATTTCTTGCATATGCACTCACTAGTAGAATTTGGCAAATAAATGACTACGTGACTAAAACTTCTAGTCACAACTAAAGATGACTAACTTCTACTTATTTTTAGTAACACAACTATAAATGACTAAATAAATGACTAATAAATGACTAATACAATAATTATAAGTGACTAATTTGATTGTGGTGTAAAAAACACAACTAAATAATTAGTCACACAAATAAAAAAAAATAGACAATATGATATTAATGTGGATAATTAAAAAAAAAATTGAATTGAGGGAGTGGGTTGTATTATAATATAATATAATATAATATAATATAATATATATATATATATATTATAATAATATAATATATTATATTACAATACACTATAATATAATATATTATATATATATTATATTATATATAATATATATATATATATTATATATATATAATATTATATTATAATATATTATAATATATTATAATATTATATTATAATATATTATAATATATTATAATATTATATTATTATATAATATTATAATATTAATAATATAATATAAATATTATATTATATTATAATATTTTATTATGATTATAATATTTTATTATGATTTAATATTATATAATATTATAATATTTTATTATGATTTAATATTATATAATATTATAATATTATAATATAATAAAATATTATAATATTATTATAATATAATATAATATAATATAATAAATATTATAATATAATATAATATAATATTATTATATAATATTATATATTATATATAATATTATAATATTATTATAATGTATTATATATTATTATAATGTATTATAATATTATTATAATGTATTATAATATTATTATAATGTATTATAATAATATAATATTATAATATAATATAATATTATAATATAATATAATATTATAATATAATATAATATTATATACTATAATATAATATAATATAATATAATATAATATAATATTATAATATAATATAATATAATATAATATTATAATATAATATAATATAATATAATATAATAATATAATATAATATAATATAATATAATATAATATAATAATATAATATAATATAATATTATAATATAATATAATATAATATAATATAATATTAACCATCTCTGATGGAGCTCTGCAATGGTCATGGCGGAAAGCAACGGTCGGAAAGGTTTCAGCATGGGGGCAGAGGTGGTGAGGGCCCCAACGTGAACATAACAGTGAATCTTGAGCATGTTTGGAGGAAAGACCGATGGGCCCGACCTCAGTCTATGGCTTCGAATGGTCACTTTCCTGAGGGTACGAGTCACAGGCATTTTTCACATAAAGGCGCTGGCCTTGCAAGAGGAAGAAACAAGTATGGGCAGTATAGCAATGAAGAATTTCGTAGACCTAGGCAACAGTAGGAAACAAAAATGGGGTAGTTTGATCTTTCGCGCTTGGGCAGACATGATTCACGAAAGATCATCAAAGCTAGGTTTGGGAGGGGAGGAATGGAATGGAAAAAAAAATGCCCTCGGCCAAGGAATGGGAGGAAGTTCGGGAAGATAGGTCGACGGGTGGAAAGGGAACTCATGGATTGTCCTGGCCCAAAGAAGCAAAAAGCGGAAGAACTAAAGTGGTCATCAGCTCCTCGAAAATGCAAGCGGAAGTTTTGCGGTTAGAACAGCTAGGTCTGTTTGGTAAATGGTTCGGGAAGGCTCTCAACTGGGAATATTTAGAGAAATGGTGGAAAGAACGATGGGGCTCGGATATGAAATTCAAAATGCTACAAAATGAAATTTTTATGGTAATTTTCCCTACCAGAAACATTAGAGACCAAATAGTTCATGGGGTCTGGGTTTTAGATGGTTGGGGATTCTAGTTAAGGAAATGGTCTGTGGGTTTTGATCCATTGACACATGAGCTAGAATTCCAACAAGATTGGTACAACTTACCAAATCTTCCTCAGGAATATTGGGCTCCCTCCATTCTCGAGGAAATAGGGAATCATCTGGGCACCTTTGTCTGTGCAGAAGAAAGGAAATTAGCAAAGAAAAATCAAACGTATGTGCACATCTATGTGGAAAATAATGTAGAAAGGACGATTTGGAGTGAGATTGAACTAATAACGGGCTATGGGACCTAGGTTCAAAAGTTAGAATGGGACTCCTTAATGCATAACAATTTGGTTCGTACCCTGGGATGTAGGGTAAGCAATAAAGAGGCAGGGAAATTGGTTTCGTTGGAGACCCCTTTGGCGAACCTTCGTATGTCTGCCCGAATCTCCTCTGATACCCTAATCTCGCCAAAGGGTGTTTACGAACAGCCAACGACTTTGGCTACCCGGACCTCTTCTAAAGTAAATGATGATACCCCGCTTCCGACTCCTAAGGATGGAGTTTCTCCTAAGGGGATATCTAATCCATCTCCAATGGATGAAAGTGATGGAACTCAGGCATCTCAAGAAGTTCACAAGGGGAGGGAGCTGCAGTTTGAGGAGCTAGAAGATAAAATCTCTGAGACCCTAGAAATCACGGGGGACAGCTATCTGAATGTTGAGTTAGACTCTTTGATAGAAGTCGGAAAGGAATTAGTGGAATTAGTGGAGGCGGCTAAATTAAAGTCTGGGACATTGGGGGATGGACTCAGCCTAGTTGGGGTAGACAAAATCTGGGAGCCAGATGATCAAGTAATGTCAGAGTTGCTAAGTCCCCAATCAGGGAAAAAGTGAAAGTTGACAGAGGATCTGCAGGATGCGAAATCACATTTAGGAATTCACAGACGGGATATTTTCAAATTAACTCCAGAATGTGGAGATCAAAAAAAGCGGGGTAGAATTCCTAACCAAGAGAAGAGAAAACAAGATGGTGAAGCCAATGGACAACAAAAAATCGACACTATGATTAAAGTAGGGAAGGGTGGTGCCCTTCCTGAACAACAATGAAAATCCTAACTTGGAATGTTAGGGGCTTACATGCCCCTAACAAGTGGAGTCTCATCAGGCGCCACATTGAAGTGTGTCAAGTAGAAATTTGTCTTCTCCAAGAAACAAAATTAGGCGGGTCAGCTTTGGAGAACTTTGGCAGGAAATTGAAGAATTGGAAATGGACAGGCTTGGAGGCGGAAGGGGCTTTGGGTGGTTTGCTAATCATTTGGAAACCACAGACAGTCTTATTAGAAGTGTTGAGTTCGAGCCGTCATTGGCTGGTTTGTAAGGTAAGAAGCTTAATATTGAGCCTTCATTTTAATTTAATAAATGTGTATGGCCCCATGATGTGTGTTCAGAAAAAGAGTAGTTTGGCAAGAATTGGATGGTATTTTGCAAAACCTGCATCAGGAACCCAGTATTTTAGGGGGGGATTTTAATGCCATTCTTAGAATGGAAGACAAGAAAGGGGGTTTTGGTAAAGTTCTTCAGTCCCAAAAGGACTTCTGTAGTTTTGTGGAGCGAAATTCTTTAATGGAAATCCCCATAAGCAATGGCACTTTCACCTAGATGAATCGTAGAAAAGGGTTTGGTAGTATTGCGGAAAAATTAGATCATTTTTTTCTTCAAAGGAAATCTGAGCCTCTTTCCTTTTTCTTTAGAGAGCAAGATAAATTCTGGAATTGGTTCGGATCACCTCCCAGTTCAGCTGTGCTTAGAAGGGGAGAAGGGCCCAGTTAGATGTCCATTTAAATTTGAAATGATGTGGTTTAAGGATCCTCGAGTGCTTGATTTACTCGAAAAATGGTGGAAGGAATGCCCAACGGAGGGTTCAAGCTTATTCAATGTGATCACTAAGTTAAAATATCTTAAGCAGCGTTTAAAGCATTGGAACAAAGCTTTAAAAACATCTTCGAAGAGAAAGTGCAAACCGAGGTAGAATTAGCCTCGTTAGCAGATGAAATTATGAAATGTGGTATGAATGAAGCTTGTTACATGAAAGAAAAGGTTCTTAACAGTAAGCTTAATGACTTGCTTGCCAAAGAAGAAATTTTCTGGAGGCAAAAATCCAGAGAAGTTTGGCTAAAATCAGGGGACAAAAATTCAAATTTTTTTCACAATTCCACAAAAGTAAGAAGAGAATTCAATAGAATTTCTTGTTTGAAAGATGGGGATGGCAGTTTGTTGGAGGATTTGGATGACATCAAGGTCTTAGCAGTAAATTATTTTCAGAATCTGCTTAATGACTGGGAAGGTTCAAACTAGCAAGCTCAGAATTCCTTCTTGCAATTTATACCAAAATTGGTCTCTCAAACCCAAATGAAATCACTGAATGCAAAGTTTTCAGAAGAGGAAGTGAAAGAGGAAATTTTTGGGATGCAGCCAAAAAAAGCCCCCGGTCCTGATGGTTTCCTGGCCGGATTTTTTTAGAAATGTTGGCACTTTTTGGGAAAGGAAATATGGGAAGCCATTGAAGACTCAAGATTGAATAGAAGGGTTTTAAAGGAAGCGAACAACACTCTATTAGCTCTGATCCCTAAAAAAGAGAAACTTGAGCATTGGGAAGATTTCCGCCCAATATCGTTGTGCAACACAATCTACAAAATATTGGCCAAAGTCGTCGCCAACAGATTGAAGAAAATTCTTCCCTCTATAATATCTGAGGAACAAACAGGCTTTGTTCCAGATCGCTCAATCCTTGATGGGATAATCATTGCCCAAGAAGTTATTCATTCAATTCAAAAACTACACAAATTGGCTATGTTATTGAAATTAGACATCAGAAAAGCCTATGATAGAGTGAACTGGAGATTCCTCTTTAAGGTAATGGAAGCCTTCGGCTTTCAGAAGGAATGGTTAGACTGGATCTTTGGCTGGGTTGCTTGCTTGAGATATTCTATATTGGTAAATGGTTCCCCGGAAGGTTACTTCACATCGTCAAGAGGCCTGAGACAGGGGGATCCGCTATCCCCTTTTTTGTTCATAATTATGGCCGAAGCTCTAGGGAGATCGATTGAAAATGCAAGGAAGTCCGGTTGGATTCATGGTTTGCAAGTAACTAGCAGTCTTCCTAATATCACACATCAGCAATTTGCGGATGATACAATGCTTTTTGGAGAAGCAACGGAAAAGGAGGCTCAAAGTTACAAAAAATTGCTTGAAGATTATTCTAAAGCTTCTGGACAAGAAGTAAGCAAGGCCAAATCTGAAGTCTTTTTCTTCAACTCCAACTGCCCTGGTGAGGTTCAAATCTTACGAATTCTAGGATTCAAAAGGGGACAATTGCCATGCAAATTTTTAGGCCTTCCTTTGGATAAAGGTATCAAAAGTAACAGTACTTGGAGCTCTATGGTGACCAGATGTAAAGATAAAATTTCTTCGTGGAAGAATAGATGGCTCTCCTGGGCAGGCAGATTAACTTTGTTGAATTCTGTAATCTCTGCCCTCCTAATATATATGTTGTCTTGCCTACAATTATCCAGTGGAGCGAGCAAATATTTAAACAAGGTGATGAAAGACTTCTTTTGGAAAGGCAATTCAGATCAAAAGAAAATCCCTCTCATAAATTGGCAGAAGGTGTGTGAGAAGAGAGAGAATGATGGGATTGGCTTGAGAAACGTATCAAGGAAAAATAAGGCTTTGGGGGCTAAACTTGCTTGGATTATCCATTGTAAACCTAATCTCATGTGGGTAAAGATTGTCAGAGCAAAATACTTGGTTCCGGAACCAAACTATTTCTTCGCTGCAAAAACCCTTCCTTCTGGGTCTCGGATTTGGAATTTTATCAAAAATTGCAGAGAACTGATTTCGGATTTCCTTACTTGGGAGGTGAAGGATGGCAAGGAGGTGTTATTCTGGGAGGACTCATGGGAAGGCCACTCTGCATTAGAAAATATCCCTGAACTTTCTAGCATAAAGGAGAAGACCAAGCAAATGTGGGGTTTGAAAGTCAGGGATTATATTGATTTCGCGGAGCATGCGGAGGATGGTATCCTGAAATGGAAATCGGTGAGATGTTTGAACTTGGGTGATCAAGAAACTATTTTATTTGAGAAGGAGATGGCAAGGCGAAGGTTAAGGGCTAGAATTGGGGAAGATAGATTGAGGTGGGATGCTGCTCCAAACGGGGTCTATTCGGCCAAGATTGGCTACAACGTGCTATCAGCTTCAACTGAATCAAATTCTGAATTACCTTGCAATCTTTGTTGGAACAAAGTTTGCTTACCGAAAGCAGGGATTTTCACTTGGGCGGCAGCTCAGTGTAGAATTCTCACAGGCGACAGGTTTATTAAACTGGGTTATTATGGCCCAACCAGATGTCCTTTGTGTCATGAGGTAGAGGAGACTGTGAATCACTTACTTTTGAATTGCACATATACTTACCAGTTGTGGTGTTGGCTGCATTCTAAATTAAGGTGGTCCTCTACTTTCCCAGTTACCCTTTTAGAATGTTTAAATTCTTGGCCAAGTAATGATCATTCCTCCATCTTTGGAGATCTATGGAAAATGAGCCCCTCAATTCTTTTATGGGAAGTTTGGAAAGAAAGAAACAGACGTCTTTTTCAGGATAAAGAGTTGTCCATCCCAAGGCTACAGTGCAAGATAGAGGCATGCCTTGTAGAACTTTTCAATTCTCAGGTGATGGAGAAACACAAGAAACTTAATTTCACTAAATGGGATGCATGGATCATGAAACAATGGTTTGGAATCAAATCTCCTCCTTTGGAGTGTTCAAGAAATGCTGCTTTTGCGGAACAACGAAATAAGACAAAGTGGATCCCTCCTGAGTCAGGGTGGGCCAAATTAAAATTTGATGGCGCCTCCAAAGGGAATCTGGGACCGTCCAGAGCTGGATGCATAATAAGGACTTGCATAGGCTCGATCTTGGGGAAACTAGCTCAGCCTCTTGCAAATGGTACTAATAATGCAGCAGAATTTCAAGCTCTTCTTCTTGGTCTCAATCTCAGTAAGGAATTAGGCATCAAAAACTTGGTTATCGAAGGGGATTCAACAATCATCATTAATGCTCTAAGGACAAGGCAGATTCACAATTGGAAACTCGGGGTCTTTTTGGAGGCGGCTCTGGAACAGTTAAACAATTTTGAGCAAGTTATGCTAAATCACACTCTTAGGGAAGGTAATACTGAAGCCGATCTTCTGTCTAATTTGGGTGTAGCTGGACCTAGTTTCAAAGAATGTCATAGAACATAATTCTTTGTGGGTGGAAGGGTGGGCTCCCCCTCGCCCCTCACATAGGAATTGGGTGTCCAGGGTGGACGTGAGGTGGCGGACAGGTCAGACAGGAAGTCATTGGATTAGGCTTGTTCTTGTCACATCAAAACTCCTAAATTTGGCCGAATGCTAGTGTTCCTCGCTTGTTTTATTGGTTGTTTTTGAATTTTGAATCTTCTGGAGTCAGATTGGAGGCATGCTTGGCTCAGTTCACAAGGCACCGTCAGTGTGACACGTCGAGCACATCTATCCTTGAATCATTCGCGGTCGTGTCGAGTGGGAATTTCCATCAATTGCATTGATAATGGTTTTAAGTTGGATGGATGGTTGCCGTATTTTAACTCATGCCAAGGACATTTTTGCGTCGCCATAATCTTGTTCCGTATGTAAAGCCTGACTGATCATTAATTGGGATTTTTATTGTGCTGATGAAGTCACTTCTAAAGCATGGGTTTCGCATTTTGGTTTTGTCTTCTGTGTTTTTGTTGCAGGGTGCGGCTGTCAAACACTTGCTAATGGCTAGACCGATGTTGTCAAAATTTACCATTCTCATCTCGGCTGAAGGTCTAGAAACTTTCAACATCGATACTCCAATTTCTTTAGTGGCTAAGGAGAGGCAGATTTCCTTTCGTGAGGTCACGGATCAACGGCTAAAGCGCATCTTGCTCTTGGATGACCCGACGTCAATTGCTGCTGTTAAGATGGTCCTTGGCAAAGGGCACTTAGAAAGAAATGAATTCGCCCGAGACAATGGGCACATTTCATCCCGGTTTCTTTCCGTGCTCCTGGACCTTGATACACCGAAGGCAGAGGCCATGGAATTGATGGCTTGTCTGTTCCGGGATGATTTGCTTGGCGGCCTTGAAACGACTTTGAAGGCGGCCTTTATTGGTAAGGGTATTCTGCGTCCTGCAGACCTAGCTTTTCTGTGGGAGTTTGATGAAGCTGTCAAAGTTTATCCCTTCCTCTTGGATCTCAAAGGGCCCGCATTATCAAGGCACTGAAAGATTGCAGATGTGGTGGTGGATTTCCTGAAGCGAAAATTGAAGATGGTGCCGGTGGATGGGTTGGATTGGTTGGATGGTTTCGTTAGTTTTGCAGAGCTAAACAGTTTCTGGTGAATTCGTGTGGTGATGGTTGATGCTCGTCTCTAGTTTCTTCTGGTTCACGACTTGTTAATTTCGGTAGTTTCAAACTTGAGCAATATGTTTTTTGCTTTTTTGTTTGTTGAGGTTCGGCCTCTGTATCTATTCCTCCGTTTCGAAACTCTTTCCTGCTTTGGGACTGTATGGAGCTGTTGTTTCTCCTCGTTAGCTCTTTTTTAGCTAACTGATGGTTATCACTGGTATATTTCCTGCTTAGCAGATGGCTATAAATTTCTTTACTATCTATAAAATTACCACCTTACAGATCAAAAAAATAAAAATAAAAATATAATATAATATTATAATATAATATAATATAATATAATATAATATAATATAATAATATAATATAATATAATATAATATAATATTATAATATAATATAATATAATATAATATTATAATATAATATAATATAATATAATATTATAATATAATATATTATAATATAATATTATAATATAATATAATATAATATAATAATATAATATAATATAATAAATATAATAATATAATATAATATAATATATTATAATATAATATAATATAATATAATATAATATTATAATATAATATAATATAATATAATATTATAATATATAATATAATATAATATTATAATATTATATTATATAATATTATAATATAATATTATATATTATAATATAATATTATATTATATTATAATATAATATTATATTATATTATTATATTATATTATATTATAATATTATAATAATATTATAATAATAAAATATTATATAATATTTTATTATAATATAAAATATTATATAATATTATATTATAATAAAATATTATAATATTATATTATAATATAATATAATAATATAATATTTATATTATATTATTATATAATATATTTAATAATATTTATTATGTAAAAGCGGGAGATTATGTATTATAGTTTATTTATTTTGAATTTCATTTGAAATCCAATAAACACAAGCAAATAAAGTGGCAAAATCTTAACCGTAATTTTCATTTTAATAAACATACTCTAAAACCTTAAAATAAACGCGGGCTCACCAAATTGAAGAAGTGAAAGGTCAATACTAGCGAGGAAGAGTTTGGAGGAGCTGAAACCAATAGCAGTGGGGGCTCTCTCTTGCCTTCTCTGTACAGTGTCGATATCAGATGCAACTCAACTTTGTTGGTAATGGACCAAATTTTGAATGCCCACAGCTTGGGTGAAAAGTTGAAAATCGACTTGGTCTGGTAAGTGAAAACCCAAATGTGCTAATTATTACGATCTTGGCTATATTTTCATTTTAATAAACATACTCTAAAACCCTCATCAAAATATTATTTGCAGGCTTCAACTCGCCCCCGGCATGCATGTCTATAGGTGATGGAGTCAAAATTTTTGAGTAGTTGAAAGCCAGTTCATTATATCCTATATTCTGTGTATTCACAACATTTAGTTAAGGCCAAGAACTCCGAATGCAATTGAGGAAGCGCCCTTCCCTCTCAATGCTCGAGCAAGTCCCACTAGGGAATTGAATGGTCGATACCAACAAGGAAGTGGGGTTTGGGAGTTGGGAGGGCTACACCCTCTCCCCCTCCCCTTTTTTTTTCTTTTATTATTATTATTTTTTCTTTTTTATAATGTTTTCTCTCACATACTGTGAGCAACAATAACATAAAGGTGTTCATAATAGATTATATATGTTTTATCTTGTATTGTATGCACAATGTATTCCTTATTTTATACCATTGTCGTTGAAATATTATTCTATTGAAAACTGTAGTATAAATTTCTTTTCACTTTATTTATTGAGAATAAAGTAGTCTATTTGTATTCATTACTGGATACACATCATGCATATGTATATATATTTTTTGTATTAACAAACACTAGAGGAGAAATTCCCATTTTTATTGAGATACTTTATTTTGGTTGTGCAGAATCAACTACCTCTGTGGCCAAATAAGATTAATGTTTTATTATATCTTGGCTGTAATTTTTATTTTAATAAACGTACTCTAAAACCCTCATCTAAATCTTATTTTCAGGTTGCAACTCGCCAAATTGGAGAGGTGAGCATGTCCTCTTTACTTTCATCCAATCATGAGCAACGAGATCTCTAGATAGGAAGTTTCCATCCTTCTCTTTCGAATCCTTCCAATCTTCTCTCAAGGGTTGTACAGTTAGAATGGGAGGGCAGGGCTGCTATGAATTGGGAGATATATGCACCACAAATAATGTAACTACATTTACTATATATTTTCATGTCTTTTCTCCCTTCAATGTTTGTAGCATTTGTATTATATCTTGGATTTGTCTTCCATGGCAACCAAGAGTGTAGTGAAGGATGTATTTCTTGGATCTTTGTTTATGTAGTTGTATGTTGTTTGTAATTCCTTTGGTTATGCAGTTGTTTGCTGATTGTATATTCTCTTTTTTCATGCAATACAAAAAAACATTTGAATATCTATGATATATGAAGTTTATATGCATAAAGTTGTTTGTTGATTGTATATTCTTTTTTTTTCGTGTTAATCCAATACAATTTTTTTTTGAATATCTATGATATTTGAAGTTTATATGCATAAATTTGTGATGATTAATTAAGTTAGATTTTATTTGTAACTTGAATCACTGATTCACTCAAATAAATGACTAAACCATGACTAAATAAATGACTACCATGACTAAAATAAATGAATACAATGACCAAATAAATGACTACAATGACTAAATATATGACTACCATGACTAAAATAAATGACTACCATGACTAAATAAATGACTACCACGACTAAATAAATGACTTGTTAACAACAATCAATTGACTACCATGACTAAATAAATGACCCACTAACAACAATCAATGACTAAATTAACAACTAAATATATTACCAAATTGATCAATCAAAACAACCAATAAATGACTAAAAATGGTTTAGTCATAAATTTGTTCGCGTTATAAATGACTGGAAATAAACTACTAATGGTCACGTGACCAAGCCAATGGTCACATGACCAATGTTTAGTAGTTTTTTAGTCATTTATTGTTGTTTTTCTACTAGTGACTTCATGGTCATCAGGGATTTCTTCAGCTTCCTTTTGTTGCTCAATATTAACTTCCACCAGTGGTAGAACAAAATCCAAAGGTTGATTATCAATAGGTTGCACCATTCTAGACTCCTCTTGATGTATTTATTCTTCATATTGCTTAGGAGCTATATCAACTATCTCACCCAAAGTGGATGATGTTTTTCTTGTAGCCTCTTGAAGCTCTGCTACAACCTTATCCAAATTTTCCAAGTTTTGGAATGGAATCCCACTCCTTGGAGAATATTTTCTTTGATACACAATAGGGGGCTTCTCCCCTGAACTTTTCACATTAATTTCTTCATCTTTTGTCTCTCCTTTTATTTGTGTAACTTGTGTATCTTCAAATTGTTCAGTAGAAGGAATTTCATCTTCTTGTATTGTGGTAGCAGATGGCAGTGTTTGTACTTGTGAAGGGGAAAAAGGGGCTTGAAAAACTAAGGAAGGAAGCACCCTTATTTTCCTTCTCATGGGAGGATCCTCAGCTGATGATTTTGCTACTTTTATTTTCTTTTTTGTAGGCTTTCTCTCATGGGTATCTTTCTTCTTCTTTCCCTTATCCTTTCTTACTTCAATATGTTCATCTTTTAATTCTCCTTCTTCAACATCATGAATTTCAACTTCTCCTTCTGGATCTTTCTCTTCTTCTAGGGATTGGGATTCAGGACCCCCCATTAAGTCATATGAAAATTTGACTCCATCAACCTTCAAGTCCATTGTCTTATAAATGGCCCATAATATGGTGTATTTCAACACCAAAGTCATTACTTCATCGAGTTCAGTGACTTCTTCCTTTGACCAATCTATAGGAGCAATTAGTTTATCTTTAACTTCAACATAATCATGATATTTCATTAAATTTCGATCATCATTAATTTGATGTGCAACATCAAAGGATCAGTATAGCTTGATCATTTTAACTAAAAGCCTAGAATACCTCTTCAACACCTAAAATTCATCCCTTCAATTAGCCCAATAATCTTCTATGTGAGGCTTATACCTATATCATTTGTTTGCAACTTTCTTTGCTACTCCATAGGGATCAAAATTCTTTCTTTTTGTGTGAGTTTGCAAATGAAAGAATTCCAATTCCACTTTTGAATTTGGTGCACTTGTGATGGTAGGTCAAGCTTCAAAACCATCAATTGCTATAGGGAATTCATTTCCCATTCCTATTTTGTGCATAGCCTTTAACACTCCGTCAAATGCTACCATCTGCCTTGTGACTTCTAGTAATAGAACCATCTTATCAGTTGGGTAACTTGGCAGCCTGTATGGTCTATTAGGTTAGTCTTGTATTCTGAAATAGGAAAAATTCTAAAATTGAATGAACCAGGAACCATATTTCTTCACCAACTCCATAGCCTCCAGTGAAAATATTATGTGCAAATTGACTTGTAAAGTTCTCACAATATATATTAAGAAGGCATCATTCACCATCTTATAATGAGAAGTATTGGATAGGTGCATATGTGGATAACAATCATATACTTTGATCTTTTTGGTCTCATTACCCACCTCTCATTTGCAAGTTATCCCTCTATATTTGAAATTTTTCGCTAACATATATCCTACATAGGAGGTAATTTTGAAAGTTCTAGTCTACTCTATCTCCTTTCAAGCTGCTTATAAATATTATTGCTTAAAATTCTAGCCCAATGGAAATCCTTCCCCTTATCAATTTACTCAATCATATAGAACATCTAGTCCTCAAACTGGGCAAACTTTTTGAAGCCCATGATTCTGCTTAGAAGGTCACCATGTCCCCATGTTCATTGTGAAAATCACTTTTGTACACATTTTTAAGCAATTTTGAAAAATGTTGTCTTGTCTTATTAGCCCACTTAACATTTATAATCTCCAAACATTTCTTTGGACAATCTAAATAGAATTTCTTTTCATCCTCCAGAGTGAACATTATTAACTTGGAGTGGGAAGGGATTTCAAATGCCTCTCTAAGGGTTCTTTTGTGAAATTGGCCATGATCCTGCCCTCTGGACTAATTATTCTCCTTTGGTCATGTTTATAATGCTTAGCACATTCAATGATCAGCTTTGGGCACTAAACAATTGGGGGAAACCCTGCAGCCTGAGCAACTCCATTCTTGACCATCTTCTTGGCCATTTCAGTGGGGTTTGGTCCATACATCTTTTCTTGAAATCTTCAAGGTCCATATGACCTAGGTTTGTATCTCCCACTTTTTCCCAATAGGATGCAATCTTTGTCTCTGGAAGGACTTCCTTAAAATCATAAATCCTCTATGCAGTTCTTGAGAGTTTGTCTTTCTCACCCCTTCCTAATTACTTATCACCCTTTCCTACTTTCTTGCTTGTTTAAGCCTGCATTTGTTAGCAAAGATAGCCTAAATTATTTGAAAGGGAGGAGAAGTGTGGAAAGAATGAACAAATTTCCTGTAAGAATTTAAACACATTCAAATTATTACAAAAGCATAGGGGAAAACATCACATTCCTCTACAAGTACTAAAAACACCATTTTGAAGCCACATGCAAGAAATCCCAACATCAAAATCATCAAATTTATCCTTAAAAAGCATTTTAGGGATTTTGGGGTATCATGGATTTCAAGAATTTCAAACAAGGCAAGAATCATGAAATGAAATTACCTTTACTCTATTATGCAAGGGTTTGGACAACTTTCACAAATTTCAAGGAACAGTGAAATCCTCGAAGATGAACAATTTCATGAATTTAAAAGAACATTAAAATCCGTGAGGTGTTTACATTGCTACCCTTTTAAAACTCATCCCTTTTAAAACTTGATTTGGGATTTTGATGAATTCACAAATTTTTGGGAGTCATGAAATATTTCATAGCAGATTGATTTCTGCAAGCTAGCCATTTTAGTGAAGATCACTTTAGTCCACTCCCAAAGAATTCCTTTCAAACTTGAATAACCTTGAGAATTTCAGAGAGTCTTGAAATCTCTGAAGAACACACCATATCGATTTAACTTATACTCTTTGAGGATTTAGGTGTTCAAAAATTTCATGGTGGATGGAATTCCATGAAAAGGTCGATTTGACGAAGCCAAAGGTCTAGCATACTTGTCGAGTTTATGATGACATTGGGGATTCCGTGAGGTCACAAAATCTACAAAAACTATGGTTTTGGCTAAAAATGACTAAGTCTTGACCCAACTTCAGTATTTTGATGGGTTCAGGGATTTTGAGAAGTTTTGAAAAACTTCATGGAGCTTAAATTGCCTTGAAAGGTTAAAATATTTGAACTTCTTGTTTTCTCCTTAATGTTTTCCCTTTGGTATGTTAGATTTTTCACATATTTTAGAAACCCATGAAATGTTGAAACCATAGTGTATTTTCACATAGTTTCAAGTTCAATGGGTTTCAAAATTTGGTACATTTGATAATGGTGACTTTTCTTGAATGGGTATCTAGGTTTTACGACCATTTAAGCTTAGAATTTAAAATTCAAATAACCCTAACATGTTCTAGCATCGATTAAAACACATTCACAATCATTTGCTTGAAAATAAAAATCATATAAATATTAAGTGACATATAAACCCTAGCTTTCACTACTTCAACTATAAATGCAAGGTCTAGTATATTCATCATTGCAATCATATTAAACAAGCATTGTAAAACCCATAGTTAAGCCATTTAAACCATTGCAATCTCAAAAACAAATGATACAAAATCATGCAAAACCCCCAATGTGCAATATTTAATCTATGATTTCAAATATTGAAGCATTAACCATCAAAACAATTTCACTAAAGGCTCTAAAACTTGAAATGATTCCTTCTTGACTATTACAAACTCCAAAAAATCATTGTAAGGATACATAAGCGTGCTTTGAAATTTACCCATCAAAACCATACGTGATTTCCTACTTGAAATGCACATAAATGAAAAGGATTTCATTTTAAACCAAGTGTAAGGATATTTTTACTAACCTTGAGCTAGAATGAGACATATAAGCTTGGATTTTTTTCCTTGAAATCTTGTTTGAATGTTGCAAATCACGTCACTTTGTGCTCAATTGGATGCCCTAGGTCGCACTCTAGCTCAATTTCTAGTTTGAAAATGAAAATAGTGAGGAATGAGGGAGTTGGAATTGGTTTTGATCCCCTTGTACTTCAGACATTAATGCTACTGACAACATAGCTATTGTTCCAAATTGAGCAGTGTTTTGAACTTTTTATCATTGAGCTAGCTTTCAAGGATTTCCAGAACTTCCAGATTCAAGGATTTGAAAGAGTGGAAGATTCCATGAAAAATCCTACTTCACTGATTTCATGAGACACCAAATTCCATGAGATTTAGCAAACCCTGAGTCTAGATCAAACTTAGCCTAAAATTTCCCAAGGTATCTCAAATAATGATCAACCTAGCCAATTGTTGCAAGACATCAACTAATCTCCCAATTTGAATGAAGCTTGAAAAAACCCAGGGAGATGAAAAAAACCAAAATTTCAAAGACCTTTATCTTAAGGAGAAAAGACAAAGCAACCTAAAGTAGGACAGGAAAAAGAGAGGGTCCCCATTTCGGATGGCGTGTGTGTGTAAGGCACAACAAATGGCGACTCTACTGGGGAAATGTTCCTGAACATTTCAAGGATAAAGATCCATTTGAAACTCCAGAATCTTAGGTTAACTCCCAAACTAAGTTTCATAGAAGGAAAACTCACTCAAAAGAGAAGTGAAATCATTAGTTGTGTTGGTGTTTTCCAGTGCACCTAAGGAATCTCTAAGGAATAGCCAACTCCTATGTTCAAGATCCTTGAAATGACTAGCCAACTAACAAGATTTAGTCAAAGACTGAGATCTTTTGCACTTTAGGCTTTGTGGGGCCAAGGAGGGTGTTCCTATTGTGTTCATTTGAGAATATGCTTTATAGAACACATCATTTTTATAGATCAGTTTGAATGAAGGATAATTATGTTACAATCACTACAAGATTGGATTTTCTTTAAGTAAATTTCTTACCCATTCATCAAAACAAAGGGCATTCTACATTATAATTGACATATACATGCATTGAGATTAATGAATTTAAATCTTGGCTTTAGGTCGGTCATCAGACAACTATTTGATTAACCCTTTAGGTGAATCATTAAGGAATAGACCAGTGCCTTGTTACATTGGGCATTAGAGTCACATACACAAGAACCAGTAACATAGAAATGACTTTAAAATTTGATGGGATGGACTACTCTCATAACAACTTTGCATTATGGAGCTCACTCTTTTTGATACATAACTGCTTATCAAATTCCTTGTGAATAATTGTAAATCTAAGACTCCATTTAAGCATTTAATTGATTGCTTGAATCAAAGTAGAAATAGAGACATACATTCAAACAAATGTTCAAAGAAGAATGAAAATATCATTAACATTTCATTCAAAGTTCACACAAATTCACACAAGGAGAGAAAATGTATAAGAATTATACGTTTATTCATATTTATTAGTTAGATCTACAAAACAATTTAAGATAATTGCATGTGTTCTTCCAAAAGCTCAAAACAAACTATCTATTATATTCCTTCTTTTCTATTCCTATCGTTCTACCCATATACACCCGACTCAAAACCCAACCAGAATTTTCATCCCCTGGAAAATGAGCTTTGAATTCCCTTTTATAGGACAAGGGAGTAGAATAAGCCACCAACTCAAATGCAACTTAGATACAAAATTTTCATTTCACTTCTCATTTCAACTGCATTTCACAAAATCCCCACATGACAATTCTGTTAGACACGGGGAAAATCCAAAATCAACATAGCCGCTAGGAGGAAGCAATGTACCACCAAAATCTTCCTCCATCGCCAAAAGTTCCAAAACTCGCAACGCCACAAGGGCACACCGTCACCTTCCAACACCTCAAAATTATGCCATGCATGCAAGAGGAGAAAATGACAACCCAAAAATCAATTAACAACACAAAAATTCATTTACCACCATCTTCATTTCACACACCTGCAAATGTTTTTCCAATAGCACACACACCTCAGTCTACATGGCCGCTCTGAGTAACAAGGGTCGGGGAAGAGACTTCAACACCTTCCTCAACATTGTCATTGTTCACCACAACAATGTTTCTCCCACTCAGAGTTCAAACCGCTAGAGGAGGAATAAACAACACTCCCACCTCAGATGACATAGCTTGGCCCATAGTCGCCAGATACTGGCAGTGGTTGGAGTCAGTCTTTGTCTTGATTTCATATGGGATGTCAGTAAGGTCAATTGAAGAATGTTGTTGACCGAACGAACCACAACCATATGAAAGCTTTCACCGAGTTCTACTAGAAGGCCCATCAACTTCGTCTCTTTTTGTCTCCTTCTCCTTCGAGCTCCCAGTCTGGTTCTACAGTTTGTGGCCACATCTAACCATCACTAGTGAACATTCTCTCTCCTTTGTATCCTTATGAATGCTTTTTTCATGTCTGGGGCCTTCACTCTGAGGCTTTTGAGACTAAAGCCTTGAAGAACTTCGCATAGGAAATGATGTGGAGCCAGACCTTCTCATTTTGCAATCACAAGCACACTCTTGATCTTTTCTCTCTACAATAGTTTGAGGTATTAGCTACTTAGTTTCTATGACAAGAATAGCAACTCATTCACTTCAATTTATTGAGCGATAAGATGTTATTGATTACTGATACTGCATGAGAAAATGCACATGCGTGAAGTGGGAAATTTGCTGGCAAGTGTATTATCATTGTTTCATTTGCAAGTGCATGAAATTCTATAGATTGCACTTCATGATTTTCTCCAATTACATCTTCACATGCAAAAATATCAATTTGATCATTCCTGCAGAAATCTGGCCATTAATACGCAATGGTTGCAGAGTAAAAATGGCTATCACATGCCATTATCAGCTTTGAATATAAGCCTTTGATCTTTTTCCTAGATGGTGAATCAAGTGGTTGGCATTAGTTTGACCTTCTTTGAAGTCCAACGATGCTTTGTTGATGTGTCCTCGGCCAATGATGTTCATCCATTTTAGACAATAGTCTCTCTGTCAGTGGGCTCCAACCCTTGCATAAACTAAATAGATCAAGATAGATGTTGAGATCTCGCTAGTCTTAACTAATGCTTACTTTCTCCCAACGAGCTAGTGGGGAACGGTGAAGATCGCTCCCAAGATATGATCTTGACCATTTGTTGAAGGTGTCATATGGTGGGCACGGTGGTGGGGATTAGGCCCCATGACCGTACAAGGACGCGTGTCCTTATTTCGCTAGCCTCGCTGCTTTTAACCTGCTGACACTTACCGTCTGCGGGCTGGCATGGTACGACCAAGATCTCATCCTAGATCCTCGAATCTCAAAACCTGCACTCCATACAATGTTAGCATTTAATAGAAAGGACTCGGTTAAGCCGACGGTGACATGACCTTTGAAGGTGAATGACTTAGGCTTAAGTCACTGGGGAAAATTTAAAACTCGACATAGGGAAAAGGCTAAAGTCGATGGAATAATTGATGACCGGTGCTTTGAGCTAATAGGGCCAGTAAACTAACGTACAATGCGACTCAAGAGATGAATTAAGAAATTGGTGACTGATAGAGCAAGTCAAATTGCAATTATAAAATTTGCATACCTTTGTGAATAAAACCCTACTCATTCATGGGGACAAGGGTTTAAAATGGAGACTAATCCCATGGGGAAATGAGAAAATTCCTCAAAATTTTAGAAGCTCCATCAAGTTGAATCAACTCACTCTCACTCTTTGATCATCAATTGTGTGTGCATAGTGAGTTCATTCCAACCCTTGAAAGTATGAAGCAACCAACATTCCACTATGATAAGCTACATGGATATTCCAACCCCAAAAGTAACCTAGACAATGCCTCACTGCTAATCAACCGTCTATAGCCCCAACGAGGTTATCACTGCAATTCCCACAAATATTTCTCTATTGCCAGCCATACATCTATAGCCTCGATAGAGTTATTCGCACACACAAAAGTCACAAATGATGATTTTTTTCTAAGTGATAGTTCTATTTGCAAAATTTAGTCACTAAAGATAACTTAAACTCAAGGATGACTTATGAACATTTATGAAAGAAATAAACATGAAAATATAGCAAAATACTTTATGACTATACCTTGAACAAATACCCAATCGCAAAACAAAAAACCAACCTTTTCTTGAAGCAAAAAGCAATCAAACCAAAGAAAACCTAAACCTACAAGAAACCTAATCCTAATGTGTGCAAAGGTATAAGCTTAAATAGCTCAAGACAAGAAATAATGTTTGAGATACTACCCATTGATGGGCAGCGAGACATCCTCACCTGTGAGGGTCTTTAGAAGATATGCGTTGTCCCCTAATATTTCAAATATTTGTAAGGGGCCAACCAAAACTTGTTGAATTTACCATGTTCCCCATTCTTTTCATATGCTTTGTCCCAATAAAGGACCAAATTAGAGATTCTAAAGGCCTTGACTTGGGCTTTCCTGTCAAACCAACATTTAACGACACCTTGATGTTTTGCAAAGTTCTCGATAGCTTCATCCCTTTTCTCTTCCAAGTGAAGGAGTTGAGCTAGACGAGACTCTTAAATTTTCCCCTTCATCATAGTATTCATTAATGAACTGTAAGGTGGGGATTTTCAAATGGACCAGGAAGATAGGCTCTAGACTGTACACCAAATGATACAGAGAGGTTCTTGAGGTTTCCTTCTTATGAGTTATGTCTTCTCAAAGGGAAAACTTTAGCTAAGTTTTCCAATCCTTAGAATTCCTATCTAACAATTTATGAATGAATGTTAAGAGGTTCTTATTAGTGGACTCTGCTAAATCATTTCCTTGAGGGTAATAATTAAATGTGAATTTTAACATGATGCCATAATCAAATGCCCAACTAGAAAATTTTAATAATGCAAACATAGGGCCATTATCACAAACTAATGAAAAAGGACATCATCCAAAACATGTTATAATATGTTCCTTAAGAAACTTAATTACCACCTCAATGGTTCATTGTTTACAAGCAATTTCCTCTATCCATCTAGTACAGTAATTTGTTGTGGTTAGAATATACCTATGTCTTGTAGAGGAAGGAGGATTTATCATACCAATGAAATCAAGTCCCCATTGTGCAAAGGGATGTACCTTGACCACTAGTTACTATGGAACAACAATGCACCTCTCCTTGCTTGTGGGTGTTTGACATGTATGGCATGTGTGAACATGCACATGTGCATCATGAAACAATGTGGGCCAATAATATCTATCCCTGAAGATTTGATGGGTTGTAGCAACTCCCGAGCCATAACCAATCTTGAATCTATCATGAAAGTCATTCAATACCATTGATGCTTCATGCTTTCTTAGGCATGTCAAATAGATAATGCAGACACTTAAATAATCCTAATTGATATTATGCATCTAATTCTAATTAATTAACATCACTTCCTCCTAAATCACTTTTGCACTAACCAATTAATTAAAAAATCTTTATTATTTAGTCAAATTCATCAATTTCTACTATTAATCCAATATTAACTTTATCAAATTAATTCAACCTCTCCTAACTAATGTTCATCACATTTAATTAAATAAACCAATTTATTTAATTAAAGTCCCAATGTCCTCTCATTTGATTCAATAAATCTAATTATTTAACAAATTTCATAAATCCCCTAATCCACTCAAGTTGATTAATTTTTGAATTAATTAACTCCTAATCTTGATTACTCAATTTTCTCTAGCTTTCAACTCTACCTTGGTTGAGTAAACCCATGGTCAACTAGCCAAGTTGCACTTGAAAACAATTTCTTCTAATTAACTAAATAGCCTATTTTCCTCTCAAAGGAATATTCTTTGGAATATTCCCTCAACTTGAATTTCCCTCCAAAGGCTTTAAATAACCTCTTACAAAGGTCTTTAATGCTCTTACAAGAGCCACCTTTTCCTTAAATGGCCTCTTACATGTCATCTTTTCCCTCTTACATCTCAACCATTTTCATTCATTTCTCTTACATTCTCTTACAAATCCATCTACAATGCCTTAACTCTGCACATTCTTCAAAATGTGCTCCACACACATCCCCATGGCTTTTAATAGCCTTATGACAAGTGTCACAATGCTATTGACCTCCATTTTAGTCCCAAATCCTCCAATTTCATTCATTCTTTAGCCCTTGAGTTCTACAAATAGAGGTGTTCTCCATTGAATAGGGATCCAGAATCTCATACAATCTTACTATAGGCATATTCACTCATGGAAATCACTCATTTTCACCATCTTACTTAGATTATCAACACATTTGCATCACAATCACATACTCTTGGAATAATTTACATCTTGGAGCTTATAAAAGGAAAGGGCCACTTTCCACATCAAAGTGACACCAATCCCCCTATGGGATGGAGGCTTGATCCATTTAGATAGGATTACATGATCTTATTTGTGTTATTTCATATTTTGTTCATGTTTTCTTATCTTGGTTAGATCAAGAATTCCATAGGGAATGGTTGTTTGTGCTTTCTAACATGAATAATCTTGTTTGTTTTGTCTATTGTTAACTAGTTGCAAATCACCATTCACATTTTGGAACTAGAAGGAGGGCTAACCACATAAAATCTCATTTTTTTTCCTAAAAGTCACATTTTTGGCAGCTGCAAGAAGGTGACGCCATTTTTCATAGCCAGAGTGCTGCTTTTGCTTGTCGCGCTACCTTTGCAAGAAAATTCAACACCACCTCTACTTTCAATGTTGCTTTTGTTGTCCAACACCGTTGTCGCTATTCTCTATCATGTCACTTTTACTACAACATCACCTTTTTCTTCTTAGATTTTTCTATGATTCTGCAGGTTCACTAGACTGCCACTTTTGTTCCAGCGCCACTTTTGCATTTCCTATGTTTCTTTTGTGCTCTTTGTTTATTACAGAGTTTTGCTTCTACTTTTCCCCAAAGCGTTGCCTCTATCAAAGTAGTGGCACCTTTTCTGTACAACATTGCCTTTGTTGTTCAACGTTTCCTTTGTTTTCCAGTATTGCTTTTGCAGATTGGAGAAAAGGAATCAACTTGGAAAACAAAAATCAGTTTTTTAATGCTCATTGTAATAGCTTAGGATATCCATTTGTTGCTTTCATTTTTTTTAGGGCCAACTAGCTTTATTTTGGGTTTAAAATTAATCATTGACTTGAGCTTTTCAAATTGGTCAAAATTGAACCTTCAAACTTACTAGATCATTGCTATCTTTGGTTAAAATTGAACAAGACAAACTCACACTCAGTTTGGTACTTAAAAAGAACTTACTATTGCTTTGAAGGATAAACTAAACAAGTACTTAAGTGAGTGACCTTTTTTTTGACACACTTTAAGTGTGTATCCTCTCCCCTTGTGCTTCGTGTGATCTTGGGTGAGGAGAAACACTCAAGTGTAGCTTTTCACTTTTTGTGTAGTTCAAGTGTGTATCCTCTCCCCTCGCTCCCTTTGGTGATCTTGGGTGACAAAAAATATCTTGATATTTTTTCACACATTTTGTTTTCATGTCAAAGTGTTACCTATAGAGGGCCTACCTCCAAACTTGTTAGAGGGAATGACTTAGGTGGTGCTTTCACTTTGGCCCACTATATAAATTAATTGGTTGTGACTAAAGTCATTAACTAGTTGGTGTTGTTGTCCTATACCGACAAGTTCCACCCCTAGTATCTGTGTGATACATGAAAATCCCTTCTTAGGAAGGGACTGGGAGGCCTCTTAATTGAGCTAATCTTGTCGCATGTATAGCATCATCTTTATCCTGAAATTCTAAATTAAGAACCACTTATTGTAGAGACCAAAAACCTTTTTACTTGCTAGTGCAGGAATGGTAATTTTGAAGCCGCTCTACATTCCACTAGTCATTGTAGAGACAAAAATTCCTTCAAATCTTCAGATCTTCAGGGTTTGAGATTTGGCGTGCTCATGTTGTGTAAGGGGGGCCAGTGTCACCAAATCTCTAGTCAACCTACGAAATGAAAAGTTGCTTAGACATAGAAATTTAGTTTGAAATTTAAGCAAGACAAGTTGATGTGGTAAAAAAAGAATTCATTAATCAAGATAAAATCACAATTGAACCCCACACATGTGTTTGTATTCATGATTTCTCACAAGATCAAAGTTCCTAAATGGAGGTCCACATTTCATCACTTCAAACTTAGGCATCATAGTCAAAAGTCTTTCGAGAAACACCTTGTGAATCTCTACCGCAACAAGGACATTTTGGTAAGAAATTCTTATAGAAACCTTTTGAGGGATGATCCACTTGTATGTTCAATATGAGCCCCTCATTTAAGGTATTGATCTTTTGGGTTTGAGTCATTCATAGGGTAGAGCATGTTCTTCAACACCTTGTTCTTTTAAATGAAGTACTTCTAGGTTCATCTAGGGTCAAAACAAACACCTCCATCCATCCTCAAAACATTTATCAAAATCCATCTCACAAACAACTTTTTAGAACTTTGGAAACATCCTTATGCTAGACTTTTGGTAAACTGCTTAGGCCAAATCAAAATCATCTTGTTTAGTTAGGTGTGTGGGAATGAATCCTTTCTCACACACTTAGTTAAATTAGCACCCCCTTTTTTGGACAAGTTCATCCTAAGATCACATCTAACATCTTAGGTTTTACAAGTTCATCATCCAAATCAAATTCCTAAAGTCTAGTATTTATCCAAAGTTCTTAAATGTTCAAACATCCAAATCACCCACCCCTTCATCTTTCATATGATCTTGATCCTAAAACACACCTTAGAAGTTATTTTTGTGCCCAAAATTAGACTAACCCAAAAGTTGATCCCAAATTTTATGGTCCAAACAAGATCACAATACAAGAAGAGCATGGAGCAAAAAAAAAGAAACTTCAACCATGAGTGATTTAAGTCAAACCAAATTCAATCCAAGGACATCTACGAACCCTCCACTTAATCCCCCTCAACAACCTCAAGATTCTCAAGAGGGTGGATGTCAAGTGGAGGATGTCAAAAACAACTTCAAAGAGATGTCCCATGATGAAATACTTGAATTAGTGCAAAATATAGAAACCCACAAACTTGTCATCATAGTCATGAGACTAAATCCCACCTAATACATGTTGGAATTGGAAAAATAATGGGCTAAACTCGACCCTTCCAATTTTTACATGATCACCATTGTCAAACACCCTTTGGGGAACATCCCACAAACATCAATCTCACCCTCATTTCCAAGCATCATCCAACCAATTGCTCAACCATCATGATCTCACGCACCAAGTCAACCTATGACCACCAAAGGAAGCTCATTACTCCAAGCCCTTCAAGGGAACCCAATTTTAAACAATCAAATCTTGGAGGCCAACATGGTATTGGGTATCCCAAACACTATCCCACAAGACCCCCAACAACCATATGTGCCACTTGTCTTCCATGACACAAACAATCCATCCTCTTTTTGTGCATCACCCACCTTTTCCCTTGATACACAAGGTTACACTCCAAATATCTCACAAGTACAAGTGGACCTATTTGGACAAGTGGGCACCTTCAATGCTTCATCCTCACTCCCACAAGGCAACATATCACAATCATACCTGCAATTCCCTATCTTGACACCGTCACTTACACCAATTCAAGGTATAGGAAAAATTGTTTCATTAAACACATCAATCCAAAATCAACCAAATAAAATCAACCCCCCAAACAAAAATCAAATCAACACATCCATCACATCAAATACTCCAAATGTGCTACTGATATTGCAACACCAAGTGGCATCATCCCAAATATCTCAACCACTAATCACATCATCAACACCTCAAACATCTCAAATTCTAGTCTCACAAGGGATAATCACATCAAATATGATTCCAAATCCACCATCTATCACCCAACCCCTCATCATTACACAACAACTACCTCAACAACAACCTCTCAAAATATCATCACAACAAAATCAACCACCCCTGCATCAAAATCTTAACACAACGAATTAGTATAGTATCACGTTGCAAGAGTGCAACAAGCATATCAAAAGATATTGCAAAAAATTCAAACACAACAAGCAAACCAAGCTCAAGCTCAAGCCCAAGCATAAGTGCAAGTGCAAGCCTTGCTACAACAACAACAACAACAACAAGTGGCACAAAAAGCTCAAGCCCAAGCATAGGCTCAATACCAAGCACAATAAGCACAAGCCTATCAACAATCCCTACAAAAACATGCACAATAACAAGTGTTGATAGCACAACAACATCAAGCAACACAACAACAGGCTCAGCGATAGGCGTTATTAGCACAACAACAACAAGCCCAACAACAACAAGTGTACCAACAAGCATTTCTCACAAAATAAGGCTTCCAACAACCCTTCATGAACACGTAGCAAAATTCCTTGAACCTTAACACACAAGTAACACACACAACCCTGTCATATACCCAACAAACCATACCACCCCAAAACATGCACTTTTCACCACCCAATCCACAAGTCGATCTTTCCACACAAGTCAAGTTGCTCTTGTATAAAATATAGGACATTCAATTTGGAAAAGAAAAAAAATAATACACCCAACGAGATTTTTTCCCCTATGCATTTGATAGGAACATTGTTATGCTTCCATTCCCACCAAGATTGAAAATACTAAAATTCGACAAATACCAAGGAAAAGGAAATATTGAGGACCATATCAGAGAATTTCACGTACATTGCATGGAAGTAGCATACAATGATTCCTATCTGATGCAACTCTTCCCTCGAAGTTTGGCTGGTCTCACAATGGAATGGTTCTCCCGCTTACCTCCTAGAATCAAAAAGTTCCAATAAGTCATGGACCTATTCATAGAAAACTACTCATTTAACCTAGACATGGAGGTGAGCCTGGAGGAACTATCCGGCCTCAAACAAGCTAAGGGAGAGATATTTGTGGCTTTCTTACAATGATGGAGATCTAGAGCCAACAAAAGTAAATGGTCCATGCTAGAGGAAAAACAAATTAGAACCATCATCTCTATCCTTGAAGGGGAATTTTCCTTCCATTTGAAAATGAAATGCATCACGACATATGACCAATTAATCCCCAAAGCTCTCAAAATTACCAATGATGGTGTTGTTGATGCCAAATTTGTTATTAGTGCTCCAAAAAACACACAAAAAAAAATACCCACAAAAAAACACTCATCAACCGCAAATCAACACACAACAACCCATTCATCAAAACACCCCACAAACAAACCCATCACAACAATAATCGAATAATAAAAAAATTAACAATGTCAATTCTCAAGGAGTACCACTACCAAGGAACAAATATCCATAGAAACACAAGTATATGCCTTTGGGGGAGCCCATCAAATCTGTTATGAAAAGGTTAGTGCAAGCAAATCTCATCATGCTTCCCCTTTGTGAAAATTACCAAGATACCCAAGTCAAACCCCCTTGGTCTAATGAAAATCACCTTTGTGACTATCACAAAATCAAGGGACACACAACAGCTAGTTGCATGAGATTGAAAAAACTTATCCAAGACCTCATTGAGAGTAGAGACATAACTATTGACCAACAAGCTAGCAACCAAGATTTGAAGATATACACGAATCTGATGCTTGACCATAACAAAGGAAAAGAAAAATGTAAGGGAACAAATTACAAAAATTTCAACCATTTCTATGACCATGTTGTAACATCCTTGGATGAGTTCATAACCATTGTCAACATCAAAGGGCCTAGCGCAAAATGTGGAGTTACCACATGTAGAGGCATGGTAACAATCCAAGGACCATCACCATCACCTAGAGGATCCTCTACTATTCCAAAATAAAATCCAAATGACTACAATGTCTTAGACTAGTTGAATAAAATCCCTGCTCAAATCTCCATCTTGGAGTTGCTAAAGATATATCTAGTACATATGGACATTTTGGAGAAATCTATGTTTGCATCCATTGTTCCCACCAACATTGATGAAAACCAATTTCAATCCATGGTTATACACATCACTACACCCCATCTTCTCACATTTTCAAAACACGACCTCCCAACACAACCATCTCATAACCGTGCATTACATCTGGAGGTCCTTGTTCACAAGAATAAACTTAAGAGAGTCCTGGTGGATGGAGGTGTTGGTCTTAATATTTGTACCTTACAACTAATCAAGAATCTAAGGTTCTCTGAGGATGTTATTGAAAAAGGGAAAGGTATCACCATTAGGGCCTATGACGATCAAGAATGGTGTCCCAAGGTACCATCCAACTTCCCATTCAAGTGGGACCGATCATCATGGAAACCACATACCAAGTCCTTGACCTTGAGCTTCCATACAATATCCTCCTAGGTTGTCCATGGATCCATGGGATGCAATTTGTTGCATCTACTTTCCACCAATGCATCAAATTCCCCTATCAAGATAAGGAAGTAACAATCCATGGTGACCCTAAGCCATTTTACTATTGCAAAAATTTGGAATCCAAATACTACAAAATCCCACAAGTTCCTAAGAATGACGAAGGATCCAAATCGTCCTATGTTGATCCATCCACCTTGGCCTCCACATCTGAGACAAAGACACCTTCCATCCAAAACATCCTAGACATTAAAGCTATAATCAAAGATAATGGTTGTGGAGACTATAACTTGCAGAAGGGCGCATTTATGTTAGAAGAGCTACCACAATCTCCTAAATATCATGTGAAATCAAAACCTAGTGATGGTTCATCATCCCAAACATTCACAACATCACCTACCACTTTCAAAAATTGGGGAGACATAAGTAAAGAGGTGGTGGATGAAAAGGATGTATCAGACTTTCTCTACCAAGATGATAGACCCGTACTTGTTCTTCCCATGGACGACGATAGCAAGGGTCTATAGTTGATGTTTGGTTGGGGCTATAAAAATAATGAGAAGTTGGGATAGAATGAAAATGACTTACTAGAACCCCTCATTCCAGAGAAACATTTAAAGAATCTTGGCCTTGGCTGTACCACGAGTAAGGTGACCATTCTTAGCAAGCATACCCATGTCAAAATGGTTAAGGCTTCCCCTCAGTTACTAGTATCCATTGGCCTCCCCCTTGATAACTATACCTTTGATATAACCAACCTATACCAAGAGGATTCCAATATTTTCATGATCACCACCACTTCATTTGAGCCAAACCCCCATAACACCAGGCTACAACTTATATATCCCCAACTCGTAAACTAGGACCAATGAGGATTGCCAATCTTGGATTCATTTGAAAATGATGAGACTCTATATGAATTCATGGGACTAAGGGATAGCATACCATATGGAGATCACAAAGCTAGGTTTGGCATTGAGCTAGATACACATGCATACTATGGGGAAACGATTGAATCTCTTAGTCACAAAATTGAAAACCTAAGAGTAACGTCTTGATCCATAAGTGAAAACCACATTGTGGCACTTACCAATCCCAAAATAGTAAAAAAAAAGGACATATTTGATGGTGAAAACCTCTCTGAGGTGCCAAAGGATGAAAGACTCAATATTCCCCTTAGTGTTATTCATCAAGACAAATCATCAGTCCTAGTGGAGAAGTGTAACCCAATGAACATGGGAACTGAAGAGGCACCAAAAATCACCTTCTATGCATAGTCACTTTTGACTGAAGAACAAGAAAATCTAGCAGCATTTCTAAAAGAAAGGAAGGTGAATTTCGCTTGGAAATATGCTAACATGTCGGGCCTTGATCCTGAAATGGTCATCCATCATCTAGTAGTGTATCCTGAGGCGAAACGTATAAAATAAAAATTAAGAAAGATGCATCCACAAATTTCCTTACTAGTCAATTTTGAGCTACAAAAACTTCTTGATGCGGGATTCATCCGACCATCAATTATCCAGAACGGGTTTCCAACCATGTACCTATTTCCAAGCCCACTAGGGGCAGCCGAATTTGCACTGACTTCAGAGACCTAAAAAAAGCATGTCCTAAGGATGAATTCCCCCTCCCCAACATAGATATGATTGTGGATTTGATTGTAGGGCATGAAATGTTATCATTAATGGATGACTTCTTAGGATACAACCAAATCATGATTGTAAAATATGACCAACATAAAACAACTTTCACTTGTCCATGGGGCACCTATTGTTGGAATATGATTCCATTTGAGCTAAAGAATGTCAGAGCCACATATCAAAGGGTTATGAATTTGATCTTTCATGATATGATCCACAAGATTGTAGAGGACTATGTGGAAAAAATATTAGCCAAATTGAGGAAGCGTCAAGACCATATATCAAAATTAGGCCCAATCTTCAACATAATAGAAGAGTCTAAGGTACGGCTCAATCCCAAGAAGTGTGTATTTAGCATAACTTCAGGAAAGCTCTTGGGATACATTGTTTCAATGAGGGGAATCAAGATAGATCCCATAAAATTCAAAGCAATCCTCTACATGGAAGTACCACAGACACTGAAACAACTAAGGGGTTTACAAGGAAGGCTTCAATCAATCCAAAGATTCATAGCACAGTCGATAGATAAGACCATCCCCTATTCTCATCTACTTCACAAAGGAGTAGCTTAAAAATAAGATGAGAAGTGCAACAAGGAATTCAACCAGATCAAGGAATATTTATTAATACCACCTGCCCTTTGCCACCAATCTTGAACAAACCATTGATATTATATATCTCAGCTACAATAGTAGCTCTTGGTGCTCTTTTGGCTCAGCATGATGAAATAGGGAAAGAGAGAGCTATCTAATACATCAGTAGAACCTTAGTGGTACATGAGCTAAACTACACTTTCATTGAAAAAGTTTGCTTTGTAGTTCTATTTTCCTCAAAAAAAATCAGGAACTACATGTTAACTCATCAGATAAAGCTAATTGTTAAAATAGATCCCCTCAAATATATTTTATCCAAAGAAACCCTCACAAGATGAATGGCCAAGTGGGTGATGATCTTGACAGAGTATGACATTGAATATGTGTAGATAAAATCCATTAAAGGATAGGTAATTACATATTAGTTAGCCGAAGCACCTATGTATGTAGAGAATCCATTGGTATCAAAATTTCTAGATGAGCTAATCTTCCTCCTGAACGCAGCATACTATTGGAAACTATATTTTGATGGTTCTTTCACACAACATGGGTTAGGAGCAAGTATTCTTTTTATCACACCATAGGGGGATTGCATCCTAAAATCCTATCAATTGTCCTTCCCATGTACAAATAACATTTTAGAATACAAGGCTCTTATTATAGGACTTAGAATAACATCACAATGGAATATCATCACACTCTAAGTTTTTAGGGATTCACAGTTGATCATCAATCATGTAAATGATGAGTACCAGACCAAAGACAATAAGCTTACCCCCTACAAAAAGCTAGTTGGAGATCTCAAAGAATAATTCATTGACATAACCTTTGAGTAGATACCCTGAGCAAATAACAAAGTTGTAGATGCTATGGAAACGATTGGATCCTTGTTAGATATCCCAAATAACACACACAAATGTGAGTTTCTAGTAGAGCAGTTTCTCATTTCGGCTTTTGAGGTCCCAAAATTGGAGTTTGTGTGCAAAGTCATTGGTCTCAATGATCCTTGGTATCATGACATATTCACCTATTCAAAAAGAGGAATCCTCCCCGATAACATCACTCCAAATCTAAAGAAAACCTTTGTCAAAAAGTCATCTCGGTTTGTTATCCTATGGGAAACCCTATTATGATGCCTTAACCCTAAGGAATCCTTGACTGCCTTGATCAAGGTACACAAAGGTATCTGTGGATCACATTTGAGTGGTATGACCTTGTCCAAGAAACTATTGAGGACAGGGTACTATTGGCCCACCATGGAGAAAGAAGCTCACAACTATGTCAAGAAGTGCTTACAATGTCAGTAACATGGAGACTTTATCCATGCACCAGCTCAAGAACTTCAACCCCTCATTACACCTTGGCTTTTTTCACAGTGGTGATCTCGTAGGGAAGATCACACCAACCTCCTCCAATGGCCATAAGTTTATCATCACCACCATTGAGTACTTCACAAAGTGGGTAGAGGCCATTCCCATGACATATCACGGGGAAGCAAATCTCCAAGTTCATCCTCAATTCCTCATTTTTTGTTATGGCGTTCCACAAGCCCTTATCTCAGATAATGGGACACCTTTCAAGAATTAGGATGTTTGTGAGTTGTGTGAAAGGTTTAATATCCAACATAGGTTCTCCACCCCATATTACCCCCAAGGTAATGGCCAAGTTGAGGCTACGAATAAAACTTGTTATCAATTCTTTCACCACAACTCAAATTGACAGAGCTGGTTATTACAAGTTTATTTTAAGGGGAAAAGGTTTAGTTATTTTTGTAGTTGTTTAAACCATTGCATATTTTTAGTTTTGAGTTTAAAATAAAGTGCAACGTGTTTAAGTTTTTCATTCATCATTTGTAGCATTAAATATTGCATGAAATGTAAAATAAAGTACTTCATTATGTATTCAGTAATTCACTACACAATGTTTCATACATTTATTGTAAAAGAGCAGTACAGGATTGAGCAAGAATTGCACAGAATGTTGTTTTGTATCCATTGGGATGAAAAGAGAATCAAGTGCCCTACACAAGCCATGGGAGTAGTTGAAACAATGAATCATAAAGAGTACACTATGCTATTGAAGTTTAAAAAGGGAAAAGAACACATAAGAGGGAACATAGTCGTCATTGCCTGAACTTTTCTTTGAGTTGCCTTCAGTGTTGTGCATTCTTCTTGCCCCCCGTTCTCCAAGTGAACCTGCAAGTGGATGAGATGTTTGTTAGAGCTTGGGTTATGAATCCTCTTACATGATCCATCAACAATAATGTAGAATATTGCTTATGATGCATTGAATCAATTGAGCAAAGACAAGAGGAGTGCAAGAGAATACCAAGGAGGAAACATCATAAGAAACTTTGAATTTATTGTTTTAATCTAACATTGTTTGTTTCTTGTGTAGGTATAGAAAAATCCATGTTGCTAATCTATTTTGAATATTTTAAAGCATGTGGTGTAAAACGGGCTCCCACAAGGGTTGAGATTGACATGCTTCCCCTTAACATTTCATAGAGGGGTTGAGAAAGGAAATAATTCAATATTTCTCAAAAGAGATATGCATCTGAAGGATTGCATAAAAGTGTCATAAGAACTTAAGCAATTGATCATCTAGGACAATCAAGTTTGAAAATGCAGTGAATTGAAGATCATAGATGATTTGCTCAAGTATATCATCATAAGGAGTGCATCATCATGGAATGAGATAGTGAATAGGAATACATAATTCCTTGTTTACAAATCAACAATAGCAACTGAAGCAATTTGAGAAGCTTCATAACACCTTCATTAGGTGTTGTATTTCAAAATATTCTATGCAAAGAATAGACTCATCAACTGTTGCTACCTAAGAGAGATAAAAATGCATGAAGAGTACAAAGGAAAGATTCAAAAATAGAATTGTAAGTGGCTGTAGATGAAACTTGAAGGTCAAGGGTGAAGGGAAAGAAGCATTGAAAATGAAATACACTAAGTGCTTGAGCTGAATGTAATTTGAAACAACATCATTGATATCAATGGAATACAAAGAAATTCAAGGATGGTTTCAAATTAATTAATGCTATAGATACATAAAAGCTATCTCATTGCATTGTCACATGAAGTTGTGATGAAGGTGGGATTAGAATTGCATTCTTGAAGCATTCAAATGCATAGAATGGATGACAACAAGCAACAAGTAATCTAGAGGTGTATCATGTTGGCTGAGTGCAATATTGTAAAGTGGGTAATTGAAATAGAAACATCCATATACAATGCATTTGAGAACAAAAGAAGCTTTTGTGTGTTTTCATTAAGCAAGAATGTGTGCAAATATCATTGCCAAATCATGCTAAATAATGAATAAAATTGCATGGAAGGGTGTGTGGAAAGCATATTTGTTGATGAGTAACTAAAATCACCAAATAATGTTTGAATTTCATTGTGATAGGAAAGTAATTGCTAACCACATGTGCAATGAAAAGAGAGATTACAAACAGTGCAAAAAGGATAGTTTGTTCCACTAAGGAAATTTATGAGTTAAGTGAAATTTACATTATGAAAACAAGAAAGTGAAGCTACAGTAGTAGGTGTTTGAAGTTGAAATGAAATAATTGATTCCTTTCAAAACAGTGAGCCAACATCAAGTAAGCTAAAATTTCAAAATAGAGACAAATGCAATGGTGCCTAGTTTTGAACTTTTAAGAGGAAACCCACATGGGTTTGCATTGTGAACTTGCAAAATGAAGAAATAATGGGTGGTTTGAGCTCATATAAGAATGCAGATAAACCAATTGAACTCTCATGGCTGCGGCCTAAGAATAAGTTTCTTTCACAAATGTCGATACCCACTAAGGGTATTGTGTTCTAAATGCAAATACAGAAGGAAACAACAATACTTCGAGCTCGTGCTAGCATTGGAGCTAGCATAAAATGAAGTTAATGGAGCTAATGGCCATGGCCATGATGGGTTTGCAAACCTAGAAAATGAAACAACATATTGCTTATGCATATTTAGATAAATGTATGAGAGACTAAAATACATTGAAACCCTAGTTGGTACTCTCATGGCCGCAGCTTGAGAGGAGGTTTTCTCTTCACAAAACACCAAACCCACTTTGGGTTTTTATCTCATAAGTTCAAAATATAGAGACAACGAAGGTTAGAATGTATTCAAATAATGGAGCATGGTATGGCCATAGTCATGACAATGAAGAGTTTGCAATCCCTTGGAAACAAAGACAAAATGAATGGTTTTCTCCTGATTTCATCTTCTTTACAAATGCCATTACTTTCTGCAACCTGGGTTGAGACTCAAGCCCAAGAATAAGTCATTTTTTACAAAAATGAAGAAATGCAAAAGAATGGTTGTGAATTGTGCTTAGGGATTTTAGTTTTTCCACCACATATTTCCCATTATTTTGTGAAAGAAGCTCAAGTCAAGCTTTTATTTAAGAGGGAAATGCATTAAAAAATGAATAAAGAGAGCTTACCATCGCTATGAGTGAAGAGAATCATCCAAAGCCCACAAACCAAGCCTTCATAAAGCTCCAACAAGGAATTCTCATGGCGGCCAAGCAAAATATTAAAGCAACAGAAGCACAAAACACATGAAATACATCAAAAACCAGTCATGGTCGTGGCCTAAAGGCCCATTTTCCCATTCGAATGAAGCCAAAAAGATATAAAAATGTAAAAAAAAAACTCACCATCGAATGCAAAAGAAGGTGCAACAAAAATGGTAGAGAAAGCAGCTCGAATGGTGGAATTTCCAGCTCAAACCCTAGTTCTCCATGTTGGCTAAATGTAGAGCCCTATTTTCTCCCAGGTTGCCAAGTGAAGAATGATCATAAAAATGTGAAATAGGGGTCAGTTTTGGTGTTAGGCTTTCCCCATGTGCTCAATTCAAATGCGATTTTAATCACATTCTTTTAAAAATTAAATGCCATGTTAATACCTTGTCTCATATGTTGCCTAGGTTGAGCCATGCCTTAGGCGTTTTTATTGATTTTTAAAGAAAATCAAACAAAAACCATACCTTGCCTTTGTGCTTTTCATGTGAACCACATACACATTAACCCTTTCACTAGGTCGAGCTATCCATGCCTTAGTGTTTAGGGCTCATAATCCAGTTTTATGATTTTTTGTAAGAAAAATAAAATAGGAGCTTTCACATAGTGTTTTGATTTTTTGCAAATATTAATTTTTACTCAAACTGCAAAAAATCAAAATATTTGAACTCAAATTGCAAAAAATAGATGTATTAGGAGAGTTTCTATATTGTTTTTCTGAAATTGCAGATGATTGTAAAACATCACTAATGGTAATGTTTCTATAAATTACCTTGGTGTTTGTTATGGTTTTAAATGCAATTGGTATACTTAAGTCCTCTTGAAAACTTTCTATTTTGAGTTGGAATTCTTGGGCGGATTTGGAAAAGAGATAACAAACTGGACTTTCTAATTTCAGTTCTTGAGCTGTTTGCACCTGATTTTGAGAATTTTTTGGATGGACCCTTTGGAGATGGGAAGTTTCCATCTTTTTTATGCAGTTTGGAATAGCTTATGGTACTATTTTTTAGGCTTTTTCCTTGAGCTCGAAATGGGGAAAAGTTTCCATTCTAAGATGTAGATGAAGCTGATTTTTCTATTCTCACCATTGATGTTGCTTGAAGGCTATAAGTTTGAGAAATTTTAATTTCTCAGGGGTTCAGATTCATAGCTTCTAGCTCTCCTATCCACTGAGAGATTTTTGTAACTAAATGATGTACTCAAATTTTGAGATTGTCACTCCTTCAATTCAATAAAACAACAGAGTTTCCTTTCCTCATCCACTTGTTCAAATTTTTAGTTATAATCTGATGTTAGTTGTGATTCAAAAATTGTAGAATCCTTCTTATGTCTTGTAATTGTAGGTTTGTTTGCAAGGTTTTCATGTGATTTAGGTTGCATCCTGTGTTAAGTTTGGTTAACCTCTATGCAAATTTCTTTTCAGTCATATGCTTAGGGCAGGATTGTGAAAATTAGAGTTTTGGAGGTATTGTTGCGAGTGTAGAAATTATTAGAATCTTCTTATTATTGGTGAATCACCTTAGTTTAGGGTATCTGCTTTCAATTTTTCCTTCTACCCCTTTTCCCTGAAATTTGAGTAGGTTAGTTATTTCACTGGGGGAACCAACCCACTCTAGATATTTTCTCTCACTCATTGATTTACCCACAAATTAGAGAGCATTTCCATGTTGCAACAGGATAGGAAAATCTGACTTGGCTAAGGGTGCAATCTTGATTTCCAACAAAACCATCTTGAAAATACTCTAAAAGACAGTCAATGAAGCTAGTCATGATTGGCACTTGTAATTAAACCCTGCCTTATGGGCTTACCAAACTAGAATCCACACACCAATAGGTGCCACACCCTTCTCCCTTGTATATGGATGCAAGGCTATACTACCTATTGAGGTCGAGCTCCCATCCCTGAGAATATCATTGTAGAACCTTATCATTGATGAGGAATACAAAGTGTCATAGTTGAATGAGATGGAGTTACTAGATGAGCATTGCCTAGATGCCTTGAATCACTTATAGGTCTATCAAAACCGCCTCAAGAGAAGTTACAACAAAAAAATCAAAAGACTATCATTCCAAGTCAGAGAGCTTGTGTTGAAAGAAAATCAAAAGAATGTACCAAATTCAGACAACAAAGGAAAGTTTGAACCCAATTGGTTGGGACCCTTCATCATCACAGCTAGCTACAAATTAGGAGTGTATCAATTATCCACACCTGAAGGAGAACCCTTGCAGGAGCCATCAATAGCTCCCATCTCAAAAAAAAGTATTCCTAGGATTGCAAGGTATAAATCCAAAAATACAAAAAAATAAATAAAAAAATATCAAAATCCAAAAAATGTTATAAAAAGGATTGAAAATAGTAAAGAAAAAAATTGTCCTCTAGAGTGAAAACCACTTTGGTGGCACATTGGACAAGTACCTTGGTGAAAACCTAGCAATCAAGCACCTTGTGTAAATAAAGAACTTCCCATCCACCACAAATTCTTTGGCTTGTTCTGCATCACTTTCCATTGCATTCACCCATTTCATTCCATTGTTCTTTCCATCACCCATCCATGTATGCATCATGGCTCGATCTTGTGTACATCTCAGAACTACTTGGCACATTCTGAAGGACAACTTGCATTGCCTATATCGAGGTAGTCTATCGCATCACACTGGGGGCATGTCCCTATATCTACATCAGATTAGATTCATGTATATCCTTGAAATATATCTTAAAATCAAAAAATCCTAAAACATCCAAAACATATAAAAAATCCAAAAATAGGTTGAAAACAAAAAAAGTCAAAAACATAGTAATCGTGTCAAACTACGAGGATTTTGTGTGTATAGCATAGGCAAGGCTAATATTTGATCAGCCCCCAAGGCCCCTAGGATAGGTCCTTTAGGTTCCCATAATAAGCTGGCAGTTCAATTGTTCATACTTCATCAATAAACAAGTCTGTGTCAGTTGAACTATGTGGTCTCTGTGTATATAACGTAGGCAAGGATGATGCAGACCTAGGAGGCTCAAACACATTCAAAGTGACAAATTTCCTTCAAGAGGCATCTAACAAGATTAAAATGGTCTACTATAGCAATTCAAACAATCCTCAAAGTTTAACAACAATCAGAACCATGATTTCTCACTTTCACCCATGTAACCTAGTAGTAGTGCAAACCTAGTTTTTGGCCCTTAGCTTCAAAAATTTCACAGAACTTGAAAAAAAAGAGAGGATTCAAACACCCTTTATAGAGATACAAAACATATCCAACAAGTTCATATGACTCTTTTAGAACACTTTCCTCAAAATGACCTTTCTCACTGTTATGGAGCCCTAATTAGCCCATTTTTTCAAAGAGACCCCTCTAAGATCTCATCATCACACCAAAGTAACTTGAAACAGTCTTACGATTAGTGTCAAAACTCAGGATTTTCTATGTTTTAAGACCCCAAAAGCGTATTTTGATCCCCTACTCAAAAACCCTCCTTGTAGCCTAGGAACCTAGGGTTTTAAAGCACCCTTATTGAAAATGCATATTGCCGACCCCTCCAAGCCACACCAACTACTTAGAAACTTAAATTAGACCCCCTCAAGCTTTAGAAACTCCTACTTTCCCCTTGGCAATGCTTCTCTCACCTCTCATAGGTCTGCTCCATCAATTCTCATAAGAAACCATGCAAATTCTCCTTCAAACCTTACCATACACCACTCAAGAACTCAATCCCTGCACACCTAACCTTGTGAACATATCAAATACATCTAATAGAGTACATCCATTGAGTTACAAAAGAGTTACAATGGGTGGATGGATATTTTCATCTTTTAAAGACTCTCAAACCCTTTAAACTTTTATTTATAGGCAGTCTGTAGGAAAATGGAAAGAACACTCACAAAAGGGAATATCAAGCCCTCAAAATGAACTCAAAGGAGATTAGCCTCCTTCCACCATCGAATGAAGTGAATTTCAGACCATCAAAGACTAGTACTAGTCTGTACAGAGGGAGGAAATCTAGAAAAATAGAAAAATTGTAGAGAAAGAACGTTTCTTTTCTATTGATACTTCAAAAACATTAACATCAACCCTTTGCTCAAGCCTTGAAAGGCTTATTTAAATTGGAAAAACATTAACCAACTATCTTCAACGGCTATAACCACCTTTTAAACCTCTAACCCACCTAGAACCTCCAAAATTTGTATATTTTAAATGACAACATTACAATATTTAGCAACCTTTGACAAGTTGACCTCTAAACATAACTCCAAAACATTTAAAGTGGCACATTATGCCTTATTACATCATAATTTGGGTCTCATGGACCTTATTAAGGAAAAAAATTAATACTAAAGCCTAGACACTAATCTCATGATTTGACAATGGGGAAACAAGGGTGCCCCTGCACCAAAGGCTAATCTTTGATCAGCCCCCAAGGCCCCTAGGATAGGTCCTTAGGTTAGGTTCTTGGTCAAAATCTCATAAAATAGAAAAACATTGGAAATTTAAAAATCAAAACATTTGTAAAAAATCTCAAAAATCCTAAAAAATAGCCTCAGAACATTTCAAAATACCAAAAAAAATTCAAAAAACCCAAAATCATCCATCCCATTTCATGTTCACTCACAATAAATATCCACTCACAAATAAATTGACCGTCACCATCAATCTTTGGTAAGGCAAGTAGAAACTAGTATAGCAACTTTTGGATAAACCTAAACATCAGGGTCTTAAGTATAGGTTAGAAGGTAAACAAGTTGGTTAACTCTTGGTATCAATAGCCCATCATCCCCTTAGTTTTTGAATCATCTGATAAATCATGTCCTAGGATACATATTTCCTATGATGGACATCAACATTAGGCATCATTGTAGTTTAGTCTTGGCTAGAGGTATGAAGAACATTAGCTTGTTTATTGATTTGATCTTTTCTTATAACTTATCATATTGCACCTATTCCAATGACCTCTTGATGATGTCTATCAAAATGATTTAGAGAGAAAATAATGGGGCATTGATCATTATCTTTTTTTTGTGCTTGTTGGATATCCTTGTAAAATAACCTCGGTGAATACTTGCTTTGTTAGGTATATATGGAGGATGTTTTGGATAGCTTGTTGACTATTACATCGAGAGGTTTTACCTTTCTATGTTTTGGTCTAAGGTGTTTGAAGCATCTAAAGTGCATCCTAGTGAAGTTTTTGTATGTCAGGTGTTAACAAGGCTATTCCTATCTAATTTTTGAGTCAAATTCCATCACACTAGATACCCGACCATCCTGGTTGTTTATACCCTAATGCATCATATCTACGTGTGTTATCAAACATAAGAAAAGTTGTGTCGTTTGTGTCCCAATCTCTTGATAAGAAAAAACATCATCATCATTCATCATCATATCTAATAAATTCTCGACGACTCATAGACTTGTTGGACTTCTACATCTTCTCGAAGTCAAGGGTTGATCCCTCTCATTCTTCTATCTTATATTTGTACTAACAGAGTATCATGACATTTGGAAAATATATATATATTCATGCAACCATCCTGCACCTCTTTGAACTATCTAGCTACCCTGTCAGGGAGGTATCGCTCAATCATTAGGTGATCTCGTCCCTACATATACCTAGTCTAGTAGCAATAAAACAACTGCTCGTCATTATCGTGCCATCGATGGGCATGGATCCACGGCCTCCACCTGAACACTATTATCTCATCAATGACCTACCTCTAGTGCGAGATTCTTGTAATACCCATGTAATGAAGTGTACTCATAGCCCCATATTTGTACATTGCAGACTCATCACGGTTCGTCTCCACCAGTGTAATATTTGGCCTCAAAACTGCAATATGCTCATAGGCCCATACATGGAGTAATGTGACTCTAGCCTCAATGTTGTGTGCACCACAATATACCACCTGATATATATCATGGTACAAGGATGAGAGAAATACTGGGCCCCATGTGTAAACGGTCATCTCACTGATCATACGAGCCCACAATGCCCCATCCAATGTTTTGTCCCTGTGCCTGTCTGTCAGGTACGAGCACCCCTGAAATCAATGCACCCACAAACAATGATATATCTAGGGAAATCCCCTTGTAATGGTGAAGGTCAATTTGACCATTGTCAATCTCAAAAATAGCATCACCACCAGCCTCTACATCATATACTATCTGCTCGCCATGGATGGGGATCCAGAGGATCCACCAAATGTCCTCAAGGGTGACGGTGGGCTCTTTATTTGGTAAGTGAAAAGATGAAGTCTTGCTCCACCATCACTCGACCAAGGTTGTCATCATGGCAAGGTGGGTGTGAACGACTGACATTTGTGCAACGAAACCAAAACCAATTGTACCAAGGAAAAAAAATGCATCATTAGAAATGTCTCGCCCAACGCAAAATCTAGCATCGATGCTCCTTCGAATGGAATGGACGAAGAACTTCCTGCACTTAGAATGCACACCACGTCAAAATTTTATGAAAATGACACAAAATAAAAAAATAAAAATCCTTCAATGCAAAGGTAGGTTGATATTAGTAAAGGTGGTGCTATGCTTTTAGCAAAAGTGAGGCCAAAATAAAAAGTGACACTTCTCCTTGAGGGCGACGCCAGACTATTTGGACCCGCGCAATACTCTGTTGCAAAGGCGATTTGAAATTTTTGGGTGACGCTTGACCCATCTTAGGTCACATGGTGCTTCACTGCAAAGGTGGGTCGGCATTAGATGCATGACCTTGGACCCTAACTAAGTCGTGCGACACTATACTCAAAGGTGACACTCCAACATCAAAAGCGATGTTGATGGGAGAGAATGTGACTCTTTACATGGCTGCTTTTGGCCGACCTAATTGAACCCTAATAAAGGCACCAAAAACATGAAAAATGAGAAAAGTTTTGATTTGTGTACCGAGGGTCTTGTGTCTGGAGGCCATTGGAACTCGCAAACCCGCTCCATCCGATGTCTGGGAAGCACATGCTCAACCATTCTCTTAGCAACTCATAGCAAAATTGCAGGAAATCTCTAAAGCAAAGTTCACAAATGAATTGAAAATGACCTAAAATCACCTATTTAAGCTTGAAAATTAGGGTTTTTAAGCCCATTTGTCTTTTTTGTGAACTATGAAGCCTATCTTGACTGTTTTTGGTGTCTTGAGCCTATTTTCACATCTTGTAACCTATTTTTTGTAGCTAAACCAACCAAAACATTATTGAATCTTTTTCACGAGCTCAACCTAAAATTTGAATTTTTTTCTCGGTCTCTCGAGGGGGCAGTGTAGCAACATAATTCCTTTTGTTGGGGTAACAGTGGGACATCCGAAAAAATTAGATTTTTTTTAAATTTTGATCTTGGCAATGTCAGTCTTTGAACCAACACAACGGGTACATTGCTTCAAAGAGGGGGAAAATGTAGACACTTAAATAATCCTGATTGATATTATGCATATGATTCTGATTAATTAACATCACTTCCTCCTAAATCACTTTTTCACTAACCAATTAATTAAATTATCTTTATTATTTAGTCAAATTCATCAATTTTTACTATTAATCTAATAATTAACTTTATCAGAGTAATTCATCCTCTCTTGACTAATATTCATCACATTTAATTAAATAAATCGATTTATTTAATTAAAGTCCCAATGTCCTCTTAGGTTGATTAATTCTGAATTAATTAACTCCTAATCCTCATTACTCATTTCTCTAGCTTTTGACTCTACCTTGGTTGAGTAAACCCATGGTCAACTAGCCAAGCTGCACATGAAAAAAAAATCTTCTAATTAACTAAATAACCTATTTTCCTCCAAAAGGCATATTCTCTGGAATATTCCCTCAACTTGAATTTCCCTCCAAAGGCTTTAAATAACCTCTTACAAAGGTCTTTAATGCTCTTATAAGAGCCACCTTTTCCTTAAATGGCATCTTACATGCCATCTTGTCCCTCTTACATCTCAACCATTTTCATCAATTCTCTTACATTCTCTTACAAATCCATCTACCATGCCTTAACTCTACGCATTCTTCAAAATGTGCTCCACACATCCCCATGGCTTTCAATAGCCTTGTGACAAGTTTCACAATGATTTTGGCCTCCATTTTAGTCTCACATCCTCCAATTTTGTTCATTCTTCAACCCTTGAGTCCTATAAATAGAGGCATTCTCCATTGAATAGGGATCCACAATCTCATGCAATCTTACTATAGGCATATTCACTTATGGAAATCACTCATTTTCACCATCTTAGATTATCAACACATTTGCACCGCAATCACATACTCTTGGAATCATTTACATCTTGTAGATTATCAAAGGGATTGGGAAAGGGCCACTTTCCACATCAAAGTGACACCAATCCCCCTATGGGATGGAGGTTTGATCCATTTAGAGAGGAATGCATGCTCTTATTTGTGTTATTTCATGTTTTGTTCATGTTTTCTTATCTTGGTTTGATCAAAAATTCCATAGGGAATGGTTGTTTGTGCTTTCTAACATGACTAATCTTGTTTGTTTTGTCTATTGTTAGCTAGTTGTAGATCACCATTCACAGATACCTTCATGAATTATTTTGTATAGTATTGCACCCTTCAACATGAAACTATTGCTTTTCAAGTGCAAAGCACATCATTGAACTATGTTCAAATGAGATGGACAATGTTGGTTGAGCAAATAGAATGTGATGTCATCGTACCACTCATCTCGAGATACATCTTCAAGATCATATTGCTATGTTGTAATTCTTGGGCCTGTTTCTACCATCGTGTGGGTCAAAGTTTGACCTCAAACTAATTTCATTGGTTGAATCTCCAAGCCAAACTCCTATAACATTGTTACCCATTTACCTCTTCACTCTCCTAGTTCATTTTGCACCAATAATACCTTAACAACAAGGTCAGGCACAATCGTGTATATATTACTTCTCAAAATGTACTACCTAAATTTTTGGACTGCTCTTACTAAAGTGTAAGCTTGTTTCTCAACACTCAGGTATCTTAATTCTATATCTTTAAGAGGGGCACTCATAAATGCTATTAGATGATCATCGCCTTTTTCTCTTTTCTAAGTAAGCATTCCAACACAAGAATGATCTAATGCAAAAGAATAGATGTAGAAAGGTTATGTATAATTAGGACTTACTAGTACTGGAGCATCCACAATTGCTTATTTACTCTCCTTGAAAGCAAGCTTAGCTTTTGATTTCCAATCAATCTTTGCATCTTGTTTAAGCATAAAATTCAATGGCTTGACAATCTTTGTAAAACCAATAATAAACTTGCATACAAAATTTATTTTACCAAAATAAGATTTAAGTTATTTCTTATTGGATGGTAGTTGAATCTTCAAAATGGCTTGCACTCTTTCGAGATCAATGGATATACCTTTTTTAAATTACATGGTGAAGAAACTTACCTTCTGTTACTCCAAAGATGCATTTCTTGGGGTTGAGTGAAATACCAAATTCTCTGCACCTATGAAATACCTTGCATAAATTCGATACATGGTCCTCTCTTTTCTTAGAAAACACTGTTAAATCATCCATGTAAATGATAATACACTTACCAACCAGTTCCTTGAAAGAAATATCCATGGCACATTGAAATTTTGCTCCAACATTAATCATCCCAAAAGGCATACATTTGTAAGAAAAAGTTCCCCACTTAGTGGTGAATGTCATCTTCAATCTATCTTCATGTGCCACAACTTGATTGTATCTTGAGTAACCATAAAAATGACATCATTTGGGACCCACTAAACATTTGCAACACTTCATCTAGTGAAGGAAGCGGGTAATTGTCCTTTTTCTATGCTCAGTTAAGATTGTGGAAGTCTACACATAAGTGAATTTCTTCATTATTTTTTCTAATTGGGACCAAGTTGGTGAGCCACGTTAAATGCCATATAGGAAAGATAATCCTTGCAAAGAGTAATTTCTATATTTATTTATGAATTAATGGCTCTAATAATGTGTTAACAGGTTGTTGTCATCTAAATGGCTTGAGAGGAATTGTGTACGTGATTATCAAAGATTCATATGTCTTCAAATCCTCATAGCTCCAACCTATCACATTGTGATTTATATGCAAATCCTTAATTATCTCATTCTTTCCAGCTTCAGTACAAACTTTTCTGATAAAGAAATTTCTCGGATACTCATTCATACCCATATTATAAGTTTCACATTTTCTTGCTATTGATTCCTCTTTAGAATGTTGATCTACCTGTCATAGTTGATCCATATCAAATATTCACTCTAATTGTATTGGTATTCAAATTAATTACTCCTTCAAGGTCTAATCCATCCTCTAGCTCTGCTTCATCTATGATTTGGGTTGCAAATACATCTGAACTAGTAATGAAATCTAGAATGTTCTTGTCATCCTCAAACACCTAAAAATTTGTAACATTATCCAACACTAAAGGGGTAGGTGTTAGCTAAACTATGAACTTTATTATGCTAGACAGGGATAGTGGTTGTAAAGTACTGGCTAGCTAAGTCGATGCATCAACTGTGTGGTTTTTACTTCTGGGAATCAACTAAATGTTGAAGGCATTAAAAATTTCTATCAAGTCCCACATGTGATGTCGATAAATTGTTAATGTTTTTCCATGACAAGAATATTGCTTACATACTTGCTTCATGACCAATTTCAAATCTCCAAAAACCTGCAAGAATTTGGATTTCTTTCAAATTAACATCAATAGTCCATGCACTAAAGCCTCATATTTAGCAACATTATTTGTACATGAAACTGCAACCTATGATCTATGAAGAAAATATTACCATTAGGATAGATTAACTCAAAACCATCCCCAACACCTTGTTTTGATTGAGAGCCATCAAATCTTAGCATCCAAGTTTTGACCTTATCACCACTACTTGATGTTGATTTTTTTGCTCTTGGTGGCACCTATTTTCAAGGTTGTTCTTCTTGCACTAGTTTTTGTTCCGTGCTACTCTTGGAATCAGGAATATTTAACTTTTCTTTTATCTTTTCGACTACAATCTAACATAAGCAACATTCAAACTTTGAATATGATGCATCATGAACTCTACACCAGTATAGCAATAATAAGTCATCAAAGTTTACTTTATTCCAAAGTTTTCTAATCATTGACACACTTGGAAATGAATTCCTAGAATCCTTCAAATATACCACCCTCATCATCTAATAGGGAATCCTCATCAGTCTCAACACATCCTTTAGTGCTACTAGGAACTTGGTTTAGATCCTTAATAGGTGGCATCGTATGATGCAACATCATTATTTCCTCAATCCACAAGGTGATAGGGGAATATACACCAAGATCAGTTTCTAAAAATAACACTTATTATTATAATTATATTCAGTGATCATGTGCTTCATGTGTGGCTCCCTTTCTACTATTATTTGATTAGCTATACATCTCCATGGGAGCCAAATGTGGGAGAAATATGTAGACATGTATCCATTCAAATTCTTATTCCAATCTCTACTCAAGAGCATTCCATATATATCTGGAATATCCACCACTTGTATATCTATCAAATATTCAATATGTGGATCAAAAGATAACTTCATGTGGATTCTATTTAGTTCTCCCACAACACTGATCTTGGTCTTATCTAATTGAGTAACCTTCCTTTGGGATGGGGTAGGAGTGATTCATAGAACTTTATACATAGATAGTGGTATGACATTTGTTGAAGCACTTGATTCTACCAAAAAATTAAGAAAATTCTTTCCAAAAATGTGTAAGGCCAAAAGGAAAGGAGGGAATTCTTGCTTATCCTTAAATATATTGACTAGAGTTTCTACTTGGGAAACTTGAACTTTCTTTTTCCCTTTTTCCTGTATTTTCTCAACTACAGATTCAACTAGAGGCATGTTGGATAAATTTTTGGGTTCAACAAACTCCTTAATAGAATTAAACAAAGCATTCCAGACTTTTGAAACTTTTAACAACTTAAAGACAAAAAGGCTTACCTTCATTTTCTTTATTTCTTCAGCCACATATTGTCCCATTTGAGCAATTTTTGATTTGGTGTGAGGTCCTTTACCAAAAAAATGTGTAGGTACTTCTAGTGGTGTCGAATTATTGCTTGCATTTGGATCTAGGGGTATTCCAAGAGTATTTGGAGGAGTGGAGGTTGTAAAAGGACCTCTTGATTTATTGCTTCACAAGTTGTATATCCCTCTTTTCTGCTAAAACATTTGAACAACATCCTCTTCATTGTAGATAGAGTTTGATTCAAATAAAGAAGTAAGGGACTGCTCATCTTCAGGTTCATTATCATCCTCTTTAGGAAATGGAGTACTATTCACCACCATGGAAAAGTCATATGGAGTGGAAGGAACTATTTCATGCCCATAAGTAGGAGGGGTTTCCACATTTTCAACATTCTATACTTCTAATTGAAATATGCTTGCTGCAATTTGGAATTCTTGACAATTAAGTTTTGAGTGTTCCTTATTATTGTGTAGCCTACACTAGTTAGACATTGTTGCCTCAGCTAAATACACTCATCCAAGAGGTTTGTTCTTAGATGTATTTGTTGTATCCAACAATGATGAAACTCCACCATTATTGGGATGGGTACTCCATGTCCTAGTTTTCCTTGGATAATTTTGATTTTGTCCCTGATTATAATTTTGATTCTGACCTAAATTTTGTCCTTGATTTTGACTATAATTAGATTGGAAATTTCTCTAATAATTCTGCAATTGGTTGTTTTGATTTCTCAGGTATGTGACTTCAGCAGTGAGCTTTCTAATTTGTTCTATCAACTCTTTAATTCATCCCTATCTTCTTCTATCCTTGAAGAAGCAAAAATTTGTAGGTACACTAGTTGAGTGAGTGGAGCTTGACCCAATAGAGGGCTTGGATGAGGCACTAACTGATTTTTTGGAACATAGTTCATGAGGGGAGTATGATGAGCCAAGGATTGATTTATCCCCTAAATTTAATTTGAGGTTGTTGGTGCCCCCAAATAGTTGATTGGTCTAGAAACATTCTATCCTAGATCTATGCTAATCTTTACTGCTTCTTCATATGCCCAGACCAAAGAATGCATAGCCAGATTGGCTCTTCTCACAAAGACTAAAGTGAGGTTATCCAAAGATGCATAATAGACCCACCTTGCTAGTTCATCAGCTATGATGTAAGGTGATTGCAACCTAGTGTAGGCCCTATGAAATCTATTGTTAAAGGAGCTTATGGGCTAATTGTATTGTCTCTTTGCTGCAATAAACTGCTAGTACAAATTAGTTGGATTGATAGGGATCTTGTGTTTCCCTAAGAAATTATGCTTCATGAGTTCCCAAGTGGTAATGGAACTTGGTAAATAAATGAACCAATAAAATGCCTCATCCTCCAAAGAATGAGGGAAAATTCCAAATGCTACATATTCATGATCAATTGTCCTATTTTTAAGAGCTCCCTCAAAAAATTTGATATGTTCTTCAACTATCCAATTTGGATAATTGACATGGAACTTAGAACAAAAAAATTTGGGGTTCTTCGGTATATCATGGTAATTGTTGAAGTGGATGGGAGAAGGATTATTTGGTAACCAATCCATTGGTGGAGGTGGTTTTTGTGGTACAACACAGGGAATGTGAGATGAAGATGAAGATGGAATGAAACTAGTGGACGTTATGGAAGTGTAAGGTGGAGTTGATGATGAATGCCCCTATTGCAGCTCTTCTAGCTCGTGTGGGGGATCTAAGATCATAAAATTCTCCCTAATTTGGTGTAGATATGAGTATCATTTGAAACCTATCAAGAGAAAATGATCCTATACACTATAGTTTTTGTTGAAAAATCCCCCCTTCTAGCGCCAATTTTGTTGATGAGTGTTTTTTCACTTCACATAACAGACAAAGTAACTTGGTACCTTGTTTCTTGAAAGGTAATCTTTCCTCATAAAAATTTAGAAAAATAACCCCAAGGCTTCATATGTTAGGTCTTGACTTTGCAAAGACAACTCAATAGTTCAATGTAATGCTAGTTTGACAAATGGCATTTATGGTTCAACAAAAAAACTAGAAGCTTCTAAAACAAGGGTTTAATAAAATTTGAAAATTGGTTAACCCTATTTGTATTTTCAGATCTGTAATCTGAAAATGACTTCTAATCATCAAATATGGAAACTTTATGATGCTTTTTCCTCTTAAAACTAACCCATATTTATAAATAAAGATCAAAATATAAGGGTTTAGAGAGATCCTAAATCTAAAACCTAAGAACAATCAGAATAATAACTAATGTTGCATATAGAAAAATCCCTATAAAACCTATTCCTATTTAATTAGAGCTAAACTCACAATGCCACATAAATGGTGCAATATTTAGAGGAAAAATGAAATATTTTCAGACTACAAACATTCATACATATATCCAATTGTTGGCATGATATGGAAAAACATTCATAGTTGAACAATTGCAATAAAAGGCTTAGACTAACCATACAAAGTAACTTACTAACAACAAATTAAAAATGGTATGAGCAACAGATTCATCAAATATCTTCAACACTTTTTCATTAACATGAATGAACTGAAACTAAAACTAGAAATAAAATTGGAAGTAGGAACCATGCAATATTTAGAAGCAAAAAGAATTAGAACACCACAATTCAGTGTCTTCTCCTTGCATTAACTCCGAAATTTGTTTACAACAATTCCAAATCAACCCTTTACAATGAGGTAATTTCTCATATTTATAGAGTTTCAAATAAAAACTAGGGTTTTAGATCAACTCATACTCAATGGCCAAGATTTAATCTGTTGGGTGATTTACATTGGGTGGTTAAAATAGGTCAGACCATTAAAAACTTGATGCATTTTAAATAATAAAACACATATATCACCAAGTTCAAGGTGGTCAGCTAGGTCGTGGGGTTTTACAAATAAAAATAAATACTAGTACAAAACTCAAGGTCGATCCTCCTCAAAATCTTCTCACCCTATGTGCAAATCTAGTTGTAAAGTTCTGATAATATACATTAAGGCATCATTCACCCTCTTATAATGAGAAGCATTGGATAGGTGAAACTTTGGATAACAATCATATAGTTGAGCTTTCTTGGCTCATTACCCACCACTTCTTTGTAAGTTAGCCTTCTATATTTGAAATTTTTGGCTAACATATATACTATATAGGAGGTCATTATGAAAGTTCTAGTCTGCTCTACATCCTTGAGTTGCTTATCAATATTATTACTTCAAATTTTGGCCCAATGGAAATTCTTCCCCTTATCAATTTCTTCTATCACATAGAACATCCAATCCTCAAACTAGGCAGCCTTTTCCAAGCCCATGATTCTGCTTAACAAGGTCACCATCTCCCCATGTTCATTGTGAAAATCACTCTTGTACAAATTTTTAGGAAATTTTAAAAAATGTTGCCTTGTCTTATTAGCCCTGAAGTACCCAAAATCTGCAATGTAAAACCAACCTCAAAAACTCATTAGAAGGGTTAGTATAACACACAAATCTGCAAATACCTCCATGGAATATATTGCAAATGCTTTCAAAAATGCAACAAATGATAATATAAAGACTAAAACATTATGAAAACAAAAGCAAGCTACCTATTCCATGTTGGATTGGTGTCACATGTGCTAGTGACCCTTTCCCAATCCTTGATCAAAGTTCAAATGATAAAATGCAAATGGAGATGATGGATTGATGATGAACAAGATCAAATCTCAAATGAAGAGAGTAACCTTGCATGAAATTGTGAAGGATTTGCTTGAGGATGATGCACCTATTTAAAGATTTTCAAAATGCCAAGTGTTGAAGATGGACCAATGTGGGATCAAAAACAAGCCAATGAGTTGAGGACACTTGTCATCATGTGATTGGTCAATGGTTGTGCAAGATTTGGGAAGAGTGCCCAAGAGGGGGAAATTTTGAATTCAAATTTGCAATAAATTTTGAGAGGGGGACAAGAAAGAAGAGCAATAAATGCCCTGTTTGACTTGTCATGTTGAGAGAAAATGAGGTTTTAATAAATCAATAAAATTGATTTATTGTGCAAGTGGCTAGATCTAGATAATGCAAGTGGGATGTGATTAACATTAGATTAGGATTAGATGATGATTATGCTGATTTAATGCTGATTAGGTGAGTTGACATTTTGGACTTAAATTTCTGATTTATTTAAATCAGAAAAGGATGAAATATGATTTAGGATTTGATTTAAATGGCTTTTTGATTTATTTAATTAAATGGATGATGCAAGATGAAGTTTGAATGATAAGTTTATTTAATAAATGAATGGATGAAAATGCACTTGATTAATTGATGAATGGTCCTAATGTGACATCTAATTTGACTGAATTCGATCGAATGCATAATGTAAAATTTGCATGTCTACATTTTGCCCCTCTTTGAAGCAATGTACTTGTTGCGTTGGTTCAAAGAATAAACTTGCCGCGATCGAAATTAAAAAATTTCATGATTTTTCGGATGCCCCAGCGGAAAGAAGTACACTCGTACATTGCCCCCTCGAGAGATCGAGCGAAAAGATTCGATTTGAGGGTCGATCTCGCGATAAAGAGGTTCAAAATGGGTGGTTATGGATGACGATGCAAATGAGATGATTTCAAGATGCTTAGAATAACAAATCTATATTATTCTAAAAATTAAATGATGATATGATATGAGAGATGGATGAGATGGATGATGTGATATGCTGTGATTATGCAATGGATGATTTATGAAATGCTTAGACTAACAGATCTATATTATGATGATGATATGCAATGCATGTGAAATGATCGATGTTTCTTATGATGTATGATATGAATGATATGTGGTATGCAGTTTATTGATGGTTTGCAGATGCAGGATGGATGCATGATGGATGCATGACGGATGCATGATGTTAGCGTGGAAATGAGAGGTCGAGACTTTATTAGAGATGATGATGATGATAGATAAATGATGATGATGATGATTCACTTATCAAGGATTGGGATTTTCAAAGGGTCACTTACTTTATGTTTGATAACACGCCTAAGCACGATGCATCAAGGTATAAAGGACCAGGATGACGTTGTACTTAGTGTGATGGACTTTGACCCGACAAATAGATAGGAGTATTCTTGTTCACACCTGACACGGAAACCTTGCTAGGATGCACTTTAGAAGTCTCAACATCTCGGACCCAAACACATAAAGGTATAACCAATCAATGCAATAGTCAACAAGCTATCCGAAACATCCTCCATACATATCTAACAAAGCAAGTATTCGCCAAGTTATTTTACAAGAAGCGTCCAACAAGCACACAAACAAAGATAATAATCGTTGCCCATTCCTAATTCTCTAAATCCTCTGTTTTGGGATATCATCGAGACGTCCTTGGAATGAGTGCAAATAAGATAAGTCAAAAGATAAAGACCAAGTAAATAAACAAACTAATGCTCTTCAATACCGCTAACGGAAAAGGATGTGTTTTCTAAGGATGATAAGCGAAACTTATTGCCAAAAGATAATGCCCATTGTAGGAAGGATTCATCCTAGGACATGTTAGTGGATGGCGGCACGTCATTTCGTTTATGAGGGATGATTGATATGGGACAAACTCAGATGATGGTGTTACCGATATGAAGAGATGACCAATTTGTTTACTCACTGTCCTAGACTTAAGACTGGATGCTTTTGAGTTCTACTTTTATCCCGCTAGACTTGTTTCTAAATGTTTCACCAAAGGTTGATGATGACGATCAGTTTATTATGAATGGTGTTTATTGCGGGTGCAAGCGAGATGAGGCGGATGGATTTTTTCAAATATTTGGATGTTTTTGGAATTTTGCAATGTTTTGAGGCTGTTTTTTGGTATTTTTTCGAGGTTTTACAAATGTTTTGATTTTATGTTTTCCAATGTTTTTGGGATTTTTTGAGATTTTGACCAAGAGACTAGCCTAAAGACCTATCTTAGGGGCCTCGGGGGCTGATCGACAGATTAGCCTTGCCTACGTTATACACGCAGAGACCACGTAGTTCGACTGACGACTCGACTGATTTACAGATGATGATATACATGATGAGATGTCAGTTTATTATGATGGACTCCTATAGGACTGACCTAAATGTCTCGGGGGATGATCAAAGATCAACCTTGCCTACGTTCAAGCTCAGAGACGACATAGTTCGACAAGACGACCTTGTTTTTGGATTTTTGAAATGTTTTGAATGTTTTTGGATTTTTGAAATGTTTTGGATGTTTTTGGATTTTTGAAATGTTTTGGATGTTTTTGGATGTTTTTGATTTTATGATGTTTTTGGATTTTCTGATTTTGAGGACTTTAAGACCATACACAAATCCGATCCGATGAGAACGTGCCCCCAGTGTGATGTAAAAGACTACTCCGATAAAGGTAGGACAAACTGACCTTGAGGATGGGCCGAGTAGTACTTGGAGGGATCATGATACGAACACAGGACCAAGCTATGGTGCGGATGTGAGCGGATGAGTGATGGATGGAGATGTGAGCGGATGAGTGATGGATGGAGATGAGATGGATGATGGAAGTGACATGGATGGATGATCTTGGTCGAGGCCACTTAAAGATCTGGTGGATGGAAAGTGCTTATTTACACAAAGCTTGTTTGCGGGGTTTTCACCAAGGTGCACGCTTAGTGCCACGAAGTCAGTTTTCACTAGAAGGCGATTTTTTTCTCTTTACTATTTTGATCCTTTCCTAATTTTTTGGATTTTTTTTCTTTTTTGCTTTTTGTTGTTACCAAGATGCCTGTTTGCCAAGTTTTCCCTGAAGTAACCTTTTTTAGGACTTCTTCTAATTTTTTGGATTTTTTGGTTCTATACCTTGAAAGAATTAGGCATAAAATTTTTTGAGATGGGAGCTAGTTATTGGCTCTTACAGAGGTTCCCCTTCGGGTGTTGATAACTAATATGCCCCTGATTTGTAGCTTGCTGTGACGATGAAAGGGCCTAACCAATTGGGTTCAAACTTGCCTTTGCTGCTAGGGTTTGGGACATTCTTCTGATTTTCTTTTAAGACTAGTTCTCCGACTTGGAAAGTCCTGCTTCTGATCTTCTTGTTGTAGCTCCGTTTGAGTCTATTCTGATAGACTTGTAAGTGATTCAAAGCTTCGATCCTTCTCTCATCCAGTAACTCCAGCTCATTTAGTCTTGAGACCCGATATTCTTCATTAGTGATGAGATTTTGCAGTGATATTCTGAGGGATGGGAGCTCGATCTCAATGGGGAGTACAGCTTCTGATCCATAGACCAAGGAGAAGGGGGTGGTGCCAGTGGGTGTGCGGATGCTGGTTCGATAAGCCCGAGGGCAAGATTAAGCTGCAAGTGCCGGTCACGACCTGCGTCATTGACTATTTTCTTGAGGATTTTGAGGATGGTTTTATTTGTGGCTTCTGCTTGGCCATTGCCTTGGGGATAGTATGGGGTGGAAAAGCGATGTTGGATTTTGAACTTATCACATAGGTCACGGACTTCCTGATTTTTAAATGGTGTCCCATTATCTGAGATAATGGCTTGTGGAACACCATAGCGGCAAATGAGATAGTTGAGGATAAACTTTGAGATCTGCTTTCTAGTGACATAGGTCATTGGTATGGCTTCAACCCACTTTGTGAAGTATTCAGTTGCAGTTATAATGAATTTGTGGCCATTGGACGAGGTGGGGTGATATTTTTCCAATGAGGTCGAGTCCCCATTGTGAGAAAGGCCATGGTGTGACGATCGGATGGAGCTCTTGAGCTGGAGCATGGATGAGGTCCCCATGCTGCTGACATTGTAAACACCTTTTAGCATGATCATGTGCTTCTCGCTCCATCATGGGCTAGTAATACCCTAGCCTCAGCAATTTCTTGGCAATGGTCATTCCACTCGAGTGTGAGCCACAAATACCGTTATGAACCTCAGTTAGAGCGGTTAATGCCTCCTCAACATTTAGACAGCGAAGTAAAGTACCCTCTATGCTTCTACGGTATAAGGTATCACCTAGGATGACAAATCTAGATGCCTTTTTGATAAAGGTTCGTTTTAGGCTAGATGGTAGGTCAGTGGGTAAGACTCCTATTCGAAGATAAGTGTAGATGTCATGATACCAAGGATCGCCAGGACCAACGATTTCACACACGTATTGATTACGGTACCTCCCGAGATGTGGGAGCGAGAATGCTTCGATCAAATTCATATTTGTTACATTATGAGGGATGTCTAATAGAGACCAATTGTAGCCATGGCGTCGGCTGCTCTGTTGTTGGTTCTTGGAATGCGCTCAAATGTTATGTGGAATGAAGGATTCCTTTAGAGTCTCCACCAATTTCTTGTATGGGGTTAGCTTATTAGTCCTTTGTCACGATATTCATTATTGATGACACGATTTATGATCGGTTGAGGTAAGCCATAGACCTTGAGAGCTATAATATTCCAGCACTTACTTTGCTATCCACAGGGGCTATAATTAAAACCTCGTGATACGCAATGTTGTTAGTGCAAAGAAATGCTAGTTTGTATGATCTTGGTATGCGATCCCCACGTGGGGTGATGAAAGACACCCGGCTCTGATCCATGTTATTGTATGCTGACCCTTCGAAGTATAGTTTCGATGTCGGCAATGTTGAGGTTAAAATAGACTCATCACGGAAACTACGAGACAAGGGGATTCTCAGAATACATAGGTGCTTACGCTAATTGGTCTACAATAACTTGACCCTTGATGGATTTTCTCTCAACATACTCGATGTCATATTCTGATAATATCATGACCCATTTTGCCATTCTGCCAGTTAACATTGCCTTTGATAAGAGATATTTAAGGGGATTAATTTTGGCAATAAGCTTTATCTTGTGTGCCAGCATATAATGTCTGAATTTTTGGGATGCAAACACTACTGCGAGGCAAGCTTTCTCAATGAAGGAGTAATTTAGCTCGTGACCAACCATTGTCCTGCTGATATAGTAGATGGCCCTCTCTGTTCCGTTTTCATCATGTTGAGCAAGAAGAGCTCCTAGGGCTGCTACTGTTGCTGACACATATAAGATCAATGGCTTTCTCGGGATAGGTGGCATTAACATTGGAGGTATCAGTAGATATTCCTTTATTTTGTTGAATGCCCCTTAGCACTTGGTATCCCATTTGTATACTACCCCCTTGTGGAGTAGGTGTAAATACGGATGCAGCATGCACTGAATTGTGCTATGAACCTTCTAATGGATTGGAGCCTTCCTTTGGAGGCCTCTCAGGTTGTTTAGATTCCTTGAAACTTCCATCTCAAGGATTGCTTTGACTTTCTTTGGATCCACCTCAATACCCCTCATGGAGACTATGTATCCTAGCAGTTTACCTGATTGTACGCCGAAGACGCACTTCTTGGGATTTAGTCTAACTTTGTATTCCTCCAATCTGTCAAAGATAGCACTTAGGGTTGCTATATGATCTTGTCTTTTCCTTGATTTTGCTCGGATGTCGTCTACATAGTCTTCAACTGTTTTGTGAATCATATCATGGAATATCAGTGTCATGGCCCTTTGATAAGTTGCTCCTGCATTCTTTAGGCCGAATGGCATCATGTTCCAGCAGTAGGTCCCCCACGGACAAGTGAAAGTCGTCTTGTGTTGGTCTTCTTTTGCTATCATAATTTGGTTGTATCCTGAAAATCCGTCCATAAGTGATAGCATCTCATGCCCTGCTGTCATGTCCACTATCATATCAACATTGGGAAGTGGAAAGTCATCCTTGGGACATGCTTTGTTCAAATCTCTGAAATCTGTGCAAATTCTGATAGCTCCGTCAGGTTTTGAAACTGGTACCAAGTTCGATACCCATTCTGGATAATCAATTGGTCGAATGAATCCAGCATCTAATAGCTTTTTGAGCTCCATTTTGACTAACAAAGCAATTTGAGGATGCATTTTGTGAAGCTTCTGTCTGACGGGTTTTGCATCTGGATACACTGCTAGGTGGTGGACCACAGTATTTGGATCAAGTCCTGGCATATCAGCATAACTCCATCGCAGTTTGTCTTTCCTTTAGGAATGCTGCTAGGAGTTCTTGTTCTTGATAATAGGGATTCATAGAATGTGATATCTTGGGGTCTCCTCTATTCCCTAGGTTGTTGGTTGCATTTTTTCAGCCAAGGCTGGCTGACTTCTCTTGATGAATAGCTCTTAGGGAAGATTGAATCCTTCATCCTCTCGAGTACCGGAGGTTTTCATAGTTGGATATGTCCTTTATTTTTACTATTTTCTTGTCGGTGCCCACTGATTGTGGTTTCACTCCAAGGACTTGGATATGATTCTTAGTTTCTCACTTTTGCGTGAAGAAGTTCAATCGTTTCCCCATAGTAGGCATGTGTCTAACTCCATTATGAATCTGCCTTGTGATCTCCATCTGGAATGTTATCCCTTAACCCCATGAATTCTGAGAGTGCTTCATCATTTTCAAATATATCGAGAACTGGTGGTCCTCGTTGGTCATAGTCGATCAGTTGGGGGTAGACTAAGCGGATCTCATGATTTTGCGTATTTGGTTCAAAGGATATGGTACTAATCATACATAGAGTGGTATCTTCGAATAACCTAGGGAGATTGGATATGATATCTTCGTCATCACTACTAATATAGGGCTCAGTGATAAAATTATGTGTGTCCCTACCTGTGACTATTGGTGAGTGTAGTTGTACTATTACCGGCTGAGGAGAAACATTAGCAGCTCTAACCGGAGGACATCGGCCACGTATGGTTATTCTCGGAGTGGCACATCCAAGACCAAGATTTGTTATGGGTCGCGTCTCTGGCATGATAGGTATTATGAGGCCGTTGTCATTTTGTCCCAATCTCTGGTTTCGGTCATAGCCCATCGTAAGCATCATGTGTAGGCCTCTGCTTCTTTCATCCATTGGTAATTCAGGTGTCGTTCTTTCATCTCGATACAACATGTTTGATGGATCTGCTTCTATTACCTCATGGCCAAGGTCTCCCCACCTTGTGAATTCAGGATAATTTTAAGGATAGGTTTGTGATGTGGGAGCTTGATTTTCTTGTGGGCGTCCTCGTGATCTAGGAGATTGTGGTAACTCTCCTATCACAAAAGCATTCTTAGGGAGCCTATAACTTCCACAACCGTCCTCCTGGATGATAAGCTTGATATCGGATATGGTGGGAATGGCGGGTGTCTCTGTCGCAGAAGTGGACGTGAGAGTGGCGGGATCGATGTATGATGTGGATGGGCCTTCATCATTTTTGGCACTTGGGGGATTTTGTAATATTTGGCTTCAAGGTTCTTGCAGTATGAAAACGGCTCAGGATCTCCATGGATGGTAACCTCTTGTCCGTTATGTGTGAATTTTACACATTGGTGGAAGGTTGATGCTACGGCTTTCATTGCATGGATCCATGGGCGTCCCAGGAGGATGTTGTATGGTAAGTCGAGGTCCAGGACCTGACAGGTGGTTTCCATAAGTGTTGGCCCTACTTGGATAGGGAGCTTAATTGTGCCCTGTGACACTCTTTCTTGGTCATCATATGCTCTGATTGTTATGCCCTTTCCTTTGTCAATGGAATCTTCTGATATCTTTAACTGCTTGATGAGGCTGAAAGAACAAATGTTCAAACCTGCACCTCCATCCACCAGGACCCTTTTGATTTTGCTTTTGCTCACAATGACCTCCAAGTGAAGTGCATGATTGTGAGATGGTTGGGCAGGAAAATCTTGGTCGGAAAATGTAAGGAGGTTAGGTGTTATGATGTTTCCGACCATAGCTTGGAATTGTTCCGCATCGAGGTCTGCGGGGATGGTAGATGAGGCTAATGCTTCTTCGAGGATCTTTTTATGGGCCGATGATATTTTTAACAACTCCATGTTGGAGATGTGTGCTGGCGTTCTTTTGAGTTGGTCTACGACATTGTAGCTATACGGAACGACTCTTGATGTAGGGACTCTATTGGGTTGGGATGACCCTGCAATGGTGACTTTTCCGCCTCTTGTGGTGACTCCACAGTCTTCGGTATGGGCGCCTTTGATCGTGATGACCATGCAGTTTTCATTGAGGTTGGCAACAACTGTTTCGTATATATGATTTACACTGCCTTTTCCTTTATCCTTGTTATTTCCCTTGTTGCCATGATTTGGCATCGGATTCGTGTAGATTTTAAGATCCTGATTCCCAGTAGGTGTTTCCACATTTATGATTCTTTTGTCGATGAGATCTTGAATGATGTTCTTGAGTATCATACAGTTATTTGTGGTGTGGCCTTTGATCTTGTGGAACTCACATAGTTGATTCTCATTGTACCAAGGAGGTTTGACATTAGGTTCTTGATAATTTTCAAATGTAGGAGCTTGAATGAGTTTTTCGTCGATTAGCTTTTTCATGATGTCCTCAAGTGGATCCCCCAAAGTAGTGTATTTTCGTTTGGGGTATGTTTTGCGTTGAGGTGGTCCTCTTTGGTCATTGGCGTTATTGATGGTGGGATTATTGTTGGGTTGATATGTTGTGTGATGAGTGTTTTGGCATTGTGCTTGGATTTGCGGTGTGGGTGTATTTTGGCGTGGACCACTAATGACCCTGCTTGCATCGACGACACCATCATTAGTGATGTTCTTGTTTCTTGCCCATGTATGAGGTTTATCATTGTAATTTGATGGTGGGCGATTGTTTTGTGATTCATGATATGATGTTGATTCGATGGGTTGGGTTGCAAGGGCTCTTTCGATGCTAAGCGCCTTGGAGATCAATTGATCATAGGTGGTGATTCCCTGAACCTTGAGGTGGAATGATAGACGACTTTCAAGATTGGCTATGATTGTGCAGACTTGTTGTTCTTCTGGCATGGTCCATTTGCTCCGATTGGCCTTGGATCGCCATCGTTGAAGGAATGAAGCGAAAGATTCATTCTTTCCTTGTTTCAGAGCGTAGAGTTCTTCGAGACTAACATCCATTGTAATGTTACATGCGTAGTTTCTAATGAATGCGTCTCTAATTTCTTTGAATGTCCTAATGCCTGAAGGTAAGCGAGAGAACCATTCTATGGCATTGCCTGCTAAGCTCCTAGGGAATAGCCGCATCAGATAAGTATCGTCATATGCAACCTCCATACAATGAACCTGGAATTCCCTGATGTGATCTTCAGGGTTTCCCGTCCCTCGATATTTGTCAAATTTAGGGATCTCAAATCCCTTAGGGAATGGTTTCATGTCTAGGCTCCTATCAAATGGATAGAGACACAAGTTGCTTTGCGTTTTGGTTGTTCGCCCTGATTGAAGATCGAGTACTTGTTGCGAGAGCAACTTGAATTATGTCGTCATATCATTCTGAGGATCAGGGGGTGGGATGAATGTGTTTTGGGGTGTTGCAATCGTGGTTTGGATGGATGGGTTGGTTTGGATGGATGGGTTGGTTTGCGCATTGTTCAATGGTATCGGTATGTTGTGGCGGGCAAAGTAGGCTTCTACTTGCTTCTGGATGAACAATGCTTGTTGTTGCTCTTGTTGTTGTTGCGCTAGGATTTTTGCTTGTTGTTGTACTTGTTGCTGTTCTAACAACGCTTGTTGTTCTGCTTGCTGTTGCGCTTGTTGCTGCTCTAACAACGCTTGTTGTTCTGCTTATTCTTGTTCCCACAATGCTTGTTGTTGGGCTGCCAATTCTGCTGCTTCTTGTTGTTCTTGATATTGTTTTAATGCTTGTTGGTATGCTTGCCATTGCGTTGCTTGTGCAAGAAGTTGTGCTTGTGCTTGTGCTTGTTGTGCTTGCACTTGAGCTTGTGCTTGGGCTTGTGCTTGGGCTTGCGCTTGTGCGGTTTGTTGTTGCAATAAAAGTTGTGCTTGAGCGACTCTTTGTGCTTGCAATGCTTGTGCGGCTTGGGCGGCTTGTTGTTGTTGTTGTAATAAATCTTTGGCTTGTTGTGCTTGTTGTGCTTGTAATGCAGCTTGTGCGGTTTTGGCAGCTTGCGCAACTTGAGCGGCCTGTTGCACGGATTTTTGTTTTTGCACTTGTTGATAGCCTCTTTGGAAGGCAGCTTGCAATGTTGCGTCGAATTGATTTGATGTGGTGAATGTTGGTGGTGGTGGGGGTGGTGGTGGATTTGGAATGGCATTTGTGGTGGTGGTGAATGATGATGTTGTGTTGATCATTTGGTTGGTAGATGGTGTTGTCATGTTGATTGCGTGATTGGTGAATGGTGTTGTCATGTTGATTGTGTGATTGGTGGATGGTGTTGTTGATGTGGTAAGTGGCATCGTTGATGTGATTGGCCCTTGAGAGACCATGTTTTGCAATGTTGTGGGGGTGTTTGATGATGTTGCCGTTGCTTGTGTGTTTGTCGTTTGTTGTTGTGATGTCAACAATAAGTTTTGAGCGATTGGCAAGATGTTTTGATTGATGGTTGGGATGTATGTTTGATGGATACTTGGTAGAGGGGGAAGCCCTAAACCAAGGAGTGGTGTTGATGACAATGGTGATGGTGGGAGAGGTGGAAATGTAAGAGAGGTGAATCCCTGCGAGAATGTTGTGGTGTTGAAAATGCCCCCTGCTCGAATATGTCTCCCTCCTCTTGTGAATTCGTGAGAAGAGGTGTTTGTGGTGCTCCATGAAATGATTTCGATGATAGGTCATAATGTAAAGTGAGAGGAACATTTTGGTGTAATGGATTATGGAGGATGTTTTGTTCCATTGTGGTGTTTGCGTCCAAGTTTTGGTTATTCACAAGGGGATGTGATTGAAGTTCATTGAGAAATGTGTTTCCCTTGTTGACATTTGGTTGAGTTGGAGCAATCGATGTCGTGATTTTTGGAATGTTTTGCGTGACGTTTTGGGATGGAGGTGTAGATGAAATGGGGATGGTGGATGAGATTGGCGGAAAAGATGTCTCTACTATGGTGCTCACATCAAAATCCGAAGGCAACTTGGCCCCTTGCTTTGCTAGTTCAAGCATGTACAACGAAGGGTTGAGTCTCATCATGACATTGATGATTCTATGGTTATCCGGATTTTGGAGCATTTCAGCTATTTCTTCGCGAGACATTCCAAAGGTGAGGTCCTCCCCTTGATTTTCTTCTTGTGGGTTTTGTGATGATGAGGGGACCAATGGATTGCTTGATTCTGCAAGATTCATTTCTGCATTTGTTTGGCTAAGGTCACTTGAAGCGGGAGTTTCTTTGTGGGCTTCCATACTCTTCTTGTATTGAGATCTCGTTTGAACCATAAAACAAGGATCAATCTTCGGAAATATGGGAGATGAATCTCTTGATTCCTTGGATTTAATCTCTATTTTATGTCCCAAAGTGAAAGTTTTTAGGATGCCTTTTAGGATCAAACGTGATGATGATATGATGGTGATGTTTAAAGATGGATGCTATGGATGTTTTGACTTTTGATAAATCTTGAATGAAGTGCTAGGACTTTGGATTTTTGATTGGTTTGATGTTTTGGATTTTGAGACTTTGTCCTTGATCTTGATTTGGGGTTTGATTTGGATTTTGAACAAAAGGAACCCTAAGATGTTTGATAATGATCTAAAGGATAGTTGTGTTCAAAGGATGATGATTTGGATATGTGTGAGGAGAAGGATGCATCTACCCACACCTACCCAAACAAAATGATTGTTTCACTAAGTATATGGAGAAGGATTCATCTACATACACTAAGCTAGACAAGATGATTTGGATGACTTTGACTAAAGATATGCAAAAGGATGCATTCACACATTCCTAGCCAAAGGTGTTTTGATAAATGTTTTTAAGGACTTGATCTCAATGAGTTTGAATGATTGCTTGATTTTGTCATAAAGCCTAGCATTTCAAGGATGATTTCAAGGTTTTTCAAAAGATGACTTGTGAGATGGATGTTTGGATGTTTTGAAAGATGGATGAAAGAGGTTTGATTTGTTTTGATCCCTAGATGAACCTAAAAAGACCACTTTGTATTTTCCAAGACCTAGGTATTGAAGAGCATGCATATGCTTCCTAAAGACCTTTGTTAACCAAGGAATGATTTGAACATTTTGGATTTCCAATCAATGATTTTTGCTTTTGGGATTTGGAGTCTTCAACACACATGAAAGTTCATTTTGCTTAGTCTTTGCTTAATGGATTTATTTTACCAAAAACACTCTCTTTGATTAAAGTTTCAAACTAAGATGTACCAATGTCTTAATTTCTTTAAACCCCACAAGATATTTTATGTGGAAATTCAATGAACTTAAGGCAAGGGTTTTCCTATTGTTTACTCAAGAAGACAAATTGAGATATAATCCAATGCTTAGGAACCTCTACGAACATGAATCCGCAGGGAAAGCAGTAACATATGGATTGAGTCAATGGTATTTGTCTTAAAGAGGGTTTGAAATTTTGAGAACCATGTTGAATGTTTGTTTGCAAAATGTTTTCGAATACACACTGTGTTTTCAAACAAGCAATGTAACATCCTATGCTAATGGGTATGTTTTTCTTAGTGGGCTTGCCTCATGCCCTTCATAGAAGAGATGATTTTACATGCAACCAAGGAAAAATATAGAGGTATGATGAAATCCTAACCTCTATATTTCAACCAAGATCGGACATGGCAAGTAACTTCTTGGAATCTAAGTTCCAATGCACCACCTTGATAAACTCGCTCAATGGATAAATAGGCCACTACAAAACAAAGGTTCTAGTTCGGACTTTCCATTCGTGGAGATTGACCCATACGGCAAGAGTCCCCTTTCGGATCCATCCTGTCGGAGCCAACCGCGTGATTATGGCGTTTAACCAAAACCCTCATTTATATCCCGGCTGGAAATACTCTTGGCTTTAGAGTGTTACCGGTTGAGTCGTCGCTTGGGTGAGTACTTTTTCCCCAAGGCCCTCTAAGATAAAAAAGCGAGCAAAGACACAATCGTAACTCGATCGATCTTTGATGGCACAAAGAAAGAGAATGTACGCGAAAATGCCCCTACTCACACTCGCACAAGATGTTCAATTTTTAACCCAAATTGAAGTGTTTCAAAGCAATAAAATGTATTTTGAGTGTTTCTCTTGCACCCTAGATCGCACGAAGCGCAAGGGGAGAGGATACGTACTCAAAAGACAATCACACAAATCAAACACTTGTTCGTTTTATACCCTTCAAAGAAATTGTGAATTCGTTTTAAGCACCAAATGAAATATGAAGATTGCTTGTCCAATTTTTAACCCAAAACGAAATCTAGTGTGTCCTAAGGTTCGTTTTAAGCCCTTCGCAATGAAAATAAAATTGTTCGTTTTAGCCCCAAATGAAAACTAGTGTTCTAAAACGAAAAGGAAAACAATTTCGTGAAGTAGTGTTGATCAAATACTAAAGTGTTTAAAAACACATTGTGTTTTCAAAAAAAAAGAATTTCCCCTCCTTGGTTTTCATTTGATAGCCTTCTCTTTTCCGCTTTGCACCTTTTCGCCTTCGTTGTTCGTTTGTGCCTTTGCTTTCCTTTGTTTTCACCTTTTTCACTTTTCCTTTGTACCTATCAATATCACAATTAAGGCATGTCAACTTTGTAAAGAACCATAAATAATAATAAAATAATAACTCAATAATGAATGTCAATGTGCTTTTGACTTGCACCTTCTTTCATTTTTATGACAAAATTGATAGCCAACATTAGAATATTTACCCTTTTTATCAAAAATATATGATCCCATGAAAAGATATGACCGACAATGGTTTTCAAAAATAATGGCCTTCCAAATCAATAAGTCAATAGCTTGATGTAATCATAAGTGAAAGAGATGATAAAAAGAAAGACTCACTGATAAAGCTTCTCAAAAGTTTTCAAACTGATTATATTATAAAAAAGACAGCCAATACATACAAACTTAATGACATAAATCTTTGTGAAAACCGTGGCACAAAAGTCAAACAGATTTATCAGGGTATTAAAGAACCCAACAAGCAAACTGCACCATGAATGATTTTGTTTTAGACACTTAAATGGAACAAGTGGCATATAGATTTGAAAGATATTGGCAGCCTTTACCTACTTTGCATATTCATAAAATTCCTCCATTATTTAAATCAATTTGATAGATGGATTATGGGGCGCAGCACAGAAAATGTCATTTAACAACTATCTTTAATGAAACCATTTTTTAATGCTTCTGCTCAGTTATTATACAGCAGTTCAACAGCTGAAGCGATATGACCAAAGCTATACTAAGGAATTTAAAGGATATCAGAAATGGACAGTTACTGACAAAGATTTAAACTTGTACGCGAGGGAATCCTGAATCCACCATGTTCTAGTTTGATTTCCGCAGTAAGACAAGAGACATCTTTAATAAGCAATGGGAATGGCTGTCAGGCGTTTACTAATTGGCGAATGTTGTGTCACATATAACACTTTGAAAATATACGCAAGAAGATTATTTGATGGGCGTTTAAGCATTTCCTTGGCGCATGATCAGCCTATTCTTCAATCATTTGTAAACTTTATACCCCAGCAAAAATGACTTTATTTTCCAATCACAATGCAGTAAAAACAAAAAGCTATCATATATCCTAACGTCCGTGTTACAGGAAAAGCAAAAAGAAGGAACCAGAATCACCGCATCATAGTGCACCTGACACGAAATGCGTTCTAGACACTGCCCTAATGGCAATGTGACTGGCGTAAGAAGATCTTACTTCACCCTATCGACACATAAGTTGTAGTTACAATAAGACCCCTACACATTCAAACACATATTTTGAACAGCATGTAACTTCTAGCAGCAACACTTTTTCTCATATTTTTGCTTATGTCGAACCAAACTCTGCTCACATTGATTCCTTCAATGGCCTTTCTTTAGTCGCCATGAGCATTTGGACCCATTCGCATGTAGGTAAAGACTGCTTGGGGCGTGATTTATGACAGAGTAGCCAGCGCCATTTTGAGGAAAAGGTGTATTTGGACAAGGTGAAGCAATCAAAATTTGCAGAGGGGGAAACCAGGAAATTCCCATGCAACAAAAATGTAGAAATCAATGAATGAGGACTGCGTGGCTATGGGAATATCACACAGTATTAACTGGTTTTGTATTAACTGCTTGCCCCCTCAACATAGACATGAGCTTTGCAAATCTCAGAAAGTTTTTAGAAAAGGCGCTAAGATTGTTTTTGAGGAAAGTTCATTTGATAGGTAAAGGACAAATTGTGCCCAAAGCAGTTGAGAAGTTTTAAACGAATGCAATTGGCAGGTGCAAAGACAAATTCCTCATACCTTTGGTAGCATCCTCACAGCCTGCACCAAATGGGGAATTTTGTTAAAAGATCAAAGCATAATATAAATGAATATCAAATGCTCTGGTGGATGCGCTATGTGGAAGCATAGAAAAGGCGTGTGAAGCATAGACATAATGTGATGAAGGGATATTAAATTTAATGCAATGGGTTCACTCAAGGCTGTTGCTATTTTGACTGGCGAAGACGGTGTTTCCAGGGTCGCGCAACTCATTCAGGAGGATAAGCACTAAGAATGAATTTTATTGCAAACGCGATTGGCAGGTGTAAAAAAGAAGAAAGGCATCGATTAAAGACTCCACATGCTTTCAACTTAATGAAATCTGTCAGTGCACAGCAGAAACAACATTATTTTGCATAAATGCGAACCTTACACCAAAGACCAAGAAATCAAATGTAATCATACAGACATCAGCATTTAAAAGAATTGATCTCTTTTATCCAACATTCAAGATTGTGAGTAGATATGCAAGTTAGACAGTGAAACTTTTGAAAGAAAGAGAGGCGCACTTTTAGTCATTTTTTGAAAGATTCTCAGACCAATGTAAAGTGATGGCCACATATTGTTGACTAACCTCTTTACTGCAACATCACAACTTTACCGTATTTGTCAAAACAACTCTTTGAGTCCGCCCTGAAACGCCATTAGAGGAACAAGATATACATATAACAAAAAAAAAACAAAAGTTAAATTAACTGTAGTACCGTCAGACTTATTTTGATGAGAGCAATATCATTTTGAAAGCGTATATTTCCATTAGACAGAAAAATTGCCAGTATTTTGACCTCTTTCAATAGCACAGTCAATTTGTAGAATCAATATTATTTGTGTGACAGGTATTTCAAAATGCAGAATCATAGACAAAGCACATGCTCAGCCTATCTTACATTAGTAAACCAAAAATATGGGTCCTTAGTTAGCCGTAAATGGATCTACAACATGTGCGAATAAAATAGTGGCTGATTGGAACTTTATAGAATCATGGACTGAGAATTAGCAACCACAACAAGGCGTGAGGAAATTGGAAAGTGACATCTCTTTCAATTTCAACACTATGACAGGCATTTATAACAATGATAGCTAATGAAATTCTTAAGCTAATGGAATTGAAATCATAAAAAGAGTATATTAGCCCTCCTTCTAGCGCTAAATGTGAGTGCCTTTAAAAATCTGCAAACACTAAACTCAAACAAGGGTTAGCACCTACAAATCCTTCAAGAACCACTCCTATGGAATACCTTGCAAAGTGCTTAAAACATGTAACAAAAGGATGAAAGAAAGCTACAAGCATCATGAAAGCAATCACAAATTACCTATTCCATAGTTGGATTGGTGTCACATGTGCTAGTGACCCTTTCCCAATCCTTGATCAAAGCTCAAATGATAAAAATGAAAATGGTGAAATGATGATAAACAAGATCAAATCTCAAATGAAGAGAGTAACCTTGCATGAAATTGTGAAGGATTTGCTTGAGGATGATGCATCTATTTAAAGATTTTCAAAATGCCAAGTGTTGAAGAGGGACCAATGTGGGATCAAAAACAAGCCAATGAGTTGAGGACACTTGTCATCATGTGATTAGTTGATGTATATGCAAGATTTGGGAAGAGTGCCCAAGAGGGGGAATTTTTGAATTCAAATTTGCAATAAATTTTGAGAGGGGGACAAGAAAGGAGAGCAATAAATGCCCTGTTTGACTTGTCATGTTGAGGGAAAATGAGGTTTTAATAAATCAATAAAATTGATTTATTGTGCAAGTGGCTAGGTCTAGATAATGCAAGTGGGATGTGATTAGCATTAGATTAGGATTAGATGAAGATTATGCTGATTTAATGCTGATTAGGTGAGTTGACATTTTGGACTTAAATTTCTAATTTATTTAAATCAGAAAAGGATGAAATATGATTTAGAATTTGATTTAAATGAAGTCCTGATTTATTTAATTAAGTGAATGATGCAAGATGAAGGTTGAATGATAAGGTTTATTTGATAAATGAATGGATGAAAATGCACTTGATTAATTGATGAATGGTCCTAATGTGACATCTAATTTGACTGAATTCGATCGGATGCATAATGTAAAATTTGCATGTCTACACCTACATGACCCTATACCTTCAAATTAAACCTTTGTAGGTGCCACAATTTTAGAGAAATAGCCCATGAAATTTTGGCACTTTTTGGCTCTTAGGGCTTTTAGTACAATGTAGTCTAGAACAATCAGGCATGTTTAGGTGTGAAATAGGACCTTTCCTAGCATAAAACCACCCACACAAGCATGTTAGATATATTGATTTGGCCCCATGATGCAAAGAACAAAACATATGCTACCTTGCAACTTTCTCTTCAATGCATTTGATGATATTTCAACGTGTGAAAACTTGTTTTTTGGCTCTTAGGGCTCTTGGTACAATGTATTCTAGAAAAATTAGGCATGTTTAGGTGTGAAATAGGACCTTTCCTAGCATAAACCCACCCACAAAAGCATGTCAGATTGATTGATTTGGCCCCACAATGCAAAGAACAAAAAATATGCTACCTTGCAACTTCTCTTCAATGCATTTGATGATTTTTCAACATGTGAAAACTTGTTGCCATGACCAAATGGATTGAAGTTTTAAAAATTTGAGAGTGATTATTATGGAGGGACCTTACATGACCCTATATAGTCAAACAATTTTTTTTAGGTTTCATGGTTTCCAAGAAGCAACTTAGGGCTCTTAAGAGAAAGCATTAGAACAATGTAATATGGAATGATTGAGCATGATAGGGTGAAAAATAGGACCTTACCTAGCATATAACCACCCCCCTAGACATGTTTACATTGTTATTTTTTCCCCATGATAGACAAAACAAAAATTATGCTACCTTACAACTTTCTTTTCAATGCATTTGACACTTTTTGTAACATGTGAGAACTTGTCGCTGCAACCAAAAGGATTGGATTTTTAAAAATTTGAGAGAGATTATTTTGGAGGGACCCAATGTGACCATGTACCTTTAAATGGAATTCTTCTAGGTGTCACGGTTTTTGAGAAACAACTCATCAAAATTTTCCACTTTTTGGCACTTAGGGCTCTTAAGAGAAAGTGTTGGCACAATGTAGTATGGAATGATTAGGCATGTTGAGGTGTGTAATAGGACCTTTCCTAGCATAAAAATACCCACCCAGATGTGTCAGAACTATCATTTTGGCCCCATGATTCACATAAAAAAATTATGCTACCTTGCAACTTTCTCCTCAATGCATTTGACGCTTTTTGTAACGTGTGAAAACCTTTTTCCATGGTTAAATAGATTAGAGTTTTAAAATTTTGAGAGAGGCTATTTTGAAGGGAAACTTTGTGACCTTGTACCTTTAGATAAAATGTTTCTAGGTGTCACAATTTTCAAGAAATGACTCATCAAAATTTTCACTTTTTGGCACTTAGGGATTTTAAGAGAAAACATCAACGCAATGTAGTTTAGAATGATCAGGCATGTTGGGGTGCAAAATAGTACCTTTCCTAGCATAAAATAACCCACCTAGACTTTTATGCGCTGTTGATTTGGCACCATGACACACAAAACAAAATTATGCTACCTTGCAACTTTCTCTTCAATGCATTTGATATTTTTTCAACATGTGAAAACTTGTCACCATAGCCAAGTGAATTGAAGTTTTAAAACTTTAAGATAGTTATTTTGGAGGGACCCTACATGACCATGTACCTTCAGATGGAATATTTGTAGGTGCCATTATTTTTGAGAAACAACCCATCAAATTTTTCCACTTTTTGACACTTAGGGATCTTAAGAGAAAGCACCAACACGATCTAGTATGGAATGATTGGGAAAGTTGGGGTGTGAAATAAGAAATTTCATAGCACAAATCTATCCATCCAAATATTTTGGAACTATCGATTTGGCCCCACAACACATGAAATGCAAAGTATGGCTCTGAACAAGTTTTTACTTAACATAATTGACACTTTTGTAGTATTTGAAAAATTATTGCCATAGTAAATTGGATTAGATATTTCAAAAATTGAGAGAAGTTATTGTGGAGTGACCCTATATGATTTTTTGCCTTCAAACAAATTTTTTATAGGTGTCACGGTTTTTGAAAGCAACCCATCAAAGTTTTCCACTTTTTGGCGCTTAGGGGTCTTAAGAGAAAATGTCAACACAATGTAGTATGGAATGAACAAGCACGTTAGGGTGAAAAATAAGACCCTTACTAGCATAAAACCACCCACTTGAATGTGTCGAAACTCTCAGTTTGTCCCCATGATGCACGAAACAAAAATTATAATACCTTGCAACTTTCTCTTCAATGCATTTCATGCTCTTTTCAAATTATGAAAACTTGTGAGGTCACAACCAAATGGATTGGATTTTAAAAAAATTGAGAGTGATTATTATGTAGGGACCCTATTTGACCATTTACATTGAAACAAATATTTTCTAGGTGCCACAGTTTCTGAGAAACAACCCACCAAAATTTGCCACTTTTTGGCACTTAGGGCTCTTAAGAGAAAGAACCAACACAATTTTGTCTAGAATGATTGGGAATGTTGGGGTAAAAAGTAGAACCTTTCCTAGCATAAACCTATCCACTTGGATGTGTCTAAAATGTCTATTTGGCCCCATGATACACATAACAAAAATAATGCTACCTTCCAACTTTGTCTTCAATGTGTTTCACAGTTTTTGCAACATGTAAAAACTTAACATCACGACCAAATGGACTGGATTTTTAAAAATGTGAGAGGTTACTGTGGAGGGACACTACATGACCATGTATCTTCAAATATAATGTTTCTAGGTGCTATGGTATTTGAGAAAAAATCCGTCAAAGTTTGTCACTTTTTGGCACTTAAGAGAAAGAATTGACATAATATAGTCTAGAACAATTGGGCATGTTGGGGTGTGAAATAGGACCTTGACTAGAATAAACCCACCCACTTGTATGTAGGAGTAAATAATGACTCCCAACACCCCAAAGAATAATTTCAAGACCAAAATATCTTCCAAAAGAGAGAAAATGACAAGAATAACTTGTTGTATTATGAATGTAAGATTGATTTCCAATGTACATGAGAAGCCTTAATTATATAGGCAAGGTGTGATGAAGTACCAAAATTAAATGATTGTGTCATAATGAAATGATATGATCCAACATTAAATGACCCTAGGACTCTAATATTAATAAAATCTAAAATGATAAAATATTATCTAAACATTTAATATGCCTAGGACCTAAGTAAACTTAACATGTAAATAGGACCCACTAATTAACTAGTTAGGTAAAACACCTATTTACACCAACACACTCCCTTAAGTACAAATTAGGGAGTACTATTATGAAAATTCCACAAAAATGGGTCCCAGATATGAGGCCATGTTAAGTGCCCATGTACATATGCAAATGCAATCTCTCACAAATGGAGAAAAGGAGAAAACCTAACGGGACAAAACTTCTCCCCAAAAAAGAGAAAAGAAATAAACAAGATGATGTATGGAGGACTCAATGATACCCCAAGGACTACAACCATCATCCATATACAATAAATATCCCCCATAAGAGAGAAAAAGAGAGACAATATATCCCCCCACAATGTGTAATCCCCTACAAATATGGTAAGTGTTTGAAGACAAAACATAACCCAATGCCTATAAACAATGTGTCTCCCTTTGGGAAGAAGATAAACCAAGTTCAAATGAAAGAATTCTTCCCATTCTAGATAGGAATCGATAGGAAGTTGAACCCATATGTATGAATATTGTGTCTCTAAAACATGATCATGTGTTGCTAAGTTCTTGGTAGAATATGATGATGCCACAATCCAATCAAGTACATACCTGATCACAACAAAAAGTGACAAACTAGGAACAAAATTTTATTATATTATTATTTAAATCACCAAAAAATTTATTTTATTAAAAATTTTAACTCAAAAATTTGCCACAATATTTGATTCATGATTAGATCAAATTCGCCTAAATTTTATAAATTATAGTAAAAATCTATATTAATTCGCCAATAATATATCATAATTATTAGTTGTTTTAGGACCATATTTCTAATCTTTAGTTTCCACCATTGATTTATAATATAATCTAATAGCCCTTGTTGTATTCCATGAGGTAAAATATACCTAGGATCTATAATGCTCATGGTGCCCACAATTTGGGGTCTCATGAGCATTATAGATTGTGGGTAAATTTTACGTCACAAAGTAAATGAAGGGTCATTAGATCAATGATCTAAAAGAAATTTTGAGCCCCATGAGAATCATAGATCATGGGTACATTTTACCTTGTAAAATACAATGAGGGCCATTATATTATATTTTAAAATAATGGTGGCAAGTATTAGAGTATACCCCTTAAACCCATCAATAATTTCCACCCTCCATCCCCTACTTTTCTATGAGAATGATTTTTAGATTGGATGGGTTCACCATCATAATTAATGTATTTTCCTATTATTTTTCAAGATTCGCCAAAATTTTCTACAAAATTTTAGCGATGTAAAAAAATCGCTAATAAAATTAATACTTTTTTTGAAAAAAAGAAACTTTCACCAATATAAATTAATATTTTTTCCTAAAAAAATGAAAGACTGCCAAGATTTTATACCTTTTTTTTAGGGGGATTTCTTAAAGTTATCACTGAGTTGATCCATGACTATTATCAAATAGGAGAACTAAAACCTCAAATTGGTCCTCCAAATCTGAAATATGAGACTCCACAAACAAAGATGCGGTGTATGATAGATAGGAATCCCGATCAAGAAGACAATGATATACCTGTTACAATGAACCATTAGAATTTATCAATGAATCATCAAAAAAAGATGAATGTATGATCTCAATAAGATGAATGTTGCCCAGGCCTAAGCCCTCATGCTTACAAGAAACCACAAGTTGAAACTCTCTCGTGATCAGGCGACTAATCTAATGACAAAACAAAATATAAACCATAAGTATTAACAAAATATTTAAAACAATTTTTTAATATTAAAACACTTGTCAAATTGTATGATATGTGGATGATGTGATAGGGATCTATGTTGAAGGTACTAACATAGACCTAACAAAGATATTACACTATCCAACCAGTACAACCCCTACACAAAAGGTATGGCCATTTACATACTGCTGGTGTGCCAGACTATATAGTATGAATAAGTATGGATTCATAGGGTCATATGAATTTCACCAACTATGCCAAAAGATTTCTTGATTCCCTTGAATAAAAGTGTCAAAATTTCATGAATTAATAGTTGATCTTGAGGTTTTTGGGCCTTTCAGATGCAATGGTAGTGTTTGTTTTGGTCCAAAGTGCTCTAAAAATTCAATGACCTCTTGGATCTAGAAATTGAAACCCTCAACTGAAACCTTTGTAGATCAGTCAAAACATAATAAAGATTGATGAAATGAAAAGAAAACTGACTTTCTTTGACACCCCAAATTCAACCATGAGGTCCTTGAAACCCAAAAATGCACCTAGAACAATCTTCAAGCCAATACAAATATTTAGATCTAGGAAGGAATCTACAACACTGGATCTTTGATACCATGTAGGAGTAAACGATGACTCACAACACTCCTAGGAACAATTGCAAGACCAAAATATCTTCCACAAAAGAGAAAATGGTAAGAATAGCTTGTTATATTATGAACACAAGATTGATTTCCAATGTACATGAGAATCCTTGCTCATATATGAAAGGTGTGATGAAGCACCAACATTAAATGATTGTGGCATAATTGAATAACATGAGCCAATGTTAAATAACCCTAGGACTCTAATATTTAATAAAAGCTAAAAAGATTAAATCTTATCTAAGCATTAAATATGCCTAGGACCTAAGTAAACTTAACATGTAAATAGGACCCACTAATTGACTAGTTAGGTAAAACACCTATTTACACCAACATTGTACATGTTAGCACTATTAGCTTCACCCCATGATGCACAAAACAAAATGTATGCTACCTAGTAGTTTTTTCTTCAATGTATTTGACGCTTTTTGTAATGTGTGAAAAGTTGTTGCCATGGCCAAATGGATTGGATGTTAAAAAAATTGAGAGAGGTTATTGTGAAGGGACCCTATGTGACTTTGTACCTTTAGACATAATGTTTCTAGGTGCCACAAGTTTTAGGAAACATTCCACCAAAGTTTTCCACTTTTTGGCACTTAGGGATCTTAAGAGAAAGCGTTGACACAATGTTGTTGGGAATGATTGGGTATGTTGGGGTGTGAAATATGACTTTTCCTTGCATAATAATATACAATCGAATGTGTCAAAACTATCAGTTTGGCCCCATGATGCATAAAACAAGAATTATGCTACCTTGCAACTTGCTCTTCAATGAATTTGACCTTTTTTGCAACGTGTGAAAACTTATCGCCACGACCAAATGGATTAAAGTTTTAAAAATTTGAGAGGGATTATTGTGGAGGGGTCCTATGTGACCCAGTATCTTCATAAGAAAAATTTCTAGATTGCATGGTTTTTGAGAAACAACTCATCAAAGTTTGTCACTTTTTGGCACTTAGGGCTCTTAAAAGAAAGCATCAGTACAATGTAGTTTGGAATGATCGTACATGATGGGGTGAAAAATAGGACCTTTCTTAGAATAAACCTATCCATCCAAATGTGTTAGAACTATTGGTTTGGCCCCATGACACACACAATAAAAATTATGCTACCTTGCAACTTTCTCTTCAATGCATTTGACATTTTTTGAAATGTGTGAAAACTTGTCACCATGACCAAATGGATTGGAGTTTTGAAAATTTAAGAGAGGTTATTGTGGAGGGACCTTATGTGACCTTGTACCTTTAGATAGAATTTTTCTAGGTTCCATGGTCTTTGAGAAATAGCATGTCAAATTTTTCACTTTTTGGCACATAAGGCTCTTAAGAGAAAGCATCAGAATAATGTAGTTTGGAATGATTAAGCATGTTGGGGTAAAAAATAGGACCTTTCCCAAAATAAACCCACCCACCCAAACATTTCAACATTATCAATATGGCTCCACAATGCACAAAACAAAAATTATGCTACCTTGCAACTTTCTCTTTAATGCATTTAATGGTTTTTGCAACATGTGAAAACTTGTCACCAGGGAAAAATGATTGGAGTTTTAAAAATTTGAGGGAGGTTATTGTGGAGGGAAATTACATGACCTTTTACCTTCAAAGTAAACATTTGTATTTGTCATGGTTTATAAAAATCAACCATGTGGTGATTCTTGAGCTTGATATCTTGATATCTAAGACCCAACTTGTTACCCTAAAGTACCAAAATGTAAAAACTTCCAAAGTGGCCCTTTTTTATCATTATTTTAGCCAATTAGACCTTTCTTAGATATTAATTTATCTTAACCACATATTGAGATAATTTAATTATCAACTACCTAAGTTTAATGGGCTTGAAACAACACAAGGAGGGGCATATTTTCAAACATTTGTTGATTTGAAGGAAACTTTTGATATTAAAAATGAAGATGTATGGTTAAGTTGTTTTAGCCTATAATAAACCCAAAAGGATTTTTTATAGTGTGTTTCAAATGCATGTATAATTATAGCCAACCTCCAAGATGTCCACATGGTCAATCAAAAGAATAAAGTCATTAGAATGAGAGATCCACCTAAGATCATGCAACATTCAACTAGCAGGGAAAAACATGCATTATCATCATTACTACAAGAAAAGACGTCTTGAAATATGGAGAAATTAAGCACTAGGAAGTGGAATCAATTTATTGGATTTTATGTACACAATTATTGGATTTTATGTTCAATGACATTAGTTAAATCTATTAGATTTTTATGTACACAAATATACAAATCTAATGTACACATTTACAAATCAACTCGACTTTACATTTTTTTAAATTTACAATCAATCCATGGAATCATGCATATCTTATCTACTCTTTATTATGTCAAGTATTGCCTCATGGTCGCAATCATGAACCTTCCAAAAGTTCTTGTTCAATATTCTACCCCCATATTTGATCAAATGTAAATTTGATGCCACAACAAGGTTTGAGTAATGAAGAAACTTTTGATGCATGTAAAAGTCCTCAAAGAACTAAACATCAATTTTATTAATTTTGTACCTTCTAAGCCATGTTCTAGTAACAACCACTGACCCTTTAGGATACTTGATATTATATCCATCTATAATCGAAGCCTCTAATTTATTTTTACCTCAACATAATGACACAAGTAATAATTTGTTCCCTCTTCATTTTCTTCATCTATAATAGCTACATAAAAATTTCTTGCATTGATATGTGTATAAAATAAGATGAATTTAGTCAACATTATAAAAAACTACAAAGTAAGATAAAATTAGAAATTTCTTAAACTATGCATCTAGAAATATTACCTAGTTTAACTAGATCTTATTTATGATCAAAGTCAATTGATGATTCTATATCTTTTATTTGTAGTGCCACCAAGAGTTAATATGTCTCAAGTGGGCTTATACTTCTTGTACACCATTCATCAACCCATTCCTTTGACTCACACTCATTCCAAGCCCGATCTATACATGAAGAACAAAAGCATACTATCTTCTGTGTATGAATACTCCATGAACCTACATTAGAGATTCTAAAAGAGTGTATCTCACTTGATCCTATCAGTGTAAAACAATCCTCATATTTTATAATGTTAGTATCATCTATGAACCAAACAAATCTATGAACTATAAACTTACTTTCATTACCTAAACCCATTGTAGTGTTACACCATTTGATGGTAGATTTTGTATTTGTCATTTTTGCATTGTCTTTGTACTTCAAATATTCTTGTGATAAGGCTCTTTTAATACTTTCTCTTGCACCATCATGCTCCCCATTTCCATTCCCAGCCTCACAAAAATTCCACATATGTTGAACATATGTAATATTATACATCCTGCTCAACTAATAGAACATCAACAAGTTCTTGAATTGAGATGCACAATTGAGGTAGTGGGCCTAGCTTGTTTGGCTAAAGCATCTTGTTGCAGGAAAAAGGTCATGAGATCTATTCTCCCCACTATCCCCGTGGTAATGGAGGGTGTGTTGTGCCAATGCCACCGGTCATGTGAAAAAAGTTTACCAAGCGCACTGCAGTTTATATGGGGATAGATATCCAACCGATTCCTACTATCTAAAAAAAAATTGTGATGCAAAATTATCTAAACATATGATATGCTAATGGTATGCCCCTTCTAGATAAATCATGGTATAATATTTAAAGGAAACCTTGCACGAACTCTATAGAATGTGTGATCATCATTAATAGAAAATGATACTCCCTTAATATTTTTCTATCATCCTCTATATTGTCACCCACATGAATGAATGCTATATGCACAAATATAGCAACATGTGTGGAGTTCTAATACTATGATTGCATCTCATTCTATGGATGTAGAGTGTAGTTCTCTACAAATTCAAAAACTTAAACAATGGTATCAAGTGGTAACATGTCCTTGCATAACTTAAATTGCAATTCCAACCATTGAACTCTCTGGGTATGTCTTGCATACTCATACACTATAGTCTCTCAAAAAATAGACACAAAATAATACACTAGAATCTTTTCACTAACCAATTCACACTTTTTTGCTTTTTTACCATCTTTTACACTATAAGCCAATGTCTTATATTTTCCAAAGTATACTAGTTTATTTCCAATTGCATTTGTACATTCCATGTGTTCACAAATTGGAAAATGTTGCAAGCTAGCACATTGATCACATGTGTCATAGAGGCATAATCTCTTGTAGAATAATTGACCATCCACTCTTTCACATAAAATGCTTGATATGGATTCTCTTGAAGATCTAGGTGGAGAATGTATGTTACACTCCTACAAAACATCATTAATATGCAAATATAAACATATAGGTCAATAAAAATCATAATGGTTAGAAAACTTAATATTTACTCTACAATAAGAATTTGTATATGTGATTTATTTTGACAAAAAAAAATTTAGCATTTCAAAATACTTTGACAAATTTTAATTTGAGGATACATCTCTAGAAATTTTGAAAAAAAAAATGCATTTGAGCCAATCCAAAAATGCTTTGGATGTGGCTCATGGTTTCAACTACCAATTATCCTTCTTACATCTCTTCGATTAGGAAATACCCTTGTTTTATTATTTTAAAATTATTCAATTAAGGATCTCAAGGCTTCAACAATTGGTTTATCTTTCCATGGGATTCTACTGGAGAGTACCCATAATTCATTGTTATTTTGGTCCTCCAGTCTTTGATACCTTCCAATAGCTCTCATTATAGTTTTTCTACTTATTCTCAATACTTGACTTGTCTTTATAATAAGACAAACTTTCTTGGTTTTATTGCTTGCTAATGCTGATGTAATGACACACCAACATTACTATATTTGGTGTGTGAGGTGGAGCCAACACTCTCATATGCACTCATTAGATTCTTGATAATAGATTTCTTACATGAAGCATCCAATTTTCTTAGCCCAATAATCTTCATAATGGACCTAAATTTTGGATTTCTTATCATTTCAACAAATATTTTACATCTTCCATTTTGATTTAATTTTTTAAAAATCAATCTCCAAATATTATTAGCATATCTTTGAAAAGTACACTTTGGAATCTTATCAACCATAATTTTCAAAATATTCTTATCAATATCAATCAAAAACTCAGGCTTCCTATGTAAAACTCTATGAGGCATTCTCAAAGGTAAAGTTGCCTCAACATTAAGAATTTCATCAATATTTAAAATGGATTGAGTAGATGGCATATATTTAATTGGAGATGAAAAATATAATATACCTTGAAGTTGAGATAGAAAAGATTGTGTAACTTCAACTTCATATGTGAAAGATGGTGTTCCTCCAACTTGAGATGTGAAAGATGGCATGCCTCCAACTTGAGATTTGAAAGATGGTGTGCCTCTATCTTCACATATAAATGATGATGTACTTTCAAGTTGAGATGTGGTAGATGGTGTGCCTCCAACTTGACATGCAATAGATGATGTGCCTCCAACTATGAGATTCAAATTTCTCATTGCATGAAGGTTTTGCATCCATTGCCTTTGTGCTACCAATTCCATATCTTTGTTACATAGAGTGGAGGGTTCATGTTCCTCTTGAATTGGCATGTCTTCTCTTACGGTATTCAAATTCCTACTTTGAAATGAAGTTTCCTCATTCCTTCTCTTTTCTTTCCATTCTTACCTTCACGCTCATTCATTGTTAGAGTCTTTGGTATTTTCCTTGACATGATGAAGAATCCTATATTTATCATGAATCGGACATAAATACTAGTTTCATCATGGTATTGAAGAGTAAAGTAGTCTCATACACAAATTTGAAAATAATCATAAAATTAGGACTATCATAACTTCATTAGGATGGTCTAAGGTTCATTATGATAGTCATAAATTCATTACGACATTAACTTTGACTTTTTCTAAAGGAATGTTTTAGTTGGCATACATAAATAATGAATAGATCTACTTAATAAAGAGAACAACCACTCAATAGAATAAGTAACAATCTTTACCATTATTACATTTCAAATATGTGTCACACTACCACTAAAGGATAAGTAACAATCTTGAATGCAAGTACAATGTATTCTAAATTTTCACATATTTATATTTCTCTTGACCATTAGACACCATCAAATTTATGTGTCATTCTATATAGATTTTGAATATGCGCATCCAAGTAAGCAACAAGGATGGTGGTAGTAGGAACATGAGACACAAATTTTAGGTAAATATATGTCAATAAGAGAGGATAATAAGGCATGACGATGGTAGGAGGTGTGGGATATGGTTTAGAATAAGGTACAAAATTAATTATGGAAGAAAGTATAAAATGACTTAATGAACTAGTGGTGGAGAAAGGAATAAAAGGATGGTAATAATGGAGGTAGGAATAACACTAAAATGTTGGGAAGAAGGTGCCATACTAGTGGTGGAATTAGAGATACTAGAGGAGACACTAGGAATGTGGAGTAGTCATGGCACTAGTAGGGATGGTATGGAAGGTAGGTGAAATGTTAGTGAGATGAGAAGGAGGAATGGATGCATAAACTGGAAAGGTATTTATATAAACTTATGCCAATTCATACATGATAGCTCACTAGATGATAAATGAATGAGGGTTCTTAATGATAAAGATTAGCATGAGGTCATGTGTGATGGAGCAATATTATACAATGTGTGAAGTCATGACAAGTTAAAAATTATAGGTCCTTGTGTAAGAATATAAATGTATATAGAGGTTTGGATGATAGCATGTAAAAATATGTAAGTTATTACATAGGGTGCAAAGTGTTGTTGAAGCTTGTACAATAGCATGTGTAACATTGTAAGTTCTTTCACATAACAGTAGGGACTATCAAATATTGTATGGTGATGTGAAATGGTCTCCTCCTAGTGGATAGAACAATAATATTCATCTTGCACCATTAACACTAGTGTGTTGTACTTATCTATGGATTTGTGTAATTTCCTTTGGATTATGAATAGGTATTTGATTATAACAAAAAAAAATATATTTTCACATTTAAGTGAAATTCCTCAACAAGCCCTCTTGTACTCATATCATTTGCTATTACTTTATTTTCTAGTTTTAAGTTCTTAGGTGATGGGTTGAGTCAACTCTCCTAATCTGAATTCATAGGAATGGTAGGGGATGTGTGTGATATACTTGTACTCTAACACTAAGAATAGAGACATGTATGCATAACTTAAATGTCTCTAGAAAGGATGTGTGAATATTCTGTTGAAAAATTGAGGCGTTTTCTTAGCTTAATACTTTGTAAAACTTTAATATTGCTTATTTAAATAAGATTTTTCCTTTGTTACATATTCTTTGTGGGTGATTATCTTGATTAATCCATTTTATTTTTGTAGAATGTAGAAAAAAGTTGATAGAAGAACTAGACAAAATATTAGAAAGATTACACAAGATGTATCGTGGAGAAACCCTTTCGGGAAAAAAATCCACCAAGAATTATTCTATTATTCAATCTCTAAAATACAATAGCTTTAATTGTTGCTTGAGAATGCATCTTCTTCCTTCACCAATCTTCTTCACAACCTACAATAAAACTATGATAACTCTATTCAACTTTCTTGAGATAAATATGCTTTGATTTACTTTGTAAACTCCAACATGAGTTACAATTACAATGCTCAAGCCCTATCCCTAAAAGGTACGGCATATCTCATGCAAATAGGGTTATCCCATGAAGAACAATGTCAAATTGTCATCTTCATGCTTTTGGGCGTCCCAAATTGAAGTGGAAACTGAACCTCTATTCTGTAAATATCTTCTTGCTTTATTCCTCAAAGTAGGCGCCCATCAGAGGTCCTACTTAATTGAGTCTTCAAAAATATCTCAACATGCATAAGAGGTAATTCCAAGAAAGCATCTTGAGCGCCCAAGTTGGCTCCAAGTGATTTCTTGTTAACTGAAACATTACTCAACACCATTCATGCAAGAATGGTATTCTCTTGTTAAATGGAGGTAGTCCTTGTTGTCTGTCATTCAACTCAAGTTATTAGCCATGCATTCCAAGTTAACTGAAGACAACTAGCATACAACTAAAACTAACTGAAGACAATTGAACCATAACTGAACTGAACTGAACTAAACTGAACTAAACTAAACTAATTCTAAACTAAACTGAACTGAATTGAACTGAATTGAACTAAATTGAATTCATCTGAACTAAACTGAACTGAACTTCATGCATGCAAACATCAAACCCTAACTCCTAGGATCTTTACATGCATTTAGAAGTGTTATCTCTTACTTTGAATATTTAATTGAGTGTCACCTTACCATGTGTGCACCCACATGTTCCTATTATTTAGGAATAACTACAAATGTCAATTTCATGATTTATTTCATCAAGTATTAATCTCATCCTAATCTTAGTGTTGTTGAACACATTCCAAGAACTTAGGGGATACATGAAATAATTAATGTTTAGGATTTGTAATTAAATGGCATCCTATTTCCAACATTCTCCCACTTGACATTATACATTGCAATTATTATAAACAAGGAATAATAAAACAAGTACAAGACTCAAGGCCAATGGCCTTCTTACACCAACTAATCAAACCATGCTAACTTCAAATGCAACATGCATAATAATGAAGCTTCCAAGCAATTGCTTAAAACCAAGGGAACTTATCTATATGATTTCATAAGATAATCTGTAACATTAATTAAAGTGTTAACTTTCTCAATTAATACCTTCCCATTATCAACCAAACCAACACCTTTCCCAAGTCTCTGTATCCAAACCGCCTCTTTGGAGGCATGCTAAACCATCGAGTGTGTTGAATTCACATTCAACCAAGGTTTAGGCTCCTCGGTCTTTTTTATTGAAATTTTTTTCTTACAAGTAACCATTCCAACAAATGTCTCTTACCATAAGATAACTCCATCCTCACCTATTTCTCCAAGTATCCATGAGGACCTATAACCAACCAATCCATGCCAAAATCCAAATGGAACACAACACTTTCATGAAGTAATCAAGCAAATGATTAATGTACCCAATACTTAAGAGAACTATACAAGATCAATGTCAAAGCTCCAACCTTGAACATAAACATGACATCCATGATCTAACCATCTCCTTTTAGGAGATCACATGCATCATAACATACTTATACATCCTAGTCTCAAGAGAACCATGTAATATGCCAAAATTCTAATCTAGAATCAGGAGTAAAAGATGACATAATAGCAACCACTCTAAACCAAGAACAAACCATATCCCCAATCACATGAAGATAACCTTACCAATGATGCATCCAAGTCACTGCCAACCACTCCCACTGAACCGTGGTACCAAGTTACTCGTGGCATCATGACTACCATCCTCTCCATGAAGATTACTCTGAAACATGAAGCAAAGAGTTATCACATACAATATTAGCTGAAACAACCAATGCATCATTACTATCATCTGAGGACTCCTCTGTAGAAGAATTAGAACTTTCTTTCTTGTTCTTACAATCCTTCTTCACATGTCTCAGTTTCCCACAGTTCCAACACTTTACCTTACTCCGTCCTTCTGACTTACTCGTCCCTTCCTTGTTTCCGATAGGCTCCTTTTTCTTAGGCCTACCTTTTACAAACAAGACATCTTGGATTTCCTCCTTAGACTTCCTCTTGATCTCCTCTAATAAGAGAGTAGGAATAATGTTGTCCATCTTTGGATCTACACCATTACCACTAATTGTAACAATTAGATTTTCCCAAGAATCTGGTAAAGAACAAAGTAATAAAATGAACTTATCCTCATCCTCTAGCTTTACATCTACAGATGCTAACTGACTGAGAATTAAATTGAAAGCATTTAAATTTTGTGCAACAAATTCACCATCTTTCATTTTCAATGAATACAACTACCTTTTCAGATACAACTTATTAGTGAGACTCTTAGTTTGATAAATATCCCCTATTATCTTCCATAATTTATATGCAGTGGTTTCATCATAAAAATTTAAGAGAACAACATCAGCAAGACATAACCTAATTGATTCTCTTGCCTTCTTATCTAACTTAGCCTAATCCTCATCTGAAATAGTTGTAGGTGTCCTTGTCTCATTATTAATTACTAACCACTGATCTCTTTCTTCAAGAAGATCTTTCATTTTTAATTTCCACATTTCATAGTTAGAACCATTGAACCTTTCAATATCTAATCTTGAATTCATTGTAAAAAAACTTAATTCCAAAATAAGAAAATAACAAAAAATAGTAAAAGCTCCCTCTAAGCCAAAAAACCTCTAATATTTTAAGAGAAAGGCGTCCCAATACTCTACCCAACCTCAACTCTGATACCAAATGTTGAAAAATTGAGGTATTTTCTTAGCTTAATACTCTATAAAACTTTAATATTGCTGATCTAAATAAGCATTTTCCTTTGTTACATATTCTTTGTGGGTGATTACTTTGATTAATCCATTTTATTGTTGTAGAATATAGACAGAAGTTGATAGAAGAACTAGACAGGATATTAGAAAGATTACACAAGATGTACCATGGATAAACCCTTTCGGGAAAAAAATCCACCAAGAATTATTCTATTATTCAATCTCTAAAATACAATAGCTCCAATTCTTGCTTGAGAATGCTTCTTCTGCCTTCACCAATCTTCTTCACAACCTACAATAAAACTATGATAACTCTATTCAACTTGCTTGAGATAAATAGGCTTTGATTTACTTTGTAAACTCCAACATGAGTTACAATTACAATGCTCAAGCCCTATTCCTAAAAGGTATGCCATATCTCATGCAAATAGGGTTATCCCATGAAGAACAATGTCAAATGGTCATCTTCATGCTTTTGGATGTCCCAAATTGAAGTGGCAATTGAACCTCTATTCTGTAAATATCTTCTTTCTTTATTCCTCAAAGTAGGCACCCATCAGAGGTCCTACTTAATCAAGTCTTCAAAAATATCTCAACATGCATAAGAGGTAATTCCAAGAAAGCATCTTGGGTGCCCAAGTTGGCTCCAAGTGATTTCTTGCTAACTGAAACATTACTCAACACCATTCATGCAAGAATGGTCTTCTCTTGTTAACTGGAGGTAGTCCCTATTATCTGTCATGCAACTCAAGTTATTAGCCATGCATTCCAAGTTAACTAAAGTCAACTAGCATACAACTAAAACTAACTGAAGACAACTGAACCAAAACTGAACTGAACTGAACTGAACTGAATTGAACTAAACTAAACTGATTCTAAACTGAACTGAATTGAATTGAACTGAATTGAACTCATCTGAACTGAACTTCATGCATGCAAACATCAAACCCTAACTCCTAGGATCTTTACATGCATTCAGAAGTGTTATCTCTTACTTTGAATAGTTAACTGAGTGTCACCTTACCATGTGTGCACCCACATGTTCCTATTATTTAGGAATAACTACAAATTTCAATTTCATGATTTATTTCATCAAATATTAATCTCATCCTAATCTTAGTGTTGTTGAACACATTCCAATAACTTAGGAGATACATGAAATAATTAATGTTTAGGATTTGTAATTAAATGGCATCCTATTTCCAACATATTCCCCATACATGATAATGAATTACATAGATATTCAACACTAATGTTGTATTTTTGTATATTTTAGAGGAATCCAATAAGGATAGCACAAATTTGATACAATTATGTGAATGCTAAGGTAGAAAGATAATTTTATTTATTTCCCAACTATATTTTTCAATATAAAAAATATATTATTTCAACAAATGTAATCCTTTGCATATAAATTTCTAAGAACTAGGAAGTGGACAAGGTGGAATGCACAAATAGAATGTACCTTAAAATTTGAGATTCGATTTGACAAACTACACAATTATGTCTATTTCGTCTTTTTTTTTCTTTAAAATCCTCAAAAATTAGATCTTTTCACCAAGTTCCTTTGTTTTCAATGTTTAATTATATATAAATCTAATAGACTATGCAAAGAATGAATATATAATATAAAATTAAAACAAAAAAATCATAATTATTATTCCAACATAAGAAACATAAAAATATTAGTTCATATAATCAAATTTGATCTAAAAACTTAGGTATTTCCTCCTACAATTTCAAACAAAAAAAGGTGGTGGAATATATAAAATATGCTCGTTCTTTTTTTAATACCACGAAAAAGCATTTGTTTGTGGGCTTGAATCATGGATGACATGTGTTTTTTACATTTTTTTGTATTTCTTAAAATGTGCTCTCATTAAAGCACAATTTCACTTTAAATTGTATAAAGCACCAGTACATTTTAACTTTTACAAAGCGCAAGCGTGTTATGTCTTTTATGTATACTTATAACTATAAACCTAAAACCCTCAATCCTACATGCTACACCCTCGACCGTATAACCTATACCCTCGACCCTATACCTTATACCCTAAACCATAAACCTTATAGCCTATACGTTTGACCCTATCTCTTATACCCTCAATCATAAACCCTATACTTAATATCCCAAATTCTAAACCATATACCCTAGATACATTCAACCTTATACCCTCAACCTTGAACATTATACCTCATCTCTAGGCCCTAAAGCCTATTTTCTAAACCCTCAACCCTAAATTCCATACCCTTAACCCTAAACCCTATAGATTCCATACCCTTAACCCTAATACCCTATACCCTCGCCCCTATACCTTATACCCTCAACCCTAAACCCTATACCTAATACCCTTAACCCTAAACCCTAGACCATGAACCCTATGCCCTAAACCTTATACCTTATTCCCTAAACCCTACAAACTCAACCTTATACCCTCCACCATAAACCCTATATATACATATACCTTCAATCATAAAACCTACAACCTTGACCCTATGTACCCAATACCATCAACTCTAAAGCCTATACACTCAACCCTATACCCTATACCTTATACCCACAACTGTAAACTTTATACTTTATACCTTATATCAACCACCCTAAATCCTAAAGCCTAAACATGTAGAGTTCATTCTAATGCCTAATAAACTTAGTGGCAATTACACAATTCATGGGAAAAATTGGTTGAATAGTCCACTTGACATTGAAAATACTTTCATTAAATTATCAACTAGGACTAGTATGCTTGTCATGGTATTGGCACTGCACGTGCTTTCAAAGACCTAAGATTACCTAAATTATCCTAGTGAAGGTATTATACTTACTATAAAATCTTAAAAACACATAAAAATGAAAGAAGTAAAGTTGGCGCTTTGGCTATGGGTACCTACAACATGTAGTCTATGACTAAACTGTTGTTAACAGGTGAAATGTTGAAACTTACTAGAAGTTGATAACTAAATCTATTCTACACTCTAGAGTACCATAAGTTGAATAAATGAAATCATGAATCATGAACAATAATTGTTGATAACTTTGATATGAGAATCTATCTTAAATTATTATGCAAAAATGAAGTAACAACTAACAGAAATAAAAACTATAAATGTAGTGAAGGACAGTTCCTTGAGTGGCCCTTGCTTAGGTGGTTGTCTTCACAAAACTAAAACAAATAAAAATCCCCATATTCAACTCAATCATATCAACTCGATATCATTCATTGCACATTCTAAAATATCACATGAAATCTAGCTCAAAGATTGTATTTAGAAAAACCATGTTTGAACAATCAACATGTCTATGTATTAACAATTGGAAACTAAAAATTGATTGATAACCAAATCAACAACTGAAAGATTAATCAACTAACTATCCTAAAGACTCAACCACCGGCTATATACATGCATGAGGAAGTTTATTTATAACACAACTCTAAACTAAAACCATTAATTACAACTCTCTATATATTAGAGCGTAATTAAGATTTAGTTATCATAACTACAACTGAAAATAAATAAAAATAAAAATAGGATTAGAACTCTGCAATATAACAAAACTGGAACATGGAACATAGAATCAGTTACGCAAGAATCCTAATGAAAATAAGGTTCTCCTTCATCAGTTCCTTTATTGATTTTCATAATGATGCACGATTATTTTCATCAAGTGTATCCATGTTGTAGTTATTTCACTAAGTCTATTCAGGAACATCCCTTGTTTCATTGTCCAGGAAATCCTTCAGTTGTAGGTTACATTCTACAGTTGCTACAAGCTATAGTGTCTTCTCTAGGTACAAGGAGTTAGTTCACAAAAAACATACACAATACTAACTACCATAATTAAAACTAGATATCAATCATAATTCATACATATTCACATATAAATCATGCAACACCATCATGTCAAACTGTATTTCCATATACATTAACCAAGTTCAAGGTCTGCATAATAAACATAAAAGATGGCATACTGTAGGAATAATTGTCTTAGGAATGTCTTATAAGCAACATAAAGATAACAAAAAACTAGCTAATAAATGGGTTCATCAATCTCTCGAACTACCCTTTTGCTTTCCCTTAAGAAAATGAACTAGGGGGATAGATTATAGTGTAGTGTAATCTCTCTAAGGTCCATGAAAGTGTTTACTCCCTTGATCTGCTTTAGGTAGAATCCCCTATAACATGAACACCTCCTCATTTTGGTAAGTTCAACCTGCTCACATTCCTCCATTTTATCCCCTGTCCAATGTGGCACTAGATAAAGAAGCATGGGTGGTTGGAATATAAGTGGCAGCCAATTAAGTGGGTATTCAGTAGCAGTATCAATATACTTGTGCACTCTTTCAAGCATATCCATGAAGTTGTATAGTGAATTTTTTCCTTTGTAGTTCTGGATTCAAATCGTCCCATCTCTGTTGCACATATTTATAACAATGGTGAACCAATCCAACTGTCAATATTTGCATTTTGTTATAATCCTACATCCTCAATCTCACGATCTTTCCTCTGAGTCCTTTGTACTCTAGAAGTTGTAATCATTCATTTATGATTGCATCAGGGTTCTTAGATTCCTTTCTTATTGGGAGAGCAACAAAATTTTCTCTCTCCTCATATTCCTCCATAAGTTCATCCCTGAATCTTTCATTCCTAAAGTAGGATGCTAGTGCTTTGACCTATAAATCCCCCACAAACATTAAGGGGTTCCATTATGTCTCCTCAAGCACTGCATAGTTATGGACATAGTACTTGTAAACACTGAAAAATGTCCTGAATGATATCATACACTCGAATAAGGTATACTAACATCATTTACTCTCGAAACCCATCCTCTTTTCGCATAATTTATTAAATTATCCTAGATATTTAATTAATTTCCTCATTTGCATCTATTAACCTAATTCATTTAATTAGGTTAATTCACCCCCTTTTGCACTAACATTTCATCTCATTAAATTAAATAAATCAAACTATTTAATTTAATTCCCTAAGTCTTCTTATTTAATTAAACAACCCTAAGTTATTTAATTAAATGTCATTTCACCTTTCCCCATTCATTAAATCATTTAACTTATTGAATATCACTTTATTCTTATAAATCCCCTAATTGCATGATTAAACCCTTGTTTAATTAGCAATTATTTAATCAATCTAATTTCCCCCCACTTGGAAGGGAATATTCCTCCTTTGCACATTCCTCCAAAAGGAGAATATTCCCATGGAATATTCCCTCCCTTTTTGCACAATTCAACTTTGTTTCAATTTTCCAAATATCCTTTTTTCTCACCCATGAGAATATTCCAAAGAATATTCTCTCTCCTCCAATCATTTGAAAAAGGGAATATTCTCACTTAGCTTCATATGCAAGTTAACTTGAAACTTCTTGTGCAAGTTAACTTTTGACCTCTTGTACAGGTCAAAACTGTGCTTGTTTGAAGGAATGAGAAACCTTGATTAAATCTCATCTTGCATTCTCACCTGTTGATGAGAATCCATGATCCATACCTCTAATTTCCTCCATCCTTGACTATTGATTAGCCTTTTTTATCTCAACTCTTCATTTCTCATTTTCTTTCCTATAAATAGGTCACTATTTGGAGACAAATGGATCCATCTTTCAAAAGAAAACTTATGATGTTGAAATCACTCAAACTCACACTCATACTTTTCACACATTTAGCATATTTTAGTTTAAATTAGTTGCATAATAGTTTAGCTTCCATTAATGGCTTCCATAATGCATCCATTTAGCTAATTAGATAACTAGGGTTTGAATCTTTTTAGTCTAAATCTCATTTAGAGTAGCTTAGAATTTGTATATTTGAATCATTTTAGCATAAATCGTGTTATATTAGCTTTTGCATCATGTTCATTTAGATTAAAATCATGTTTTCATTCACATCTCACAGACGTTTCATTGATTCTCTTCAATAGAATTGATTGACACAAGCTCACTAATCAAGGGATTGGGAAAGGGTCGTCATTCCACATCAACGCAACACCACTCCCAAAATAGGATAAGTTTCAAATGGGTTAGAATAGACATTTTAAATGTTTTTGTAATTTAGAATGCTTTCCTTTGATGAATGTTTAGTTTAACTTCAATTTGATTGATCCTGTTTAGATTGGATTTTAGTGGCATGAATATGCTTCGATTCTTCATGGATCAAGCATAATTGGCCCATACTAATCTCCCCAATCACATTTTGGCACTAGAAGGAGGGAAAATCAATCAAATTTAATCAATTTCTATCTCGAATTCCATTCATTTTGACTTTTCTAGGATAGAGCGACACCCAAAACAATTATAGTGATATCTTTGCAGGGCATCGCCATACAACGACACTATCATAATCTAAAACAATGATGCCTATTAAATACACTGAAATTGATTAAAAAAATGGTGATGCTAATACTTTCTATAGGTATCGAAGATTTGTAAATGACGACGCTCGACCAAATAGTGATGCTATCGTTGTCACTGTTTTCTCTACAGAGCGATGCCCAAATTCACCAGAGTGATGCCCTAGTTCACTAGAGTGACGCTATCGTGAATAGTGACGCCCAACTCTAGTAAGAAATTTAATGATCATTTTTTAGCATTTTTTTATTTTTTTGCTTCATCATAGTACTAGCATGCCTCTAACGTTATTCTAGATTTTAGACCAACGGGGTTTTGCAGGATTAGACAACATGAAGTTGAAGTGAAGAATCATTCTTATCTTAATATCTTATGATTGTAACAAGCGTTTGACACTTTGGGGAAATTATAACCCAATTTCTTATGCTTTTTACTTTATGCTCTAGGACCTCACTAATTTTCATTTGGGTTTGAACTTTAAAACAAACACTCAAATGAGACTAAAATTTAACCCTCATTTTATCATTTTCTTTTGGGTTTTAAAATGTAACAAGGAAACTTAACATTTCATTTGGTGCATAAAATGAATTCATCTTAGCTTTAGATGGTAAAATGAATGAGTACTTTCTTTGTTGTGACACACTTGTAGTGTGTATCCAATCCCCTTGCACTTAGTGTGATCTTGGGTGAAGAGAAACACTTCAAGTGTACTTCATTGTTTGTGTGCACTTATAGTATGTATCTAATGCCCTTGTGCTTCGTGTGATCTTGGGTGAAGAGAAATAATTAAGTACACTTTTATGCTTTGTGTCACCCTTAAGAGAGGACTTACTATGAAACACACCCCGCAACGAGAAACTCATAAGCGATTTCTTGCAAGCACGTTTATCGGCGGGCTATATTAAAGGTTGGGAAATTGCAAGAAAGTACCTTCTATGCTGGACTGTATAACATAATATACCTATTACCATGCCTTAAGTGGAATGGGAACGGTAGTAAGAGCCTTAAGTGGCAAAGCAGGTGCATATACAGCTCAGTGTTCTTGGTTTGTTACTAAGAATAATTGTTTAGTAGCCAAAAATCCTTAATACTTGGTGCAAGAATGGTCGTTCTGAAGTCACCCCACATTTGTTGAAACAAAAAAATCCTTAGGATCTTAGGATTTTGAGATTTGGCGGTCCCGAGAAGTGTGTGCCATGGAGGGGAGCTAGTGTCACCAAATCTCTAACTGCTCGCAATGTCTTAGTGTTTGGAGAAATCTGAGTGGGGACTCATCAAGTATGGCCATTTCAACCTAGGGTGGTAATTCATTGCGAGTTAGTTTAATACTTTTCTTGGTTCCAAAATGATTATAAATGGACATTCACTATCTTCCTCAAAATTTCAAATCCTTTGGCCTAAATATGGATACCTTTTGAAATAGCCTTGATATTACTGTGTGTCCTAAGGATTTATATCCTTAGAGATTTCTAAATATCTTGACTTATATCTCAATCCATATTTTCCAAAGACAACATAGGAAATTATGGCTTCAACCTCATGATTTTCACAAAATGGACATTGTGAAAAATATGATGTTTTTTTGACATAAACATTTAGTTTGAAAACATAATCAAGAAAAAGTGTTTGTGGTAAAATAAAATCATTAAGCAACATAAACTTGACAAATTGAATCCCACATGACCATTTGGAGACCGATCGCTCCTGTTTAACAACCTAATCTTACACTTGCTATTATTCAACCAAACTTTGAACTCATTGAAGGTGAACAATCTGATATAATCAGTAGTTTGAGAAGCTTCACTTTTGGCACAAAAGAAACCCCCGCTCATTGGAGAAAAGTTGCAAACATCTTAGATGAAGAAGAGGAACAAACCGATAGTGAGGATAGAAGGCCCATATTACCACCACTTGTGTGGAAATAAATATCCTCTTTTATTCCATAGACATAGACTTATCTAGATGATCTCACACAAAATCAGAATCCCCAAGAGAAGGTCTATAGGTCATCACTTCAAACTTAGGAATCATAGTTCAAAAGCTATAAAATACCACATTTTGACAATCTACCAAAATAGAAACAAGTTGTTAATAAAATTTTATGAATGTGCACTAAGGAAACATATAGACATGTATACATTCTTTATGGGTCTAAACCTAGGTCTTTTTCATGATAATCAACCTATCTAAAACATTGGGTCATTAGGATTTGAAAAATTTAGAGGTCTAGCATTTTTCTCACTACCTTGGTCTTATCAAACAAAGGTTCACTCTAAGTCAACATTGGTTCAAACACTTCACCCACCCCTTCATCAAATTTCATCCTTCACTTCACCAAACTTTGCAAAAAAAATTAATACACCAACACCTTTTGACTTAAATATCTATCAAACCAACCCCTAACTTAGCTACTGTGTATGTAAAATGTATCCTTTTCCATGCACTTAGTTAAGTTAGTTATCATATTTGGACTAGTTTATCTTGAAGCTCACAAGTCTACCCTAAATATTTCTAAGTTCATAAACATCCTTTATCCTAACATCAAAACATCAAACTCAAGTCAAAAGTATTGTCCCAAAATGTTTGCAAAGATCACTCTCCACATCATCCACCTTTTCGTCACCCATTATCACCATTGCTCCAAAAAGACTTAGAGCATCTCATTTACCTAGATTTGAGTCAACTAGAGAGTTCAAACATTACAAATCCCAACATAACTCTCCCACAAGTGACCCAAAATTTATGGTAAAGACAAGATCACAACACAAGAGAATCAAGGAGAAAACCAAACTCACATTTACCTCAAGTGATCCAAATACTCTAGAATTTGATCTAAGAAGTCAAGTTACCCCATCACAACAAGCATCATCTTCATTAGGAGCATATGAGATAGAAGACATCTTGAACAATCCATTTGAGCTTAAAAGGGAGGAAATCATGGAACATCAAGCCTTTGAAAACATAGCTCCAATTTCCCCATCATTTGTTGCACAAAATTTGACACAAGGCTTCACATCTACGTCACTAGGGCCAAACCAGACATCCAGCTCTAATCTTGCAACTAGCCTTGCCAAGGGCTTTGGTCTAACTCTTCCATTTGAAAGCAACACACTTGTGGGTACCCTTAATACCAATCCTCCATCCCAAACAACCACTTGGAAACCTACTTTTGATGCTCCTCTCATTCGTGAAAAACCCCAAACAACCAAATAAACCCCTTGAACTTCATTACCCCACAATAACCTCCACCTATTGAGGACACCCCTCTTCATCCATACCCATGAGTACCACAAGTGTGTCCACAATCACACAAAATAGTGTGGACCAAGTGTCAAAATAGTACATGAGGGCATGTCAATACCATACCATAGAGTCAACCCTTAATAAAAATAGGTACATCTTTACCCAATCCTCCAATGGTTCATCCATACCATTGGTTTCACAAAACACATCCATCCCATCCATTCTCAACCCATCTCAAAACAATCCCTTGGTCACGAATTCTACCAACCTAGGCAATACCTTGTTTACATCTCTAGCACAAGGAAAACCTCAAGACATGGGACAAGGGAATCTTTTTAAATAATGGAATCAAGGTCCTAATGTGTCATTGCCATCACAAAATCTAATGGCACAATCCTCATCTTTTCCCATGGTCCCCTTTACCATACCAAATCAATCGGGACCTCAAACTTACATTCCTCCACCCCAATCCACTATCTTATAAGGAATGCTAAACCAAGGGAACCCCCAGCCTCTCATCAACAATCTGCTACCCGCTCAAAACATCAATGTTCACAATCCATCACAAATGTCCCAACAACCACCCAATCCTACATTGCAAGTGCATGCCTTAGCTTTACAACATGCACAACAAGCTTATCAACAAGCTTTCCAACAACAACAACAACAAGCAGCTCTAGCAGCACAACAACAACAAGCATCCCTAGCAACATAACAATAGTAGCAACAACAACAAGCATCCCTAGCAACACAACAATAGTAACAACAACATCAAGCCCATCAAGCAACCTTAGTAGCACAACAACAATAGGTCCAACAACAAGCCCTCGTGGTGCAACAACAACAACAACAGGCCCAACAACAAGCCCTCGTGACCCAACAACAATAGAAAGCCCAACAACAAGCCCTTGTGGCTCAACAACAACAATAAGCCTTACTAGCTCAGTAGTATGTCCAACAACAACAACAACCAAGTCCCTACTATAATCCTCAATAGAACATTGTCAATAAAAACACATTAGGAACGTATACATCAACACCACAATCACCTTCACAGAATATCACACCACCATACACCCCATAAAACACATTATCATATCAAAATCCCACATACAAATCATCCGTCATCCCAACATATATTCCTCCACCAAACCCTCAAGATGATCTATCATCGCAATTTAAGGCATTATCTCAAGAAATGTAGGACCTTCAAATGGGAAAGATAAAGAAGCCTCATACATAGAATTTATGTCCTTATCCATTTGATCAAAACATCAAAATGGTACCATTCCCTCCTGGAGAGGAAATCTTGTGGACCATATCAAGGAATTTAATGTCATGTGTATGGAGGTGGACTACAAGGATTCTTATTTAATGTGCCTCTTCCCTCAAATTTTAATAGGTCCTACCATGGATTGGTTTTCTCACCTACCTCCTGACATCAAAACTTTAAAAGAAATTACCAATAAATTCATTGATCACTTCTCCTTTAACCTTGACATGGACGTAAGTCTAGAAGAATTGTACACTCTTAGAAAAACAAAGGAGAATCTTTCGCTAATTTCTTACAACGGTGGAGACAAAGAGCTAGTAAGAGCAAGTGGCCTCTTCCTGATAAACAAGTGGGGATCATCATAGCAAATCTAGATCCTGATCTATCCTTCCACTTGAAAATGCAGTGCATCACATCGTATGACGAGCTTGTCCCTAGAGCCCTTAACATCGATAAAACTCTAATCTCACAAGGAAATACTCAATATTACAAGGACAATCACTCATCAACTAGTTCAAATGATAAGCCTCGTGTCTAGGATAAAAAAATAATGTAACAAATGACGATGTGGTAGATGCTAAGGTGGTCCTAAGTGCTCCTAGACCAAACAACAATCAAGTTGCTAACACTCAACCGACTATGTAGAAAACAACACCTCCCTAGAACAATCAAATCAACAACACTGAGATGCAACAAAGGCGAACCCCTAACAAGAACAACTATTCTAAACGCAAATACACACAGCTATCTGAACCTATTGAAACCGCCATGAAGAAGTTGGTAGAGTCAAACCTGATAACGCTTCCCAACTTTGAAAACTACCAAGATCCCCAAGAAAAACCATCTTGGTACAATGAGAACAACCTTTGTGACTTTCATAAAATCAAAGGACATAAAACAAAAAACTACATGAGGCTCAAAAATACTATCCAAGACCTCATCGAGAACGACACCATATCTATTGAGGTACGAGCCAGGAATCAAGATCTTAAGATATAAAAGAACCCTATGCCAGATCATAACAAAGGGAATAATACCAGAAAGTCTAAAGATTACACAAAAGTGCAACATACCTATTCCAATGTGGTCGCTTCCTGTGATAGTGTCATTACTATTGTCACCATCAAAGGGCTTAGTGCAGAGTGTGGAGTCACCACACGACATGGAAAAATCATCATCCAAGGAGTCCCAAATGAAACCATCCTGGTACAATGAGAAAAATCTTTGTGACTTTCACAAAATCAAAGGACACAAAATGAAAAACTACATGAGGCTCAAAAATATTATCCAAGACCTTATAGAAAACAACACCATATCTGTTGAGGTACTAGCCAAGAATCAGGATCTTAAGATATACAAGAACCCTATGCCAGATCATAACAAAGCGAACAATACCGAAAAATCTAAGGATTACACAAATGTGCATCATACCTATTCCAACGTGGTCGCTTCCTGTGATAGCATCATTACCATTGTCACCATCAAAGGGACTAGTGTAGAGTGTGGAGTCATCATGCGAAATGGAAAAATCATTGTCCAAGGAGTCCCATCTCAATCTAGGGCACAACCTACTTTGACAACATTAAATCCTAGCAAGTATAATCTCCTAGATCAACTTAAGAAGACCCCCGCACAAATTTCAATATTGGAACTATTAAGGGTATCCCCCACACATAGGGAAATCTTGGAGAAAGCTTTATCAGTCATTTGTCCCCGAGGACATTGATACAACTTAGTTTCAAGCTATGGTGGGGCATATTACTAATCATCTCCTTACCTTCTCAGAGCAAGACCTGCCATCACAACCATCTCATAACCATTCTTTACACCTTGAGGTTGTCATTCATAAGAAAAAGGTCAAAAGAGTCTTAGTAGATGGAGGTGTTGGTTTGAACATTTTCACCCTTCAGTTAATCAAGAACTTGGGCTATTTAGAGGATACCATTGAGAAAGAAAAAAGTACCACTATTAGAGCATATGACAAACAAGAGTGAGTATCACAAGGCATCATTGCATTACCCTTCCAAGTGGGACCTATCATTGTAGACACTACATTCCAAGTATTAGACCTTGATCTTCCCTACAACATGGTCGACCATGGATCCATGCCCTAAAGTTGTAGCCTCGACCTATCATTAGTGTGTAAAGTTTCCCTTCGAGGGAAAAGAAATTACCATCCATGGAGATCTTAAGCCTTTTTATTATTACAAGAATCTTGAGGCCAAGTTCTATAAAATCCCCCAAATACCCAAGAATGATGAAGGACCTACACCTTTTACCTCATTTATTGACCCATCATCCCTTGCATCAACCTTAGAAACAAAAAAAATCCATTGTGAAAAGTATACCCAACATCAAAGTTGTGATCCAGGATGATGGTTGTGGAAACTATAAGCTAATGAAGAATACCTTTGTCTTAGGAGAGCTACCTCTTTCTACTAAATCTCATGGGAAACCCACATCTAGCACCAAAGAGCCCGAAACAATCAAGATGGAAGCTACTACCTTCACCAAGTGGGGGGATTTGAACCAAGAAAATATCAATGAGGAAGATGTCTCTAAACTGCTATATCAGGATGAATGACTTGTCCCAGATCTTCCCATGGAAGATGAAAATAAAGGCTTGTAGCTAATGAAGGGATGGGGCTATAACAAGAATGAGAAGCTAGGAAAGAATGATAATGGCTTGCTAGAACCCATCATTCCTAAGAAACGCCCAAAGAATCGTGGCCTAGGTTGTACTACTAGCAAGGTTACACTTATTGGAAAAGGAACTTCCGCTAAATGAGATGAGGCTTCCTCTTGGTTACCTACATTACGTGATACAACGTTAGATGACTTTCCCCTTGATGTTGCTGACCTATTTGAGAATAATTCCCTCTTCATGATATACATTACATCCTTTTCTCCAAGCAATTGACTGATTGAAATACGCCTAGTATACCCACAACTCATTGACATGGACCAACAAGGACCACCGATTCTTGATTTATTCAAAAATGATGAATCGATCTCAAAATTCATGGGTCTCCATGACAACTTACCATGGGAAGATCACAAAGCATGTTTTTACACAGAGCTAGACACAGGGGCATACTATGGGGAGACGATTGAACCCTTTACTTGCAAAATTGATGAGGCACAACTAACATGTAGATATTTACATGAAAACCACATTGTGGCACTTTTTGATCCTAAAGTAGTAAAAACAAAGGATGCAACCAAAGCTAAAAACCTCTCCAAGGTGCCCAAGGATGAGTGATTCATTCTCCCCCTTAGTCTGATGCATCTAGACAAGTCAACAGTGCTAACAGAAAAGGCAGCCCCACTGAATGTGGGAATGAAAGAAGCACCTAAGATCACTTTCTATGTCGAATCCCTATTAGATGAAGAATAGAAAAACCTAGCAGTGTTCCTAAAAGAGAAAAGAGCCAACTTTGCATGGTCATACATAGATTTTCCAAGGCTCGATCCAGAAGTAGTTGTGGATCACTTAGAAGTCTATCTTGAAGCCAATCTAGTCAAGCGAAAATTAAGGAAGATGCACCCTCAAATAGAACTATTGGTGAAACTAGAGTTAGAAAAGCTTCTTGACGTTGGATTCATCTGATCGATAGATTATCCTAAGTGGGTTTCAAACATGGTACCAGTCTCAAAACCCACTAGGGGCATCAAAATTTGTACTAATTTCAGAGACTTAAATAAGGCATGTCTGAAGGATGATTTCCCTCTTCCTAACAGTAACCTCATTATGGACTTAACAAGTGGGCATGAAATACTATCACTCATGGAAAAAATTTCAGGATACAATCAGATCATGATCGCCAAGGAGGATCAACACAAAACTACATTTACTTTTCCCTAGGGAACATATTGTTGGAACGTGATTTCATTCAGGTTGAAGAATGTAGGAGCAACCTATCAAAGAGCAATGACCCTCATCTTTCATGATATGATCCACAAAATAGTTGAAGATTATGTGGATGATATTTTGGAAAAATCAAAGAAAAGAAGTGAGCACATAGAAGTCTTAGGACCCATCTTTGACAAACTTGAAGAGTACAAGGTATGACTGAATCCAAAAAAGTGTGTCTTTGGGGTTACATCAGGGAAACTTCTTGGCTATATCATCTTGCAAAGAGGGATAGAAATTGATCTAGCAAAAGTAAAATCCATCCTAGACATGGAACCACCACAAACATTGAAATAGATGAGAGGGTTACAAGGAAGATTGCAGTCCATCAGAAGGTTCATAGCACAACTATCCAACAAAATCCACCCTTTTTCGCATCTTCTCCATAAAGGGATAACTTACAAGTGGGATGAGAAGTGTGATAAATATTTCTAGTAGATCAAGGACTACTTATTAACACTTCCAATGCTCATGTTTTTGATACCAAACAAACCATTGATCCTCTATATCTCAGCAACATCAATGACACTAGCTCTTTTGGCACAACATGATGAAAATAGAAAGGAACGAGCTATCTGTTACATCAATAGGAACTTAGTGGGATATGAAATGAACTATTCACCCATTGAGAAAGCATGCTTGGTAGTAGATTTTGCTTCACAAAATTTCAAACACTACATGTTGTCACATCAAATCAAACTCATTGCAAAAATTGACCCATTGAAATTCTTGTTATCGAAAGCAACACTCATTGGGCGAATGGCCAAATGGGTAATGATCTTAACTAAATTTTACATAGATTATGTGGAGTGCAAGGCAATCAAAGGACAAGTAATCGCAGACCAACTAGTAGATGCACCTATTTATATCGAGAATCCCTTCATATCAAAGTTCCCTAATGAATCAATGTTCCTTGTCATTCTCATTGAGCATTGGAAGATGTACTTTGATGGATCATTCACCCAACATGGATCAAGAGCGGGTATTCTTTTCATCACCCCTCAAGGTTATTACATTCTAAAGTCATACAGGTTATCATTTCCATGCACTAACAACATTGTTGAGTATGAATCCCTAATCATAGGTCTAAGGATAGCAGTTTAGTGGTAGATACAAGAGATGAAAGTCTATGGAGACTCACAATTGGTTATCAACCAAGTCAATGATGACTATCAAACTAAGGACAATAAACTTATTTCTTACAAGAAGATGGTAGAAAGTCTCAAGGACCTTTTCATAGATATAACTTTTGAGAAAATTCCTCGCATGAACAATAGAGCAGCAGATGTCATGAAACAATCAGATCACTATTAGACATGTTGAACAACATCCTTCAATGATAATTCTTGGTAGAACAACTTCTCGTACCAACTTTCAAAATCCCTGAATCTAAATTCGTGTGTGTCATTGTTGGTTCTAGATCCCTAGGGTATCATGACATATTCATCTACCTAAGCAGAGAAACCCTCCCATCCAATATCACCTTGAACCTTAAAAGGACCTTTGTCGAAAAGGCATCCTAATTCATGATCCTAGGTGATACCCTTTACTGTTAAAGCATCGAAGGGACATTACTAAATTGTCTTAACCAAGAGGAAGCCTTGACCGCTTTAACAGAAGTACACGATGGCTATGTGGTTCCCATTCTAGCGGTATGACATTAGCTAAAAAACCATTGAGGATGGGGTACTACTGGCCAACTATGGAAAGAGAAGCACATCAGTATGTGCAAAAATGTGTCCAGTGTTAGCAGCATGAAGATATGATTCATGCTCTAGCTTAGGAATTGCAACCAATGGTCACATCTTGGCCTTTCCCGCAGTGGGGACTTGACCACATAGGAAAGATCACTCCAACCTCATCTAATAGCCACAAGTTTATCATAACAGCCATTGAGTACTTTACCAAGTGGGTTGAAGCCATTCCTATGACCTACATAACAGGGAAGCAAATTGCCAAGTTTATCCTGAATTACCTATTTTATCGTTATGGTGTTCCACAAACCCTTATCTCAGACAACGAAACACCCTTCAAGAATCAGGATGTGAAAGAGCTATATCAAAAATTCAACATGCAACATTGATTCTCTACCCCGCATTCCCCCAAAGGCAATAGTCAAGATGAGGCTACAAACAAGACCATTATGAAAATCCTAAAGAAAATGATCAATGAAGTTGGTTGTGACTAGCATCTGTAGTTAAAGCTCGCTCTCTAGGCTTATCGAACTAGTATCTGCATGCCTACAAGTGCAACGCCTTTCTCCCTAGTCTATGGATTAGAAGCTATTCTGCCTATTGAGGTTGAGCTCCCATCATTGCATGTGTCACTAAAAAACTTGATCATTAATGAAGAATACAAAGTGTCTTGACTAAATGAGCTAGAATTCCTGGACAAGCGTTCGTCTTGACACCCTAAAATCACTTTCAAGTATATCAAAATTGACTAAAATGAAGCAATAAAAAGAAGATCAAATGTCAGTCTTTCTAGGTAGGGGATCTTTTTCTCAAACAAAATCAAAAAAATCTTCCAAATCAGGACAGAAAAGGAAATTTTGAGCCTAACTAGTTGGGTCCCTTTATCGTCACAACAAATTATGGATTGGGAGCATATCAACTATCAATGTTTGAAGGTGAACCCTTGTAGGAACCAACTAACAACTTGCATATTTAAAAGTTTTATGCCTAGTCTTGAAGGGTATAAATTTGAAAATACAAATTTAAAAAAAAAATCAAAATCCAAAGAAATAAGAAAAAGGATTGAAAAATTAAAGAAAAAAAATCATCCTCTAGTGAAAACCACTTCGGTGGTGCTCTGGGAAAGTACCTTGGTGAAAACCTAGCAAACAGGTGCCTCGCGTAAATAAAGCACCTCCATCTATTCTTTATCTCTATCATTCTTTGTGCCACCATCCATCCCACACATCATTCAACCTATTTATTCCATCACCCATTTTCATCCTTATCATAGCTTGATGATGTGAAGTATCGTATCCCCTTTAGTACTACTTGGAATATTCCTAAGGTCATCTCGTCCTACCTATATCAAGGCAGTCTATTTGCATCATGCTAGGGGCAATTCTTTATGGATCAGATCGAGTTCTTGTATATCTTAAGGTTATCAAAAAACACTAAAAACATTTGTAAAAAATTCATTAGAAAATCCAAAAACATTTGCAAAATCTTATATAGCTAAAATCCAAAATCATTCAGAAAATTGTAAAGTCAAAATCCAAAACATTCAAAACACATCAAAATCCCTAAAAATGTCAAAACATCAAAAATAAAAAAAATAGTCCCTTGTCGATTTACGTCATCTTTGAGCTTCAATGTAGGAAAGTTCGTCATTGATGTGCCCCCCAGACACCCTAGGTTAGTCCTTTAAGAGTCCATCATAATAAAACTAACATCCGTCCATTTTTAATATCTTCATCTTTCAATAAGTCGAGTTGGTTGAACTATGTGGTCTCTGCATGTATAACGTAGGCAAGCTAATCTTTGATCAGTCCCTGAGGCCCCTAGGATAGGTCTTTTAGGTTAGGTTCTTGGTCCAAACTCTTAGAAAATCCCAAAAGATTCAAATATCTCAGAAAAAAAAAACATTTGAAAATTGAAAATCCAAAAATATTAGAAAACATTCAAAAAACCCTAAACAACCTCAAATAACTGAAAACCAAAACATTCACATAAACTTTGAAAAAAACCTAAATAGCGTCAAAACATTTTCATAATACCAAAAACATTGAAATATTCCAAAAAAAATCCAAAACCATCCATCCCATTTCGCTTTCACCTGCAATAAACCTTCATCCATAATAAATAGATCATCACCTTCAACCTTTGGTAAAGCAAACAGAAAACAAGTATCGCAAGTCATAAAGTGAGAACTTAAGTGTCAAAATATAAAGTCTAAATCATAGTTAAATATGTTAGTGGAGTTTATATCAATGACTTATCATAAATCTCATCATCATCCTACATCAAATAACCATCTGATCAACATGTCCTAGGATGTATTATTCTTGCAATGGACATCAGTATCAAAAATCGCCTAAGTTAAAATAAGTTGGAAAGTGATATACATAACACTGATTGTTTGTCTTTGATCTTTTCTTATGATTTATCTTAATCACCCATTATGAGGACCTCTCAATGATGTCTATCAAAATATTTAGAGAGAAATGAATGGGGCATCGATCATTATCTTTCATTTGTTATACTTGTGGGTACTCTTGTAAAATAATCTTGGCATATACATGCTTAGTTGTGTGTAGGAAGGTTGTTTGGAGTACATTGTTGACTATTTTGTATGCTCTGGTCTGATATATTCTAAGCTTCTAACTTACATTCCAATGAGGTTTCCATATGTCAAGGTGTGAACAAGAATTATCCTATCTATTTGATGAGTCAAAGTCCATTACACTAGATACAACGCCATCATGGTTATCAATACCTTGATGCATCATGTCTACGTGTTATATCAAACAATAAGGAATGACAAAAAAATCCCAATCCCGAAATATGAGAAAATCATGCATTGATCCTCATCATGCATTTCTCATCACCATCTCTAACAAAGTCTTGGTGGATCATAGACTTGTTGGATCGTTTGAAGTAATCATCAGAATCAATGGTCATTCATTTTTTTTCTTCTATCTTCTCTTCGCCTTAACTTGGTATCATGACAATCAACAAAAACATCATCAATGCATCCATCCTACATCCAAAAACCGTCAGTATGCATACATCATCATGAAATAATCATATCATATCATAAAACATACATCCTGCATCATCATTATCATTTAGGTTGTGAACATTTGCATTATCCATCCATACATGTATATGCATATATCATTATCTCATAAGAAATTGCATAGAAAATACACAAAAAGCAATGCATCCATATCATCTACATATCATAATCATCCATCCCATAACATGTCATGAAAAGATACTAAAAAATAATATAACATTGCATCCATATATAATAATATATAAGCATATATAAGCATCACATCTCACATCATATGCATCCATACATTCATAAGCATGAAATAAAATGAACACATCATATCGAATCTGTATCATATATATATCAAAAAATGACTGGCATGGTACAATATTTTAGTCAATGTATGTATATCGATAAAAAAATACAATATCCACAAGACTATAAAAAATGAGACCATGAATGTATATCTATATAAAAGAATCAGACAATGATAAAAAAGTGTTTGTATAATCGAGCTAGCCCTAATGGATGCTCCCCTCTCCAACCTATCTCTCTGGCTAATCCTCTTCTCTAGGGTGTGCCTCACTCCTCTGAGAGTAATCCAGCTTTCTGAGTACCTGTGGGACATCCCTATGATAATGCATCTGGTAGTAGGCTACCTCAGTAACAACCTCTATGTATAACCTAGTAGACACTTTCTACCCCTAAGCTACAACTGTCATCATCTCAAGTTGCTAACGTCATCCGACCTCCTGAGCCATTTTCATCTCGATGGTCTGTTTAAGCTACCACTCTTGGTCTCTCTTGGTTGTTAAGGCCACTATCTATTATCTGGCCTGATCTCTCTTAGTAGTGACCATCAAAACCTACTGATAGGTTTGGTCCCTCTCACCTATAATAGCTTGTACCTACAATTGCAGTTCCTATATCTATAAATCTCAAGGATCTAGCCTCGGTGGTGGCTATTACTATATCAGTGGCTAACGAGGAGGTTGTTGATCAACTGGTGGTGCCCCTAGGACCTGTCTATCCTTTCCATCCTAGCCATCCTGTCTATCCTATCCTCTACCCATACCTCTGCCTCTGCTTGCACCCCTCCCTCTCGGTCTCCCTTGTGGAAGAGCACTTGCTAGATTTGTTAATCGACAAGGGGGTGTGAACCATGCATCGTATGCAGGCATTGTCTCAAAATCTGCTTGTCCTTGATCATAAGCCCATGGATGAGCCACCAGCTGTTGAAAGCCCTCAACAACCTCATGGGCTGCAATTGTAGGTCCCCACATAGGTGCTTCTCATGCTAACCTGGAAGAGATGGTTGTGTATGAATCATCTAGCCTATCCTTCCTATCTGTGAACTTTCTTTCAACCCCATTTGGTAGGTACCTCTTGATGATGGTATGCTCTCGACCTTGCATATATCAAGTTTGTCTAGTGAAAAACAACTACTGAATATCATCAAACCATTCTGGCATCTAAAGCCAGGGTCGCCATCTAGAGACTGTCATATCATCAAGCACCCTGAGCTAGTAGGGAATCCCAAGTTGCCCTGTATGTTGAAGTGTGATGGCACCTCTGTATTTCCAAACCACTAGATCATCTAGCTCTACATCTACCATCTGAACAATCATTCAAAGCACTGTGATGTTCTCCTAGGCCCAAATGTGCAGTAAGGTGATTCCTATACCGATCACCCTGCCATCACAATATACAAAATCGTTCATGTCATGATGTAGATAGACTAACATCATTGACCCCCATGCAAATAAAGTCCTCCTAAACAAAATCTTGTGCCAAGCCAAGCCCCATCCCAGACTGATCCCTCTGCTCCGTCGGTCTGGAGCGACTAAGCCTGAGATGATCGCTGCAAAAATCAATCTGAAAGTGGGCACTCAACCTCTATACATCTCGAGGTCTATCTGCATGGTGACTAGAACAATGTCCTCTAGGTCCATCACCTCATGGCATGCATCATAACTAGCGTCAACATCGTATATCATGCGCTCACCATGTATCGGAAAATGCAATATCCACCATACATCCTCCAATGTCATTGTTGCCTCGCCGATAGGAAGGTGGAGTGACGAAGTCTCACTATTCCATCGTTCACACAACGCTTTCATCATCGCCAAGTGTGTCCAGACGATGGGCATATAAGCAACATACCACAGGCCAATCTCCCCCAAGTGCTCCTATCGCAACTCAAATAAATCACCAAGTCTGGACAAAATTGTGGGCTAGTGCTCACAGGACATCAAAGGCGGGATTAGCTCCTGCAGCCACAAAGCACAAGACATCAAAATTTGAAATTTTTTGGCTAAGTTTGGAATTTTCATCTCAACAATGACAATAGCATCGCTATTTATGATAGTGTCCCTATAATTCAAATTCTAAATGACGATGCTCAAGGCATTTAAAATGCAAATCACAAGTCACGTCACTAAAAATATATGCATCACGATTTAAACTTTGGAAACCCTAACCCTAGTTTTCAAATCAAAAAGTGTGTTGCTATAAACATATGCATCGTGATTTAGAAATCAAAATCCTAATTCTAAATTGTGAACTGCATGTAATACACATATGCATCCCTAAAATTCAAATTAGCGTCGTTGATTCCACCAAAGTTTAAATTCCAAAAGGAATTAAATGCATCAAAAAGTCAAATTTCAAATCAAGTTTTCGAATCACATACCAGTGGTCCTACACCTGGAAGCCTTTGGTACTCTCAAACTCGGTTGGAAATGTGTCGCGGGAGCACTCATTGTGCCATTTCGTTAGAGGGTCAGAGCTCAAAAAATAAGAAATCCTAAAGGTGTGAATGCACAGTTGAATTGAAAGTGACCCTTCCTCACTTATTTATGCTAGAAAATTAGGGTTTTTTTTCCCTAATTTAACCTTGAAGCTAGGGTTTATCATCATTTACACCAATTTTTCCAAACTAAAGCTTATTTTGCATCATTTTTTGTGTTTTTGACATGTTTTTTGCATCTTCGAGCCTTTCTAAACCCTTGGGGTAGCTTTTCACCTTTGTCAAGAAATCAACCCAAAATTCAAAATTTCCACCTGATTTCTCGAGGGGGTAAGGAACCAACTTAATCCTTCTGTTGGGGCAGCAGTGGGGCATCTAAAAATAATCAGCAATTTTTTTATCTTTTTATTTAGGTAGCAACTTTTAATCTGAAGAGCATTCAGTCTTTGAATCAAAGTAGCAGGTACCTTGCTTCAAAGAGAGGCAAAATGTAAACACTGAAAAATGTCCTGAATGATATCATACACTTGAATCAGGTATACTAACATCATTTCCTCTTAAAACCCATCCTTTTTTCACTTAATTGATTAAATTAGCATAGCTATTTAATTAATTGCCTCATTTGCATCTATTAACCTAATTCATTTAATTAGGTTAATTCACCCCCTTTCACGCTAACATTTCATCTCATTAAATTAAATAAATCAAACTATTTAATTTAATTCCCTAAGTCTTCTTATTTAATTAAATAACCCTAAGTTATTTAATTAAATTCCATTTCACCTTTCCCCATTCATTAAATCATTTAACTTAATGCATATCACTTTATTCTTCTAAATCCCCTAATTGCATGATTAAACCCTTGTTTAATTAGAAATTATTTAATTAATCTAATTTTCTCTCACTTGCAAGGGAATATTCCTCCTTTGCACATTCCTCCAAAAGGGGAATATTCCCATGGAATATTCCCTCCCCTTTTGCACAATTAAACTTTGTTTTAATTTGCAAAATACTCTTTTTCCTCACCCATGAGAATATTCAAAAGAATATTCTCTCTCCTCCAATTATTTGAAAATGGGAATATTCTCACTTAGCTTCATATGCAAGTTAACTTGAAACTTCTTGTGCAAGTTATCTTTTGACCTCTTGTATAGGTCAAAAGTGTGCTTGTTTGAAGGAATGAGAACCTTTGATTAAATCTCATCTTGCATTCTCACCCATTGATGAGAATCCATGATCCATGCCTCCAATTTCCTCCATCCTTGACCATTGATTAGCCTTTTTTATCTCAACTCTTCATTTCTCATTTTCTTTCTTATAAATAGGTCACTATTTGGAGACAAATGGATCCATCTTTCAAAAGAAAACTTATGTTGTTGAAATCACTCACACTCACACTCATACTTTGCACACATTTAGCATATTTTAGTTTAAATTAGTTGCATAATAGCTTAGCTTCCATTAATGGCTTCCATAATGCATCCATTTAGCTAATTAGATAACTAGGGTTTGAATCTTTTTAGTCTAAATCTCATTTAGAATAGCTTAGCATTTGTATATATGAATCATTTTAGCATAAATCATGTTAGATTATTTTTTGCATCATGTTCATTTAGATTAAAATCATGTTTTCATTCACATCTCACAACTGTCTCATCGATTCTCTTCAATAGAATTGATTGAAACAAGCTCACTGATCACAAGATTGGCAAAGGGTTGTTGTTCCACATGAACGTGACACCACTCCCAAAATGGGATAAGTTTCAAATGGGTTAGAATAGAATTTTTTTTTTTTTTTGTAATTTAGAATGCTTTGCTTTGATGAATGTTTAATTTAACTTCAATTCGATTGTTCCTATTTAGATTGGATTTTAGTGGCATAAATATGCTTCGATTCTTCATGGATCAAGTGTAATTGGCCCATACTAATCTCCCCAATCACAGTAATCACAAAGGTGGTCTTGATCATTTGGTGTAGAGTCAACGAAAACTTTAAGGAAATAAAATTTCCTACTCATTGCAATTGACTAGTTACTTATTAGTCTGCTAAACTAAAAAAATTAAAAAAATTCTTACAAAAACAATGCATAAGTTCTTTCTAGGGGTATGCATCTAATAATTATAGCAACTTTATTTGCTACCTCCTCCAATCTGACTGCTAACTTATTCAATTCAATGTCCTTCCCCAAGGGATATAGTTGTATGATGATTTGGAGTCTTTATTGGAGGGGGTCTGCTATTCTCTATTGCTAGTTGTGTATCCCCTATGTTAACTATGGAAAGTTGTGCCCACAGGTCCAATTTTTCCCTGTGTCCATATTCCTATAGTTTCTCCTTCATCTCTTGAATCTTCACCTCCCTCTCTTTATCCCTTTGTTCATAATTTTTCACTTGTTCTTCCAACTTCTTAATTATTTCTAATGCTTCCTCGAACTCCTTCCTAATATTCCTTCTAAAAATATTTCCTCATCCCTTAAAGTATGATCATCACCCCCTATGTATTCAAAACCCTCATTTTCAGGGTTGTATGGGGTTCTCCTCTTAGTTTTATAAGCAACAAAATATCCTCTGAATCTGAGTAAAAGGTAGATATATACCATTTTCTTTTGGTAGGAATATGCACATTCTCAAGAGAATTTTCCTTTATTTCTAAGTCAATATCAACCATCACAATATTTTCTTCTTTTGTCTCCTTACCCCTCAATTCCTCTTATGATTTTCCTATGCTTCCCCTCATAACACCTTTTTGTCTCAACTAACCTGAACGCCTAGGTGTAGTAGATGCCTCTTTATGTGTATCCTTTTTCTTCTACACCTTTGAAGGTGTAGAAGACTTACCTCTATTTTTTCATAGCTTTACATGTCTTAGATGTGGATGGCATCTCCTTTGTTGCTAGTTGTCTAGATGTTGCAAGTGATGATTCTTGCACATTTTTTCTTAGAGGTTCCTCTTATAGGTGCAACTGATGGTTCTAGGGTTTCAAGAACTACAGGTTGCTCTAGTATACTGTTAATGTCCTAAAATTTCACAAAGCTTTCCCAAGATACCTATGGATATTTAATTCTAAGACTCCTTTTTGTTAACAGTACTATTAAACAATGATGGGAAAGACTTAAATCATTTTTTTCCTTTGGTATTCAGACCCCATCCTCTTTACCAAGTTATAGAGGTAATTTGGCACATTAACAAGTTTATTATGATGAAGATGGCTTTAATAATTTGAAATGCACAGTGTAAAGAAGAGATAACCTACCATCACATGTAAGGTACTTAATGATATAAGAGGCACATAAAATCCATAACCATGGAAGTGAAAGTATTTTAGTACCTTGGGATGATGAATATAGGTTTTCTCCTCACTCACTAAACTCTTCCCTTGCAGCCACTGCATCTTCTTGAACTAGAAATTCAACTCTAGTCCTAAAAAAACTAGATACTTGTGCAATTTCTCCTTTTGAAGCATCTATATAAAATCCCTTTACAATAGCTTGATCATCATGTTGTAATGTGGTTGCAAATCTCCTTGTTATATCATCATCAAATTTTGTCAACTTCAAAAATTATTCCAGCCATCCTACCCTTGTCAAAATGGGAAACACTAATGCATCTTCCAATATTTGTTTATGTGCAGTTGGCTCCTTTCAGATAATGTCACCTCCCATGGTGAAATATTATACCTTTGATAAAAAACTCTAAAAATTCAACTCAAATTTTAATCTCAACAGTCCACCAACCCAAGTTATATGTTGCATTTGTATGCACCTTTCCTTCAGCAACTTCAATCACTTTTCACTTTTCTCCTCTGTTCAGCTTCTATAAGCTTGAAAGGCTTTGAATTAGATTAAATTTAGGCAATTGTCAACTAGATTCAAAAGGAAAAAGGTTTTGGGTGCAAAAAATGGTATGGAAAAAAGGTTTGTGCGTTTGCCTCTTGGTTCTATGTTTGGATTTTTTGGCATTTTGGTGGTGGAAACTAAAATTTTGGCTTATATATTATCCTCCCCCCAAATTAAATTCTTGAAGTGTCCTCACTTCAAGTCAGGAAAAACAAGAAAAGGTAATAAGTGTAAAGTATGGAAATAGAAGTTATGAATAGAAAATATGCAAGATTTAATGCAAGTACATATTGAACATAATGAAAATCCATGTTAACTATGGTTGTGTAGTATGTGTACTTGTCAGATATGATGAACATAACTCTACTCGTGTGAAGCCTATTTGAATATTATCTACTACATGATGCTTATTTGATGTGAGTTAATTGAAATGAATGAATGTAATGAGGATGAAATTAATGACAAGTTGGACATGTGGTTTGAAATGAGGAAAAATGTACGGATGATGGAAGTTGAAGTGATAGTCAAAATTCTTGAAATTTGAAATATTCATCATGAAATGAAATGAGCATGTTTCATGTACTGATATGAAAGGTTTATTTGCTACATGTAAGATGAAAAAGTGGAGTGAAAGGTGATGATCTGCAATTAATGTGGTACCAAGTTTTGATTTTTTTTGAAAAATAGTGCTACGGGTTTTTTCAGAAATAGGTCATGAATTAAAGTTTGACAACTCATGTAATGTGCTATAGGTCCCTACTTCAACAAGTCCTAGACTAGAATGTGACAAATTTTTAATACATGAAGCTACAACTCCCTACTGCAATATGGAGAATGTTGCAAAACAAATGTGTATCATTATAACTTTGTTGTGTGCACAAGTGAGGTGGATTAGTAAATTAAACTTGTGTGGCCTCAGGGGATGAGATATGTATCTTAACCATTGAGTCACTTGAATAAATTGTTACATTTGTTGTTGAGTCATCATTGTGTGGTTCTATACTTGTATCTGAATCACTGATGGGACCATACTATTGAATCACTGATAGGACCATACTATATGGTTTGTAACTTCACTACGCCATTAGGAAAAACTTGGCTTATCTCATAGGGTCCCAACCATCTAGATTAGAGTTTTCCCTTAAAATATTTATATTTGAATCATACAATAAGGCCCAGTCTCCTACATTGAATTCCTTTGTCTTTACTTATTGGTCATGTTATTTTTCCCTTTGTTTTTGTACTATCTCTATATGATGCATTACTTCCATCCTGATTTCATCTATCCCATTTATATTATGCAATTTCTCCTATTTTGTTGTTGTGAGGTTAATGTATAATTCCATTACTTTTCTTAGTGTTTTATACTCTAACTTTATTGGGAGAACTGTTGTTTTTCCATATACTAGTTCATAGGGAGTGGAACCAGTAGTTGTTTTCCATGTTGTTCACTATGCCCATACTGCCTTTGGTAATCTAGCAACCCAATATTTGCTTTGTAGCTGCATTGTCTTGGTCAAAATACTTTCTATTTCCCTATTTGTAACCCCCATCTGGCCATTGGCCTAAGGATGATAAGGTGTTGAATTTTTGTGCCTTATTTCATATTCTTCAACCAATTTTATAATGAGCTCTAAAGTAAATTGTAGACCCTAATTAGTTACTATTTACCTAGGTACTCCATGCCTAGTAAAAATATCTTCATATAAGAATTTAGAAACATTGACATCTCTAATAGATTGTAATGCCTTCACTTCCACCCACTTGGTCAAATAATCAGTGCAAACTAGAATGTACTCCTTGTTGTTAGATGTAGGTGAAATTGGGCTAATGAAATCTAGACCCATTTGTTAAAGGGTGCTAGTGTCAATTGTGGCTACAAAGGCATTTAATCAATATTAATTGGCTTACCCATTCTTTGTCATTTTTCACAACTCCTTGTGTACTTGATAGAATCCTTGTGTAAAGTTGGCTAGTAGTAACCTATTGTGAGGATTTTGAATGTTTTCTATTCGACTGCAAAGTGACCCCCACAGGGTTCATCATGACAAGACTTCATTATATCAGACTTCATCTTCTCTTATACACCTTCTCATGATATTGTTTGGGCCTGTGTAGAATAGATAACTAGATACCCAAGAATATGGGAAACAATTGTGCACTACTTGTCTCTTTTCCCTTGGAGAAAAGTGTGTTGGTATTTTCCCTGTCACTAAATAATTTGCAATGTCAGCATACCAGGGTGTATGTATATTAAGAGAAAAAAAATTCTCATTTGGAAATGAGTCATCTACTACCCCTTTTGTTGATTGTGTTGGTAACCTTGACAGAAAATATGCTACTACATTAGCCTTCCCAGGATTATCCACTATTGTGATATGAAATTCTTATAGAATGAATAGCCATCTAACTAGCCTACCTCCTACCACAGGTTTTTCCATTATCTTATAGTTGTATGATCTATGTGGAAAAAGACTACATATCCAGTGATGTAATGCCTGAATTTTTTGATGGCATTTACTACTGCTAACATTTACTTTTCTGTAACAATTTACTTTAGCTCTTCTCCCTATAAGTTCTTGCTAATGTAGTAAATAGCAAATACTTTATTACCTTCTTTCTAACCCAAAACTTCTCCAATAGAAAAATTTGAAGCATCAATTTGTATTTGGAAGGGTAGTGTCCAATTTGGCCCCCTTAAAACAAGTGCTTTGGTTAAAGTTTCCTTAAGTTCCTAAAAAGAATGTTGGCTCTCTGATGTCTAGTTAAATTCTATATCTTTAGTCAACAGAACAAACAATGGTTTTGCAATCTTACTGAAGTCGTTAATGAACCTCCTATAATAGCCTGCATGGCCTAGGAAGTTTCTAACATCTCTCTGACTTTTTGGAATAGGTAGTGTACAAATGATCTCTATCTTATGTGGGTCAACTTGATTCCCTTCATTGGATTTGAAATGTCCTAGAACAATTCCATGAGTCATTATCATAAAGCACTTTTCATTACTTAGGGACAAGCTATGTTCTTTACATCTTTTCAAAACCTTTTCAAAATTGGTAAGGGCTTCTTCATAAGTTTCCCCATATGTGGTGAAGTCATCCATATATATCTCCATAGAGTCATGAGCATAATCAAAGAAGATGCTAAGCACTTCCCTTTGGAAAGTAGTTGGGGCATTGCATAACCAAAAGGGTAGGATAGAATAGGAATAAGTACCCCAAGGTCATTGTATAGGAGTGAATTTTCACCCCTTATGCAAATTCCCCTTTTTCCTTTCTCCACTTTAGAAAACCAAGTTTGGAGGCTAAATTCCACATAAGCCCATTGCCTTCGTTCCATTTGGCACTTGTTTTGAGCATTGGAAGAGGAATTTATGTTGGGGACACCCGCACAGTGCGCAGATTCTCACGTGGCACGCTTACATCCCTGGAAAATTCCTACGGCTGGAGCTTATAGAGGCATTACACTTCTCATTGGTAGTCGACTTGTAATTCCCTCTTCGGTCAACCGACCCAAATATGGCCATTTTCTTCATCTCTCCTTCAAATTCCCTCCTTCTACATGCATTTTAACTTCTACATAACTTATTTTGCATCCTTCAAGAAATCTTTCTCATAAGCTCAAGCATTCTAGTCTCCATTCCAACATTCTAGCAGCACTTTTGCACTCCATAGTAGCAACAACATCACTCCACCAATTCAGTAGAGAAAATGTGGGACAACACCAATGTAGCAGAGGCTCAAGTACTCTCTTTTTCTCCCCCATTATCCTTGAGTTCTCTTGGTGGAGGTGGTAAGCTTCCCACTCCTCTCCTCTATTACTTGGTAGAGTAAGTACATTTACTGTTTTGTAGTGCTTTAGTGTTCTTTATTTCATTTCCTTCCTTTATCATACTTTTTCTCCATTGTTGCAAACTTGGTTTTCCGTGGAGGTGGAAACACCAAAGCAAGGGTTTGACTGAGGTAGACCCCTTAACAACCCCAACCAAATTTTCCTCTCCTTTGTGTGTAGGTGAACATGCTACTGGTTGCTAGCTAGTGAACAAATTCCTTTGTGAGATCATTCTTGCCACCCTAACTCTTATGTATTTACTTTATCATATTAAAGCATATCTTGTCTACTTCATGGCATTATTTTGGCCCTTTAGAAGTAGTTAGTTGGGTCATTACTCTATTTTCTAGAGTTTAACCTTGTCTCTTTAGTCCTCTGGTTGTATAAACATCAGTGCACTTGAGAGACACCGATGCGCTATGTTGTTGTCTCGGGACCGCACTGTCATCCTCAAGCAGAGAGCTTCTTGAGGCGTAGTGTTGAACTTGAAAATTGGCTCGCCTAGCCCCATTCTGTGTTTTGGGTCTATAGAGTGATTGAAGGACCTTATAGTCCTCATCATTCTCATCCGTCATCTCTAAAAACCACTTTAAGCTGAGGTAAGTTAGGGCAGCCTTCCACTCTTGCCTCTTCGTAACCTAGGGCCTTGAACGTGGTTGGTCCCCCACTCTTACACTTTTTGGTGAACCAATGTCTATTCATCCATTGGTGTTGAGGCTTCTCCCATGTACTTCGCGACTTTTTTATTCCTGAGTGTTGTGAAGGTCTATGAGCATCACAACCCAGTCAACAACTTCCGGGTATATTATTAGAAGTGTACGACACCTCCTAATGGAAAGGAAAAAGGTCACTATTGGTTTCTCTACAGGCCTTTTCTCTAGTCTTGTTGTTAGTCTGGCCTCGTAGGAGTAGTTGTTAAGGGGCGAGGTAGGATTCTCTAATGAGACCGATCACGTACCCACTCCTCCTATGTCTTCTACACCATCATTGGTGGACAAGTATGAGGTTGTTCAAATCCCTTTGGAAAATGTCTTCGCCCTTAGTAAAGGGTTGGGCGCCTTGGAAAATCACTTGGAAAGGAACCCAAAGATGGCTAGGGCTACTCAGGTCATTAGTGAATTAAAGTATATGATTGGAAAAGATTGAACAAGCTTGGAACTCCTAGCTAGTCTTACTAGTCTAACAGAAACTTGTGCTCCTTCAAACATTCCTAATGTTATGCGAGGAGCAACTTTTGAAGATTATGAAGGACAGTTAGGAGTATCAATGCCTCCTAGGTGTTTCTACATGGCTGATGTGGTCCCTTCTATCAACATCCCTTCTATCTCTGAAAAAACCCAAAACTATCAAAGTAAACAAGGTCCCCTTGGGCTTTAGCTTCACCCCTCCTATCACTTCTAGTGGTGGAGGTTTTGGCGGGATGAGTGGTGGAGGCCTTGGTAGTGGCAGTGGATTTCACAGTAGAGGTGGTGCTGGTGGAAGTGGTTCTGGTGGAGGTCATGGTGGTGGCTCTAGAAGTGGAGGTGGTTTCGACAAAGGACCTACTAGTGGTTGTGGCTCTGGTAGTGGTTCTGGTGGGGGTCACATCGGTGGCGGTTTTGGAGGTGGCTTTGGCAGTGGTTCTAGAGGAGGTTCCTTTGGACCTCTATCTTCTAATGACCCTATTTTGAATACTCTTCTTCAGAATATGGGTAAGATGCAGAATTAGTTGGCAAGTCTCTCTGAAGCCTCTACCTAACCTATCTTTCATCCCTTCCTCCAACATAGCCCGTTGTCGGTTGCAATTCTAAACACTCCCTTCCCTCAAGGAATGGAGATCCCTAAATTTGAAAAATATGGTAGTAAAGGGGATCCGCAGACACATGTGTCTGCCTTTAACACCTTGTGCATAGATTTATGCCATCACAATGTGTTGATGGCCAAACTATTTCCCTGATCACTCAAGGATACAACACTAGAATGGTACTATTCCTTACCTAAAAATTCCATTTTCTCCTTTGACCAACTTGTAAATCAATTCCTTAGACAATTTCAAGCTAATATCAGGTTGAAGATGACCTTCTTGGATCTCGTATGATGTAAACAAGGAGATAATGAAAAAATCACTAATTTCATAATACACTATCAAGCGCTTCTTTCACAAATCTCATATCAGCTACCCGATTCTGATGTACAAAAGGTATTCATAGGGAACTTACAAAGGCCTTGACAAGAGAATTTCACCCTTATGAAATATCCTTCTTTCACGCACTTGTGTGCAGCCATATGAGAGTACCAAAAAATGGTTGTTCAGTTCAGGGGATCCTCCTCATGCTCCCGTTTTGAGGTAAAATCCATTGTATCAATCTCTGAGAAAGACAAGGCTGTTACGAATGTAGTAGCCGCTACTGATGGAAATGACCTCAAATGTGACCAAAAGTTCACAAAGTTATCTTAATCTTATTCTTCTATCTTACAGAAGTTGTTGAAGGATAAGATCGTAACCTTGCCGAGTCCTAAGCCACGTGAGGAGCCTTACCCTAATTGGTATGATGGAAGCACTTATTGTTAGTACCATCAAGTTAATGGACATGATACCAAACATTGTATGCAACTGTGTCATGAGATACAAGACCACATCGAGGACGGTACCATTTGTATCAATGGGAGTAAACAGAATGCTAACAAATCAGTGGTGAAAGCTAATAGTGAAATGTAGATATACACAGACCCATTTATATCACGTTATGCTAACATGGTTATTGATCCCACTGATTTTATTAATCAACTCGATGCCTATGTTAACATGGTCATGGTGACTTCTACTGCTCTACTTGCACCTTGTTTTCTAGACATAACATTCATGTCACAAGACTTTCCCTTAAACAACAAGCCCTTTCCCCTCTACATTCTCACTCACCTCAATGGTAACATTGTGATGGGGGTCTTGGTAGACCTCGCGAGCCGTGTGAATTTCATTATAGAAGAAACATTAGTATTGAATTCATTACAGAGGGAAGAATATGAATAAACAAAATCTACCATCTGTACACATGATAGTATGTGTCTTAAACCATATGGATCGATAACTTTGTCTATTCTAGCTGGACCTAGGGCTATTGACATGGTCTTCAATGTCATATTGGAGTCAAATTTATTCAGGCTAAAGCTAGGCATACCCTGGCTAGCTTCCATGAATGGAATCACCTCCATTGTTCACAAATGTTTAAAATTTTCCCATGAAGGTGTCATGCATGTAGTGTATGACACTGGATACTAGCCCTTGGTGTCCCATGGTGGGTATCCATTGGATCACTTTTGGCCCACCCCAGTTAGTCCACTTCCTCCAAGAATGGACCTAATTTACAAGAATTATGTGAAGTATAATACTGGGGAAAAGGAACAGTCGAATCTGACCCTTCCTATGATACAATAGTCGGTCGCTTCCTCTTCCCGAGAGCAGAAGGAGAAGCCTACACTGACTGCTCCCCCTTCCTATAAGGGAGAGGAGAAATCCATGCCCGCTCCCTCTCCTTCTTGTAAAGGAAAAGAGAAGGTTTCCTTTTCCTAGACTGCCTTGTCCTCTCCCCTTTCTTGGGAGGAGTATTGGATGAGTTAGCCCGGTGGCTATCTACTGAGTCTAATGATACCTCATTGGCATAGGCCCAATCTCAGGATCTCAGATCTCCCTAATGAATACCTTGGACCGTGGTACTACTTATATGGTAGAAAGAAAGGTTCCCAAAGGGAATTCAATCTTTGGCCTCCTACCACTCCTGCTCCTAAAGCAGTGAACGGGAAGAGGCCCGCTGTTGAGGCTCTTGAGCTGACTCTTCCTATTGCTTCTCAATCTACTCCTACTCCCGTATAGGAATTCATTCCTCTACCAAAGACGGTTGTAGTGGACATTCCCATGGTTGAGCAGGAGCTTTCTATTCCTTTGTAGTTTCTAGCCTCTAATTCAAGGAGTTGTAGAAACCACCTTGTGCACGAGTGCAAGCACCAACAAAAGGATTTTTTGGCTAAGCAGGCTGCCTCACAAAAGAAGGAAGAAGAGATGACCGCCCTTGTATTAGGGCCACCTGCAGTGTCTCCCTATCTCCTTCCCTCTGCTTCCCTTCAGCCTAGTTCTACATCGCTTCTGGCTTTCGCTATGAGTACGAATGCGCTTGACCCCAAGGGAGTACAGGTGTTCATCACTCCTTTGGTGGAGCTGCCTTTGCTGATGTCCATTCTGGATGTCCTGCCTTTCCTAAAACCTGTAGATATGACTAACACCTCGGTCATATCTATTACGGTTCTTTCCTCCTCTTCCTCTGCACCTCTTGTCTCATCCGTAATGAGATTGCATCCCCTGACGAAGCAGGAGGTGGAGGGTAGTTCCTCCTACAATAAGGAATGAAAGAGGAGCCAACCTTCTTTACAAGGTGGTCCTGTGATGACTTGTTCTTTCCTAGTGACAGAACTAGTCTAGGCTTCTCCTTAGTTTTTCATCGCTCCCGAGCCATTTGGTGAGCCTAGTGGTCAATCTTAGGTGCAACCTGCTCCGTCCATTGAAGTTAAACATGGCACTCTTTTAGGGTGCATGTTAGTGATCTTTGTGAAATTGATGGCCCTAACTCCACAAAAGCTCAACGGAGAAGACCTTGCGGGGCCCTCTTCCTTAGCCCTTATTGCGGGAGGGTCAGATGCTCCTCCTCTTAACATGCCACCACTACAAGCTTGTCCTCTTTCCCCTACGATGATTGAGAGGGGAAGCAAATGACCTCTTGGTCGATCAGTGTTAGGAGGAGGCCTCTTCTTGATCTTTAGATTAGATGTGTGTGTGTTTCGTGATGTGTTCCCCCATGATCATGCTATGTGTGTTTGGATGACCCTCTTGACCCCTGTTGGTGCTTGGATACAAGCGTGTTTTTTGTGTCGTAAACCTTCCTCTATTTGTATCATCATTCTTTGATGTTTGTGATTTGATTTTCAATAAATTGGGGATGATGCAAAGCGTTCAAGGCATTTAGGCTTCCCTTCCATGTTGACCCAATTTTTTATTTTTACTATGTCTTCTCATGCATTCTTCACATGGTCTGATATAGTAGGGGGTTGATGACAATTCATTTATATACTATTACTATACATATATATATTTATGATCAGTTTTGACCTTGAAATATTAGGCTACCCCTGTGCCCTTTGCTTGTGTTTTTCTCTTTATCTTTCTCTCTTCTTTGCTTGAGTTATTCCTCTTATGTGTGACAATGCCACTTCTTCAACATTTTGATTTTCAAAAAATGTATTCATTTCCAATGAATATTTTCTTGAAAATATTTGCAAAACTTTTTTTAGAATCACATTCTCAACTTGGAACCCCAACGGAACATGTTTCCTTCATCATGGGTTCGTAAAAAAAGAACTTGAAAACCTTCCTTTGAAGCAGGAACAACTTTGATCTTCCCCTCACGTGGGGGCATATTCCTCCTTTCAAATTCCTTGATGAAGCGAACATCTTTCAAAAGAATCCATTGATGATGGATCAATTTCAGAAAGAAAAAATTTGCCTTCGAACTATGTGTCCCTTGAACAGACCCCCTCTTCAGGACAGGTTCCAGAGGGACCCCTTTGAAAGTCTTCGAAATTGTTGATGGTCTACGCAATTGTTTACTTACTTTCCTACATGGCCACTTTTTGACTCTACAGAGTCCTCTTTCCTAGGTTTCCTTCATGCGATAGATCTTGGGGGATGCCTCCTTGCAAGTGTGAGAGCCTGTAGGGTGCTTCCTTTGAGATTCCTCCATGTGAGAGATCTTGGGGGTGGCTCCCCTATAATTTTGTTGGTTTTTAGGGTGCTTTCTTAGGTTTCCTCCATGCGAGGGATCTTGGAGGATACCTTCCCTATAGGTTTGTAGGTCTATAGGAAAATTTCTTGGGTTTCCTTCATGCGAGAGATCTTGAAGGACACCTTCCCTATAGGTATGTGGGTCTATAGGGCACTTTTCTGGCTTCCTCCATATGAGATATCTTGGGGGATGCTTCCTAGGTATCCTCCATGTGAGAGTTCTTAGGGGACACCTTCCTTGTAGGTCTGTGGGCCTGTAAGGTGATTACTTGACAGGGCTTTCTTCATGTGAGAGACCTTAGGGGTTGCCTCCTTGCAGGTTTGTGAGCCTGTAAGATGCTTTCTTTCTTTAGCTTCATAGTTTTGAGAAGCTATGAATTCCTTCACTTTCCCTACACCTTCAAGTTCGTCAGATCGTGGTTTTCTTCCTCGATGGTTCAGGTATACATTTCTAACCCTTCTATTCTTCAATCTACTTTATTGAAGAACTCATCAGTATTTGTGCTCGCTAAAGTGGGGGAAAAATGTATAGGAGTGAATTTTCACCCCTTATGCAAATTCCTCTTTTTCCTTTCTCCACTTTAGAAAACCAAGTTCGGAGGCCAAATTCCAAATAAGCATGTTGCCTTCGTTCCACTTGGAACATGTTTTAATCATTTACAGAGGAATTTCTATTAGGGACACCTGCTTGGTGCACTTACATCCCTAGCAGATTCCTATGGTTGGAGCCTACAGAGGCAATATACTTCTCATTGGTAGTCGACTTATAATGCCCTCTATGTCCAACTGACCCGAATATGGTTGTTTTCTTTATCTCTCCTTCAAATTCCCTCCTTCTACATGCATTTTAACTTCTACATAACTTCTTTTACATCCTTCAAGAAATCTTTCTCATAAGCTCAAGCATTCTAGTTTCCATTCCAACATTCTAGCAACACTTTTGCACTCCATAGCAGCAACAACATAACTCCACCATTTTAGTAGAGTAAGTGTGGGACAACACCATTGCAGCAGAGGCTCAAGTACTCTCATTTTCTCGCCCATTATCCTTGAGTGCTCTTGGTGGAGGTGGTAAGCTTCCCACTCGTCTCCTCTATTACTTGGTAGAGTAAGCAAAATTACTATTTTGTAGTGCTTTAGTGTTCTTTATTTCATTTCCTTCCTTTATCATAATTTTTCTCCATTATTGCAAACTTGGTTGTCCATGAAGGTGGAAACACCAAAGTGGGGGTCTGACTGAGGTAGACCCCTTAACAGCCCCAACCAAATTTTCCTCCCCTTTGTGTGCAGGTGAACATGCTACTGGGAGCTAGCTAGCGAACAAATTCCTTTGTGAGATTATTCCTTCCACCCTAACTCTTGTGTATTTACATTATCATATTAGAGCATATCTTGTCTACTTCATAGCATTGTTTTGGCCCTTTAGAAGTAGTTAGTTGGGTCATTAGTCTATTTTCTAGAGTTTAACCTTGTCTCTTTAGTGCTCTGGTCGTACGAACGTCAGCACACTTGAGAGACACCAACACACCATGTTGTTGTCTCGGGACCGCACTTTCGTCTTCAGCCAGAGAGCTTCCTAAGGCATAGTGTTTAACCTAAAAATCAGCTCACCTCACCCCATTCTATGTTGCAGGTCTGCTGAGTGATATAAGGACCTTATCGTCCTCATCATTCTCATCCCTCATCTCCAAACACCACTTTAAGCTGAGGTAAGTTAGGACAGCCTTCCGCTCTTGGCTCTCCGTGACCTGGGGCCTTGAACGTGGTTGGTCCCCCTCTCTTACAGTCATGTGAATGTTGTTTTGTCCTAATTCTCTAGAGCAATCTTTATCTAATTGTAGCCACTACAACCAATTAGGAATGAAAAGTACTTCCCTACTAAAGAGTCGAGCATTTGATCAATGAAGGGTAATGGGAAGTGATCTTTCTTAGTGGTTTTTTTCAGCTCCCTATTGTTGGAAAATGAAGGTAATATTGTAGCTTAAAGCTTGTAAGAATATGAGACTGTAGATTTAATTAAGTGTTCTTTGTCACAATTATTTGTGTATAATTAATCTGTTTAGATCAATTTTACCAATTGTAGAAAGAGACAAAATATTGTAGAAGAATGAGACAAGAAGATAGAAGTGCACATCATATACATGGAGAAACCCTTTCTGGAAAAAGCTCCATGAGAATCAATAGTGCTTGTATTATTTAACCTTAGAACAATATTACATTAATACTATATCAATCCTTGATTGATATGCTTCCTTGAATTCAACAATACTTCTTCACAACCTGCAAATAAACTCTCATTAGAACTCTCATGCACTTGATGCAATTAATAGACAATTATGAGAATTGTAAACTCCTAAGATTTGTACAAAACAAGAGCATAAAGCTCCTCACAAAAATCTATGCCTAGATTGGGCAAGTAGAGTTCCACTGTGTAATCTGAAGTCAAACTAAACTCTCCCTCAATTTAGGCGCCCCAAACTGAACATTGGTCAAGAAAATATCTTGCAAACTTCACCTCAAAGTTGGCACCCAAGAATGGGCCCACTTAATTGAGCCTTGTAAATATATTCTCATGCAAAAGGTATTAATTGAAAGATGCCAACTTGGGCACCCAAGGTGGTCCCAAGTCAATATTAGTTAACTAAAACATATCTCTCCACCAATTCATGCAAACATCATGCATGATTGATCATCCCCACTTAACTGAAAGTATCCACCTGTTATCATTAGTCATGCAACTCAAGTGAACTTGAAAGTCAACTACATGCAACTAAAGATAGTTGAACCATAATTGAACTAAACTTAACTGAATTGAATTGAACTAAATTGAACTGATACTGAACTGATTGTACCACTCCACTCATGTAAATATCAATCCCTAATTTGTAGGAACAAAACATGCATTACTAAAGTGTTATCAATCCTCCAAACAATTAGTTGAAGCAAGGTGGGTCCCACCTTCCATGTGCACCCCATGTGCTTTTATCTTGTAGGAGCTCTTCTTGGATGTCCCCACATGTTCCTATCATTTAGGAATAATGAAAAATGTCAATTTACATGTTCATTTCATTCGAATTTAATCTCTTTCTAATCCTATTGTTGGGAAACACTTTCCAAGGACTTAGGAGATACATGCAATATGTTTAGGATTGCAATTAAATGGCATCCTATTCCCGACATTCTCCCACTTGACATTATACATTGTAATTATTCTAAACAAGGAATCATTATTATAAATCAAGTACAGGACTTAAGGCCTATGACCTTCCTGCACCAAGAGAACTTATCTATAGGAACTGGTTTCATAAGATAATCTGCAGCATTGATCAAAGTTTCAACTTTCTCAATCAATACCTTCCCACTCTCAACCATTTCTTGCACAAAGTGATACTGAACATCAACATGATTAGTACAAACATGATACATAGGATTTTTGGCTAAACAAATAACACTTTGATTATCACATTCAAGTCTAATTTGCTTGCAATTAAAACCAATACCTTTCCCAAGTCTCTGTAACCAAACTGCCTCTTTAGAGGCATGTGTAGCAGCCATGTATTTTGCTTCTATGGTGGAAAAAGCAACCGTGGGCTGCCTCTTACTCATCCAACTAACTGCAGCTCCAAATAAAGTAAACAAATAGCCACTTGTCAGCCTCCGACTGTCCAGGCCTCCTGCCTAATCTAAATCAACAAAACCTTGTATGTCCAATGATTTGTGCATAATATCAATATCATTAGCACCGTGATAAACCAAATAGTAATCAGAAGTACCTCATAAATATCTAAACATCCTCTTAACATAAGTCCAATGTCCTTTACCAGGGTTAGACATAAACCTACTTAGAACTCCCATTGCTTGGGCTATATCTGATCTTGTACAGACCATTGCATACATCAAACTACCAACTGCACTAGCATATGGAATTTCAGACATTTCCTCATGATCAAAATTAGATTTAGGACCCATGTATGAACTTAACTCCGTGCCAACTGGTAAAGGAATATTAATTGGTTTACTATCATGCATGTTAAACCATTTCAAACTAGTATCAACATAGTTGCTTTGACTTAAGAAAATATTTTTGTTACCTCTATCTCTGCTAATCTCCATACCAAGGATATATTTTCCAGCCCCTAGATATTTCATCTCAAATGTGCTAGAGAGTTGTGCTTTCAATTCTTTGATCATTACCTTGTTGTTACCAATAAACAACATGTCATCTACATACAAGATAATAATTAAAATTTGATCATCAATAAATTTTATGTAAATACAATGATCTTCCTCACTCCTAACATAACCAATTTTCAATGCAAAAGCATCAAACTTCTGATACCACATTCTAGGTGACTGTTTCAATCCATATAAAGATATCTTTAACCTGCAAACCAATAATTATTTTCCTTTTACAAAAATCCCATCAGGTTTCCTCATAAAAATCTCCTCATCATGATTCTCATGTAAGAAAGTAGTTTTCACATCCATTTTCTCTATCTCAAAATCATAAGTAGTAGCAATAGATAAAAATAATCTAATAGAATTAAATTTAGCAACAAGAGAGAATATTTCATTAAATTCAACTCCCTCTCTTTGGGAGTAGCCCTTGGCTACTAATCTAGCCTTGTACCTTTTGAGATTACCATGATCTGCTCCAATTTTATTTTTAAAGATCCATTTACAACCAATGGCCTTTCTTCCTTTGGGAAAACTTTCAAGATCCCATGTGTCACAAGTATCCAAGGAAATCATTTCCTCATGCATAGCTTGTGACCAAAGCTTGTTCTCATCTAAAGACAAAGCTTCCCTATAAGATCTAGGTTCATCATTAGTACTCATAAAAGAAAATATACAATGAAAATTAGGTGGGTTATACATATCAACATGATTTTTTTGTCTTGTGGATCTTCTTAAAGAAGGTTCTTCTTGTTCCTCAATATGCTCATCATGAGCATCTATCTCAGAACTCTGTGAACTCTCCTCATCCAATCCATCCAATTATTATTCAACATGTGCATCTTCATGCTTCTCAGTATTTATCTCAAAATGCACTGTTCAAGAAGTATCCTTCTCCTTTGGTTGTTCTTCTCCTGTATAAGATCTAAATTCCCTGCACATCTCTAGATAAAGTAATTTTTTAGGTTAGAGGATTCCATAGCTTGTAACCTTTTACATTTTCACCATAACTTATGAATATGCATTTTTTTTCTTTTGGATCCAACTTAGACCAATTTTCTTTAGGCACATGAACAAAATCCTCACAACCAAAGATACTTAAATGTGCAATACTAGGTTTCCTACCTAACCACATTTCATAAGGGGTTTTATCTTCAATAGATGAACTAGGAGATCTATTGATTAAATAACAAGTACTTACAGCCTTGGCCCAAAGGCATTGATCTAGCTTAGCACTACTTAACATACTCCTAGCTCTTTCCATTAAGGTTTGGTTCATCCTTTCTGCTACTCCATTTTGTTGAGGTGTATATGGAGCAGTTTTCTATCTCACAATTCCTGCATGCTTACAATAATCATCAAATTACTTAGAACAATATTCACCACCATTATCTGATCTCAACACTTTTATCTTATGATCTGATTGTTTCTCAACTAAAGCCTTAAATTCTTTAAACTTATTGAACACATCAGATTTTTTATGCATAAAATAGATCCAAGTGTATCTTGAGACATCATCAATAAATGTGACATAATATCTAGATTTTTCAATAGAGTCAATATCCATAGGACCCATAACATCTGAATGAATAATCTCTAATAATATTTTAGCTTTATTTGTTCCATTAGGAATTGAAGATCTAGATTTCTTTCCAAACACACAATGCTCACAAAAATCATTTTTTCCAATTTTATAATCAGGAATACCGTCAACCAATTTCTTATTAAGAATGGTCCTAAGACCTTTTTCACCAATGTGGCCCAATCTATGGTGCAACAACATACATGCATTTTCAGCTTCAGTTACATTGGTTGATTTATTCAAATTTAAGGTATCAAGCTTAAACAAAGTCCCTTTTTGAGATCCTTTAGCAACCACCATATTCCCTTTCACCAATCTACAACCACCTTTGTCAAATGTCACATGCATTCTAAAATCATTGAACTTAGATACAAAAAGTAGATTTCTAGTAAGTCCTGGAATATGCAAAACATCATTAAGGGTCTTAACCCTACCATCACTGAAAAGCAACTTTACCTCTCATTTTCCCACAATATTTTTTGTGCTATTATCTCCAAAGAAGGCATTCCCTCCATCATATGCAGTATACTTAATGAACCACTCCTTGTTAGGATTCATATGATAGGAGCAACTTGAATCAATAAGCCAAGAGTCATCACTAACAATATTAGATGTAATGATCAATGCATCATTACCGTCATCCAATGATTTCTTTGTAGAAGTAGCATAACTCTTTTTCTTGTTCTTAAAATCCTTCTTTACATGTCATGGTTTCCCATAGTTTCAACACTTTACCTTACTCTTACCATGGGTTTTAGACCATCCTTTAGACTTACCCTTTCCTTTCTTGTCTCCCTTGGGTTCCTTTTTCCTTAGGCCTACCTCTTACAAACAAGGCATCTTTGGATCTCATTTTAGACTTCCTCCTCATCTCCTCTGATAAGAGAGTAGGAATTATATTGTCCATCTTAGGATCTACACCACTACCACTGATAGCAACAATTAGATTTTCCCAAGACTCTGGTAAAGAACAAAGTAACAAAATGCATTTATCTTCATCTTCTAGCTTTACATCTATAGATCCTAACTGACTTAGAATCAAATTGAAAGCATTTAAATGATGTGCAATAGAATCACCATATTTCATCTTTAAAGAATACAATTGTCCTTTTAGATACAACTTATTAGTAAGACTTTTAGTTTGATAGATATCACCTATCCTCTTCCAATTTTTATATGTGGAAGCTTCATCTAAAACATTCAAGAGAACAACATCAACAAGACATAACCTTATGGTCCCTCTTTCCTTCTTATCAAGCTTAGCCCAATCCTCATTTGACATCGTTTTAGATGGATTTTTCTCATTACAAACAACTAACTATTGATCTCTCTCTTCAACGAGATCCTCCATTTTTAGTTTCCACACCTCATAACTAGATCCATTAAATCTTTCAATATCTAGACAAGAAGTAGAACTCATTGTAACAAACTTATTTTACAAATATGCAATAACAAAATAGTAAAAGCTCCCACTATAGCCAAAAAACCTTCAAACTTTTAAGAGAAAGGAGTCCCAAACCCTAACCAACCATTAGCTTTGATACCAAATGTTGGAAAATGAAGGTAATATTGTAGCTTAAAACTTGTAAAACTATGAGACTGTAGATTTAATTAAGTGTTCTTTGTCACAACTCTTTATGTATTATTAATCTATTTAGATCAATTTTATTAATTGTAGAAAGAGACAAAAGATTGTAGAAGAATGAGACAAGAAGATAGAAGTGACACATCATATACGTGGAGAAACCCTTTCAGGAAAAAACTCCACCAGAATCAATAGTGCTTGTATTATTTAACCTTAGAACAATATTACATTAATAATATATCAATCCTTGATTGATATGCTTCCTTTCCTTCAACAATCCTTCACAACCTGCAAATAAAATCTCATTAGAACTCTCATGCACTTGATGCAATTAATAGATAATTATGAGCATTGTAAACTCCTAAGAGTTGTAAAAAACAAGAGCATAAATCTCCTCACAAAAATCTACACCTAGATTGGGAAAGTAGAGTTCCACCATGTAATCTGAAGTCAAACCAAAGTCTCCCTCAATTTAGGCGCCCCAAATTGAACACTTAACTAAACGTTGGTCAAGAAAATATCTTGAAAACTTCACCTCAAAGTTGGCACCCAAGAATGGGCCCACTTAACCAAGCCTTGTAAATATCTTCTCATGCAAAAGGTGTTAACTGAAAGATGCCAACTTTGGCACCCAAGGTGGTCCCAAGTCAATCTTCGTTAACTGAAACATATATCTCCACCAATTCATGCAAACATCATGCATGATTGATCATCCCCACTTAATTGAAAGTATCCACCTATTATATGTCATGCAACTGAAGTCATTAGTCATGCAACTCAAGTCAACTCAAGTCAACTACATGCAACTCAAAATAACTACATGCAACTGAAGATAACTGAACCATAACTGAAATAAATTGAACTGAACTGAATTGAATTGAACTGATAGTGCCACTCCACTCATGTAAATTTAATTTGTAGGAACAAAACATGCATTACTGAAGTGTTATCAATCCTCCAAATAGTTAGTTGAAGCAAGGTGGGTCCCACCTTCCATGTGGGTTCCCCATGTGCTTCTATCTTGTAGGATCTCTTCTTGTACATCCCCACATGTTCATATCATTTAGGAATAATCACAAATGTCAATTTACATGTTCATTTCATTTGAATTTAATCTCTTTCTAATCCTAGTGTTGGGGAACACTTTCCAAGGACTTAGGAGATACATGAAATATGTTTAGGATTGCAATTAAATGGAATTCTATTCCCAACACCTATAGCCTACACATACCCTCCATTTCCCACCTTTCTTAGGGACAATAACTAAGGGTGATACCCATTCACTGTCAGATATAAGATAAATGAAGCCTACTTCAAGTAGTTTTTGGAGTTTACCTTTAACCATTTCTCTCAAAGTAGGGTTTATTCGTCTTTGAGGCTATCTAATGGGCCTAAAACCATCATTTATATAGATCCTATGCATGCAAAATTCGGGATTTATACCCTTCATGTCATGATAGTCCCATGCAAAGGCTATTGCATGTGCCTCCAACACAGTATTTAGGGAATTCTGCTACTCTAATGTTTTGGATGATGCTTGCATGGATGAGAGGTCAAGTATAGGAATGTTTGGTATACACTATTGTGGTAGTAAGGAATGGAAAATATGAGATATTTCCTCTGATGAACTGGTATGTATACTGCAAAGGATCTTGTAGGCATGAAAGACAGTCCTATTGTTGTGGGTTCCTACCGTAGTCATTATGTATTATGTGAGCAAATAGATCATCTTCATCCTAATCATCCAACAAAAGGTTACATTCTATTATCATTAAAGTCTAGAGGGAATAGTGGTCAGCCTCATCCACAGTGGGCCATATGGTTTACTCAATATTACTGTAAGGTTGGACTAGAGGAAGAGAACCAATTTCTTGGTTACAACCCCATTAGATATGATCATGTTTCTAGATCTTCAACCTATGAATGCATCGGTTGTAGCTAACCATGATTTTCCTAAAATGAGTGGATATCCTACAAGGTTGACCTTTGGCTACAAGACTATGAAATAAATAGGATATTCCCAAGAATATAATGCTATAACTAAATCCTCAATGATTCCCTTAGGCTTTATTGTTGTCCTATCTTCCAACTATAAAACAATAGGTGTAGGTCTAAGGTTGGCTAACTAAAGGAGTTGCATTGTTTCCTTAGTCATGACATTAAATACTTCCCCTAAATCAACCAAGGTTCTCTTGATAAGGGTCCCATTAATCTTAACATCCACAACTGAAATTCCAAGGTCTGTGTATTTAGGGACAGTTATGTTCCCTAGCATAATATCAACAAGGTTTCCTAGGACATGAATTGTCTAAGGATCCTTCCTCTTTCTCCCTAGTTTCTTAAGACAAAGGTCCCTTATAGTCTTGGTATAAGTTGGGAGTGTCCTTGATTGCTTGAATGAGAGTAATTTTGATACTTACATCCTTTAGTTAACCCAATAGGTCTGTCTCAGCTTGAATTTGATGTCTTGGTATGGCTAAGCACTCAGGAAATGCAGGCTCTAGACTTGAGATAGTCTGGTTTACCTGATTTGACTCAAGCTTTAGAGATGAATTGTATGGAGCTCTATTTGTAGGTTCCTCATCTTCCATTTCAATAATTTGTGGGTATGAAGGACCATCTAGTGTTTTTCCTAACCTAAGGTGGAAATCACTCACCTCTACCCCATAGGTGGGGTATTGCATAGCCTCATTAGTATATGCTTATTAGACAGACTTTTTATTGGGGTTAGGTGCAGGTTGGATAGGTAATTATGGTGCTTTTGGTGGCTAAGATGTTGTGTTTGTGGGATTAGGAATAACAACTTCTTGTTGTGGTTGAGAGGGCAACAAAGGTTGTTGGTAATTCATGTTTTGTTGTTGCCATTGTTGTCCTTTTTTCCATTGTGGATGCCACCGATTTTGTTGCATTGGCCATTGAGGGTTATAGTTGAAACCTTGGAATTTTTTTGTGGCCATGCATTTTTGCTGTTGGTTCTAGTTTTTATGAGGACGTTTCCATTGTTTATGGTTTTTTCATTGGTTTTGGGTATTCGGCCAATGTTGGGAGTTCCAAGCAAAAAAAAATTGATTTCCAATTGGGAAAGATGTATTGAAATTTAGAGGGTCTCTTGGCAGACCTTGTCTTTTTTTCCATGGCCTTCTTTGTGCAATGCAAAATATTGTCCATCTTCTCCTTCTAGTGGTTGAAAATTTGGCTTCTCTGATTTTTTCTCTATGCTACTTGCAACCCTTTTACATTTATAGTTTACTTTTCTCTGTCTGCAACTAGGGCAGTATTCAGTGAGCATTGCTTCAACCTCCTCCTGCTTCTTATTTATATGTAAAGTTTCCAGTTGAGTGGCTAGGTGACTGATAATTTCCTCCTTCATGTTAGAAAATAGGTTGCTTAATTCTACTTTGGAAACCCCATTAGATGTTTTTTCAATGGTGGATGTTCTCTCTCCCCTTGATCTTTTGGTAAAGGACCTTGAGTAATTTATAGAAACTTTGCAAATAGATTCAAAGGGAAACTGAGACACATCCCCTTCCCCAATAAGATTGAGGGAATCCATCCATTCCTCATTGAATCCTCTTAAGAACACAAGATTCAAATATTCTTCTAAGAGTATTATGTGGGTTTTTCTTCAAGCAAAATTGAAACCTCTCTACATAATCTTCCAATGGTTCATCCTCCTTCTGATTCATCATGAATATATCATATCTTATCCTATCAAATCCTCTGTAATAATCTTGGTATTTCTCCAAGAACTTTGTTTTCATGGTGTCCCAATCTAGAACAACATATTTGCCTAGTCCCATAAACCATCTCAAGGTAGTACCCTTCAAGGTTGTAGGAAATAGCTTGAGCATATGGGCATCAATTGTGTAGGCATAGCTCCTGTATAGGACATCAAACTCAAAAAAGAATGTATTTGGGTCCTCAGTCACCAAACCATGGAAGACTGGGAGGGCTAAAGGTGGTATATTCTTCAGAACAATAGCCCTCTCTTTGTTGGTGATTGGGAACTCAAAGGTGACATGTTCAAGTGGATCATCCACTATTGCATCACCCATGGTTTGGTATGTCCCCTCTGTGGGTGTAGTAGACATTGGTGAAAGTGAAGATTATTCTTCAATAGTACCCTCACTATGATGAATTTAGTCACCAATATCTTCTCTAGCTTGTTGGCTTGTTGAAGGGAGGAACCTTCCCAATGTGTCTCTTTGCCTCCACATAAAATAGGTAGAACTTTGTATAGCAACAAATCATACACAATGTTAGTAGAATGTTCTAGTATTTGATAAGATTAAACCTAATAGTCCTAATACTGAAAGAAAATTTTAAACTAGGAAAGCTTTAAAAAAAAAGAATCTAATCTTTGAAAGTAGCACCATCCCCGAAAAATGGTGCCAAAAATGTAGATTCCATTCTAATGTCTAATAAACTTAGTGGAAATCACATAATTTAGGGGAAAACCTAGCTAAATAGTCCACTTGACATTGAAAAGACTTTCATTAAATTATCATCTAGGGCTAGTAGGCTTGTGATGGTACTAGCATTGTATGTGCTTTCAAAGAAATGAAATTACCTAAATTATCTTAGTTAAGGTATTATACTTACTGTAACATCATAAAAACGTATAATAGTGAAAGAAGTAAAGCTATTGCTTTGGCTACAGGCACCTACAACATAGTCTATGACTGAACTGTGTTTAACAGGTAAAATGTTGAAACTGGCTAGAAGCTAATAACTAAATCTATTCTACACTCTAGAGTACCATAATTTGAATAAATGCAATCATGAATCATGAACAATAATTGTTGATAAATTTGATATGAGAATCTATCTTAACTTATTATGCAAAAATGAAGTACTAACACAAATAAAAAATGTAAATGCAGTGAAGGACAGTACCTTGAGTGGCCTTTGCTTAGGTGGTTGTCTTCACTAAACTAAACCAAATCTAAATCCCCATATTCAACTCAATCATATCAACTCGAGATCATTCATTACACATTCTAAAATATAGTCATAGCTTTGGCACAACAAATAAAACTCAAAAAGAAAGGTGTCTGGATCCTCCGCAACCACTCCATAGAAAATGGGAAATGTTAAAGGAGGTATATTCTTCAAAGTATCAACCCTTAGCAAGAATTCAAATGTCACATGTTCTCCTGGGTTATCCATGACTTCTTCAGCCATGATGTCAAAATGTATTCTAGAAGTCTCCTTTGTAATTGGTGTAACTGTCGATGTAAGGGATAATTCTTCTACATTGACCCCCTCAATTTGCTTGCTCTGTCCACCAGTTTCTTCAAATGCTTCATGTACTGAGGGCAGAAACCTTCCTAGGGAATCTCTTTGCCTCTATATGTAATGGTTTTGACTCTTTTAATCAATAGTTCCTTCACATTGTTAATAAATAGTTTTTGTATTGATTCCTAAATACTTATTTATCCTAATGCTAAAAAAAGTTTGCTATTTTATGAAATATTGGAAATAATTTAAAATACATAAAAGAATCTTAAATTTAGCACCATCCCCAAAAATGATGCCAAATTTTTTGAGCTATCTCTAATGATTAATTACTTGGTGCTAATGATTATGCACACAAATTAGTGAACTCGAGGATTCCTAGACTAATAATTTCATCACTCAAGAGAGGGATTCCATTAAGTCATCAACTAGGGGATCTTAAGCTTCAGATAGTGTTGGAAAAATATATGCATTCATGGATTCTACACATCCTACATCGACTAAGTATAGGCTTAGAAACACATGTAAATATAATAAAATCTTTTAATTAGAATAAACTGCCACTTTTCAAAATAGAGTAAAGGAATACAAAGAACTACCTATTGCTACGAGTACCTAATGCTTAAGATTGTAACCAGTTAACTGTTATACTGCAGTATTTCCTAACTTAGTTAACCTCTGGAGTAAAAAACAAAATATCAAGCTACAAACTCTAATTCAGAAATGGTAATGCATTTACTCATAATCACATAAACTAAAAACTATCAATTAAACTCATAATGCATAGTATAATCTAGTAATTTAAAATGAAGTGGTTCAATAGTACCTCAAGTGGCCCTTTCTTGAGTTGATGCTTCCACAAGATCTCGTTAATCACTCACTCACTCAACAAAACATGATATCAAAATAATTCTCCTTTATTTCATTCTAAACATAGAATTGTTACACAAAATCTAATAGGAAATCTTAAGAAATATTATGCAATAATATACATATGATCTTCTTTCTCTCTACTACTAGATTTCCTCCTTGATATGGAACCCAACTACATAGGGTCCTCGAGAGAGTCCAACTATCTATATAGACTAAAAACAAAACTAAAAACACATGTCAAATCTTCCTCAAGAATAAGAAGAGGACTAAGTTCACAATATAAAGCAATAACTATTGAAATAGGAGTACGAAAATAAAACAAGGAATCTATGCCCAACAAGATTAACCATTTATAACAGAAAACATGCTCAACAAAAAAATTGTTATAATTCAAAGTCCTATTGAGAATAGACTTCTTCTCCTGGTTGTCTTATTGAAAGATAAAAAGTAATGCTCAGTGATTCATGATTTGATCAGGAAATGATCACCTCCATCTTCCTTTGAAAGGGGTCACACTGCAATCAGTTGACTCCTTTGTAATGAACTATAGTCCTTATGCCATAGGTTGGAAAGCCTATTGCTATGGGTTGATAGATGTCTTGTTGCAAATGTTAGTCTTATTTTCCAAAGGAATTCTCAATGTTAACAACCATGATTTAGGCATAAATCCTACTAAACTTCATGACATTCATAAATCATACATACACATATTAACATAACATGTTTCCATTCCAAATGCTTTAAACTACTTAAATTTCTATGAAAGGTCTTGGTAATGTCTCAAATTTTAGTAGAAAGTAAAGATAAAAGTATGAAATACTCAACAGGAAACTAGCCAATTCTAGAACCCATCAATTCTCATCCTCATCTCTCAAATAATTTAAATATATATATATATATGATCATTACTTTATCATTTCATATCTCACACTTTATGTAATTCTATTCTTTTGAAATAAAATCAATCAAAATCAAAGTGTTATGTTGTAGAGATTTAGCATCCACATCTAGAGGTAAAGCAACATCATTTAATTTGAAGTTTGCAACGAGATTGGTAAATAGGAATTAGATTTAGATTTATATTTTATGATTTCAAGTCTTTTTATTTATTATTTTTTATTTCAATTCTTCAATTTTGGTGAACCCAACGTGAACATGCTAACCTTTAACATATGTTGTCTGTGAGTATGTATTGTTTGTTTCTTATCTTGCAGGTTGTAAGGATTTTTAAGAAGCTATAAAAATAATTTTTTATAGAAGCCTCTTGGGGAAAAGAGGACCCCATAGTTGCATCTGAAAGGGCCATGAAATGAATTCTCATATATAATAGTCCATATTTTGGTGCAGGATAACATTTTAGACTAAAAACTCACTTTTTGAGCACTTTCTTTTATAATCCATATATTTGTACAAAGTATTTTTTGGATTGTAAATTCATTGGTGCACATCTTAAATTATGATTATAATTAATTTTACTTCATTTTTTGGTTAAAAATCTATTGACAAAGGTTTAATTACTTGGCTAAATTGCTTGCTCTTCTTTGCAATTTTCAAAAATACCAATTTAGAGTAAAACGTTAATAACCTTTGCTACACTAATTGGATTTTAAATTTTTTTCAAGCATTGGAAAGATGATTTTAAGACACACACAGTGAATTAATTGATTACTTCATATTAGAAACCAATAAATTAGGTAAAATTTCTCAAATTGAAACAAGCATTAGTTGCACATACAAAATCATTTTTTGATGTTTTTTTTAGAACTTAATAAGGATTCTAATACTCTAGTTGATTTTTAGTTTGAAATCATCTTTTACATGTTATTTAATAGACCATTAAATGCAATTTATTTTCACTATCAAAGAAAAAAACACTTAAGTCAATCCTTCTTTGCAAGCCAAATAAAAAAACTTCAAACTTCTAAAAAAATGATTTTATAGAATGACCACTAGAAGAAAAGATTATAAACCTTTTTCTTTCTATTTTCTTTTTTTTATGTGTCTTTTCAAATCATTATGACAAAGGATTAAAAAAAATTACATGTTTTGATTTGGGTAATTACTAAACCAATGTATTTTAATCCTAAATGTGTGTGTATGCTCTTCTCTTGCACACTTGTGTTATCTTGAGAATAAAAAACACCACTTCTAAGTACCTTTTCATTTTTAGGAGGTTTGTCGAGGGATTTTATCACCCTATAGGATGACCTCCATTCTAGTGTTTCAAGGAGTATAAATATTAGGGGGTGAATAAACACACTTGTTTGAGATTGTAGCTTTGTCATTCAAGCTAAACCCCCAAGAACTTTATACCTTGGGGAAGTGAAGGAGAAGTGCAGGTTTCCCTCTTCTCCTAGTTTTTTTACATTGTTACACTTTCAATTTCATGGATTAGGTCTCATGTGTCATTGTGGAATTTTCATTATTCCCCTAGAAAGTCTATATAGCCTAGCTTGAATCCTTTGACCATGTTTTAGTGTGGTGCAAGGGATGTGAATCATACCCTAAAGTTAATCATAACATACTTCCATGTGATAAGATAGAGATAACCAAGATAAAGCCTTTGGCAACCTTTGGTAAGGGATCTTGCACTTTTCTATGGGGCGGCAATCCCTAGCTATCCATTCGTAGGTAGATAGTACCAACTATGGGACCACACTAAAAGTCACTCCCTCCTAATTAATTTTAGGGTTATTGGTGTGTTATTTGTATGTGTTATGGTTAGATTATAACTTACCAACTAGAAGCCAAATGGGGACCTTATCCTTTGAGCCTTATATTTTCTAATATTGTGTTTTTGTCTTACTTTAAGCTTTCAAAAACCCAAAAAATCCATTTTTTGAAAAACCAAAAAACCAAAAAATTATTTGATTTTTTGTCTTTATCTTGCACCAGGGTTTAGAATTTGAGCATTATCCACTAGGATTAACTATCCTTTGCATCCAAACCTGGTGTAGGGGCACCATAGGTTTTCATGCCTCCAAGAGGGGTCAAAAGTTAATGTTTTGTTTTGTTTTGGGTTATTAGAATGAAATAAGGTCTAAGAAGACCATTTCATGTCTATTTGAGTTTATTTTGAGTCATTTAGGGTGAATAAGAGTCTAGTTGCAAAATATTGTCAAGTTGCACAAATGTTGTCAACGTAACTTTGCATTTTGTTGTCAAATGGGAAGTTGAACGGTTGGAAGTTGAAATTTGGTTAGGAACCGTTGGGATTCTATTGGAAAAGGTTTAAAATTTCTTGTATGGTTGAAGAGGATTTGGTTGTTGAAGTTTTGAAAAGAAAGCAATAGAGGAACGCTATTTTTCTAAAAATTTGAACGTGCTCTTTCCTGATCTGGTGAATAGTACGGTATGTACGGACCAGTAATGGCTCTAAAACTTGTTGGTTAGTGTTGGTACATAAATCCTTTAATTTTTTTTTCATCGATTTTTATTAAGTTTTGTAGAAGTTACAAGCATTTTTCTAAAAACAGTCCAAAATCCCAGGTACGGTTCCTAGTGGACTTGTAAAATGCATTTCTTGCCATTCCCACGGTAGAAATTCCTAAAAATTGGTGGAATGGCTTATCATTGTATATATTTTCATTCCTCAAAATTTTAGGCTACAGGCTTTTGGTTGGCACATGTTTTGGTGATGCCTTAGGTCTGATGTTTTTATGTTTTAAGCCTATTGAAGAAGAGGACAATCAATTTTTTAAGGATTCTATACAAAGGAACATGCCCTAGTTTTGAGGTATGTTTAGTAAGGGCCAAAAGGGTATTCCAAACAAGTCTTACATTTTTAATATCAGGTCGACAATGAAATTTATGACCAAAAGACCCAAATTGTTGCCCCATGCTCTAGGTTCAAGAAATAGGACAGTCAGATTTTGAAGCCTCTGTACCAAAGAATCCCTACCCAAGTTTTGGATATGTTGTCAAAGAGTAAAAAGAGTATCCAAAAGTATGCTCACATTTTTTTTTTTCATGTCTATCTTGAAAATTGTGCTTGAAAACCCCTATTTGGAGGGCTACTAGGATGAATGAAGACTAGTGGATCAAAACCCACCTTTTGGTGTTTGAAACTTTGAAAGTTTGTTTGTTTGAGATTTTTTCAAGGTTGTACACCCCTACTTTGCATCAAATTACATGAAATTTTCTTCTTATACCTTATTACATGCGAATAACCTAAACAAAACAAAACATTAACTTTTGACCCCTCTTGGAGGCATGAAAACTTATGATGCCCCTACACGAAAACCCAAACCCCAATCACCTTAGAATTCAATCATCACTTTCTCAATTAGCCATGATTCCATCTTACAATTCATCACAACAATACCCACCACCTCTAAAAACATCCCAATTCATCTTCCAACAAAAAATAATAATACACACTACCTCCCACATATCAACAAGAACCACCTATCCAACAAAAAAATACCAACAGGTACTTACCAACAAGAACTTATCCAACAATAATCCCTAACATTCCGACCTACTTACAAAAACCACTTTTCCAACAAAAATAACTACACTTCTAACAAATCATAATATTTAGTCACCCATCCACCTAACCTCAAAAATAAGAGCCCATAAGATTTAATCATCCATCCATTAGTCCTAAATATCAAGAACTGATTAACACAACCTATACCATTAATCTCGAACAAACATCCATTGGTAATCCTCATCCCAACCTTGACAAGGGAAATAAATCTTCCATCCAAATCCTTCCTCAACACAAAACCATATCCCAAATCCTCATTCTAATCACCAATCCAAGAAAGTATTGTCCCCTCCACCTCCTATTACAATCCATCTACCTCTAAATTATTACCATCCATTCCAATCCAATCCCAAAACCCATTCAATGAAGACACCTTTAGATATTTTCTCCAAGGAATAATAACAAAGGATATTAAACTCCATAATACAAATAAATTTAGAAATCACATCACATTTCTAATCCTACGCCATCCAAACATCTCTCACCATCATGCATTCCATCACCTATCAAGCTCACTTAAGAGATTCCTACCCAAACTCCATCATTTCCATACCAAAATCCTAAGCCCATTCAAGAATCTCATATCCTTATCCAAAATCAAATTCCATTGTTTAAACCATTGGATCTATGTCAAGAGCAAAGTCCAAAGCATGATGAAATAAGCTCCATCACAAATCAAGATTAAGTTATTGAGAAAATCCCTATAGATGATCATGATATCCTAACTAATCCAAGCCTTGATAAAGATCCTAGTATGATATCCAAGCTAATCCAATTCTTGATAAAGATATTATTTACAACATCCAAGATAATCTAGTCTTTGATCATGATCTTATCTTCGAGTTCATCTAAGAAACCCCCATAGATGATGATGAAATACAAGATAATTTGATCTTTGATCAAGATCCCATCTCTAATCATGAAATCCAAGATGAACTTATCTTTGATCAAGATCCTACCATTGATCAAGAAATCCAATATGATCTCCTCATTCACCTCTATACCATTCATGATCATAAAATTGAACCTGATTCTATCCAAACTCCAACCACTTCCATTTCCCAAAATGAGATACTTGCCTCTCTTTGACACATAGATAATAAAAAATAACATTGATAACATCAAAGAAGAAGATAAAGAAGTTGTTGTGGATCACATCAACGCGTTCAAGTAAATTCAATTCCAATAATTCACCACTAACAATTCACCACCAAAATTTCATTACCAACAATTCATTGTTGTGACATATTCATCGCATATACAATTCACCACCAACAATTCATCACCATGGTATATTCACCACGTGTACCTTTTTATGTGTTCAACAAAATCTTTGTGCTTTTTCTTTTTTGGGTGCTCTTGGCCACTTAAATAACAGAAAATGTATACATGGTGAATATACCATGGCAATGAATTGTTGGAGGTGAATTATATACGTGATGAATATGTCACGATGATGAATTGTTGGTGGTGAATTGTTGGTGGTAAATTGTTGGCAATGAATTGTTCGAGATGAATTTTCCTAGAGCCCACGTCAACATACCAAAGGATGAAGACACAACAAGCATTCAAACAAGGAGAAAACCCCAATATCCTATCAACTAGGATAATCTACTTTTATCAATTTAAGATTTATTGTAGATGAAAAATACTAAGCATTGATGGATCTCAACTACAAAAAGATGGGTTAGCATATTTCTGAAGATCCAAAATATCAAATATCGCATCAAAAACAAAAATATTTCAGAGCATGTAGTATCAAGGAAAAGGATTAGGTCTACATGAGCAATGAATTTTAGAACCATTATACTTTTGTGCAAATCCTAGACATCAAGTTCTTGGTTATTCATTGATCAACAAATCAAAAGATGTTAGTGATACCTCCATGATATCAGGGGAAAATTAATCCAATACAACCATCAAAATAGGGTCCATATATAGTCCTTATCATAAGGATGTTGCCAACACTCCCTCATCCACACCATAAGCTATCATTCTCAATTCCGTAAACCTACCAATTGGAACCAACAAAAGAAAAAGTATTGCAAAGAAAATACCAAATGCCAAAATCCATTGAATCTATAAATCCAAGTGGGAACATGAAGTCAAAATGGATCCTACAAAAAAAAATTTAAATCTAAGTGGGAACATGAAGTCAAAATGGATCAAGAAAATCAAAGAATCAAAATCCAATAGTCAATAAAAATGTGGAACCACAAGCAAAAAGACCTCAAACATATAAAAATTTTCCAGCTTGAAAATGGTCATCAAACAAATTATATAAAAGTGTTGGTTCCAAACAAAATCAAAATCAAAAGTTTAGACTCCATCACCCACCATCCCAAGTTTAGCAAACAAAAATCATACATCTAAATTTCCAAATAATTCATCCATGTCTATCATTCTCAGTCACAATCCATCATCTTGCTTGGAATCCAAACATCCTACTTCACAAATCCATTGTATCCTTGTAGCAAAACTCTACCATAAGGAATATCATGGCATTCTATCATGATGTGTGCATTCGAATAAGGCCAACCCTAGTATCAATAAGGATCACAATGATATCCATGGGTTATATACAAGCACCATTAACTTGATAATAAAATTCCTTTGTGTACCTGTCATTGTTGGCATATCATGATACCAATATCTACATCAGTACCATCAAATGGACAAAAAAAAATAGTGATTATTTGAAGATCAATACCATTCAAATTTAAATACTAAATTTTTTTAAAAAAATTAAAAATTAAAAAAAAAAATAGTAAAGAGAAAAATTATCATCTGGTGAAAACCATTTCTATGGTGCCTTTGGGAAATCACCATGATGAGAATATGGAAAATGGGTGTAATGTGTAAGATCAATTATCTAAGTGTACCATCACACTTGGGGGCAAGTTGTCTCATTTTCCATACTTTTGTCATGACATTTCCATCCATCCATCCAATCCATATCATTTCCATCCATTTTCCCTACCTATATTGATCTTGATAAGGATTAGGGCACACACTTAAAACAAATTTTGGAAAACTCTTGACATGTCCATCCTTTGTCCATGCACCATAAAATGTCATTTCATAGCCTACATAGCACTATCCAACCCTGTATATTAGAGAAATTTTTTATTCCTATGTGACATAGTCCTTGAAGAAAATCCTAAATCCTTTATTAGATAATCCTAATCATCCTCTCATAATCTTCCTAAGCAAACCATTATCATTTTTTCCTTATCATAAGACTTGGTTTTCCCTTAATATTGGTTCCAAGATTTTGATCCAATTATCCAAACATCCCTCTACAATCCATCCAATCCTAAAATAAATCCATCCAAATGCAACAATCCTAATGTGTACAATATTTCTATGCAATCTAGCACATCATCAAAATGATACCTTGGGTTTGTTCCTAGCCTTGCTATAAACCTTGATCCACTTTAGTCACATTATCATCATCGAGATATGTCTTTCCCAATCCTCATATTGTTTTTGGGATGCATCTTTCCCATATCAACAATATCACCATCATTATTAATCAATCAATCTAATAGTTTTCAACTTGACTAGGGTCAAAATCAAGTTTGTATTTTTATCCTTATGCATGCTTGCTTACTTTATTGTGTGTATATTTCATTAATCTACATTTTTCATGGTCCTTATAGTATATACCATCCCCAACATATCCACCCCATAAGTAAATACAAACAAACATTAAACATCAATATGTGCTTTTCAAATCATCAAACAATATGCTTGGAATATGTACTTTTAACATAAAACCTTAGAGATCGATATCAACCTTGATAACATGCAGCCAATAACATCCTTTTCCATTGTGAACATTTCCTTATCACCCATCACTCATCTTATATGGGATGCTTCTTTCCCTAAACTAGATGCTTGTCTTATACATGATATTTCTTTCCCAAAATCCAAATCCATCCTTTAGTCCTTTCCACACCTTGGCATAATATATTATTTTGTTGATAGTCGCTTGTCTTTTTCTTTCATTTATCTTTTTGATGTTTTGATCTTTCTTTTGATTTATCCTTTGACCCATACTATTCCTACTCAAGGTTGCCACGATCATCTCATATCATGGTGTGCTTTGAATGGTATATATTGGGGCAATGTCTTTTATTTCCATGTTTTGTGTTTGATGGTTGTCTCATCATGAACCCACCAAGAGCGTCAAATGCCTTGTGAGTGTTGGGATATCCTATTGTCTATTTTTTACTTGAGAGTCAGTCCATGTATTGGATACATTATCACTTCGGTCTTATATAGCTTGGCGCATAACATCCATTGCTATATCACTTTGGTCTTATATAGCTTGGCCATTTTCCAAAGCATTTATCACTATCTAAGAGTCACATTCAATCTCTATCTCTCTTAATCCTATTTCATAAGCAATTATTTAACTTGTTATGAGAGCCTCCCATTCAACTTCATGATTAGTTTTTAAACAACAAAAACAATGAGAGCCTCTAGTTAAGAAAGCTCCCCTCCCATCACACAACGAATACCCTACACCTACTACACCAAAACTACTTCTTGATGTACCATCAAAATTCAAATTGATGTCAACTAGTGAAACTACCCAATATTAAATTCTTTTTAATTTCCTACATTCTCTTGATCCATTAACAAGTAAAACTTTTAATAGCTACACATATTTTATTGAACTTTTCAAACAACATTTATAACAAATACTTTTATAATATTAAATAATATAATAAACAAATTTTAATATTTCAAATTTAAACATACTTAAAATTAATAATTTATTAATGTTATTAGATTTCCACAATCCATAAGAATATCAAAGAAGCTATTTTTGGATTAGATTGTGTAAGCTTTTTTGGATCAACGTTTCGGATCACACTCCGTGATCCGTGATCTATCCTGATGATGGATCACGGAGTGTGATCCGAAACATTGATTCAAAAAAGCTTACACAATCTAATCCAGAAATAGCTTCTTTGATAATAATTTATTTTTAAATAAAAATTAATTGCTTAATATAATATTATTTAAACATTACAATCATAATTTCAATTTAACATTCTATCTAGTTCTAGTCTAACTTATGCTTTAGAAAAACACTTTTTTAAGAAAAAATTATGAGTGCAATTTGTGAGAAATGTTTATTAATAATAGAAATCTACTAAGAGATTTTGAATGTGTATGCTATTTTTGGATTGACGTTTCAGATCAACACAATGATTGATTCGGTAAAGAATAATGAAGAATAGAATTGCAGAAATGATCTTGTACTAATATAGATTACAAACAAAAAAAAATTAAAAAATTAAAACAGATGTAAAGTTGTACGGTATCTATAACTTAATTAGAACTTCCACTCTACTCTAGAAAATGTTTGAGTTATGTGGGGTTTACCTCAAGAAAAGCTTGTTTTCTGGAGATATTTGTATGCCAGGTAGTCTAGTATGATGTAACCTCCCGTTCCGTCCAATGAGAGTTAACTTTCGGTAGATACACAGTTACACATATCATGCAGCCTTATCAAATGCATCTATAAAACAGCAGAGTTATGGGTACTGCAGATTTCAGACAAGAAAGGAAATTTATTTCCCTGCCATAGCAGAAGAGGTAAAGATGGTGAAAATATGCTGCCTTGGAGCTGGACGTGTAGGAGGGCCAACAATGGCTGTCATTGCGCTAAAATGCCCTGCTATTGATGTAGCAGTTTTAGACATCTCAGAAGCTCGAATTGCTGCCTGGAATAGCGATCAGTTGCCTGTTTATGAGGTTGGGCTTCATGAGGTTGTAAAAAGTTGCAGAGGAAAAAACTTGGTTTTTAGTACTGATTTAGAAAAGCATATCATTGAAGCAGACATTGTCTTCATTTCAGTCAATACACCAACAAAATTTGCAGGTCTTGGGGCTGGAAAGGCCACGGATCTGACCTATTGGGAGAGTGCTGCAAGAATGATTGCAGATGTATCAATGTCAGACAAAATTGTTGTGGAAAAGTCCACAGTACCAGTAAAAACAGCTATGATTGTTGAAAAACTTCTCATGAATAACAAGAAGGGAATAAACTTTCAGGTTCTTTCAAATCCAGAGTTTGTTGCAGAAGGGAGTGCTATTCAGGGCCTTTTCAATCCGGAACGCGTAGTCATTGGAGGTAGACAGAGTCCTCAAGGGCAGAAAGCTGTTGAAGCTTTGAGAGCAGTGTATGCAAACTGGGTTCCTCAAAATAAGATAATTACTATAAGTTTGTGGTCTGCAGAAATTACCAAAGTTGCTGCAAATACATTTTTGGCCCAGAGAATTTCATCAGTGAATGCAATTTCTGCTCTTTGTGAAGCAACCGGTGCAGATGTATCACAAGTTTCTAATGTCATAGGTAGGGATTCAAGAATTGGTTCAGATTTGTTGAATGCCAGTGTTGGTTTTGGTGGATCATGTTTTCAGAAGGATATTTTGAGCTTAGTTTATGTCTGTGAGTGCAATGGACTAATGGAGGTAGCAAACTACTGGAAACAGGTTATGAAGATGAATGATTATCAGAAAAAAAGATTTGTATACCGTGTAATTTCCTCAATGTTTAATACAGTTGCAGGAAAGAAGGTTGCCATTCTTGGTTTTACATTCAACGAGGGTATGACTGACAATCCTGCAATTGATATATGCAAGGGTTTTGTTGAAGACAAAGCAAATATTAGCATTTATGACCCACAAGTAACAGAGGAGCAAATTCAGAGAGATCTCTGCAGGAACATATTTGTTTGGGATCATTCTCCTCACTTGCAACCAATGAGCCCTTCAGCTATCAAGCAAGTTCAAGTTGTTTGGGATGCCTATGAAGCTACAAAGGATGCTCATGGAATGTGCATTCTAACAAACAGGGATGAGTTTAACATTCTAAACTACCAGAAGATCTACAATAATATGCAGAAACCTGCTTTCATTTTTGATGGCCCCAACAGTGTGGATGTACAGAAGCTCAGGGAGATTGGTTTCATTGTTTACTCCATCGGTAAGTCCCTAGATCCATGGCTGAAATATCTCACGCCAGTGGCATAGAAGATTCATTTTATTTCTCTCTTCAAATCAGTAGTGTGACTGATGCTTGTCATTATGGCTTTGAATGATTAATGAGTTGTAATTTAGAACTTAATGTATCTTCCAATATTGGATGTAGACAATTCAAATTTCTCAAATTAACTATGATTTGTTGGGCACTTTCTCAACCCTAATAGCTCTGTGGATGTTAGTATAGTTTTTTCTTTTATATAACAACTAAAAGAAAATCTCCTCTAGAAACTGGTAATCATGGCATTACCCACAGATTTCTCAGTTTTAAGAATACCCTTTATCTCTAAGGGTCTTTCCTTGAAAAAGGATGGTCTCTAGAAGCAATAACCACAAGCTTCAACATCTAACACTGAGAGAATTGATAAATAGGAGGTATTTTCTACAGCGTGTCAATTTGTGATATTGCTATTAGATTCAACTGTGTAGTTTTATGAATCAAATTCATTGACCTATGTTTCATGAGTCAATTTTTGTTTAATCATAATAGAATTTGTTTAATCAATCTCAATAAACCAAACCATACAGATTCATGGAAATTTTTTATAAGACAAGCAGAGGAAACATTAAAGACAGTTTCAATGACAGAAATGAAATCATAACCAAACACTTAGGCTCTATGGATGGCTACATTGAAGGGTCATTTAGACATTATAAAGGCTTTTTCTATGTCAGTTATATCAAACATTAGTTATATGTCTTTCTATGACCATTTTTTTTTTATGTATATGCTTTGTTTAAAGTACATTTGTTCTGTACAAGAATGGATTGAATTTTCAATCTATTGTTGATTAGATTTATATTGTTTTCTGACTTTCCTTTCTATTCAGTTGGCTTATACACTATTCGGTTTTGAGGAACTTGAACTGCCTTAATCGATCAATCAATAGGAATTAGGCCAGAATCAATACTGAGATACTGTTTCAATTATTCGGTATGATAAGGATAGAGATACCATATCCTCTTTAAGAGGAAGATATTTGAATCTTCAGGTTTTGATATGAATGTGTATGAAATTACAGAACACAAATTATCTTAATATAAACTTTGAAAAGGTTACAATTAATTTTATACTGTTTTTTATGACTTTTTTTTAGCTCGTGCAACCTTCTCTCTCCTCCTTCCTCCCTTTGTTCTTTTTAGGTAGTTCTTGGTTTGCAATTATTCATTTTCTTCTTTGGTTCTTTGCTTCCATCTTGATGATGGATCATGGAGTGTGATCTGAAATGTTGATGCAAAAATTCTGACACAATCAAACCCAGAAATCATTGCAAAAGTGCTTGTACATTATTTTTATTTTAAGAAACCTCAATTTCCTTGTACACTATTCTTATTCCAAGAAACCTCAATTTCCCTAAGCAGTCAATTAAGAATAATTAGTTTATAATTAATACTAACCCCATGTCCCCGTGCGGCTGCTTAAATGTGTTTTCTGCTTAAATTTAAGCAGCTGAAGTGTTCCCATGCATAAATTTTACTATGGGAAAGGATAATTTGGAATCGTTCCCTATTTTAATGGAGCAGCTACTGTTTAGGAATTGAAAATAAGCCATGAAAAAAAAGGGGGGGTTGGAAATAAGCTGCAACTATATTGCCAAAAATCCACGTGGCTCCACAAGTTTCTTTCTTTCTTTTTTAATATTTGCTTTCAATTTATTTTTTCTATTGTTTTACTCCACAAATCATTATTACTATAAAAATAGATTTAAGTTGACTGCTTAAAAACGAGAAAAATCAAATATTCATGGGGCCACCAACTCCACAAATAATTTTTAAATAAGTTGAGCAGTGGCTACTAGCCAAAATAAGCTAAGCAGACACATGGGGACTTGCCCTAAGATGTTACTCCACTTGTTTAGTGTTTGGTATGGTAAAGATAGAGAGAATATTTCTTGTAAGTATTATAAAGGCATGAGGTTTGAATATCCAGAGTTTTCATATAAATAGGTATAAAATTAAAGTACAACTTTTTAAAGATAGATTTTAAAAATTAAAATTAAAATGTTATGTGGTCATATGAATTTTTTGAAGAATGTTATCAAAAGTTCCATGATGAAGCCAAAAATTTGACACTGGACATAAGAAAGTATAGGAATATGTTAGAGTATTTCAAGGTTCTTAACTAACACCAAAGTTCCTAATGGGCATCTAAATCCTAGCAAAGTTCTTGACAATGTTTTAAATTATGAAACAAATGTTATAAGAAGCTTTCAAAGAGTTCCTATAGGGTGGAAAAGCTCTAAAAAATAGGAAATTGCTAAATGAAATTGTCAAAGAATTCTAAAGACCTAAGAACTAGAAACCTCCACCAAGGTTTTGAGTTCCCATTGTACCTTTGACATGAAATGAAAGAGAGTGAGTGATGGATGATGAAGACATGAAATAAGGTAGTAGTTATCGGTGGTTTATGGTAGTTTTCAAACCTCTCCTCAACCTTGGCATGGTTCCAAAATTTCCCTCAATTTTGATGAATGCTCAAAGTGCTATAAAATGGAGGGCAATGGTTTGCTACATGAATGAGGTGCCCAATAATAACATGTAAATATTTTTCAAAAAGATATTTGAGTGCCAAATGTAATAACATTATGTTTTCTTACCCATCTACCCACCATTAATTTACTCCACCTACTCACCTACCTTTTGTGCACTTCGTTAATGACCATAAGTGTTGTAGATAAAAGGAAGATGGCTCCCCATATTTTGTGTGTATAGAAGGACATGATTGAGAAAATTTAAGGTACAAAAATGATTTAAAACATGATATGGAGGCATGTGTACCCCCTGCAGTTGTTAAGGTCACATTTTTTAGGGTTTTCTTGCAAGTTTGCATATTTCCCACCCTAAAATTACTTTTGGTAGGGTACAAGGACCTTAATTTTTATTGTTGAAGGAATAGGAAAATTCTAGGTTGGAGAATAACTAAGAAGAATACACTTCTAGAAATATCTAGGGTTTCAACTCTAGTAAAGGGAAAATACATATATATATATTTTATTATTTTGATGATCTAAGTTCATCCCAATTTTATAATGAATTTATTGCAATCTTTGAGGAACAATTTTTGAAGTGTGGAATCAACCTTGGTTCAGTGTCTCCATTGGTATTGTGTTCATTTCTAGATCATAAAATCCTTGGAAAATTATTATAAAAACCTTGGAAAGCTTTTGCATGGTGTCTTTTCACAATAATAAAGGAAATGTTTAGGTTTTTCCATGAATTGCTAAGTAGAATCATCTAATATTCTACATATTCTATTATTTCTTTGAATGCATGTGTAGAATCTACTTTACTTATGTATTCTAAGGGTTATAGTCTTTAGTGAAACATTTATTAAGGCATCATAAGGAGGTCTCAATCATTGGATGTTTTAGATGAATCCATGAATTTGTTGACCTACTGAATTGGCTCCAATACGCTATTAATTCTACTTCACATCACCTCAACACACTAAAACTAGTCAATCATAATAAATTTCTTTTAGTTGTGTTGTATTATTTTGTCCATGATTTCATGTATGGGTACATAATAATAATAAGGTTTTTTATTTGTATTTTATAATTGTTGTCAATTAGATTTGCACCCTGCTGAATACAAGATTCAGCAATCTACTGAAACATGGAAACCTTCTTCAAATGTGGGTGATCTTAACGAAGAAGAAATCTCCAAAGTGAGCTAGTTCTCCAAATGATGAATATTATTCTAAGTATTTTTTGGGAAAAGGGGTAAAAGGATAACTTGAAAATAAAGCCTATGACTAACAGATGATTCACCGAACTTATGAAAATTCAGAACTAACCACTCGTAACAGTTTCTCTATCACAGTAATCCTCACAATCTCATTAGCACATATTTCATCAGTGATTTGTATGAAGATCTGGAAAGCTAAACACAACATGCAACCTGAAACATGTAATTCTGAACAAAGGTTTACAATAGCAAGAAATATAAGGATTCAAGTTTGAAACACAAAGACATCAGATTGACATTACAAAAATTGAGACAGAAAATAAGAAGGAGAAATTTGTTGCTCTATAAAAATTGAAAGAGTATTTGTTTGAACTGAGTACAACTGAGTTTACAAGCTCCAGAATGCTAAGAGCAAGAGACTGTATCCTAAACTGAGAAGAAGAAAAATACTAAGTCTTTTCAAAATATAACTCTTAAGAAACCCTAATCCGAGCTCACAAAGAAGCTCAAGGAAAAAAGCTTCAAACTGTCTCAAAAGGCTGCAAAAAGTAGAAAAAAGCACACTGCTTTTATGATCAAACTGTAAAGCCTCTAAAAATAGGTTGAATATGCTTTAAAAGCCAGAAAAACACCATATCTCTCTAAGATAAAGTTCAAATCCAACCAAGAGGAAAAGTCAATACAATCTGCTAAAAATAGCAAGAAATCATAAAACAATTTATAAAAGATCGCTTTGTGCTTCTGCTTTACATGATTGCAGATTTTACAGTTTGTCTATTTTTGCAATTAAAGATTGCAAAATCTTTTGCAAAAGAATTACATCCTTATTTCTCCACTACAATGTTTTATTTTCTCAAAAATCATAAAAAATAGGAGTATCTTCTATCCATATCTCCCTTCCCTTAAAAACAATTTTCCAATCTATGATTGATTTCTCAAAAATCAATCAAAACAAATTGAGCATGAATATTAATTTCTCTAAAATCAATAGAAAAAACCTAAGGCTTATCTGATTCTCTATTTATCATTTCATAGGCGTAAGCTTTGACATTTTAAGTCAAATGCCTTGTGAATCAAAACCTTAAAACCATTAAAAATAAGACTTATGAAGTTTTGTGATTACTCCTAAGTGGCTCGACCTAGGCACAAGGGAAGTCGGTCACTCTAAACTTGAATAAAGTTTAACATCAAATGCAAAAGAAAACAATGAAAAACCCCTAAGTTCGAATTAGGGCATATGGCAAAAGGGGAACAAACCCTAATCTTCAGCTCATTCACACTTGACACTTTGCAAGTTGGGTCTGCCTGGGAAGAGAATGCACCGCCATGAAAATCTGATCTTGCAGCTTGTGAATGCCTTAGAAGCTAAGATTTCAACTTCAAAATAGCTGATTCTCCACTAGTAAGCAGTCTTCATTTAATTATGTAGCTTTTCCCATCGATTTGAAGGGATAAAATGACCTTCTAAGGTTGTGGCTTGTGCATACATTACCTCTGATCTTTACTTGTATTTCATTTCTCTGTGCTTGCCTCATCTCTTGCTAGCCACCATATAAGAGTTAGGGTTCTATTTTTCTAGAGGGATTTGAGCTCCATTGTGGTCGAAACTTCACCAAAATTGACCTCTGCTACTCATGGTAAGCGTTGGTTATCATTATTTTATTTCTTGACTCTTTTGGATGATAATGAAGGCCTCATAGGCCGCGGCCATAACATGATAATCTGATCAATCTTGTGTCTTCGTTCTTGTTGCTTTTGTGATCTATTTCTTGTGATCACTATGAGAGCCCGACTGCCATTTTGAGAACTTGAACTCTTGGTTTTTGGAAGCTCTGTGGAGATCTCGCCACGACTTCTTGTCTCCCACAAGCAACAATGGTAAGTCTTTGTTCTTTCCCTGTTGTCATCTCTATGCAAAACAAAAAGCTTATGAAAGCTTATGAATTCTCAACTTTTATTTGTAAATTTTTGGCCATTACACAGGTTGCGCCATGTATATACACTCACCATGAGCTTTGAAGGCACTTAAAGCTCGACCCATCAAAAGGATTTTAATATATTTGTATTCTGAAAACACAAAATTGATGTAGGCATTCGTTACTTTGATGAAAATGCACTTAACTTGCTATCTGGTTGCAACCCGCACATGGGTACTTGCAAAATGAAGGCATTTTGCAATTTACAAAAAGCCCCAAAGTGGGTATCTCTGAAAATGAAGGAAAACATATGTCTTGACTCCTCCTGTAGAAAACCCCATGTGGGTACATGAAAATAGACAAAAAAAATCTTTATATATAAAACTCGGCCTGACCCAACATGGCACTTCTTTTGGTATTTTGTTGCTCTTAATTTCCTTCATATGGGTATTTTCTGTTTATGAAGAGAATGCATTTATGTTGTTGAAAACATGTGACAAAACCCCATGTTGTTGCTCTGATAAAATACCCATATGGGTAAACTAGAAATGGTGAAAAAATGTATTTTTGATCTGAAACCCCAGTGTGGGTATGAATAAGCAAGCATTTGTGTTGTTACCATGGCATTCTGCTATTCTCAGTTCCCATATGAGTATTTTTTATTTGAAAGAAATTTATGCATTCTCTCAACATGGAACACCATAATATGATAAAATTGAATATTTTAACAGAAGCCCTTACATGGATTTATAAAATTCTGAAAGGTATCCTTTGCTTACACTTTCAGGTGTCATTGGCATACTATTTTGAACTCTCCTTTCATTATAAGATTTAGACTGTAGATTGCTTGTTCATTTAAACATCTGTAGAGATATTTCTAATTGGCTTGAAGGCTGTAGTTAGCAATCTACAGTCTATTAATCAAATTCCATGCAAAGTATAAACAACCTAAGGCTTATATTGTTTGATTTTCATGCCATTTCTCTTTGATTTACATCTATAGATTGATTGTTCATTTAGCTTCTTATATATTCACAGTCTCTTCAGGGGTACACTCCAAACCCTCAGTTAAACCATGTCCAATGTATATTCTTCCCGTTCTGAAGATGACTTCTATATATTTCGATCCTTGTCAAACTTGTTCACAATTTTTTTTTCTTGTCTGATACTTGAGATTCTTTGAAGATATAATTTGGAAACATGACAAAACAATTCTCTCAAGCATTGTATCTTGATTGTCTACTTTCAAATAATAGTGATACATAAGCTCTACTCACAACAATCATTTGCATTTCCATCCATAATGAAACTAGATGTTTGTTGTTGAATCATGCACTTCTTTTAACCTTGTCACCTCCCACTATTCAGATGGAAGCTGAAACTCCTGTACTTGTCTTGAATTAAATAACATAAAACTGTTTCATGTACGAATACCCTTCTTGAGAATAAAAATTGAAACTCATAGATACCTTCATCTCCTTTATTGAACAATGCTTCTTGTAATTAGGCATTATGTATGCCTGTTCACTCATAAGAAATAGAACATTGTGATTTAAACCATGAAGATGATGTACTGTACTCAATTGACTTGACTAAGCCGATTAAACCCACTGTTCTCCTATAGCTTTCAGAAACATTTTTGACTGCTATGAGCAAACAGTTGGTTTGATAGCTTGAAAGACGAACTTTGTTTTACTCTTTTGGTTGTATATTTACTTTCTTTTCTTGATGAATATGATGATGATCTCCTATCAGCCCACTTGTAATGAATAAGGGCAGCATGTCGAGCTCTACCCTTGTGCGAGCCTGTTTTCCTCCACATGCTTGGTCTTCGAATAATAAACAACATTGTGATTTTACCTATACCTGCACAAGGAAACAAACAATGTTAGCATAAAAATAAGATATGATGATCATACTGATATTTCTGCTTCAGCTTATTTCTTTGCACTTTCACTTGATTGTTTTAGTGTATGATTGGTAGCAGGCTACACTATTGTTGGTGATTCATATAGGTATCTTCATAATCGGAGCCTCTGACATCCCTCTCCTCTTTTCTACAGGTCGATGGAGCTTGGAGAAGACAAAAGGTGCATCGCTTCAGCATCGACCTTTAGCCAATCAGGCAATGATGATTATGTTGTTACTTATGCGATTTCTTCTTTTGCATCTTCCATAGTGTAGTGTGCCATTAATGATGCACTGTGATAGTCCCATCCATGACTTGTGTGGATATTTGATTTCATCTTATGCTTTTCATTTTTAAAAGAAGAATGCATCTTAAGGCCATGTATTATTATTTGGATTCTTGCAATCAAATGAATCTTTGTAAATATGAATCACTCCATGAAATAAATGAAAGCATTTAAAATGCTTTGCTGCTTATATGCTCAATTCTATACTTTATTTAATTCTGGAACATTGAATAGCACTTCTAAAACTCTGTTGCTCATTTAAATGCACAACTGTCACTTGAAGAATAATGAACAAAGTGCAAACAACACTTAAGCATAATGAAGAAATAACTGTAATTTCACCTTAAGATATAACAATATTTAATCCAACTCCACCAATTGAGCAGTGGCGAAAAATTGGTAACATTTTGGCGATTTCCGTTGAATGCTTGCCTGCTAAGCATAGATCATTGACCTTAAAACACTCCATTTGGCGCAGAGTCAAATCTGCCCCTTCTTGAAACTCAAAAAATTGAACAGCAATACTCCAAACAACAAAAGAAAGCAAAAGTAGAACTAAAAGCAAACTAACAGGCCCTGATGGCCAATAGAACCTATGAAGCAGCGCTTAGGGAAAGCAAAACTACTGAAAGTAAATGTGTGTAACACACTTATTTGCAATACTACTCTACTTACTACGAGATAGAACTTATCTCAGAGGCAATGCTTGAGGTGGATCCCATTAACTGGGATAGACAACACCTCACCAGTCAACTTGGAAAGTTGGAACACGTGTTCTTTGCACTCCGTGATCACATAAGGCCCGTCCCAAATTGCATCAAACTTGGAATGTCGTCGAGGTCTGCTTTAAAATTCATTCCACTTGAAAACTAGATCTCCAACAATGAAATCGCGTGGTCTTGCCCTCTTATCAAAATAATTCTTCATCTGAGCTTGATGTATCTCCAGCTGCCTTAGAGCTTCTTTCCTAGTTTCCTCCGAGCTCTACCAGCTGTGCAAATCTCACTTCAAGAGGTTGTTCATTCAACAATTCTAGCTCCTTAACATAACTTAAAGTTGGCAATTCAATTGAAACACGAAACTTAGCCTCTTTACCGTAAATTAAAACAAAAGGGGAACAACCAGTGGCCCTTTTAGGAGTTATTTTGTCAGCCCAAAGGGCTAACTTAACCTTTTCATGCCATGTCTGTTGATTATCCTCAACAGTCTTCTTGATTATCCGAATCAGATTCTTATTTGTAGATACTACCTGACCATTGACCTGCGGATAATAATTGGAAGATGTGTTCAAATAAATATTATTTCTAACTGACCAATTAGAAATCCTCAAACCAATAAAATCCAAACCATTGTCAGAAATGATTGAATTTGGAACACCAAATCTCGATATGAGATCTTGATAGAAATTAAGCACTAAAGTCTTGTTTGCTTCCTTTAAAGCAACAACTTCGGTCCATTTTGTAAAATAATCTGTGGCAATAAGAATCCACTTATGACCCGCGCTTGAAGGAGGATTAATAGGGCCAATAAAATCTAAGCCCCACTTGGAAAAGGGCTATTCCACCTAAATCAGATGCAAGGGCAGCGGTGCAAGCCTTTGTTTTCCAGAAAATAAAGCACATTTCTCACATTTTCTGACCCAAGCAATAGCATTTTTAAACAAATCTAGTCAGTAATAACCAGCTCACATAATTTTCAGAGCTGTTGTTCTTGTAGCAAAGTGACCACCTGAAGGTCCATCATGAAACTCTGCTAAAAGCTTGTCAACTTGATCAGGTTGAATACAACGCAATAAGATACCTTGGAAATCTCTCCTATAAAGAATGCCATCAATGATTGCATAAGGAATGGCTTGTAACTAGTAATACCTTTGTTTTGCTCTGTCTAAGCCTTCGAGGCACTAACCAGTTTGCAAATAATGTATCATCTGTTGCAACCAAGTAGCAAGAGACACTGGAACAACACCTGCAACATCATTATTTAGCATTGTTTTTGTATTTGCAGCTTCTTTTAAGTTGTTGTCCTCATTACCAATAATCTGTTCACACAAACCTTTGCCTCTAACTAGCTTGGTTACTTTTATATCAACGTCAAATTCCATTACTTTGGTAATCCAACTAGAACTCTTATCGTTACTATCTTTGTTAAGCAGAAAGTCCTTAACAGTTGAATGAGCTACCAACAAATGAATCTTGTTGTTGGATAGCATATGCCTGAATTTCTTTAAACTCCTCACAACAGCAAAAATATGCTTCTCAAGAAAAGAATATTTTACCTCATAATCATGCAATACTTGGTTGAAAAATGCAACAGGCTACTCCAAGCCTTCATTGTTTTGTTGGCATAACATAGTTGAAACTGTATCTACTCCTCCAAAGGCATACAAAATAAAGTCTTTGTCAAAATTTGGATTAGTGAGAGTAGGAGTGGCTGCGAGGGCTTCCTTAATTTGCTCAAAGCTCCTCTTACCTTCCTTGGTCCAACTGAATGGCATATTCTTCTTAAGCATAGAAGTGAGAGGTTGCAACAAAGCTACAATATTCGGTATGAACCTCCTCACGAAATTTATCCTTCCAAGAAAGCTTTGCAAGCCTTTCTTGTGAGTTAGTAATGGCAATTCAAGAATTGCAAAAACTCTTTTAGGATCTATAGAAATACCTTGCTTTGAAACAATGTGTCCAAGCAACTTTCCTTCGTGCACTGAAAATATACACTTCTTCGGATTGAGAAACACTATGAACTCTCTGCATCTCTGAAAAATCTGTTCGAAATGATCAAGGTGTTCGTTAGCATTTCTAGAAAAAACAGTAATATCATCTAAATATACCAGAATGAACTTGTTCATGAGGCTGTGAAAGGCCATATCCATCGCACGCTGAAAAGTTGCTCCAGCGTTGGATAAGCCGAAAGGCATCTTCTTGTAGGCCATCGTGCCCCACTTAGTTGTAAACGTTGTTTTGAACTGATCTTCCTGCTTCACTAGAATCTGGTTGTAACCTGAGTAACCATCTAGCAAAGAAAATTTGTCAGAACCAGAAACTACTTGTAAAATTTGCTCCATAGAAGGGAGTGGGTAATGGTCTTTCAATGATGCTTTATTTAAATTTCAGAAATCGACGCATAATCTGATTTCCCCACTTTTCTTCCTGACTGGTACTAAATTTGACACCCAAGAGGTGTGTTTGATAGGAAAAATAATACCACTCTCAACTAGCTTATTCACTTCAGCCTTCATAAGGTGCTCTAATTTGGGGTTAGCGGTCTCTGTTTCTGCCTTACTAGTTTTGCATTGGGTTCAAGTTCAATGGTATGCTGGGCTAGTTCTGGGTTAAAACCTCTCAAATCCTTGTACTCCCAAGCAAAAACATCACTAAATTTCTGACATAACAGAATAAACGCTTGATGTTCGTCTTGACTACATACCTTTCCCAGCTTGAGAAGCTTGCCTTTGAAGATTTCAATGGCTGCATAATGTTCTTCTTTAACGGTCAAGCTGCATTTGTCTTTATGCACTTGGTCATCTGAGTTGAACACAGATTCCAAGGTCACCAATCCTTTTGGCAGCTTGTTGGTCTTCAACTACACAATTTGGTTGTCATATTGCTGCTGCCATTTTTATTGGTTTTTATCTGCAAACTTAGCTTCAGCAATCAGGAAATTTACGATTTTCTCATCGCTATCAAAAACCTACCAGCTCACGTTATTGTCAGGTATAGAAGGTCTGACCACTATTTTCACGTATTGACGTGCCTCTACTTTATGAATCTCCTTGGGAATATCAAACTGGGCTCCTATGGCAGCGAGCCTGTTAGCATGCTTATTTTGATTACGAGGAATTGACATGATATTAAAAGCATCAAAATCATCCATCAAATCTCATACACGATGTTTGTATTTCTTAAGAAAAACATTCTCGGCAACATTTAAATTTTTGACCTGATTTACAATCAATTCTGAATCACCATAAACTTGCAAGCATTTAATACCTCGTTTGCGGGCCCATTCAAGGCCATGCATCGACGCTTCATACTCAACTGTATTATTCGAGCAGCTGAAAGCAAATTTGTAAGCTGAAAAGTATTTATCTCCTTCGGGTGATATCAACATAGCCCCACCTCCAGCACCAATACTGCTACTCGAACCATCGAAGTAAAGCTTCCAAAGCTCATTCCCTGTTTCTGTAGATGGTTCTTCCTCTTTACAAAAATTAGGCATATCACAATCAGGCTCTCGAATCATATAGACTCCTAATCCTATCTCATTTGTGTGTTCAAACGGATCAAGCTCGTGATCTTTGGTTTCCCATTCATCTAGATTGATATTGTCTACATGGGTGCTACAGTCTGAGGTCATGGTTTGCTCCTCCAGTGCAGACGTGGCATAGAGATTAGCATTTATAGGATTTGGTGAGTATGGTTTGATATGGTCTTTAGCAAGAGGCTTGGACTTTATGGTCACTTTCGTACCATACCTTGTTCTAAAAAGAAAATGAGACCAATTAGAAGATAGGAACCCACCCAACTTGGTTGTAAAATCTCTTGAGAGACAAATGGAAAAGTGTGGCGATAAGTCAATGACATGTATGTCCTGATGAATAGAAAAACTCAGGGATGCGTGCAAAGTAAGAGCCAAATTTTTAATAATACCAGTAGTTTTAATAGCAGACCCATCTAATTGTACTACGCCTTTATGAGGATTAGACTCGTAAACAAGACCTAACTTATCAACTAAACTCTTAGGCATGACTGAACTACTAACACTAGAATCAACCATACAATTATGAACAATTTTATCGCCAATGATTAGACTTAAATAGAACGGAGGAGGCTTTACCTCTTTAGTTTTCTGCTCATTTCTATCTTCTAGATCATTAGCAAGCACAACCTTTGCAACCCCTTGATTAGTGTTGTCAGAAATAGACAACTCAGCCAAAGCTTCCTGTAGTAAACTTTTTCTGCCCTAGAAGGTGTAAAGCATCTAATACCGACAGTGGCTTTCTTAAGATGCTCAACAATATTAAATGATGAAGAATTTACCTTCTACTAGTTTTTTGTGACAACAGCATCGTTTTGCCTCTAAAAGGCTGAGAATGCATTCTTGACTGCTCCTTGCTAGGTATCTCTTGTCCTCTCTACAGAATATGCATTTTAGGCTACACGACAGCGTTAACATTTGATGACACATGCTACTTACTGATTGCAGGTTGTTGCTGTGAACTTCTAGCTTGCTGTCCCAGATCCATGGCTCTCTTTTTTGACCTAGTATTAGCTGAAATAGGTGAATTTTGTTGATCTAGACCATTCACGCCACACAATTTAGAGCTCTGCCAGTTCGGCAAGGCAACTTCCACGTTATCTTATTGTTCTTGATTCTGATCTACAACATTTTCTGAACCAGCATAGTTATTTTGAACCATTAAAGCCTGATTTCTCATTCCATTTGCGCACGCTGATTGGTTATGGGGTTGATTGCACGAATAATACCAATCACAATCCTGGGCAACATTATTTTGCGGTACAAGTTCCTTTGACAAATTGGTTGCGTTCGGATTGTATGGCTGGAATGGCCTAGGGTTAAAATTCCTCCTTTGGGCTTGATAATCATTTTGAAAAGCGGATCTATTTTGTTGGTTTTGCTGATAAAGAGCTTGATAAGGCTTATGTTCTTGGCCAACATGTTTTTTAATAGTTACAAGATCATTTCCAAAGGTCTTTAATATGATTTTAATCTCTTGCATCTCCTAATTTGGGGTTGGGACAACAACCTCTTGGGTTGTGTTATGATATCCTATCGCTGGAATAGGCGGGACAGTAGCTAAAGGAGGTACATCAATAGGGATAGGTGGTTGTATTTTTGGAAACAAAGGCATAAGAGGTCTAGCAGCTATGTCTCCAGCTTGGATGAGACAATTTTCAGCGTTAATGGCTATATTGTAGGTGTTAGGAGTGTAAGCCCGCCCATAGATTGAGTCATGACTACAATTTTACTATTCAAAGCTTTTAAGTAAAATAGAAAAGCGTGTGTTGGTAAAGCTTTTACCGTTGCAGGAATCCTGTCCCAAGTTCTCTAAAATCGGTAGTTGAAGTCGGCCAAGTGCTCATGTGGCGCCCTTTGAATGGTGCTCAGCTACTCTAATAAAGTCAGGTTATCAGATTTAACAACAAAATGTTGATATAAACCATTACCTAACACATCCCATGTCGCGATTGAGTTGGTTGCGAGGCCTCTTAACCATTGTAATGCTTTTCCTTTGAGTGGCACAACCAACAGCCTTAGTGCGACGTTTTCCTACGTGATATTATGCACTGAGCATAACGTGGTTACGTCCCGAATGTGCTCAACCGATGTAGTGAAGTCCTCCCCGGTGAAGTATGGTAGACCTCTAAGGGATGTAACTGGGATGTCGTCATGCTGAACGATGTTTAATGGGGTACCTCCATTGAAAGGCATGAACGGGTGTTGCCTTGGTGCTGCCATTGACGATACTTATGAAATTGGAACCAATACTCCTGATGATAAAACCAAGGAACTAAAAACAAGAGGTGTCGACTTCGATCTCGTGGGTGCTTCAAAAATCCTCCTTGTTGTTCTGCCTCTTCTTCATGACGGGGACAACTCTCGATACTTGAAGGGTGTAGAACTTGATCTTATTTATATTTTTCTCATGCGCAGGCTGCACTAGCATGCAAAAAATAGAATCGGAGTCGCCAGGTATATTGTAATAAGCCTCCACAAGGCTAGAAAATCTGCTGCATACACCAAACAACAAACTAAAATATTGAATTTGGTCTGAAAATGGCTTTCAGTGTCCCACCGGGTGTGCCAAAAACCAGCTCACAAGAAAAGCTTGGAAGGATAAATTTCGTGATGAGGTTCATACAGAATATTGCAGCTTTGTTGCAACCTCTCACTTCTATGCTTAAGAAGAATATGCCATTCAGTTGGACCAAGGAAGGTAAGAGGAGCTTTGAGCAGATTAAGGAAGCCCTCGCAGCCGCTCCTACTCTCATTAATCCAAATTTTGACAAAGAATTTATTTTGTATGCCTTTGGAGGAGTAGATACAGTTTCAACTATGTTATGCCAGCAAAACGATGAAGGCTTGGAGCAGCCTGTTGCATTTTTTAGCCAAGTATTGCATGATTACAAGGTAAAATATTTTTTTGTTGAGAAGCATGCTTTTGCTGTTGTGAGGAGTTTAAATAAATTTAGGCATATGTTGTCCAACAACAAGATTCATTTTTCGGTAGCTCATTCAATTGTTAAAAAATTTCTGCTTAACAAAGATATTAACGATAATCGTGCTAGTTCGATTACCAAAGTAATGGAATTTGACGTTGATATAAAGGTAACCAAGCTAGTTAGAGGCAAAGGTTTGTGTGAACAGATTGTTGTAAATGAGGACAACAACTTAAAAGAAGCTGCAAATACAGAAACAGTGCTAAATAATGATGTTGCAGGTGTTGTTCCAGCGTCTCCTGCTACTTGGTTGCAGCAGATGATACATTATTTGCAAACTGGTCAGTGCCCCAAAGACTTAGACAGAGCAAAACAAAGGTATTGCCGGTTACAAGCCATTCCTTATGCAATCATTGATGACATTCTTTATAGGAGAGATTTCCAAGGTATCTTATTGCGTTGTATTCAGCCTGATCAAGTTGACAAGCTTTTAGTAGAGTTTCATGATGGACCTTCAGGTGGTCACTTTGCTACAAGAACAACAACTCTGAAAATTATGCGAGCTGGTTATTACTGGCTAAATTTGTTTAAAGATGCTATTGCTTTGGTCAGAAAATGTGAGAAATGTGCTTTATTTTCTAGAAAACAGAGGCTTGCACCACTGCCCCTGCATCCAATTTAGGTGGAACATCCCTTTACCAAGTGGGGCTTAGATTTTATTGGGCCTATTAATCTGCCTTCAAGCGCGAGTCATAAGTGGATTCTTACTACCACAAATTATTTTACAAAATGGACCAAAGTTGTTGCTTTAAAGGAAGCAAACGAGACTTTAATGCTTAATTTCTATCAAGATCTCATATCGAGATTTGGTGTTCCAGATTCAATCATTTTTGACAATGGTTTGGATTTTATTGGTTTGAGGATTTATGACTGGTCAGTTAGAAATAATATTTATTTGAACACATCTTCCAATTATTATCCGCAGGGCAATGGTCAGGTGGAATCTACAAATAAGAATCTGATTTGGATAATCAAGAAGACTGTTGAGGATAATCAATGGACATGGCATGAAAAGCTTAAGTTAGCCCTTTGGGCTGACAGAATAACTCCTAAAAGGGCCATTGGTTGTTCCCCTTTTGTTTTAACTTACGGTAAAGAGGCTAAGTTTCCTGTTTCAATTGAATTGCCAACTTTAAGTTATGTTAAGGAGCTGGAATTGTTGAATGAACAACCTCTTGAAGTGAGATTTGCACAGCTGGTAGAGCTTGGAGGAAACTAGGAAAGAAGCTCTAAAGCAGCTGGAGATACATCAAGCTCAGATGAAGAATTCTTTTGATAAGAGGGCAAGACCACTTAATTTCATTGTTGGAGATCTAGTTTTCAAGTGGAATGAATTTAAAAGCAGACCTGGACGACATTCCAAGTTTGATACAATTTGGGACGGGCCTTATGTGATCACGGAGTGCAAAGAACACAACACGTTCCAACTTTCCAAGTTTACTGGCGAGGTGTTGTTTATCCCAGTTAATGGGATCCACCTCAAGCATTGCCTCTGAGATAAGTTATATCTCGTAGTAAGTAGAGTAGTATTGCAAATAAGTGCGTTACACACATTTACTTTTAGTAGTTTTACTTTCCCTAAGCGTTGTTGTGTAGGTTCTGTTGGCCATCAGGGCCTGTTAGTTTGCTTTCAGTTATGTTTTTGTTTTATTTTGCTGTTGTTTGGAGTATTGCTGTTCAGGTTTCTGAGTTTCAAGAAGGGGCAGATTTGACTCTACGCCCAATGGAGTGTTTTAAGGCCACTGATCTATGCTTAGCAGGAAAGCATTCAACGGAAATTTCCAAAATGTTACCAATTTTTTGCCACAGCTCAATTGGTGGAGCTGGATTAAATATTGTTATATCTTAAGGTGAAATTACAATTATTTCTTCATTATGCTTAAGTGTTGTTTGCACTTTGTTCATTATTCTTGAAGTGGTAGTTGTGCATTTAAATGAGGAACAAAATTTCAGAAGTGCTATTCAATGTTCCAGAATTAAATAAAGTATAGAATTGAGCATATAAGCAGCAAAGCATTTTAAATGCTTTCATTTATTTCATGGAGTGATTCATATTTACAAAGATTCATTTGATTGCAAGAATCCAAATGATAATACAACATGGCATTAAGATACATTCTTCTTCTCAAAATGAAAAGTATAAGATGAAATCAAATATCCACACAAGCCGTGGATGGGACTATCACAGTGCATCATTAATGGCGCACTACACTATGGAAGATGCAAAAGAAGAAATCGCATAAGTAACAACATAATCATCATTGCCTGATTGGCTGAAGGTTGATGTTGAAGCGATGCACCTTTTGTCTTCTCCAAGCTCCATCGACCTGTAGAAAAGAGGAGAGGGATGTCAGAGGCTCCGATTATGAAGATACCTATATGAATCACCAACAATAGTGTAGCCTACTACCAATCATACACTGAAACAATCAAGTGAAAGTGCAGAGAAATAAGCTGAAGGAGAAATATTAGTATGATCATCATATCTTGTTTTTATGCTAACATTGTTTGTTTCCTTGTGCAGGTATAGGTAAAATCACGATGTTGTTTATTATTCGAAGACCAAGCATGTGGAGGAAAACGGGATCCCACAAGGGTAGAGCTTGACATGCTGCCCTTGTTCATTACAAGTGGGTTGATAGGAGATCATCATCATATTCATCAAGAAAAGATAGTAAATGTACAACCAAAAGAGTAAAACAGAGTTCGTCTTTCAAGCTATCAAACCAATTGTTCGCTCATCGCAGTCAAAAATGTTTCTGAAAGCTATAGGAGAATAGTGGGTTTAATCAACTTAGTCAAGTCAACTGAGTACAGTACATCATCTTCATAGTTTAAATCACAGTGTTTTGTTTCTTATGAGTGAACAAGCATACATAATGCCTAATTACAAGAAGCACTGTTCAATAAAGGAGATGAAGGTATGTATGAGTTTCAATGTTTGTTCTCAGGAAGGGTATTCGTACATGAAACAATTTTATGCTATTTAATCAAGACAAGTAAAGGAGTTTCAGCTTCCATCTGAATAGTGGGAGGTGACAGGGTTAAAAGAAGTGCATGATTCAGCAACAAACAACCAGTTTCATTATGGCTGGAAATGAAAATGATTGCTGTGAGTAGAGCTTATGTATCACTATTATTTGAAAGTAGACAATCAAGATACAATGCTTGAGAGAATTGTTTTGTCATGTTTCCAAATTATATCTTCAAAGAATCTCAAGTATCAAACAAGAAAAAAAAATGTGAACAGGTTTGACGAGGATCGAAATATATAGAAGTCATCTTCAAAACGGGCAGAATATACATTGGACATGGTCTGACTGAGGGTTTGGAGTGTACCCCTGAAGAGACTGTGAATATATAAGAAGCAAAATGAACAATCAATCTATAGATGTAAATCAAAGAGAAATGGCATGAAAATCAAACAATATAAGCCTTAGGCTGTTTATACTTTGCATGGAGTTTGATTAATAGACTTTAGATTGCTAACTACAACCTTCAAGCTGATCAAAAATATCTCTACAAATGTTTAAATGAACAAGCAATCTACAGTCTAAAGCTTATAATGAAAGGAGAGTTCAAAATAGCATGCCAATGACACTTGAAAGTGTAAGCAAAGGATACCTTTCAGAATTTTATAAATCCATGTAAGGGCTTCTGTTAAAATATTCAATTCTATCATATTATGGTGTTCCATGTTGAGAGAATGCATAGATTTATTTCAAATAAAAAATACTCATATGGGAACTGAGAATAGAAAAATGCCATGGTAACAACACAAATGCTTGCTTATTCATACCCACACTGGGATTTCAGATCAAATATACAATTTTTCACCATTTCCAATTTACCCATATGGGTATTTTATCAGAGCAACAACATGGCATTTTGTCACATGTTTTCAACAACAAAAATGAATTCTCTTCATAAACAGAAAATACCCATATGAAGGAAATTAAGAGCAACAAAATACCAAAAGAAGTGTCATGTTGGGTCAGGCTGAGTTTTACATATAAAGATTTTTTTTGTCTATTTTCATATACCCACATGGGGTTTTCTATAGGAGGAGTCGAGACATATGTTTTCCTTCATTTTCAAAGATACCCACTTTGGGGCTTTTGGTAAATTGCAAAATGCCTTCATTTTGCAAGTACCCATGTGCGGGTTGCAACCAGATAGCAGGATAAGTGCATTTTCATAAAAGTAACGAATGCCCACATCAATTTTGTGTTTTCAGAATACAAATATATTAAAATCCTTTCGATGGGTTGAGCTTTAAGTGCCTTCAAAGCTCATGGTGAGTGTATATACATGGCGCAGCCTGTGTAATGGCCAAAAATTTACAAATAAAAGATGAGAATTCATAAGCTTTCATAAGCTTTCTGTTTTGCATAGAGATGCCAACAGGGAAAGAACAAAGACTTACCATTGTTGCTTGTGGGAGACAAGAAGTTGCGGCCAGAGCTCCACAGAGCTTCCAAAAACCAAGAGTTCGAGCTCTCAAAATGGTTGTCGGGTTCTCATAGTGATCACAAGAAATAGACCACAAAAGCAACAAGAACGAAGACACAGGATTGATTAGATTATCATCTTATGGCCACGACCTGTGAGGCCTTCATTATCATCCAAAAGAGCCAAGAAATAAAATAATGATAACCAATGCTTACCATGAGTAGCAGAGGTCAATTTTGGTGAAGTTTCGACCATAATGGAGCTCAAATCCCTCTAGAAAAATAGAACCCTAACTCTTATATGGTGGCTAGCAAGAGATAAGGCAAGCACAAAGAAATGAAATACAAGTAAAGATCAGAGGTACTGTATGCGCAGGCCACGGCCTTAGAAGGCCATTTTTTCCCTTCAAATCGATGGGAAAAGCTACAGAATTAAATGAAGACCACTTACTAGTGGAGAATCAACTATTTTGAAGTTGAAATCTTAGCTTCTAAGGCATTCACAAGCTGCAAGATCATACTTTCATGGCGGCGCATTCTTTTCCCAGGCAGACCCAACTTGCAAAGTGTCAAGTGTGAATGAGTTGAAGATTAGGGTTTTTTTCCCTTTTGCCATATGCCCTAATTCAAACTTAGGGGTTTTTCATTCTTTTCTTTTTCATTTGATGTTAAACTTTATTCAAGTTTAGAGTGGCTGACTTCCCTTGTGCCTAGGTCAAGCCACTTAGGAGTAATCACAAAACTTCATAAGTCTTATTTTTAATGGTTTTAAGGTTTTGATTCATAAGGAATTTGATTTAAAATGTCAAAGATTATGCCTATGAAATGATAAATAGAGAATCAGATAAGCCTGAGGTTTTTTCTATAGATTTTAAAGAAATCAATATTCATGCTCAATTTGTTTTGATTGATTTTTGAGAAATCAATCATAGATTGGAAAATTGTTTTTAAGGGAAGGGAGATATGGATAGAAGATACTCCTATTTTTTATGATTTTTGAGAAAATCAAACATTGTAATGGAGAAATAAGGATGTAATTCTTTTGCAAAATATTTTGCAATCTTTAATTGCAAAAATAGACAAATTGTAAAATCTGCAATCATGTAAAGAAGAAGCATAAAGCGATCTTTTATAAATTGTTTTATGATTTCTTGCTATTTTTAGCAGATTGTATTGACATTTCCTCTTGGTCAGATTTGAGCTTTATCTTGGAGAGATAAGGTGTTTTTCTAGATTTTAAAGCAGATTCGGCCTATTTTTAGAGGTTTTACAGTTTGATCATAAAAGCAGTGTGCTTTTTTCTACTTTTTGCAGTCTTTTGAGACAATTTGAAGCTTTTTTCCTTAAGCTTCTTTGTGAGCTCGGATTAGGGTTTCTTGAGAGTCATATTTTGAAAACACTTAGTCTTTTTCTTCTTCTTAGTTCAGGATACAGTTTCTTGCTCTTAGCATTCTGGAGCTTGTAAACTCAGTTGTACTCAATTCAGACAAATACTCTTTCAGTTTTAATAGAGCAGTAGATTTCTCCTTCTTATTTTCTGTCTCAATTTTTGTAATGGCAATTTGATGTCTTTGTGTTTCAAACTTGAATCCTTATATGTCTTTCTATTGTAAACCTTTGTTCAGAATTACATGTTTAAGGTTGCATGTTGTGTTTAGTTTTCCAGATCTTCATACAAATCACTGATGAAATATGTGCTAATGAGATTGTGAGGACTACTGTGATAGAGAAATTGTTATGAGTGGTTAGGTCTGAATTTTCATAAGTTCGGTGAATCATCTTTTAGTCATAGGCTTCATTTTCAAGTTATCCTTTTACCCCTTTTCCTAGAAAATACTTAGAATAATATTCATCATTCGGAGAAACAACTCACTCTGGAGATTCCTTCTTCGTTTAGATCACCCACATCTGAAGAAGGTTTCCATGTTTCAGTAGATTGTTGAATCTTGTATTCAGCAAGGTACACATCTAATTGACAACAATAATCTACATGATAAGACTTTTCTGCTTTATAAAGGTGCATAATTTTTTTATATCTAAACTAGCATGTAGGTGCATTTGTAACAACTAGAATAGGGGTACGCCATGCAATGGGTGTGGTTTATGGAAATGTAATTATTTATTCCTAGTAATGTCATGTAACTTAGCACCTTAGGGATTCCCCCTTGGTCTTGTACAACCAAAAGTGAATTAGGTCCCACCAACATCAATAATTGACCCTCAATTACCCAACCTAAACATAGGTTTTTTGGTTCTCTTCCCAAGTTTGACACCCATAACACTTGGGAGACTGTCCAAAATTTAGGGACTTGGGACTTACAACTTAGATCGCCAACACACCCTTCAAAAAGTTAGACATTACCTTTTGGAAAATTCATTCATTTTATATATAGGTCATGAACCATTAAAATGCCTCATGAAAAAACCAAATATGTAGATGGTTAATGCTTTTTCAAGAATTCAATTTGAAAATTATGGTCAAATCAAGAAAATAAAATCAAGGATCAAATTATCTCCCTAGAATTGATAATGAGGAAGAACAAGACAAAGTTGAAGGTGATTTTCCTAAAATATACTTATTTTAAATAACTATGACACCTAAGTTATAGGATAATTCTTAATTACTATCTACCAACTGTTGCAAGGTGTGCACCCTTGGTCTCCTTGTGTTGTGCAACGCAACGCTCGGGTTCGTGACATGGCTTAACCGCCTCCCTAGATTCATTAACTTTGGTGGTTGTACCAGACATTAATAGCTTGATATTTTGGTGCAATGACAACCGTTTGTCCAACAATTGGTATCAGAGCCTGGGTCGCGGGTTCGAACCCCTCGCTTGCATTGGGGGGATTGTTGCAAGGTGTGCACCCTTGGTCTCCTTCTGTTGTGCAGTGTAATGCTCAGGTTCGTGACATAGCTTAACTGCCTCCCATGGATTCATTAACTTTGGTGGTTGTATCGGGCATTACTAGGTCAATCTGTTGGTACAACAACAACCATCTGTGCAACACCAACACCTTCCTAGAAATATTTACCAAGGAAGATAAAAGGATATTAACCACAAAAGCTCCTCGCTAAACAAGTATTGGTGAAGAGCTCTATATTCTAGGTAAATATGAAGTGATATAAATAATAGTTTTAAAAAAATGATTGAGAAGAGGTTCTAAAGGAAGCAAATGAAGATATATTAGGACATAAATTAGGAATGCGAACCAAAAGAAAAGTGTTATTATGTAGAATTTGGTGTCCAAAATTGTTCAAAGATGCAAAAACTTATTGCAACACATATGATATTTGCCAAAAAAATAGGAAGACAAACAATAAGGGATAAAATACTACAATTACCAGTACTAACTATGACACCATTTGAGAAATGGGATATTAACTTTCTTGTACATGTAGATCACCATATCTAGAAGACCAATACATAACTCATCATAACTAGTATAAAATATCTAACAAAATGGGTAGAATTCAAACCAAGAAGAGACTGTACTATAAAAATAACAACTAAATTTATGTATAAAAACATCTAAATAACATCTATGATCAAGGGAATTTTATATCAATTAGACTATTCAAGAAATGTTAAGTACATCCATGATAAGGTATACTAAGTCATAATAAGAGCATACCATATCACCCACAAGCCAATAAGGCAAGTGAGTCATTGAACATAATTTTGGGTAAGGAAATAACCAATTTTTTTAATAAAGACACATTAGAGTGGGAAGAAAGATACCAAAAATGTTCTAGGCCTACTATGCAATATATAATCAATTGATAAAGTTTTGTCCATTCTAATTATTTCATAGATTGAATGCAGCCTTATTGATTCAAAACCTAGTACACCGATTGAGAAATAAAAAAACTATATAGCTAAATGAGGAAGATTATGTTATACATGTGTTTGTGGAGTTGAAAAAAAATTAGTGAAAGCTAGTTACTTGCAACCTACAGCCAAATATAAAAAAGACAAATAATAGGATGGCACGACTCAAATATATGAATTAAATAATTCCAACCAAATTTAGTACTACTATATGATAGTAAATTCAATAAATTGGTAAACTAGAATAAGGTGACTATGACACTATCAAATAAACTATATATAGCCAATGAGTGTAGTTCAACTTAAAACACTAAATTATAAAATTATTGAAGGACACATCAATGGAGCATGGTTAAAAAATTATTATAGACTATATTGAAGTAAGTAATTGAAAATAATTTACGTTAAGTATTATAAACATACTAAGGAATAGAAAACTTAGTAAAGTAGATAGGTTCCAACAAAAAAGGATAAAACATGTGATCAATAGTCAAACATGTCAAAAGTGATGAGATTAGTAGTAAGGGCCAAAAAATCTATAATTTAGAAGGCTAGGGGTAAGAATAAATTCACAAAGAAAAGTCATTATTAATTGTGTGGAGAGCAAGTAGAAAAAGTGTCAACAAAAAATATAAAGAGAGAAAAATGACAAGCATATCCACTCCTTATTTGATTGAAGAAAAACACTAAATGATCAATGTACAATCATTATCTATGGAATTCAATGGAAAATAACCTAAAAGGTGCTTTCTTGAATATTCTTAGAGGAGTCATTTATGTAGATGATGTCAAAAAATACATTCTTGTAATGAAAAAACTTACATAATAGAATAATATAAAATTAAATATATTGAAATACTTGATAATAATATGCCACTTTGAGGGGGATACCTCTAATAGTTTTCAATAAGAAAACAATAATCAACATGATGATAATAACTAACCTATAACTCCTATATATACCATACTTATACTTTGGATGCCACCCAAGGAAACTTAGATACTTAACCATTAACCCTAGGATGACCTAAGTGCCTATATATGATTATAATAATGATTATGTAAACTATTTAAGAGTTAAGGTAGCCACAATCCAACCATTCATAACTCAATGTACACATTATAAGGTTAGGAGCATAACATTCCCCCTCTTTACAAAAATATTGTCCTTAATGCTAATCATTTGTGGATGTTTTTGTATAAAATATTCATCTTTTTATTTTGATTCTTTTTCATCTCCTTTTTCTACTTCTTGTTCTTGATCTTTTGCTTCTTATTCTTTCTCTTTCTCTTATTCTTTGTGTTCTACTACTTCTTCTTCTACTTATTTTTCTTCTACTTCTTGTTCTTCTACTTATTGCTACTATTCTTCTACTTCTTGTTATGAAGACCTCACTTTCCAAAAAAAATCCAAGAATTTCAGTAATTTATAGCTTTTTGGGTGAATTTGGTGGAAACCCTATCTTACAATAAATCACACAAAATAAATCCAATCGATCTGGTTTTTTTGTAGATTAATAGGACTTAGCACTTCCTAGAAAAAACCTCTAAGATTTTTTTTTTAATTGTTAGTCTTAGTGACAAATTTTATGGAAACCATAATTTCATAATAAATCCTTTAATTCTCCTCAAAATAATACCAAATCTAGATTGTAGTAGGAAAAATGTGTTTTTGATAAACCCTCAAGAGATATCAAATTTCATTGTTTTTTAGATGTGAGAGAAAATTAGGTGGAAACCCTAATGTAACACAAATTTTGCAATATCTCCTTGAATTCTACTCTAATTTCCTTAAAATTTATATTATAGATTCTTCAATGCACGACCTTGAAAATACATTTTAAAATCAAGAAAAAATCACCAAAATCGGAGAGATACTCACTTCCCAAAATAAACTCAAAAATTAAAAAAATTGCCTTGCCTTCATGGTACCAAGATCATGCTAGGATATCAATTGTAATGAAACAACTTGCACAATAGAATAATATAATAGCAAATTTGTTGCAAATACTTGATAATAATATGCCACTTTGAGGGGGCAAGCTCTTGATCAACTTTGAGGGGGATACCTCCAATAATCTTCAATAAGAACACAATAATGATGAATACCATACTTATGTCGTAAATTCCACCTAGGTTGACTTAGATACTTAACTATACCCTCTAGAATGACCTAAATACCTATATATAATTATAATAATGATTATGTAACTTATTTAAGAATCAAAGTTACCACAAGCTAACTACTCATAACCCAATTTATATGTTATAGTATTAGGGCATAACATTCATACCAAATTAATAGAACTAGACCATAGTGTATTTAAAACAGAAAGAAAATCCCTAAGGGATCAAGTAAGTAGAAATTTTTTACCTCAATATGCTAACATTGGTAAGCTCAAATTAGACATTTAGGAAGAATATCTAAATTATTGCAATGATAAAAAATCGATTTGATTGTTGTTGAGACAAATTTATAGAAAATTCAAATATCTAGAAAAATCCTTTATGATTACTAAAGAAGCAATCCATTTAGTGATAGGCCTATGGGACAAATACTGAAGAAAGTTGGAAATAAGTATGTCACCATGCTCACTAGTGCCATGTTTGATGGGAGCATTAGAAAAATTGGAGACCCTAGAGTTTGATGTCAGTAAATGCATTGCATATAAAATATTTTATATTGAAAGGGAAGATTCCAGTCCAACTACATGTACACAAGGAGCTTGAAATGGTGGAAAACAAGATAGAATATGACTTATGTGAAACCGTAGGGGAGTAACTATTAGAGAATCTAAGGGAAAAATAAGCTGCCACAAATTTAGCCATAACTCACAAATAATATGGTTAGAACTTTACTTTTTACAATAATTACCTAGAATTTCACCAATATATGGAGATCTAATAAAATAATTAAGGAAAATATCAAGGAAAATATGATGGTTTTCCTTGATAATAACATTTTTTGTATGGGTAAGAGATTCTTTCAAAAATTTCAACAAAGAATGTAAGAACACGAATAATTGAGCTATGAATCAAGTAAGAAAAATAGAAAATCATGTGTCCATTGTTGTAGATAGTGACTTCAATCACTTGGAAGTTGTTAAACCAAATATCCTTATCATCTCACTATTACTATATATAAAGCTTCTAATGAGTTATTATAGTTTACAACTCAACACTCTCATATCCATATTAGTGTTAAAAGGTTTGGGACATGGTGGGAGTTCATAAATTTGAAAGCAAAGAAGGATGATATTAAAAAAAAATCTAAAAAGGAGAAAAGTGCAAAAGAAGCTATAACAAAAAAAGATCCCTTTCTAATAGTCATTGAAGAAGTCACTACCTAATAAGATACTCAATAGATAGTGGAACCAAATAAGAGGAAATCAAAGAGACTAATATTTCCTAGTGCAAGTAGTCAATTGGAAAAAGAAACACAAGGTAGAAAGAGGAAATGTAGTAAAAATAGTCAACATTGAAGGTAAGACTTCTGACATGACTAAGAATCTAGTGTATGAAGACATTGAGGTCTTGTTACAAATGAGCTCAAAAAATGAGGTAGGACCAAGTGAAAAAACCAAGAGAGAATAAATAAATAAATAGAAGGATTAAAGGAAATTGGTATATTATGATGATAGCTTACAAATAGAGGAATACGAAACCAAAAAATAAAATAACCCAAATAACAAGCTAGAAAGTAGTACAAGTGTCAACTCAAATACTTGCATTGGATAAAAACAAGTAGTTAAAAATGCTAAATGTGGTAGGGAAACTATTAAAAGTAGCCCAAACATAATCTATCACCATCACAAATGATAAATAAGTAATTGTTGAAACAATGTTTGAGTTCAGCATAATAAGCCCATATACTATGGAGCAAATCATTGAAGGATTTCAAGAGGAATTGAAGAAAGAAACTTACAAAAGAAATTTTCCAAGAAAAGGGAGGAAGCTTTTAAAATAAACTTATCAATAAAATAAGGGCAATGGAAGAAGTAGCTAAATACTTAAAAATTACACCAACAATAATAACTAATGTGTAAATATTTCAAGATGAAGAGTTGGTAACAAAGTAGAGGGTAGATACTCTACTCCACAACGTGGAGAATGAAAAGGTTAAACACAAATTCTATGAAGAAGCGAGAGTGGAAGCACAATAATCTTATAACAAAGTAGTGGAAGGTAGGAATATACCAATAAAGAAACCACAGCTAGAGAAAATAGATGATTTGGAACATACCAATAATAGGAAGATAAGGAACAAGAGGAAACCACACAACAAGAAAAAATAGAGATATCAATCCCTATGGTTTTAGAGAATCCAAATATTGAAGATGTAGAGATTGAGATTAGTCTCCAAAAATAAATTGAGAAGAAGGGGGGAAAGAAGACAAGGAAGATAAAAAAAGAAAAGGGGGAATATAAAACATAGAAAGATGTGAGGCATCAAAGTAATTAGTTTCCCCACATGAACAACAAGAAATTGATCTGAAAAGCAAGATAAAAAGAATATTTAGAAAATAGAAGCAACTAACTTCAACAGTGATAATGCACCCAAGCATCCTAATGTATACTCCAATAGGATCTCAAAATGATTTCATGTAGATATCACCAATCCAAAAGATGAATTTAGGAGCTCTCAATAATAGTGCATATAAATATTTGATTTAGAGAAATATCATATTAGAGGAAGGCATGAAAAAGATAGTCCAAACAATGTACAACAATTGTAAATATAGATAGATTCATTTGCAGTAATAGCTACTTAGTTAGAGGGAACAATATTGGTTTTTTTATCTCACGTAAGTAATTGAGAACAAGTAAAACAAATTATTGATTTTTTTATAACATAATATAGAAAAAGAGGAGTTGAGTAGATCACAACAAAAATGGAGAAATGGCCAACACAAAGTTTGGACCAACAACTCAAGAAGTTGAAGGAACTAATAGTAACATATTTGCACTGTATTAGTACTATACAAACTAGATGCAAATTATTTTTCCTCCAAATACTCAAATAGATGCTTTGGAAGCTTAAATCTTAGAATTCTCAAGAAGCTAAAAGTTTATGACATATTTAGATGGATCATAGAGTTAGCAACTCCAAAATATTCAAACCAACATACTCAATTGAGTGAACAATGAATAAAGAAAATAACACAACTAAAGGAGTTGGGGTTGTAGGTGAATACATATTTGGTGATATTATCTAAAGTTGTCCTTGAGGTAGAACAAGGTGTTCCTACACTAGTGGAACCAACTATCCTAGTGACTAAAAATAGAGAACATATAGAGATGTCAACCATGACACAAAAATCAATATATGCTAATGAACTAGAAGGACAAGTATGAGTAGGTAAAGGCTACCTATAAGTATTTCCTATCCTAGAATCACACTTAAAATATTTCTTGAGAACAAGACAATGTTTTAGGCCTAGAATGATGTTGGGAGGTCAAGAATTGCAAACAAGATAAACCAATAATCAGTGGAAGATAAGTTTGGTAGAAAATAACATCATGTGGTACCTTTCATAGCACATCCAAGAGATATCTCAAGGAAGAGGGACATGCCTCTATGTATCCACACACATATATGTATCACACAATGATAGAAACATATAAAATATAGAAGGGGTAGAACATTTAAGAATATAATAGAGAGAAAAGGGAGAAGCTACCCAAATATATGTGGTTTATGTGTCTATGCTCGTGTTAAAAATTGTATAATGTACAAAGAATATATGAGATGCATATATAAGCAAACCTATCTTATGGTGTCAATACATGCATAGAATTATTTGTGTTGTGTATGTTATCTATCAAACAATCTTGATTCCTTCCTATTGTACTACACTAGGGTTAGTTTCTCTAACATAAATAATCCAAACCTTATAGCTACATTTCATTGTTAACAAATACTATTATTTTGTGTGTTTATCTTTCTTTTTCTAAATAGTTTTCCAATCAAAGTTATGTTCTAAGACCTTACCTACAATTCACTTGAGTATTTGATGGATCCAACACAATGCTTCATATCATATATTTAGTCTTGATAATTTAATGAGGCTATTGTATGTTCAACATGAGAATTTCAACTAAGTAGTTTATTAAATAACATTTACATTAAGGTTATAGAAGTTTGTGTATTCAATTTGTACATGGATTATGACAATTGTTTGAACTTATCTTCATAGTTGATAAGTCCTTGAAGATTGCACCATCATATGCTCTTGGATGTGTGAATATTGGTTTCAAATTAGATTTGTTTGCATGCAAATCACTCAAATTAAGTGGCAAGATAAAACAATCTCATTCTTAACCTTTCACTTTTCCTTCTCTTCTACATTTTCTTTTCCTTCTCTTCTACATTTTCTGTAAATTTTGTTAAATTAAGACTAAATTTAAAGATTAGATTAGCATTTTGATTGTAATATCAAACTTGTACCCTCTTCTAAATCACAAAATAACTTTGGTTACAATTTTTTTCTTATCAATCTATACAAAAATGATGAATCAAATATGAGACTAGAAATGTTTACATATTTGGTTCTCACCTTGTAATTAAAGGATATGTACAAGCAATACTTTACCTTTTACTTTTAACTAAAGACCTTTAAACAACTTTCCTCAACCTCTTTCAAATGGTACTAAAACCTCTTGGAGGAAGCTTTACTTTTAACTAAAGACCCTTAAACAACTATCCTCAACCTCTTGTCAAATGGTACTAAAGACCTTTAAACAACTATCCTTGGCCTCTATTAAAATGGTACTAAAACCTCTTAAGAGGAAGCACTTTGGGGAAACCCTTTTTTGTTAAACAAAATACTAACACAAATTTTCACACATCAACAAATTTAGTCATTTACCACATTTATTTTTCATATTATACTTCATTTTATATTTTCAATGCTTAATTATTAATTTATGTTAATCTATGTTTTAATTGTATACATCTTATTAATTAAATAGGATTACATTTATAGAAATATTATTTTCCTTTACAATAAAAAAACCATTATATTTAACTTACATTACTTTCCTAAATTAATTTTAACCCTTTCTAGATCTTATTTATTAATATAATTGATAAATTAAATTAAAACTTAAATAATTAATATTATTAATATTTTATCATTTGATCAATTTAACAATTGTTTGTCTTCACAAATTTATCTTAATCAAGTATCTTTTATTAATAAGAAGGCAGTCAATAAATTACTTAAGTCAATAAATTAATTAAATAATTTATTAAGATAACATTCTTTATTATTAAAGAAATATTTTATATTTTACTGAAGAAAGCTTGCAGATAGAATTACTTGATTAACTAAGCAAATTACGAATTATCTAGATTTATAATTAGACATTCTAGTAAGTAAAATTAAAAACCAACCCAACCATTACGATAAAAAATAAGAAATTCCATAAAAGGGTTTTGAACCAATTTGAAAATCCAAAAGCCTGGAACATATAATGACTGCAGAGCTTAATCATGGAGAACAACATGATGGCTAAGAACACCAGCACAACATTTTGGAAATTCACGCGCCAAAAACTTTAAAATACAAGACCATAAATTTCATTGCATAAATAGAAAAAGTAAAAACAAAAGCAAGGATCTACCTAGACTGAGCAAATATTGAACTACAAAAATTGTGCTTACAGTAGAATTAAAACACACTATAATGTCGGCTGACCATATCAAACTATTCAACACATTCAGATTTCTGCATCTTTATATTTCCACTCTTCCTTTCCTCTTCAGACAGATAATTACTCTTTGCTGGTTTCTCTGCATCTGCATCTTTCTCCTTAGCAATTTGGCTTGCTTTGTAGCACTCAAATGTTTCAGACAATACTTTACCAAAACCCAAGGATTCCTCTTTTTCAATCCTCCGAGGAGTGTCCAGAGCTCTCTTTTCTTGCTCCTCATACTCCTCCTCAAATGGGTTCTCTTCCCTGGTGAAAGAAGGCCCATGAGGAGGTCTCTCCTTTGCAGCCTTGAAAGCTTCAAACAGCTCTTCCAGTGCTCTTGTTGGATTGAGATGATACTTTATGAGGATTTCACTGACATCTGCAGGTGTCACCTGGGCATCCTGGATAATCTGCTCCAGTTTTGGGAACAGTTCATGCCTTTCAATACCAAGATAGTTCAAAACTAGAATTTTCAAGGCAGGGAAGGTGCAGAATGACATTAAGATGTGCATATCCATCCTACCAGACCTTAACAGAGCAGGGTCCAGCTTCTCTATATGATTAGTGGTGAATACAAAGATTCTTTCACTACCACAGCATGACCATAGCCCATCGGTGAAATTCAGCAATCCAGAGAGGGTAATGGAATTGCTGTTATCATCAGATCTATAGATTGGGGACTCTGCTCTACCCTCTAACCTGCAAGGCCTTTTAGCACGGTCAGAGAGATTGAGGGAGCAATCAATATCTTCAATAACAATGATAGACTTGTTAGTAGTCTTGATTAATAGTTTCCTTAGCTCTGCATTTGTATGGACCTCTGTAAGTTCAAGGTCATAAACATCATAGCACAAGTGATTAGCCATAGCTGCAATCATGCTAGATTTACCTGTTCCTGGGGGTCCATAGAGCAAATAGCCTCTTTTCCAGGCTCTTCCAGTATTCTGATAAAATTCCTTCGCTGTAGCAAAGGCCTCAAGGTCTGCTATAATCTCTGATTTCCTAACTGGGTCTAGTGCCAAGGTATCAAATGTGCTTGGATGCTTGAAGGGCACTGATTCCCATGGTTGAGCTCTGGAATCCATACCTCCTCCTTTAGAATTTGTGTACAACAAGCGGTCTTGATTCTTTCTCCTGATCTGTGAAGCATGCTCCATGATGTGCTCGAGATATGAATTCAAGACACGGTCTGTGTCCTTCTTGTGAATGCATAGAACAAATCCTCTCTTCTCCTCTGGCAGCGGCCTCCATGAAAATGCTTGGTTCTGTCTCTGGGTCACACTGTGCTCCCACCAAATGGTAACTCCTTTGTACTTGTCAACAATCTTATCATTGTTGGCAAGACTGAAAGAGAAAGAGCTTGAGTTTTTAGCCCTGCTGAGATTAACTCTAGTTGCAGAAATGGATGGAGAGTTGCTTAGGTGAAGTTGCACAGCACTATAAAGCTCATTGGTGTTGACACCTTCTACTTCCATGATGTCAAAGTAACTGTAGGCTGAGAACCATCTGAGGATATGATGAATGAATTTGCTAAAAGCATAACGAAGCTCGGGGGGAAGGACTGCCTGTATGAGTGTCTGGCTAAAGGCCAGAACACCCATCAGAGAAGCCATTGATGTCCATAACTCCATAGCTCCCCAACAGCACTGAAAAGTGAGGAGCAAGATAATCTACTGGGGGCAAAACTAGAGCAAGAAACACTACAGTTTTGCTTTGCTGATCAAAACAGGGGAGAAGGCTATCAAATTGGGTTTTTGTATGCAAAATCAGGGGATAGTTGGGCTTCTGGAACCTAACCAAGGACAAAATGCATAAGAAGAATGAGCCCTGGCTGCAAAACAAAAACAAGCACTAGGGTACAATGTGATTGGAGGACAAGAGTCACTAAAGCACAAGGGAAACTTCACAATAGGGCAATGTTTACGTAAATGCATGGAAAATGAAGGCACGGGTTCGAAGGTCTCCGATCAAAACAAATATTCAGAGTAGGAAAACATGATTCAACTTAAGTAGAAATCTTTACTGGTAAAGCAGAACGAAAGCCAAGACTAAGCAGCATGAATGAAATGAACAATGAGATGAAAAACCGAGTCCAGATACTTACTTGAGCTTAAACACAACATAGCAACAGTCTGCCAACTGCCTAACAATGTGCTTACTTACTGGATGAACAGCAAGTTGAAAACCATGGTAAAGCACCTGTCTTGCAAGATTGAGCAGGAACAGTGCTTCCTATACCACAATTACTCTGTTTAACATAAACGAGAACGAGAAAATAAACTACCACCCAATACAAAACCAGAATTAAAGAGACCCAATACATAAAGCCAAATGCGTACCCTATAAATAGGGGATAACCGACCCACTTCAACTACCACGGGAATTTCAACACTAATCATCAATGCTGAGCCCTCTGAACACGTTAATGAATGGTAACCTGCATGGAAACATTCTGTATTCCAAGGCAGCAGAAAACTTTAATACACTAACCAAGCCCATGAGCCGTCATTTATATGGGAATGGGAATGAACAGTAAATGCATTGCATTTTATTGCATGGCACGGGGAGTCGAGAAAGGCAGATGATTCCCTCCGCATTGCTTGCCGTGTACACTTACTTTCCTTATTATTTTTCCAATGGAGTTGATATGCAGTTGAATGTTTTTTAAAAAATAATTTAAAAATATAAGGTAGACCAATACATGCCAGACAGCCATAAAAATGGTGAAGGAATAGTCAATTAAATAGCCCCGAAAACAGCAGCCTACGATGGGATTCTTCGTTATCTTTTAATTGCTGTCACATGTGATTAAAATATCATCGACCCATCTGACTCCTTCGTGCAGAAAGTTTAGCAGCTACAAGACAGGAGCCCTATAGTACTACAACTTGTTGATTTTTTTCATATAAATAAATATATTATAGATATATAGATATATCAGATGTGTTTGAAATCCATTGGAATGTGTGTTTCCTGATGTGTCTGATACTGGCTTCTGCTGCCTTGTGGCAGAATGGCTGTCATTCGGAGTGCTACCCAATGTACCTTTCATCTGTGTACAAGTCAGATGTCCAGGAGATTTGTGTGTAGTATTCTATCCTGATTAGGCTTCGGAAGAAGATGAAGAAATTGTTGTCAAATATGTCCTCAAGGCAAGGCATTCATGAACCTGTTCTCTTTCATGGATTTAGTGCACAGCCCACATGGTATTATGAGATTCTGCACTTTTCATGCTGAACCACTCTGAGCAAACCTTGCTGGATCTGCCCCCCTCTGCAGGACAAAGAAGAAGATGATAGCAAGCAACCACATTGCACATTGCAATTCAATACAACTCAATTATCATAGCCCTGAAAAAATTCCCTACGAATCATTGCTAGGGGTGACTAGCAAGTTCCAAGTTCTAACCCATTCTTTTGGCCTATTTAGGTCTAGACATGCCCCACATGCAACCCAAAATTCATCATAGCTACAACTAATTTCCCCCTTCATGATTGCTTATCAGGGAGCAAGACAGTATTCCAGCTTGTTTTATGTGGGAATATTACAAGCAATCCCTCTGAGCGGTCCATGTACCTGCCATTCTTTTGCTCAAAGTTATGAAAGCAACATCAACAAAGGATTCGCTTGACAGGGATCTCTGCTAAGAGTTGCTTACAAGTCTACTGGTCGGATCAGTGCCGTAGCTTCTTAATTACATTGATGAATTTAGCATATTAATAAAAGTAGTAGTGTCCTTTTCAAAAACCCAAAATAAACTATTGATCCTCAACTAATGGAAGATCAGGTACCCCAAATGATCCGGGTTTTGCTACCTTGAATTAGGACACATTCTCCATTTTAATGGGGGATGCACAAAATATAGTTGAACGGATGAAGAAAATCAGGATATTAGGTCTTTATTAAAATTCTATTGGAATTGGTGAATATGAAATGATATTGTAAGTAGAGATCTAGCCCTATAATCAACCTTTATAGCTCCTAGGAAGACTGATGCCACACTCCACATGTGAATGGACATGAAAGGAAGATGTTTAACCTAACTTAAAGTATAGGGTTTCCTTTTTCATCTGGTTGCATGCGTTATAATATTGTTCCACGTAAAAGGAGAAGTCCAAGCATAGATATGTGCATGGGCAGATATACAAATTTATTGGTTACAGATTTTTTTTCAGATTTTGTTGGATTCTGTGAAATTTTTATCACCTTAAACTATGTTCGAAAGGACAGCTTTCAGACGATTTACTTAAACAGGAGAATAATTCAAAGCACGGTAATTAGCCAGTCTTCTTTTGGAAATATTCTGTGAAGATAAGACACATTATTAATATTTTGCTGCTAGCTTTTGCTCTGTTAAATGTATTCTCACAGGAATCGAGAGACATAAATTCTCAAGGGAAATGTTGTATTCGCACGCATAAAAGGAGGTCAGGTTGATCTTTTTTGCTTTTTTTAATTGGAAAGCTTACAGATTTTTACTGAAAATCAGTTTAAAACTGATGCACCAGTTCACACTGGACAACAGCTAAAAACATCAGTCCATGGAATACAACAGGAGAAAACAGGACGTTGGGATCGAGGTTTCGATTTTTCAGAGATAATGATAATGCATGAAGGCTGTAATTTAATTGGTTGCCTTGGGAATTTTATAAGTGTGTTTGTCATATGCCTGACAAAAAAATATGTGGCGTTCGAACTGTAACAACTTCTGTACAACAGATGTAAGCGGTTGAAGTGTGGCAGAGATTCGGCTGGTGGTCACATGGGCTTGTGCTCCCTACTTATGCTGGCCAAGTAAATGCCATTAATGCCATTTCTATAGAAGAAATCGGGGCTAACCATTTTGGTATTACTCAAATCTTGGTTCATAAGGAGTTCATAACTAAAAACTGGTTGGGATTTGCACAAATCGTGGATAGCCAAGAATACAACGACCACATTAATGGTGTCCAAGGAGTAGGTGGCTAGTTGAGTCATGCAAGAAAAATTACCTCCTTTTCTTGCTTAAGATTTGAATGCCTTCTTCAACCTTTGCTTGAATTTATGTGAGAACCTACACCCTTCATATTTGTTTATCATTTATGGGTAGGAAAATTCATTATGGAGAAGTTGCAAAGTCAAAAATTTAGTATTAATGGTGTTATGGGTCATGTAGGAAGGTAGTGTTGAACACTTGTAATATTGAGAGGGGGTGAATCACTATTATATTAAACTATTCAATTATTAACCATCTAATTATTAAAACATATTTAATTGTTATAAGGAATGAAAGCATAAAAACATCAACATCACATAACACATGAACACAAAGATCTATACGTGGAAAACCCAAAATGAGAAAAATCACGGTGAGGATTAGCTCACAATATATTATGAAACACTAAAAAATGGATTGCACAAAAATGTTTGATGAATCACTATTTTTCTAAGAGGTATTTCACTCAATTATGTGCAAAATAAGATGCTAATAACAATAAAAAAAAATGCAACCTAACTGTTATAGAAACTATGAGGGGTGTTTTGAGAGTATAAAAAGTTGTGTACCTAGGTAGAAACTTGTTGTTTTTGAGCTATGGAGGACTCATTCGCCTTCAGTGGCGAATGGGTCCTTTTAGTGTTTCAGAAAACTAATTTTAGAATCATGTACCTTGATGTCTGTACTCTTGAATTCCCGATTGTCAAGTTCTGGAAGCCTATATTTAATTTTGTAGAGTTATTTTTGTGATCTTGCAATGTAGATGACAACTTTTGCAACTTTGACAACTTTGCTCCAAATCTTGCTCAACTTGATCTTCAACTTGTAAATCTACAATAAAACACTCAAGGACAAGAAAAAATTGTTAATTTATTAGTGAATGGGGGTTTGCCTCAGTCAAACCCCTTATAGGTAATTAAACCAAATGTTGAAATAAGGAAATGAAGCATGAACATGAAATATGTAAATGATGTCACCTTGGATTATGTCTTGTGAAGCAAATATGCAAACTATCATGTAGTGGCCATGAAGAGTGTAGATCTTGGATGTAAGATGATGCTTTGTGTGGGATGAGGATTGTCAGTGTGGGTTGATTACGCTTAATCCATGATAAATTGAAGCATAATTTACCCAAATAAACCTGCATTTACCAAACAAGATCATTCAAATTGAAAAGATTAAACTAAGCATTTGTACAAATTGAAAGTTACAAACTATAAAATAGTTAAATTCCTACTCTAATCCATTTGAAACTTATCTTGTTTTGGAATTGGTGTCATGTTGATGTGGAACAACGACCCTTTCCTAATCTCGTGATTAGTGAGCTTGTTTCAATCGATTCTATGGGAGAGAATCGATGAAACCATTGTGATAAATGGATGAAAACTTAGTTTATGTTAAATTAAGCATGATGCAAGCTAATTTAACATGATTTTATGCTAAAAATGAACTAATTATGCTATTGCTAAGCTAATTTAAGTTAATTCTAAGCTAAAAGATGAAAAATTTAATTCATATACAAACTAGGATGGATGCATGAAAGCCATTAATGGATGCTCTAAGCTATTATGCAACTTAAAATTAACTAAAACAAGCTAAAAGTAACTAAATTGAGAGTGTGAATGCAAATGAGTTTAACAACATAAGTTTGTAATTGAAAGATGGATGAGATTCAACAACATGAGTTTGCTATTAAAAAGATGGATCCATTTGTCTCCAAATAGTGACCTATTTATAGGAAAGCAAATGAGAAATGGAGGGTTGAGAATGAAAAGATTAACCAACGGTCAAAGATGAAGGAGATGAGAGACATGGATCATGGATTCTCATCAACGGATGAGAATGCATGATGAGATTTAATCAAGGGTTCACATTTGCTCCAAACAAACACACTTTTGACCTACACACACAGATCAAAGGTGACTTGTTCAAAAGGTTAAAGATTAAAACTTGCTTAAGAAGCTAAGTGAAAATATATCGTTTTTAAATGATGGAGGAATAAAAATATATTTTTTGGAATATTCATTTGGGTGAGGATAAAAGACATTTTGTAAATTAAAAGAAATCTTTAATTGTGCAAAAAGGAAATAATGAATATTCCCTTGGAATATTCCCTTTTAGAGGAAAATTAGTTTAATTGCTAATTAAACAAGGTATAATCATGCAATTAAGGGATTTGGAGGAATAAAGTGATATTTATTAAATAATTTAATAAATGGGGGGAGAGAGATGAAATGATATTTAATTAAATAACCTAAATAACTTAGGGTTATTTAATTAAATAGGATGACTTAGGGAATTAAATTAAATGTTTTGATTTATTTAATTTAACAAGATGAAAAGTTAGTGCGAAGGGGGAGGAATTAACCCAATTTTGATGAATTAGGTTAATGGATGAAAATGATACAATTAATTAAACAACTAGGCTAATTTAATCAATTAAGCGAAAAGAAGATGAATTTAAAGAGGAAATGATGTTAGTAAATTTGTTTCGAATGTATGATATCGTTTAGGACATTTTTTATTGTCTACATTTTGCTCCTCTTTGAAGCGAGGTACTTGCTGCTTTGGTTCAAAGAATAACACTCTTCGGATCAAAACTACTGCTTAAATCAAAAATAAATAAATAAATTATTTTTTAGATGTCCCACTACTGAAAGATAAAGCTGATTCCCTGCCCCCTCAAAAAATTGGGCAAATTTTTTGAATTTTGGGTTGATTTCTCGATAAAGGTTAAAAGCTGCCCTCAGGGTTCAAAAAGGATCTGGGATGCAATAATTATGTCAAAAATGCAAAATAAGGTTCAAATTGGAAAAATTGGTGAAAATGATGATAAACCCTAGCTTGAAGGTGAAATTAGGGCAAAAAACCCTAATTTTCTAGCTTAAATAAACCAAAAAGGGTCACTTTCAATTCATTTGTGCATTCACACTTAAGAGATTCTTGTTATTTTGAGTTTTGATCTTCCAATGAAATGGCACAGCGAGAGCTTCTTAAGCACATCTCCAACCGAGTTCAAGAGTTCTAGCAGCTTCCAAGTGCAGGACCACCGATATGTAACTCGAAACTTGATTTGAAATTTGACTTTTGGATGCATTTATTACGCTTTGAAATTTAAACTTTGGCGGCGTCACTATATAGCGATGCCCAAATTGAAATCGGTGACGCTGAAATGAATTATAGCGATGCATATGTATATGGTAATGCTAGTCACAATTTAAAATTAGGGTTTCTAATTTTAAAATGTGATGCATACTTGTATAGCGATGCTTCTACCAATTTATAAAATAGGGTTAGGGTTTTCCAAAGATTAAAACGCGACGCATGTGTGTTTGGTGATACATCTGATTTGTAATTTTAAATGCTTTTGGGCATCGTAATTTGAAATTTGAATATAGCAACGCTATCATAGATAGTGACACTATTGTGATTTTTGAGCTGTAAATTTCAAATTGAGTCAAATTTCCTCAATTTTTTGATGTTGTGTGTTTCATGGATGCAAGAGGGCATTCCACCACTGATGTCGCGGGAGCACAAACCCACCATGTTGGAGAGATTGAGTGATTTTTCATAGTTGCGCCAGGAGCACCTAGGAGAAATTGGCCTCTGGTATGTTGTGTATGCACCCGTCATCTAGACACATCTTGCTATGATGACCACTCTATGCAAGAGATGGCATAGTGAGACGTTGTCATTCCACCTTCCGACAGGTGAGGTGACGGTGACCTTGGAGGATGTTTGGTGGATCCTTCGTTTGCTGATTCATGGTGATCCAGTGATCTATGATGTTGATTATGGATTTGACGCCTGTCACGAGGTGATGGAGCTTGAGGACATTGCCTTAGTGACATCACAAATTGACCTTGAGATGTATAGAGGTCACAACCCACATTTAGATTGATTATTGCAGCCAATATTTCAAGTTTGGTTGCTCCTGATAGACACAACAGAGGGTTCAACCTAGGATGGAGTTTGGTGTGGCATTAGATGCTCTATAGGAGGACACTCTTTGCATGGGGGCTGATGTTGGCCTCGCTTTATCATGACATGCATGATTTTGTTTTTTGTGATGGGAGAGCTATTGGTGCAGGCGTGACTTTGCTTCACATTTGGGTGTGGGAGCATATCGTCATGCTCTGACCTATTGTGCAGATGGCGAACATTGAGCCAAATGATCCTGTGATTTGGCGATATAGAGGTGCTATTACCCTGAGGCACACCGGACAAATTGGGCTCTCGTATTGGCGACAGATTATTGATGATATGACAGTTTTTCGCTGATGCCTATGGTTGCAGATGCCACCATGGTTTGATGATGTACAATAGTTATACTTCGCCAGGCAGACCCGATACATGCAGGGTCCCGAGCACACCATTATTAAGCAGTATTTTTCAAACAGGGTGGCTCGGTAGTTTGGGGAGGTCCAGGACAAACCAAATGATAGGTACATGGCCATTTTTGCTAGGTCGGCTAGAGAGGTTCCCACATGGGGACTGACCATTCCAGCTCTCAAGGCAGTCGAGAGCTTCAGATAGTTAGCGGTTCAGCCTTGGGCCTATGATCTGGGTCAGGTGGTAGCACATACTATGTCTGCATATGATGTTTGGTTCGTACCTCCACGATAGTTGACAGATCCAATGGGTGCATAAGCAGTAGTATGGATGCATGGATGCACTCTACTTATGTCTATATGATATGCAATGATCATGATATGATATGGATGCAATGTTATGTTCTTTTTCAGTATCTTTTTACGATGCTATGGAATGAATGATATATGATGCAAATGATATGGATGCAAATGATGTGGATGCATTTCTTTTTGTATATTTTCTATGCAATTTTATGAGATGATCATGTATGCATATGGATGTATGGATGAAAATGCTTATGATATGCAACGATTTAAGATGCTTTGAATAACAGATCTATATTATTCATCACAACTCAAATGATAATGCAGAATGTATGATGTGATATGCAATGATTATGCTGATGGTTGCTATGATTATGCTATGATTATGAAATGTATGTATGTTGATGGTTTGTGGATGTAGGGTGGATGCATTGATGATGTTTTTGTTGACTATCATGATACCAAGTTAGCATGGAGAGAAGATAGAAGAAAGAATGAATGATTGTTGATTTCAAAGATTGCTTCAAAAGATCTAACAAGCCCTTGATCCATCGAGACTTTATTAGAGACAGTGACGAGACAATGCAAAATGAGGATGAAATGCAGGATGATGAATGCTCACACTTCGTGATTGGGATTTTCATTGTTCCTTATTGTTTGATATAACACATAGACACAATACATTAAGGTATTGATAACTAGGACATCGTTATATCTAGTGTAATGGACTTTGACTCAGTAAACATATAGGATATTTTTGTTCACATCTTGACATATAGAAACCTCATTGGAATGCAAGTTAGAAACTTAGAATATATTGGACCAAAGCATATGCAATAGTCAACAATGTATTCCAAACAACTTTCCTACACACAACTAAGCAAGTATGCGCCAAGATTGTTTTACAAGAGTACCCACAAGCACAACAAATGAAAGATAACGATCAATGCCCCATTCCTTTCTCTTTAAATCATTTTGATAGACATCATCGAGAGGTCCTCATAATGGATCATTAAGATAAATCATAAGAAAAGATCAAAGGCAAACATTCAGTGTTATCTATATCTCTTGCCTTGTTTAAGTTTAGCTAAGGTGATACCTGATATTGATGTCCATCGCAAGAAGGATACATCTTAGGACATGTTGATAAGAGGTTGTTTGATGTTAGGATGATGATGCTAAGATGAGTCATTGATATATACTTCACTAACACATTTACCTATGATTTAGACTTTAGATTTTGGCAATTAGGTTCGCACTTTACAACTTGCGATACTTGTTTTCTACTTGTTTCACCAAAGGGTGAAGGTGACGATAAATTTATTATGGGTGAAAGTTTATTGCGGGTGAAAGCAAGATGGGATGGGTGGTTTTTGGATTTTCTGGAATATTTCAATGTTTTTGGTATTTTTGGAAATGTTTTGAGGCTATTTTTGGTATTTTTAAAAGTTTATATGAATGTTTGGGATTTTTAGATTTTTTGAGGTTGTTTAGGGTTTTCTGAGATATTTGAAGTTTTTTAGGTCTTTTGAATATTTTCTACTATTTTTTGGATTTTCCATTTTCGAATGTTTTTGTATTTTCTAGTTTTTTGAATGTTTTCTATTCTTTTCAAAGATTATCTAGATGTTTTGGGGTTTTCAGAGATTATTTGGATGGTTTGGGATTTTATGAGATATTTGGATGTTTTGAAGTTTTCAAAGATTATCTGGATGTTTTGGGGTTTTCTGAGATATTTGAATGTTTTGGGGTTTTCAAGAATTTCAGCCAAGAACCTAACCTAAAATACCTATCCTAGGTGTCTCAGGGGCACATCAATGATGGTCTTGCCTATGTTCAAGCTTAGAGACAACGTAGTTCAACTGACTCAACCCATTTACAAGATGAAGATATGAACAGGGATGGAAAAGTTATTTTATTATGGTAGACTCCTAAAGGACTAACCTAGGGTGTCTCGGGGGCACATCAATGATGGCCTTTCCTACGTTCAAGCTTAGAGACAACATAGTTCAACAAGGGTACTGCTTTTCGTATTTTTGATGTTTTGACCTTTTTAGGGTTTTTGATGTTTTCTAAATGTTTTGGATTTTTCCTTCACAATTTTCTGAATATTTTTGGATTTTAGCTATACAGGATTTTGCAAATGTTTTGGATTTTTTGATAAGATTTTATAAATGTTTTTGGTGTTTTTTGATAAGATTTTATGAATGTTTTTGGTGTTTTCTGATAATATTTTATGAATGTTTTTGGTATTTTCTAATAAGATTTTAAGGAAAATGATACCTAGATCACGATGTCGATGTCACGTTTGTGAGATATAAGACATGGATCAAGAGTTATCCGAAAACAAGAGTGCAATAACTTGCCCCTAGTGTTTAACAATTTTTCATAATGCAATGGATCACCAAGATAGGTAATGTATATGCAAATATTTTGACAAATTTTTATCGTGCTAGATATGGGCTATGGGAATTCATGAGATAAAATGGTAAAGAGCTTGTAAAAAGTTTTCCATGAGTAAATTTTTTTCCATGAGTAAAAAGTTTTATGATTTTTTGAAGATTTTACCCTCATGTTGAACCACCTAGTGGTAATGATGTAGAGGCCACTATCATAACATGCCAATGATATCCTGCTTGAAGTAGTTTCTTTGCTAAGATACGAGCACTTGAATGCAACCTTGAAGAACTCTGATCTGCTTTGTGGATACCAGAATTAACCTTGTTTATGTGTGCACATCACGATAAAGTGCCTTCAGAATCCTTATGATGAAGGGTAGCTACCAACACACAGTCAATGTGAGAATTCTATATCATGAATGGAGTAGACGGTGTCATGTATGAAGGAATATGAGATGGATTGGTCGACAGTCTAGAACCTTTGACTCTCCAAACTTGGGAAGATGAGCGATGATGGGTGGGAGTGTAGGTTTTCGTGGAATTAGGACTGACCATTGGATACACTTTGTTCCTTGCTTGAGAAGCCTGCTTTTGTATTTGAGGACACTTTTGATGGATACATTGCTCTTTTTTATTTTACCCCATAGTTTCTTTGACTAATGGAGTTTTGGAGGGATGATTTTCTTTATTTTTCTTTGGTATCCATTTGTACTTGATGTGTCCTTTTTGCTTTATTGCTTCATTTTCTTTGATGATCTTCATCTTTCTTTGATAGGAATTCTTCTTTTTATGTTGGTCCCAATTTGTATATGAGATGATGGGTGAATGCCAACTCATGATATGGCTAGTTGTAGTGTTGACAACATTTTCATCATAAGGATTCTTTGTGCTTCATATGTTGATGTTTGTTGTAAACAAGATTTCCCTTGGTATTGTGAAGGTATGATCAATATCTAATCCTTTTCCTTGATAATGTATCCTCTGATCCATAGCCACTGGATATGACTTGCCATGAACACATCATATTTCTATGGGTTCCTGTTGTTCAGGAATATGAACTATTTTCTAGATGATTCCATGACATCATTATCTATTGAAACTATTTCAAAAGATGTTGATGCTGACTCAAAAGATGTTGATGAAGCTCAATCACTGTAAGAATCAAGAATATCAACCATTGCTTGCTCTTGTGTAGGAATATCAAGAGTGGGAGACTCATGTTTTGGATGAAGAACGTCTATGTGTCCATCATAAAGAAACATCTCATGAGTGATATCGGGGAAATATTTGGAGTTTAAAATGGTTTGGAAGATGTCCCTTAGTTCTTTGTGAAACTCTAGGGATAGGGGTTCTTGATCTTGACTCGATTTGGAATAAATTTTGTTATCCTCAAGAGCCTCCTCTTGACATGATCCTTGGGTGGATGATAATCATTGGTAAAAGACTCTTCACAATAGTTTGTGGGTATAGGTGTAATAAGGAATATTTCTGGCTTGTTTGGAACTTCTTCAACATTCCCAATCATTGAGTCATATGTGGGAGAGATATCACAATTTGATATCCACTTGATGTCATTATGATATAAAATAGTGCCAAACACTGTTGATTGGTTTAGACTTTGTTTTAAAATAGTATCTTGATACATATCTGATTCCTCATAAACAACGTAAACATGTCCCAACGTGGTATCCTAGGTATTGTTTGAAGTTGATGCATTTGTCGAATCTTTTGTTTTTCCATGATTAGGCATAGGCTTTGTGTAAATTTTCAGATTTTCATTCCTAGATTTTTGATCGACCTCAATGTTTCTTTATTCAATAAGATCCTCTATTAGATGTTTGAGCCTAAAACAATTTTGTGTGCTATGACCTTTGTACTGATGAAATTCACAAAAGTGATCTTCTCTATAGCTACGAGGTTTGATTTGTGGCTCTTGATAGTTTGAAAAATCTGGGAGTGTGATAAGGTTAGATTGTATCAACCTCTTCAACACATCTTCCATAGGTTCCCCTAAGGGAGTGAATTGTCGCTTAGGAGCATTGTTTGTTCCCTATTGTTTGTGTTGAGTGTTTCCAGCTTTGATTGTTTGATTGTTTGACGGTGACGTGTATGGTTGTTTTGTATTCATGGTTTGGGTGTTTTCTTGTCTAGGGGCAGTTAATACCACCTTTGCATCAACAACACCATCACTAGTAACATTTTTGTTCTTGGCCCAATAGCGGAGCTTGTCGTTAAAACTAGTGGATGGGCAGTTGTCTCTATACACTTGTGTGTTTCCCTATAAGATTAGGGCTCTCTCAATGTTAAGGGCTCTAGGGACAAGCTTGTCATAAAATGTGATGCATTGCATCTTCAAGTGGAAAGACAAATCATGGTCTAGATTTGCTATGATAATGCCCACTTGTTCATCAGGAAGAGGCCACTTGCTTTTAATAGCTCTTTGTCTCCATTATTGTAAGAAATTAGTGAAAGTTTCCCATTTTTTTTGTCTAAGAGTGTATAGTTCCTCTAGACTGACATCCATGTCAAGATTGAAGGAGAAGTGATCGATGAATTTATCAATGATTTCTTGAAAAATTTTGATGCGAAGAGGTAGATGAGAAAACCAATCCATAGCATGACCTATTAAACTTCAAGGGAAGAGGCACATTAGATGTAAATCATCGTAAGCCACCTCCATGCATATGATGTTAAATTCTTTGATATGGTCCACATGACTTCCTCTCTCTTTATATTTATCAAATTTGGGGATTTCAAAACTAGGAGGGAATGGTACCATTGTAATGTTTCAATTGAATGGATAGGGACATAAGTTATGTGTATGGGGCTTCTTTGTCTTGCCCATCTGAAGGTCCTACATTTCTTGTGACAAAGCCTTAAGTTGTGATACTAGATTGTCTTGCAAGTTTGGTGGAGGAACATATGTTGGGATGACAGATGGGTTGTATGTGGGATTTTTATATGATAAGGTGTTTTTATGGGGTGCATGGTGGTGTAGTATATTGTGAAGGTGATTGTGGTGGAGGCGTATATTTTCCCAACATGTTTGGGTTGACAATGCTTTGTTGAGGGTTATAGTATAAACCCTATTGTTGTTATTGTGCGATAATTTATTGTTGTTGGGCATATTGCTAAGCAAGGAATTCTTGTTGTTGAACTTGTTGTTGCACGACTAAGGTGACTTGTTGGGATTGTTGTTGTTGTTGTTGTGCTACTAAAGCAACTTGTTGTTGGGCCTGTTGTTGTTGTGCTTCTAAAGTTGCTTGCTATTGTTGCTGCTATTGTTGTGCTACTAGGGCTGCTTGTTGTTGTTGCTACTATTGGATTGCTTGCTGGTAAGCTTGTTGTGCTTGCTACAAACCTAAGGCATGTGCTTGTAATGTAGGATCAATCAGTGGTTGGTACATCTATGATAGGTTTTGGGTGTTTATGTTTTGAGCGTGTAGTGGATTGTTGATGAGAGGTTGAGGGTTCCCTTGGTTTAGCATTCCTTGTAAGATAGTGGATTGAGGTGGAGGAATGTAAGTTTGAGGTCCCAATTGATTTTGCATGGTGAGAGGGACTGTGGGGAAAGATGATGATGCCATTGGATATTACGATGGTAATGGCACATTCAGACCTTATAACTGATTGAAAGGGTTCCCTTGACCGATGGGTAGGGGGTTCCCTTATTATATTTTAGGTGTGACCAAGGTATTACCTTGGTTGATGGGATTCGTAACCAAGGTGTTGTTTTGATTTGGGTTGATGATAGATGGGTTTGATGTGGATGGTGGATTGACTTGAGTAGCTTGGGTAACCACTTGTTTTGATGTGTCAATGGGGTTGTTGGAACCACTCAAGGGTTGAATTTGTGTGAGAGTGTTAACTTTCCCTTGCTTTCCTACTTGAGGTACTTAGCTCACATTACCTTGCGTAACATTAGGCATACTTGGGGTATTTGTGATGATGGATGGAGATGGTTGCACTCGAAATGTCGAGATTGTTGTGGCATCATGGAATGTAAGTGGTTTGGAGAAGGTTGGTGTCCAACTTGTGTTTTGGGGAAGGTTGGTGGTTAATGGAATGGTCGTTTTGTGAATACCCAAAGTTGTGTTTATTCCTAGACATGAAGTGAGACCAAGGTTGGTTCCTAGCCTAGTTGCAAGACTAGATGTTAAGGGTTGACTTGGCACAAGGGATGGAGTTGGTTGAATCATAGATGAAGTCAAGCCTTGTGTCAATGATTGTGCAACAAAAGATGGGGAAATTGGAGCCACATTTTCTAAGGCTTGATGTTCCATGATTTCTTCTCTAGTAAGTCCAAATGGGTTGTTCGTGACATCTTCAATCTCATATGGCCTTGATGGAGATGAGGGTTGTTGTGATGAGGTAACTTGATTTATTATATAAAATTCTTGAGGATTGGGATCACTTGAGGTGAATGTGACTTTGGATTTCTCCATGATTCTCTTGTGTTGTGATCTTGTCTTTACCATAAATTTTGGGTCACCTATGGGAGAGTTGTGTTGAGATTTGTAATGTTTGAAATCTCTAGTTGACTCAAATCTAGGTAGAAGGGATGCTCTAATTCTTTTGGGAGTGTGGACAAAGATTTTGGCACCACAAGAATCCCTAACACTTCTAGGGTTTTTCACCTAAAAGGAGAGAGGTAGGCCAAAATGTGCAATGTCCCCACTCAAAAATAATGAAATATGGATGAAATATGCCTAAATGTAATGTCCTAAATGCAATAAAATGATAAAAGATATTGATTATTAATACAAAACTAATGAAATGCAAGATGTTTGAAAACACAATGTTGTATGCAAAATGTCCTAAGAATGCAAACAAACTATAACATAAATGAATAAGACTACAGAGGTGCACCTAAAAACTAGAATGTGATGCAGAAAGGCTATAGAATCCTACAAAATTTTCTATTGAAGCCAATTGTGACACTTACGCCAAGCTGAACGATTTAGTCCTGTTTCTAGGTGATTCTACCAGAATAGGTTTCAACCAAAAGGGTATACAGAAATACAAAAAAAACTTTTTAGGCTTGGAAGTGGGAGTAATTCACCATTGATGGTGACTTAGTCCACCTTCAGCTTTCAAGAATTTCAAAGATGCAATCTGTAGCTCTCGGTCTACACTTCGGTTCCTGACAAGTGTCCAGATCCGAATCTGCAAAATTCGGGTTGTAAGTGATCTCCAAGCTTCCTTTAGGGATTTGTTGACTTTGAATGACTTTGATGAAATGACGACACCTTTTAACACCTTGCTCTTTGACAAATATGCATACAAGACCTGCAAAACAAACATGCAAAGAGGGGAAAAGGGGTTAAGGGTTAGTGAATAGGGGTTTGCCTTCGTCAAACCTCGATTTGGTAATCAAACCATTGAAAATGAAATGAAATGGAAAGAGAATGATGAATGAACAACATGTAATGCTACAAATCACCAAACCCTTGATGTAGAAATTTGAAGATATGCAAGTAGATGCTCCAATGAAAACTTGATAATGCCTAGAATGCTTGAGAATGATTAATTGAATGAATTAGAGAGTGAATGAATGTATGAATGTATTGGGGGTTAAAATGAGAGGAAAACCATTTATTTATATACTTGATTTTACAAAATTTCTCAAAAATACATCACAGGCTGACCTCAAGGTCAAGAGAATAATATCATGCTAGAATTTTGAAATGATTTTTATTTTTGTGCCAAGTGGGACTAAGTCACCCCAGGTGGCAACTTGGTCCCATTAGGGAAATTTTAATGGGTGTTTGGAATTAAAGTGTATTTAATGATGTTTAATGGGATTATTCTCTGAAACACATGTAAGTGCATTAAGGGGTCATTTAAACATAAGAAAGGGTCAAATTATTGATGACAAGCCTAAAAAAGCATGAAAATTTGTTACAACACTTTGAAATAAGACTTGGTAAGTGATAAAAAAGGGGTTATTTAGGTGAATTATATTAATGAGGTCTTAGAAAAGTGTGAAAGTGGGTTACAACACTTGTACAAGACATCATAGAATTCTTAATGATTCACAAGGGCCCAAGACCTAATGTGAATGTGTTGACGACACTACAACATTAAATCAAGGAAAAATCAAGCCAAAATTATCAGGATGACCTAAACAGGAAGAAAAAGTAGAAGGGTTACTTTTTCTGTGTCCACATTTAGCCCCCACTTTAGTGAGAAGATTAACTTGCTTCAAACTCACACTAAAGTAGACCCACGCGCAATCAAGAGGGGTTCCAATGAGCTAATGCTAGCAAGATGAGACAACAATGATAAAAAGCGATGATCAAGCCCCTAGGATGAAGATCCCATGGAAAACTAAACATAAGTTCAAAGAAACAGACATGAGAATAATGATGCAAGAGAGAAGAGAAAGGAGAAAGATAATTGGATCAAGCTTCGATCATTTTTCCATCCCGTTGTGGATTAGATCTAGGTTGTTTTTCTAGAAAAATAAATGTATACTCACTCTGAGGTGACGAAACTCATGGTTGTCCGCTAGGTGAGAAGGCCCAAAGAGTGAGAAACATACACTTATGGCTGGTATGCACTCACACACATAGGTGCCTATGGGGAAAGTCATGCCTCAGAATGGGCTTCCCACTCAACCATACCAAAGTTATACCTCTTGATAACTTTAATAAGGACCCACAAAATAAAATGAATTTTTGAGCTTCACAAGACAAGCAAAACTTCATATGCTTGGAGCTCATGAACAAACACGATGGCACCACAGGCATGCAAGTTGTGTTATGCAAGGTGGCCATATAAAAAATAAAAAATGCAACATGAAAAAGATGTTCAAAGGAGTCTTGCTTAGTTCATGCGAGGTCTTAGCTTAGGGAACATTGTGTCTAATGTCTCCAAGAGAGGACGAATCAAAGAATAGAATATTCACAACTTAGGGGATGTAGTGCATCACATCAAGCCACTAAAAAGAATGTAATATGCTAAGATAGATCACACTCATGAAAAAAATCACACCCAATGTCATCCATAAAGTGACAAAACACATCGTATGAAGTAAGAAGGTTGCACTAAGAACCAAGAAAAAGGAAAAATGCAAATGAATAATGCCAATGTATGCCCCCACTTTAAAGAAATTGCTACAAACTGTACTGTGAGAAATTACTTTAAAGTATCAAATGAAAAGTTCAATCAAGAAAGAAAGAAATGAGAGACAACTTGGAAATCCCTTATGCCAAGTCATACATTTCCGAGTAAGGCTATGTCATGTGAAGGAAAAGAAAAAGAAAAAGAGGTTGCCCCCAAAATGAAAACACCAAACACATAAGGGATCTATGGATTTTGGGTCAGTGTGTTCTTTGCTACAATGTTTTTTAGAGAGCTCAGAACTGTCATCATCCCCCAAATACATAGAACTGGAAGAATGACACAAAGAGAGCGAAAATGAAGAAAAAGAAAGATCTATTTAGGTCAACATGGAAGAGACATAAGGTGTCTCAATGCTTTGCATCATCCCCAAAAGGAAAACACAAGCCAAAGGAAAACGAAAAGGTGAAAGAAAATGGAAAATATTTTGGGTGAACATGAGAGAGACATGGGGTGTCTCAATGCCTTGTGTCATTCCCAAAAGGAAAACACAAGAAAAAGACAAAAAGAAAAGGAAAAGGAAAAGAAAAATGAAAGGACCTTTTGGGTCAACAAGAAAGGAAAACACAAGAAAAAGAAAAGGAAAAGAAAAAGGCCTTTTGGGGCAACATGAAAGAGACATGGAATGTCTCAATTCCTTGCGTCATCCCCAAAAGGAAATCACAAGAAAAAGACAAAAGAAAAAGGAAAAAATGATGTACGACATAGAGAAGAATGAAGGTAAAAATAGAGGAATGGCATAAAGAGAGGGAGAACATCAAACAGAACATCACGAGGGAGCACATTACACACATGCAAACACACAAAAGAAAAAGAAAATGCAAAAGAATAGTAAGGAAAATGTGAGTCAACCATCGAGCAGGTCATTCGCCTCCCAGTCATGTTCATGATATGTTGAGGGTAGGAAACTAGCCAAAGGGACAAGAGCAAGTGCCAAACTAGGGGAAGCACCAGGTTCTACACTCTTTGTAGGAGATTTGTCGTTTAAGATCATGGAAGAGGAGAACAATGTGTTCAAATCATTATGCACCTCTTCATCGATTTTAGCAATCTCATCATCGTCATCCAGATTAATCACAACAGGAGGACGAATGATAATGTCCAATGGAGGGTGTACCTCTTGTTGTGATTGTTGTATTGGATTGTTTTGTTATCAAGTGTGGATTGTGATTTTCTTTATTTTCTTCTTCATGTAACTTGTGAGCCAGGGCACGATGTCTACGCCTACGCTCCCTAGCTCCTTTATTTCTTTTGGTTTTATTGTCAAGTTGTGTTTGTGAAGGAGCGGGTTGATCAACCATAGGTTGATTTTCTTTCCCATGGGGAGGAATGGAAGGAACCATGGAAAGTTGGTCATCCACTTTCTCTTTTTCTTTGTAAACTTGTCTTATGTGAGGAGGCATGGCATAGTTGTTATCATTATCTCATGGTCTCTTGGATGATGTCGGGGAAGTTTCTAGTGTTGGATGATCATAGTTGTTTGGTTCTTGTTTAGGTTGAAGCATTGTTTCATCGAGGATAGGAGTGGACAAGGACATGTTGTGAAGAGATAATTCTGCTATTTTCTTGGCTTTAAATTTTTGGTAAGTAATGAAAAAGAAGTCTTTGCGAGGTGTTATAGGCTCCATGGGCTCAGGCCAAAAGTCTTCTAAGGAAAAGTTTCCTTTGGAATACAAGGGGTTAAAGCCGTTATGGTGAACAGTGAATATTTCATTGTCAAATGGAAACTTTAAGCATTTGTGTATAACCAGAGGGACAACTTTCATTGAACGAAGCCATGGGTGGCCTAGCTGCAAATGAAACTGGTTCGACTATGAGATGATGGAGAATGTGACATCCAATGTTTTTGTTCCTATTTTTAATGGAAGGACGATCAATCCTATTGTAGGGAAAGCAAAACCATTGTGTGTTTTGATCCATGTTGTCGGTTTATCATAATCATCTTGATAAAGATCATGTAATACCAAAAATTCCTTAGTGATCATGTTCTCTCCACAGGCGGGATCTATTCGAATCCCATTAGTGGGTTTGTCATAGATATGATCGGCTATGTAAAGAGGACCATTGGGGAGATTTTTAAGTATGTACTTAGAGGAAAAAGTAATATCAAGAGATTTCTTAGGTTGGCCCTTACAAGGGATAACATCTATCGCACCTACCATTTCATCCATAGGATTAACAGTGGTAATATGGGAAATGGGATCAAGATGTTCATCATCTGTATTGACATTCATCACATCATTCTTGGTAGTATCACTAGCTTTGACAAATGAAACATTATGTTTGGGCATGGGATCAGTGAAAATTTTTAAGTTTTGATTTGGAGGGGCAACAGACTTATTGCCTTGATAATTAACACCTACAATGGATAGATGGTTAGAATCAATGAGGTCTTGCACAAGATGTTTAAGATGCTTACAGTGTTCCGTGTCATGTCCATTTTGTCTATGATAATGGAAATAAGCATTGGATTTAAAGTTTGGAGGTAAAGGATTAGTAGGATCAGGTGTTTTGATGACAGGAAAGGTAATCATTTGTTGTTGTAAAAGTTGGGACATTGTGTTATGAAGGGTATATGGTAAAGCTACGAATTGTCTTTTCAGATCTCCATAACTATAGGGCATTCCGGTTTTAACAACTGCTATTTGGTTGTTGACGGTTTGAGGTGGTTGTTGAGGGGGGTTGAATTGTAAGAACCCTTTGTTTTGCTTTTGAAATGGTTAGGAATTGTTTTGGTTGGAATTTTCAAATTTCTTAGTTCGGCTAGAAGTGGACTTTGTATCTCAACTACTAATCGAATTGTGATAATCACAAAGGGCAATACACAAGTGCATGAATGAGGGAAATTTTATCATGGTGAGTTTGTCCTAACATTTGGTTTGCAAGTTTTCTATAAACATCTTTTGAAGGTGTGGGCTAGGAATCTTGACATCGATTTGAGAATAAAGTGAATGCTAGTGTGAGATAAAATCAGTTATATTTTCTTCTTCATGTTGCTTGCATCTCATCAAATGAGCCAAGGTATTATTTGGAGTCATATGAACTTGTAAATGATTTATAATTGTATCAACTAGTTCATTGAATGAATAAATTGAATTTTTCGGTAAAGATGAGAACCATTTCAAGGCAGTGTCTTTTAAAGTCCTAGGCAACAGTTTTGTTAACAATTTATCATCAAGGACAAAGTAACTGCATAAGGCGGTGTAGGCATTAATATGATTAGAAGGATCTCCCTTCCCTCCATATTTCTCAAATCTAGGCATCTCTATTCCTTGTGGCATCAGTGTTCACAATATTTCCAAAGATAGTGGGATGCTTCGAACATAATAGGTGGGTGGTCCATTCTAATTTTGGTTTATGGTGGATATTTGTTTTTGCATGGAGGAGATAGTTTGGAAAAGTTGGGTTATGAGAGGGTCATTGTAAGTGGCATGAGATGGAAGGGAAAGTGGTGATGGAGTGTATGTAGTCGTAGGGAAAGTGAATGGAATTCTTATAAATGGTATTATAGAAGAGGATAGAACATGTGATGCCACATAGGAATTAGGAATGCTAGCAAGAATAGTCGAGGAAGGAATCACATTACTAACTTGTTGGAATGTTGTTGTGACATGAGGAGTGGTATAGGTAGGAATGGAGGCTACTGTTGAAGGAGGAGTGTGAGGTCCTCCTTGGCTAACCATAGTGTTTATTGGTTGAGAGACACTAGAGGTGGAAGGAACATGTTTTTGGTATATCTCAACTATTTGTTTCATAATGTCCAGGCCTTCTTCACTTTCAAGCATGCAATGGATGTTTTCTATGGTAGGAATTGTGGTGGTTGAAATGTTTTCAAGACACACTTGATGTTGGAGATGTGTTAAGTCCTCATGGATGTTAATTATTTTTTCTTGTAGGATGTGATCGTTTTGTGTGTCAACTTGCATGTTATTGGAAGGCAAAGAGTTGCTAAAGGTAGTATCCATGCCTAGTGTACTAGTTGCAATACTAGGAGTGGAAGCTTTAGATAACCCAAGATCCACAATGAGTGTGTTATCGTGGGATAACACGAGTCTTGAACTTCTTCTCACTAAGGTATTAGCAATAGGACACCAAACACTCATGCAAAGGTCTCTAAATGCAGGTGAATGCAAATGCAATGTAAACTAAGAGCAATAAAATACTGATAACTAAAATTTTGGAAAGCAACACAAATATGCAATAATAGAAAACATAAATGCACAAAATAATCTAGACATGACATAAATTACAGTGCAAAATGTGCAAGTGGACTAAGTCTCCCAATGTGGAAAATTAGTCCAAGTGATTTTTTTTAGAATTTTCAAAACATTTAAATGGATTTTTATTATTTTTTAGGTTCTTAGATGCAGATATAATATGAATATGCAAGATTTTGTTGATTTTAAATGAAATGGAATGCAATAATGCAAGCTATATGAGCTTTTCAGCAATGCAATTTTAAAAACCCTAGGATTCAATTTAAACAATGCAAAACCTAATGTAATGCCAATGCAAGTTATTCCTAGGATGTACATGCACTTGAAATTAGAAGTAAAATGTTCTAAAGGCGGACTCACAAAAATTTGGACAAAGATTTTGGAACCACAAGACTCCCTAACACTTCTAGGGTTTTTCACCTAAAAGGAGAGAGGTAGGCCAAAATGTGCAATATATCCACTCAAAACTAATGAAATATGGATGAAATATGCTTAAATGTAATGTCCTAAATGCAATAAATTGATATAAGATATTGATTATTAATGCAAAAATAATAAAATGCAAGATGTTTGAAAACAAAATGTTGTATGCAAAATTTCTTAAGAATGCAAAAAAATTGTAACAAAAATGAATGAGAGTGGAGAGGTGCACTTGGAAACTGGAATGTGATGTAGAGAGGCTCTGGAATCCTATAGAATTTTTTGTTGAAGCCAACTGGGACACTTACACCAAGTTGGGCGACTTAGTCCCGTTTCAGGGAGATTCTGTTGGAATAGGTTTCAGCCAAAAGGGTATCCAAAAATATAGAAAACACTTTTCAGGCCTGGCAGTGGGACTAATTCGCCACTGATAGAAACTTAGTCCACCTTCAACTTTCAAAATTTTTGGAGATGCAACCTGTAGATCTCAGTCTGCACTTCAGTTCCTGACAGGTGTCTGGATTTGAATTTGCAAAATTCAGGCTGTAAGTGATCTCCAAGCTTCCTTTAGGGCTTTCTTGAATTTGAATGACTTTAATGAAATGATAACACCTTTTAACACCTTTCTCTTTGACAAATCTGCATACAAGACCTGCAAAACACACATGCAAAGAGGGGGAAAAGGGTTAAGGGTTAATGAATAGGGGTTTGCCTTGGTCAAACCCCGATTTGGTAATCAAACCGTTGAAAATGAAATGAAATGGAAAGAGAATGATGAATGAACAACATACAATGCTATAACTCACCAAACCCTTGATGTAGAAATATGAAGATATGCAAGTAGATGCTCCAATGAAGACTTGATAATGCCTAGAATGCTTGAGAATGATTAAGTGAAGGAATTAGAGAGAACGAATGTATGAATGTATTGGGGGTGAAAATGAGAGGAAAACCCTTTATTTATACTTGATTTTATAAAATTTCTCAAAAATACCACATCACAAGCCGACCTCAAGGTCAAGAGAATAATATCCCACTAGAATTTTGAAATAATTTTGATTTTTGTGCCAAGTGGGACTAAGTCGGCCTAGGTGGCGACTTGGTCCCACCAGGGCAATTTTAATGGGTGTCGGGAATTAAAGTGTATTTAATGATGTTTAACGAGATTATTCTCTGAAACACATGTAAGTGCATTAAGGGGCCATTTAAACATAAGAAAGGGTCAAATTATTGATGACAAGCCTAGAAAAGTGTGAAAGTTTGTTACAACACTTAACAACACTTTGAAATAAGACTTGGTAAGTGATAAAAAGGGGTTATTTAGGTGAATTATATTAATAAGGTCCTAGAAAAGTGTGAAAGTGGGTTACAACACTTCACAACACTTTTACAAGACATCATAGAATTCTTAATGATTCACAAGGGCCCAAGACCTAATGTGAATGTGTTGACCACACTACAACATTAAATCAAGGCAAAATCAAGCCAAAAACACCAGGAGGGCCTAAACAAGAAGAACAAGTAGAAGGGTTGTTTTTTTTGTGTCCACAGGGAGCAATGATGATAGTGGCAGATGAAAAGATGAGTGATGTGTAGAGTGATCTTTGCAAACATTTTGGAACAACACTTTTGACTTAAATTTGATGTTTTGATGTTTGGATAAATGATGTTTATGAACTTTGAAATCTTTAGGGTAGACTCGTGACCTTCAAGATAAACCAGTTCAAAGATGATAACTATCTTACTCCAATGCATGGAAAAAGATACATTTCACATACAAAGTAGACAAGTTAGGGTTTGGGGTTTGATTGATGTTCAAGTCAAAAAGTGTTTGGTGTATTTGAAATTTTGCAAAGTTTGGTGAAGTGAAGGATGAAATTTGATGGAGGGGTGAGTGAAATGTTTGACCCAATGTTGACCTAGAGTGAACCTTTGTTTTCCAAGACCAAGGTAGTGAGAAACATGCTATACCTCTAATGTGATGAAATTCCAAGAACTTAATGATTTTAGTAAAATAAGACTCAAATGATTTTGGAAATAGGACCCAATGATTTTGGCAATAAAACTCAATGACTTTGGATAATGGAACTCAATGATTTTGCCAATGTTTTCAATGTTTTTCCTTGTCTCAATTTGCTTGTGTTCGAGGAGTCAACGATTTGAACATACATCAATGTGGGGTGTTCATTTGATTTAATCTTGGATTAATGAGGTTATTTTTACCACAAACACTTGACTTGGTTATATTTTCAAACTAAATGTTTATGTCAAAATAACATCATAACTTTCACAATGTCCATTTTTTGAGAATCATGAGGTTGAAGCCATAATTGCCTATGTTGTCTTTGGAAAACATGGATTTTGATATAAGTCAAGATATTTAGAAATATCTAAGGATAGAATCCCTAGGACAAGCATTAATATCAAGGATTTTTCAAGAGGTATCCATATTTAAACCAAAGTGTTTGAAATTTTGAGGAAGATAGTGGATGTTTGTTTTTGTAACGTTTTGAAACCAAACAATGTATTAAACTGACTCACAATCATTTACAACCCTAGGTTCGAAATGGCTATACTTGTTGAATCCCCACTCAGATTTCTCCAAACACTAAACAATGTGAATAGTTAGAGATTTGGTGACACTAGCTCCCTTCCACGACACACTTCTTGGGACCACCAAATCTCAAAATCCTTAAAATCTAAAGATCAAAAGGATTTTTTCTATTTCTACAATTGAATAGTACAAATGTGGGGCAGCTTTAGAATGACCGTTCTTACACCAACAAATAATAAGGATTTTTGGCTTCTAAACAAGGGTTCATAATAAGGGCTTCTAGTTTAGGGGGTAAAATGATAAACTCCATCAAGAGGTCTCCCAACCTTTAGAACAAGGGCTTTATGCATCATAAAGATACTAGGGGAGAGCTATCATGTACCACTTCCCATTGATCACAATTTTCATTGCAACCACACGTTTATATTGTAGTTTGGAAGAGCTTTGCATTAGCTCATTACCGCTTGGGTTGTTCCCTTAGGGTGAGTACTTTTTTTCCACCAAGGAAGGCCCTTTAAAGATAAAAAAATAGTGAGGAAGTACATCCATAGTTCTATCATCTTCATTCATATGAATAAAGAGAGAATAGACGCTATGTCTTTTTCTCACACTCGCAAGGGGGTTCAATTTTAATCCAAATTGAAAGATGTAGGTGATTTTGCAAAGTGTTAAGGAATGTTTCTATTTCTCAAGGTTGCCAAATGGTGCGAGATAATTGCATACATATCCACTAACAATGTTGAAAATCACAAAACATAGCAAATAGTTGTAAATTTTAACCCTTCAAAGCAGTGATGAGTTTGTTTTAAGCACCAATTGAAATATGAAGTTGCCTTGCTCAATATTAAACCCAAAAACAATGATGAGATGAGGGTTCAATTTTAATCCTATTTGAGTGTTCTTTCTAAAACCAATGGAAATTTAGTGTGTGTCCTAAAATTAGAAATTAGAAAGCATAAAAGTTGGGTTATAATTGCCCCAAAGCATCAAACGCTTGTTACAATCACAAAATTTTAAGATAAGAAAAGGATTTCTTCACTTGAGCTCCATGTCTTTCAACCTACAAAACCCTGTTAGTCTAACAACCAGAACATAGTCAGAAGCATATCGATGATTAAATAAATTAAGGAAATGAAAGCACATGTCAAAAAAATGATCGTAAAGTTTCTTACCCTGGTTGGCCGTTGCTGAACACGATAGCGTCAGAGTTTGAAGTCTGGACGTCGCTCTGGTGAAAACGGGCGTCACTCTACAACAAAAATAGAGAGCATGATAGCGTTAGGATTTGGTCTGGTGTCATTGCTTTCAGTATCGTCACACTTTGAAATTTGGGGGCGTTAGTCTAGTGAAGTTGGGCATCGTCGTTTGAAATTTTAGATACCTCTATATTAAATTGACTTCGCCATATTTAAATCGGCGACAGTGCATTTAACTTGCGCCAGTATTTCAAATAGGAATGGTGTTGCTATATGGAAACTCTCTTGAAAGTGCATCACTATTTGTGATTTGAGCATCGTTGTATCTTGCAAAACAAGCACAAAATAAAATTTGAGCTAAAAAATGGTTAAATTAACGGTTTTCCCTCCTAGCGCCAGAATATGAGATGAGGATTGTCAGTGTGGGGTGATTACACTTAATCCATGATGAATTGAAGCATAATTTACCCAAATAAACTTGCATCTACCAAACAAGATCATTCAAATTGAAAAGATTAAATTAAGAATTTGTACAAACTGAAAGTTACAAACTATAAAACAGTTAAATTCCTACTCTAACCCATTTGAAACATATCTTGTTTTGGAATTGGTGTCGTGTTGATGTGGAACAACAAACCTTTCCCAATCTAATGATTAGTGAGCTATTTTCAATCGATTCTATGGAAGAGAATCGATGAAACCATTGTAATAAATGGATGAAAACCCAGTTTATGCTAAATTAAACATGATGCAAGCCGAGTTAACATGATTTTATGCTAAAAAAAAAACTAATTATGCTATTGCTAAGCTAATATAAGCTAATTCTAAGCTAAAATATGGAAACCCTAATTCATATACAAACTAATATGGATGCATGGAAGCCATTAATGGATGGTCTAAGATATTATGCAACTTAAAATTAACTAAAAGAAGATAATAGTAAGTAAATTGAGAGTGTGAATGCAAGTGAGTTCAACAACATAAGTTTGCAATTGAAAGATGGATGAGATTGAATAGTATGAGTTTTCTATTAAAAAGATGGATCCATTTGTCTCCAAATAGTGACCTATTTATAGGAAAGCAAATGAGAAATGGAGGGTTGAGATCAAAAAGATTAATCAATGGTCAAAGATGAAGGAGATGAGAGGCATGGATCATGGATTCTCATCAACGGATGACAATGCATGATGAGATTTAATCAAGGGCCCACATTTGCTCCAAACAAGCACACTTTTGACCTGCACACACAAATCAAAGGTGACTTGTTCACAAGGTTAAAGGTTAAAACTTGCTTAAGAAGCTAAGTGAAAATATCCCCTTTTCAAATGATAGATGAATAAGAATATTCTTTTTGAAATATTCATTTGGGTAAGGATAAAAGGAATTTTTCAAATTAAAAGAAATCTTTAATTGTGCAAAAAAGGAGATAAGGAATATTCCAAGGGAATATTCCCTTTTAGAGGAAAACTATTTTAATTGCTAATTAAACAAGGTTTAATCATGCCATTAGGGGATTTGGAGGAATAAAGTGATATTTATTAAATAATTTAATAAATGGGGGGAGAGAGATGAAATGATATTTAATTAAATAACTTAGGGTTATTTAATTAAATAAGATGACTTAGGGAATTAAATTAATTTTTTTGATTTATTTAATTTAGTAGGATGAAATATTAGCGAGAAGGGGGAGGAATTAACCCACTTTTGATGAATTAGGTTAATGGACGAAAATGATGCAATTTAAGCGAAAAGAAGATGGATTTAAAGAGGAAAGGATGTTAGTAAATCTGTTCCGAATGTATGATATCGTTCAAGACATTTTTCAGTGTCTACACTTTGTATTTACGGATCCTCAATGCAACATTAACGTCTTATCTCAACACACATGAATGGATTAAACCCTTGACATGATGATAGGACCTTGAATTGCTACAATAATCACTTGAGATCTACCTTGAAGTGCCTTATGAATTCCTTTGAAATGCTCTATAATTCTCTTGCTTTTGATCTCATGAAGTCACACAAAATTTCTAGGTTGCTTAGGAGAAACAATGTGAATTAACCCCTTATTTATACTAAATTAGGAGATTAACCTCAAAATTCAAAGAACTAATGTTGACACCAGATCTAGAAAGAAATATAATTAAATTCCCACCAGAGTGAAATTAAAAAATTAGGGTCTCATTAAGGGAGGACCCATTTGCCACCAAAGGCGAATGGGTCTTGGCTAAGTTTCCAAGACCAAGCTTCAGGGAGCTGAAAGAAGGCCAAATACCCATTCTAGATCAACTAAGAAAGGGAGGGTCTTGTTAAGGGAGGACCCATTCGCCATTAAGGGAAAATGGGTCTGGCTCGGCTTACTGGGATCAAACTTTTTCCAATGAAATAATTTGTTAATTAAATTATGATTGTCAGGATAGATCTTCGAGAGGTGTCAAAATTAAGGCCCAAATTTTAATTAAAAAGGGGGTTAATAACACCAATTAATTATGACACTTTACAAAACTTAAAAAAGGTACACATTATGTATATTTTATGCAGAAAGGGGCTCATTAGGTTTAACTAAGTGAATATATCCTAGAAAAGTGTGAAAGTGTGTTACAATACTTTACAACACCTTTGCAAAGGATCAATTAAGGCATGTTTTAGTTAAATAAAGGTCCTAGAATAGTTTGAACATGTACAAAAAATTACAACACCACTCCAAGACATCATTATTTCACCTTTAATGTCAATTATCAAACCAAGCAAGGAAAAGGCTTAATTTTTCCGTTGCTACATTTTTCCCCCACTTTAGTGAGAGGATGACCCCATGTCAAACTCACACTAAAGTAGACATCCAAGACACTTAAGTATGAAGAAATTAAAAAGGTACATGATCATACCCCATCAAAGGCCAAGAAAAATAAACAAAAACAAAGGATCAAGCACAACTAATTCAATGCGATGTGAGGTGGTGGTTGTTTGTCCATAACACATGTTGCTCACTTTGGGGTAGTGGAACCTCAGTCTGTCCACAAGGTGACTTGTCCCAAAATACGTATGCTCACTCTAAGGTAGTGGAACCTCAGTCTGTCCACTAGGTGAGTTGTCCCAACGAGGTGGAAAATGAGAGAATAATATTAGCCTCTCATACCATACTGAAGTTATCCTCCTGAAAACTTCGATAAGGCACCACAATGAAAATGCTTTATGTAAATGATTTTGAATGTCATGTAAACATTTTTCTTAAAGGGGATTTGGCTTTGTTCATGTAATAGTCTTCCTCTTAGGGAGCATTATGCCTAGTGTCTCCAAGAGAGGACAAGTCAAAAGTGTTAGATCATTGCCCATAGGATGCCTTGTTCACATCATGCCATGAAAATAGATCGTACACTCTTGAACGACATAAAACCCAATGAAACCACCAAGAAGAGGACACATCACAAGAAAAAGGAAAATCATGCCATGATATTTTTTCTAAAAGATGTCATCATTGTATACCCACACTTTAAAGCGGCTGCTACACCATTACTGTGAGAAATTGCTTTAAAGTAGCCAATATTTTGATCCTAAGGCATGAGAGATTTACTCAGAAAATCCTATGCCAAGTCATATGTTTCCGAAGCAAGCTGCATCATGAAATAGGAAGGAAGGGTTTCCCCCACAAACACATAAGGGATCTATGGATTTGAGGTCAATATGTTTGTGCTACAATGTTGTCATAGAGCATGGAATTGTCATCATTCTCTAAATACTCACATAACTGGAAGAATGACACAAAGAGAGAAAAATCAAAGAAAAATCCTTTCAAGTCAACATGGAAGAAACATGAATGTTTCGATGCCTTGCATCATCTCCAAAAGAAAAACACAAGACAAATGAAAAAGAGAAAGACAAATATTTTGGGTCAACATGGAAGAGACATAAGTGTCTCAATGCCTTGCCTTATCCCCAAAAGGGAAACAAAATACAAATGAAAAATGATAATTACGACATAGAGAAGAATGAAGATACGTATAGAGGAATGCACAAAAGAGAGAGGAACATAAAATGAAACATCATGAGGGATCAAATTATGCACATGCAATCACAAAGAAAAATGAAAAAGCAAAAGATTAGTAAGGCACAGGTGAGTCAACTTAAAGTAGGTAATCTTCCTCCCAATATTGGTTGATATAATCGGAAGGTGGGAAAATAGACAAAGGTACAAGAGCAAGTGCCGAACTAGGACACACACCAATTTCAACACTCTTTTTAGGAGATTTGTCATTTAAGCTCATGGAAGAAGAAAACAATGCACTTGTTCATCAATCTTTGCAATGTCAATGTCATCATCTAAGTTAATCATAGTAGGAGGTCGAATAACAATGTCCATACAATGTTCTTGTTTATGTTGCAGCGAGGGTTGAGAGTCATCATGCATTGCTTCGGGTAAGTTTAGATTTTTATTTTCTATGTTATTGTTGTTTTCTTGAGTTTTCAATCTATGAGCAATAACACGATGTCTACATCTATGCTCTCTAGCACTTCAATTTTTTTTTAGTTTATTGTCAATTCTTTTCTTGTGTAAGAGCAGGTTTTTCAACCAAAGGTTCCTTCTCTTCCTTGGGAGGACTCGAAGAAATGACAACAAGTTGCTCAACTGCTTTCTCTTTGACTTTGTAAACTTGTTTGACTCTAGGAGCGACAATGAGATTGTATTATCTCATGGTCTCTTGTATGAAATTGTAAGAGGTTTGTCTATAGGTTGTTCTTGTATGTTCGAAAGTGTTTTTGGTTCAATCATTTTCTCATCAAGGATGGTTGGTTCAACTATAGGTTGAGGTATGTTGCAAAGGGATAGTTTTTCCATTTTATTTTCCTTGAATTTTTTATATGATTTGAAAAAGAAATCTTCACAAGGCTTGATAGGTTCCATAGGCTCGGGCCAAAAGTAATCTAGTGAATAATTCCCTTTTTTCGAGGCAGGATGGAATCTGCTATGATGCATAGTGAAGATGCCATTTTCAAATGGAAATTTTAGACATTTATGCACAACCGAAGGGCTGAAATTCATGGAGCAAAGCCATGGATAGTGTAGCTTCACATAAAATTGGTCTAATTGTGGGATGATGGAGAATGAGGCCGTTAATGTTTTTGGCCCCACTTTTAAAGGGAGATTTATCAAGCTTATTGTAGGGAAAGAAAATCCATTATGTGTCTTGATTCATGATTTTGGGTTGTCATATGTGTCTTGATATAGCTCATGCACATATAATAATTCTTATGTGATCACATTCTCTCCACAAACAGGATCAATCAATATCCCATTAGTGGGCTTATTATTGATTCGTCCAACTATGTAAACATGACCATTAGGTGCATGTTTACGTATGTCATTTTGTGAGAAATAAATTTCCAGATGTTGTTTAGTCAAGCCCTTATAGGGTTTAGCTTCGATAAATGCTATCACATCATTCGTGGGATGTTGTTCAATGATATTTGTATTGTCATCATTTGTGTCAACATTCATCACATTAGTCTTTGTTTCACTAGCTTTGACAAATGAAATATGGTGCTTAGGCATGGGATTCATAAAGATTTACAAATTTTAATTAGGAGGAGCCACAAATTTATTACCTTGATCATTCACACCTCCGATTAGTAAATGATTAGAATCAATAAGGTCTTGCATGAGATGTTTAAGACGCTTACAATATTTTGTACTATGTCCATTTGTTTGATGATAATGACAATAAGAATTTTTTTGAAAGACTTTAGGCAATGGTATAGTAGGATCAATTTCTCTAATAGGAGGTAAGGCAAGCATGCTTTTGTCAATAAGTTGTAACATAATATTGTGAAGGGTATCAGGTAAAGGAGTGAATTCTCTCTCCCTATCCTTGAAAGGAGTTGTTTTTATAGAAGCCACTTGATTGTTGTTTTGTTGACTTGTTTGAGGAGGATTCAATTGTAAAAATCCCTTATTTTGTTTCTTGAATGGCTGATAATTGTTTTGAGTTGTGGATTTAGACTTTTCAGGATGACTAGGGGGATTTTTCACATCATGACCGCTAGTCGAGTTTTGATGGTCACAAAGGGCTACACATAATTGTGTGAAGGATGAAAACCTAAACATTTCAAGTTTTCATTGGAGTTTATCTTGTAAGCTGGAAATGAACATTCATTGAAGTTTGGCATCAAGAATCTTAATGTTCACTTGTGAATAAAGTGTTTGATATCTTCTTATGAAATCAATCACTTTTTCATCCTCTTTTTGTTTGAAAGTCATTAGATCAGGAAGGGTCATCTTGGGACCCATGTAAATATGGAAGTGGTTATAAAAGGCATCAATCAGTTCATTGAATGTGTGAATGGCGATCCTAGACTTGCACAAACACAAAGAACAAACAAACAATTAGTCCCATATGCAAGTTAGAAACAACATTTCCCATGAAATTCATTTGAGATATCAAGAACAAGAAATAAATGAAGAACATGAATAAAAAACTATCTAATCTTTCTCAAAATAAACAAACTCTCAATCCCATGGGGGAATTGGTTCCATTTTGATGTGGAAAATGGCCGTTTCCCAATTCCTTGCAACCTTGATGATCAATGGTGAATATTTGATACTCCTTGATGAAATATCTCCATAACGTAGCTGTGAAATCATGAAAATGGATGAAAGTGGATAAAGATGGATGAAAATTGCTCAAGAACTTGAAGATAATAATGTTGCATGAAGTAGTGGATCCAAAATACAAATGAGAGCCTCTTATTTATAGAAGATAATGATGGAGGATGAGGAAAAATGGATGAATGTGGGATCAAACACCAACCAATAGCATAATGCCACTTGTCAACATGTGAGTGGACAAAGGTGGAGCACATTTGGATGAATGCCTACATTAATGCAATTAGGTGGAAATTCAAATTTGGAGAAGTGACAAGTTGGAGGGAGAGAAGAACTGAATTAAATGCCACTTGGCTCAAGAAAAAGGACATGTAAGAGGCCTTTAATGTCTTGTTGGATGGACAAGTCCTTTTGGGGGGAGATTTCAAATTTGAAGAATATTCCATCTTTGATGCCTTTTTGAATGAAAATAGATGATTTAATAAATCAATTAAATTGATTTTCATGAGAAAGTTGCAAAAGCTAGAGGATTTGATGGATTAAGATTAGCATTAATTAGGATTTGATTAATCGGGATTTGATTTAAGATGATAATTAGTTGATTTGACACTCTGATTTAGATTTTAGGATTTAAATAAATCAAAATGAGAGGAATAATGAATTTATACTTAATTAAATAAGATTTAATTTATTTAATTAAAGTGGATGGTGTTAGATTCAAATCAAATAAAGATTGATTTATTTAATTTAAATGAGATGAGCTTAGAGATTAATTAAATAAAATGAATTATTTAATTAAAAGGAAGATGATGAATTAACCAGATAAAATTGATTTATTTAATTAAGAGATAAAACATGAAGAATTTAATCAAATACAAATTATTGAATTAAATGGTTAGTACAGGAGATGCATCATTTAGGTTGAACTGTTGTTAGTAAATCAGGGTTAGGTGAATGAGATCAATCAGTATATTTTATGTTTCTACTTTTTTCCCCTCTTTGAAGCAATGTACCCGTTGCATTGGTTCAAAGAATAACCTTGTTGAGATCAAAATTCAAAAAAAATCTAATTTTTTTCAGATGCCCCACTGTTGCCTCAACGAAAGGATTACGCTGGTATATTGCCCCCTTGAGAGATTAAGCGGAAATGCTAATTTTTTGATCGAGATCATGATAAAATGTGAGGGGAGTGGTTTTACTGATCAAAGGATGAAAGATATTTCTTTAGAAAGATCAAATATTTGACATAAATAATTTTGATGATGTATAGATAGTCATCGTCCATGGGTAGCCTCATGTATATTTTGATATATTACGCACACTTGATACTTGGATAGAAATGTTAGTAAAGATAGAAGAATAAGATGGATGACAAGAGGATCCAACAAGTCCATGATCTGCCGAGACTTTATTAGAGATGATGATGATGACGATGCATTGCTTATCAGGAATTGGGATTTTAAAAGGGCTTACTTACCTTATGTTTGATAACACACATAGATACGATGCATCAAGGTATAAAGAAACATGATGGCATTGTACCTAGTGTGATGGAATTTGACTCGATAATCAGATAGGAGTATTCTTGTTCACACCTGACATACAAAAACCTTACTAGGATGTACTTCAGATATTTCAAATGTATCTTGGACCAAAACATAGAAAGGAAAAACCTAACAATGTAATAGTCAACAAGATGTCCAAAACACCTTCTATACATACCTAACAAAGAAAGTATTCACCAAGTTATATTACAAGAATGTCCAACAAGCACAACATACAAAAGATAATGATGAATGCCCAATTCCTTTCTCTCTAAATTGTTTTGATTAGACATCATCAAAAGGTCATTGGAATGAGCACAATAAGATAAATGAAAAGAAAAGATCAAGTAAACAAACAAGCTAATGTTCTTCATACCACTAGCCAAGACTAAACTATGACGATGCCTGATGTTGATGTCCATTGTAGGAAGGATGCATCCCAGGACATGATGTTATCAAATGATTTGGGATTAACTGGATGATAGGATATTGATATGAAGAGTTGACCATCTTGTTTACTATTGGAATATTTGCCTCAATCCATACTGACATGTAACTCCTGGAGGGAAAATTTGCTGTGACATTAATCATGTCTGGCCGACTAGCTGTTCTAAATTCTCTTGAAATGTTCATATCGTTGAGACAAAGTAGATGTCTTTTCGAATGATGTTATCGCTATGACTAGAAGCTTTTGATGTGACCTTTTGTCGAGTATGAGACCTCTGGCTGACAGTGTTGTTTCTTATCGGGTGTCGGGGAGACTCACAGTGATTGGGGTCTTCAAGGTGACTTGATCGCTCGATATGAAGTCCCAGCGACTGAAGGAAGTCTCACTAATAGATCATCGGGCTAACACAAGGGCTTCGGTAAGATGTCCCAGTGAGAATGGAAGGTCACACCGACGGGGATACAACTGAAGTCATTGGAGTAGCTCAGGGCAATCGGTATGAGGTCTTGGCGAAGGTCAAATGTCTTGCCGACTCGGTAAGACATGGGTGCTCGATGTGAGGTCTCGGCGAAAGACAAAAGTCTTGCCGACTCGGTAAGACTTGGTTGCTTGATGTGAGGTCTTGGCGAAAGATGAATGTCTTGCCGACTAGTGATTGGAGCACTCGGTATGACTTAGGACCTCAGTATGAAGTCTTGGCGAGAGCAAAATGTTTTGCCAACAGTATGACTCTTCGGTGTGACTTAGGATATCGATATGTGGTCTCATCGAAGAGCGATAGTCTTGTCGAAAGGAAAACTGAAGTCGATGCAACTTGTGAGCTTGGTAAAACGTCTTGCTGATGGAGAAACTCTTGCCGATAGAAATGCAATGGATGTTGATGGATTCGGTATGACTCATGGCATTCGCTATAACATCTTGCCGACTGTTGGGACTTACATAGATATCGATATGAAGACTTTGTGGCATCGGGGAGACACGGTTAGTGTCTCACTGATACGCCAACAAATTTTGAATTCCTTTAACCAAATTGACCATCCTATGTGGAGCCTCGTGGACCAATCAGAGGAAGTGAATTTCAAATGGATGGCAATTAGTTTTTTGCAACAGTTGCGACGCTGGAGCTGAACTGCATGCAAGGAAATATCAATTGCTTGAAAGGAAATTGTCTATGATGGGTAATGGCAGATAAGGATGAATAGAGGAGAAAAATCAGGAGGTGATAAGATTTAAAGGAGAGCATTCCGAGTTTGACAAATAATGATCGGATTGTTGAGAGCATTTTTGTAAGAGATTGGATAGTGAATGAAGCTACTGTGAACTGATACCAAAGAGTTGTATCTCTGCATTGTATGTAATTGTTGTTACTATAATACAAAGAGATTCAGCTTGGTGTGGTGGGTTTTTTCCTGAAAGGGTTTCCCACGTAAATCTGTTGTTCATTGTCTTTGAGTATCTTCTCTGTTTCTATAAATCTTTCATGTGTGTCTTAATTAGATTGTAATTTGGAAATTAAAAGTACTATATGCATTCTTACCTGTGGTTTTGATGTTAGGAAAGTTGCTTCCGTACCATTGCTTTCCTTACAAGTGGTATCAGAGCCTAGCTAGTTGTGTTATCCTTGTTAGTGGGTTGGGTTTTTTGTGTCAATTCTTTTTCAGTGGGAGTTTGGTAGAGGTCTGATAGTTTAATTACAAATTAAGATGGCGAGCACATCTGGGAAGATGGAAATAGAGAAATTCAATGGTAGCAATTTTGAGTTGTGGAAACTCAAAATGGAAGATTAGTTAGTGGATCATGATTTGTGGCTTACTGTGTTTGGAACGATTCCTTAAGGCATGAAGCAAGAGGATTGGGATCTTGCAGATAGAAAGTCTAAGGGGCTGATAAGGCTCTGTTTGGCAGACTCTGTTCTTTTGAATGTGCATGAAGAAAAGACTGCATCTTCCTTGTAGAAAAGACTAGCATCTATTTATCAAGGCAAGTCCTTGGTGAACAAATTGTTCTTGAAGAAGAAGCTGTACTCTTTGATAATGCAAGAGGGAGGATCTATTGCTGATCATTTGAATGCATTCAACATGCTGATTGCTCAGTTAACATCTATTGGTGTGAAGATTGAAGATGAAGATCGCTGCATGCTGCTGCTATGTTCTTTGCCAGATTCTTGGGATCATCTGGTGATGGCTATTGGGAGTACGAAATCCACTTTCAAGATGGAAGATGTCGTTGCTTCTTTGTTTTCGGAAGAGATGAGAAGAAAATCTTCTGAGATGGAAAAGGAGGCTCTGGCTGTTAGAGGCAGATCGAAGGAGAAAGGCAAGAAGAAGGACAAAAAATCCAGATCGAAATCAAAAGGGAGATCAAAATCTCCTGGCAAGAAGTCCAAGGTGAAATGCTGGAATTGTGGGAAACCTGGTCATGTATGAAGGGATTGCAAGGAGGAGAAAAAGAAGAAGAAGAAGAAGACCTCTTTTGAAAATGATTCTTCTTAGAGTGATGCAGACACCTTCATTGTAGCCTTGGCTATGCGGGCATCTGATGATGTCTGGCTGATTGATTCTGGAGCATCTTTCCACATGACATCTCATAGAGACTAGTTCACGAAGTATGAAAACTATGATGGTGGAAAGGTGTACTTGGCAAGTGATTCATCTTTAGAAATTTTTGGCCGTGGAAGAGTCAAAATTCAATTCCCTGATGGAAGAGTGAAGGGAATCAATGATGCGATGCATATACCGGGTTTGGCTCGTAATTTAATTTCTGTAAGCAAGCTGAATGATATTGGGGTGCATGTCACATTCTTTGGAAATGGCTGCAAGATGACTAGAGGCTCTATGGTACTAGCTAGGGGTGCTCATATTGGTACCTTGTACAAGCTAGATGCACAAGCTATTCAATGCAATAGTGTCTCTGCGAAGTCACAAAAAGCTACTCATGGAGGAATAGAGGGAAACGTTCCTAATGGTGTAAACTCCATGGATGTTAAACTTCCAGCAGAAAAGACAATGCTCTGGTATCATAGGCTAGGCCACATTGGTGAGAAAGGTTTAAAAACCTTGAAAAATAAAAACCTGGTAGAAGGGCTTGAAGATTGTAACCTTGAGTTTGAATTTTGTGAACATTGCATATATGGTAAACAACACCGTGTTTCATTTTTTCCAGTCCTCACAAATCTTTTGGTTTGCTTGATTATATACATTCTGATGTGTTTGGTCCAGTGAATGTTTCTTCTTTATCTAAATCAAGATACTATGTATTGTTTATTGATGATTATTCAAGAAGAAAATTTGTATATTTTCTGAAAAGTAAATCAGAAGTGTTTAGTCAGTTTAAGGAATTTAAAAACCTTGTTGAAAATCAGGCTGGTAGGAAAATAAAATGTTTAAGGACTGAAAATGGCGGTGATTTTTGTTCAGATGAATTCGAAAGGTACTGTACAGATCATGGGATTAAAAGACATAAGACTACACCTTACACTCCACAACAAAATGGAGTTGCTAAAAGGTTCAACATGACAGTAATGGAAAGAGCACGAAGTATGCCGAGAAGTGCTGGCTTGGAGGAGAAGTTCTGGGCTGAAGCAGTCTCTACAACATGTTACTTGGTAAATCATTCTCCTAACTCTGCTCTTGTTGAGAAGACGCCTTTGGAAGCATGGTTTGGAAAGAATCTCTCTCTGAGACATATTCGTGTCTTTGGCTGTGAGGCATATGCTTATGTGCCATTTGAAAAAAGATCTAAGTTGGAAAACAAAGCTGTAAAGTGTATTTTTATTAGCTATAGCACTGGCATAAAAGGATACAAGCTTTGGAATCTTGAGACTAAGAAGGTTTTGTACAACAAAAGTGTTATCTTTCGTGAGCTGAAGCCTTCTACACTGGATCCATAGTTAGAGAAGAAATCAGAAAATGAAAAGGATGTAACAAAAATTCCTCCGACACCAGATGAAGAGGAATTGAAAAATCAAAATGTACCTGATATTGAGGAAAGCTCAAGTAGCTCTAAAAGTTTTGAAGAAGATGAAGAACCACCACAGCCTTAGCATGTGAGGAGGTCAACTCGTGAAAGAAAGCAACCTGATAGGTATGGGTTTTCTTTGATAGAGTCTACTTGTGCCTATGCTTTAATTTCTAGCACTGATGAACCTAGGATTGTGAAAGAGACATTTAAAATGTCTGATTCAAACTCTTGGTTGGAAGCCATGAATGAAGAAATGGAATCATTAGAAAAGAATGATACCTGGAGTTTGGTGCCATTGCCTAAAGGTAGAAAAGTTGTGGGCTAAAAATGGGTATTTAAAAAGAAAATTGGTCTGGAAGGTAGTGTAGAAAAATATAAAGCGAGGCTGGTTGCAAAAGGTTATTCCCAGGTAGAGGGAATTGATTATGGAGAAATCTTTTCTCCTATAGTTAAGTTGACATCTATTAGATTTCTTTTGTCACTTGCAGCAGCGTATGACTTAGAGATTGAACAGATGGATGTGAAGACAACGGTTCTTCATGGTGATCTTGAAGAAGAAATTTATATGTCCCAGCCGAAGCACTTTGTGGAAAAAGGTAAAGAAAGACTGGTTTGCAAGTTGAAGAAATCTCTATATGGGTTAAAACAGTCTCCTAGAATGTGGTACCAAAATTTTGACACGTTTGTTTTGTCATTGGGATTTGTAAGATCAAAATCTGATCATTGTGTATATTACAAAGCTGAAAGTGATCAAGTTCTTATTATTGCTCTCTATGTTGATGATATGATGTTCATAGGCAATAGTAAGCTAATGATTTCTGATCTTAAGTCTCAGTTGTCGTAAAGTTTGAAATGAAAGATCTTGGTGTAGCAAGGTATATTCTGGGAATGGAAATAACCAGGGATAAGAAAAATAGAAAACTTTGGCTCAGTCAGAGTAAGTACATCATGACTGTTCTAGAGAGATTTTGTATGATTGATTGCAAGCAGCTAGTTGTTCCAGTTTCACAGGGAACAAAACTATTTCTTGAAGACTATCCAAAATATCCTATTGAGATGGAGGACATGACCAGTGTGCTATATGCTAGTGCGGTTGGTAGCCTTATGTATGCAATGGTCTATACAAAGCCAGACATTTCCCAAGCAGTGGGAGTTCTTAGTTGTTTTATGGCTAATCCTGGAAGGACACATTGGGATGCTGTGAAGAGAGTGGTTAGATATCTGAAGGGAACTTCAAACTATGCTTTGTGTTACCATGGGAACTTGGTTGAATCACAGAGGATTCTCAGTATTCAAGGTTATGTGGATTCTGATTGGGCAGGGGACATTGACGGCAGGAGATCCACAGTGGATATATTTTCATGATGAATGGTGGTGCAGTGAGTTGGATGAGCAAGTGGCAGGCTGTAGTCATTTTGTCCACTACAGAGGCAGAATACATGGCAGCTACACATGCCTGTAAAGAAGCAATCTGGTTAAAACGTTTGTGTTCTAACATTGGTTTTGATGTAGGAAAAATTACAATTTACTGTGACAGTTAGAGTACTATATGTTTGGCGAAAAATCCTACTTTCCATGCCAGGACGAAACATATAGATGTACAATATCATTTTGAACAAGATATGGTGGAGGATGGGAAGGTCTCTTTGGAGAAAGTGGATACTCTGGAGAATATTGCAGATGCATTGACGAAGCCTATGAGCACAGACAAATATAGGTGGTGTGCCAGTTCGATGGGCCTCTTGGCCCATGAATTTCAGTAGTTTTATTATGCTCTGGAGTTGTCAGTAAGGTCTTCGTCAAGTGGGAGATTGTTGGAATATTTGCCTCAATCCATACTGACATGTAACTCCTAGAGGGAAAAGTCGCTGTGACATTAATCATGTTTGGCTGACTAGCTGTTCTGAATTCTCTTTAAATGTTCATATCACTGAGACAAAGCAGATGTCTTGCCGAATGATGTTATCGCTGTGACTAGAAGCTTTCACTATGACCTTTTGTCGAGTAGGACACCTCTGGCCGACAGTGTTGTTTCTTATCGGGTGTCAGGGAGACTCACAATGACTGGGGTCTTTAGGATGACTTGATCGCTCGATATGAAGTCCTAGCGACTAAAGGGAGTCTCACCGATAGATCATCGAGCTAACACAAGGGCTTCAGTAAGATGTCCCAGTGAGAATGGAAGGTCATGCCGATGGGGATACAACTGAAGTCATTGGAGTAGCTCAAGGCGATCGGTATGAGGTCTTGGCGAAGGTCAAATGTCTTGCTGACTCGGTAAGACATGGGTGCTTGATGTGAGGTCTTGGTGAAAGACAAAAGTCTTGCCGACTCGGTAAGACTTGGTTGCTCGATGTGAGGTCTTGGCGAAAGACGAAGGTCTTGGCGAAAGATGAATGTCTTTCCGACTAGTGATTGGAGCGCTTGGTATGACTTAGGACCTCGGTATGAAGTCTTGGTGAGAGAAAAATGTTTTTCCGATAGTATGACTCTTCAGTGTGACTTAGGATATCGATATGTGGTCTCACCAAAGAGCGATAGTCTTGTCGAAAGGAAAACTGAAGTCGATGCAACTTGTGAGCTCGGTAAAATGTCTTGCCGATGGAGAAACTCTTGCCGATAGAAATGCAATGGATGTCGATGGATTCAGTATGACTCATGGTGTTCGCTATAACGTCTTGCCGACTGTTGGGACTTACGCCGATATCGATATGAAGACTTTGTGGCATTAGGGAGACACGGTTAGTGTTTCACCGATATGCCAACAAAGTTTGAACACCTTTGACTAAATTGACCATCCTATGTGGAGCCTCGTGGACCAATCAAAGGAAACGAATTTCAAATGGATGGAAGTTAGTTTTTTGCAATAGTTGCGATGCTGGAGCTGAATTGCATGCAAGGAAAAATCAATTGCTCGAAAGGAAATTATCTATGATGGGTAATGGCGGATAAGGATGAACAAAGGAGAAAAATCAGGATGTGATAAGATTTAAAGGAGAGCATTCTGAGTTTGATAAATAATGATCGGATTGTTGAGAGCATTTCTATAAGAGATTGAACAGTGAATGAAGCTACTGTGAATTGATACTAGAGAGTTGTATCTTTGCATTGTATGTAATTGTTATTATTGTAATACAAAGAGATTCAGCTTGGTGTGGTTGGTTTTTTCCCGAAAGGGTTTCCCACGTAAATATGTTGTTCATTGTCTTTGAGTATCTTCTCTGTTTCTGTAAATCTTTCATGTGTGTCTTAATTAGATTGTAATTTGGAAATTAAAAGTACTGTATGCATTCTTCCCTATGGTTTTGACGTTAGGAAAGTTGCTTCCGCACCATTGCTTTCCTTACATTTACTTACTAACCCAGACTTGAGACTTTGATGTTTTTTAGTTTTCACTTTCAACCTGCTAGACTTGTTTCCTAATTGTTTCACCAAAGGTTGAGCATGACAATGATTTGTTATGAGTGATGTTTATTGCAGGTGTAAGTGAGACGAGATGGATGGATTTTTTCAAATATTTGGATGTTTTTGATATTTTCAAATGTTTTGAGGTTGTTTTTGGTATTTTTAGGATGTTTTACAAATGTTTTAATTTTCAAAATTTCCAATGTTTTTTGTGTTTTATGAAATTTTATGAATGTTTTTTGGATTTTGTGTCTTCGGGGCACATCAATGATGATCTTTCCTATGTTTAAGCTCAGAGACGATGTAGTTCAGATGCCATGTTTTTGACTTTTTTCTAACTTTTTAACCTATTTTGGGATTTTAATATGATTTGGATGTTTTTGAATTTTTGCATGATTTTGATGATTTGGATATGGATATGCATGATGATATCAGTGCTCTATTTTGGGATTTTTTTGAAAACCAAGCTAAGGTTGATTGATCGGATCAATAGATTGATGATGATAACATTGTTGAGGACACACAACAATGCAAGGATAGTGTTAAACAACACAAGTATTAGGATGGATATCCAAAGATGATGAGGGATTGATTAGATTTGGTTGATCAAGATTGATGATGATAACATTGTTGAGGATACACAACAATGCAAGGATAGTGTTAAGCAACACGAGGACTGGGATGATGATGGATTGATTGGATTTGATTGATTAGGATTTTGAAGGTTGAGGGTGTTGCCACAATAGTGTGTCTCACTTTTGGGATGTGCTGATTTTTGCTTGAAATCGCTATTTTTAGAAAAAATAATGATTTAAGTCTTGAGAGGATCCATCTAAATGGTTTTAATTAAACAAGGATAGATAAGACCTCCTTAGATCAAACCCCCTTGGATAGAACCACTCTATTATTAAATCATAGCCACAATGGAGTCTCCTTTGCACCTATCAAAATGCTGGAAAAAAACCACATTTTCTTTACCTTTTGAGGGATTAAATAACATCATTTAAAAATTATATTTTATAAGATTGTAGCCCTCAATATGAGCTTTCTAACAAGTATAGGTTTGATATATTTTCATTTTATCATGTATTTAATTTTCAATTTTTACTAAACATAGGTTTTTCTCTCAACATCAAGCTCTTTGTTGTGCAAAGGTGGAAAAATAGTAAACCATTGTAAAAAAAATTCAAAAAATACCCATTCCCTAGGTATTGATGTCCTTGTTTCACCTAAAAAATAAAAATTGGATTTCGATATATACACAAAAGGTTAGGTTGTACGACACACACGTATGTCCAGATTATAGTTACAGTGACTTCAAAAATTAATTTAAAAAAAATATGCAACAAAAAATTATGAAAAAATATCCTTTCCCTAGATATTGATGTTGAGAATCTATATTTCAAAAATTAGAATTTAATCCTTTATAGAAATTTTTTTATGTTGTATGACACAAACATTACTTTCTAAAAAATGTTCTTTTCCATCTAAAACCAGTTATTAAAGGAGATGTTGAAAGATTCATAATTTATATCAAAAAATTTGAAAAAAAAAAAATTTAGAATCTACACACAAATTTCCACAAATCACTAGTTCACATCATCTTCAAATTCTTAATGGTTTAGCTGCTATAGGTCTCAGAAGATGAAGATTCAGTTAAAAATATTGATGTAAATGTCCATCTTGGGCAAAAAGTGAGACACGGTATTGCAATTTCACCCTTGATTTGGAACAATTTTTTTTTTAATGATTTGATGTGACGTTGATGTGAAAATTAGATGTAACTAATATTGATTGTTTGGATTGATGTTCGATGAAAGATAAAACTTGATAAGGAACATCTTCTTGTCAAAATATGCCATGGGCTAGTGATTTGGATTTTTGGCTCACAAATGTTTGGATCAATTTGATTTCATGTTTTCCAATGTTCGGATCACCACATAAGTTGGAAGATATAGATCAAGATTTATTTATGAAGCAAGATGTAAATATTTTCCCTCAGTGTCTAGTAATGTATGGAATGCCATGGATGAATGCTTGGATAGGTGTACAAATGGAGGGATATGGATTATCTTGCGATAAAATAAGGTGTTCAAATAAAGAATGCTCATTTGGATAATGCTTCATGGCTCAGATAACATTAGATAGGATAGGATCAATGAAAATGACTCATGACAAGATGTCTACCATAAGCAAGTGTAAAGTGTGCACCAAATTTTTTTCAAGATCAAGATAATTTGGAAGATGGATGTAGATGGATGAAAACATATTGGATCAATGGTTATGGATGAATGGATTTATTATGGATAAGATGGATGGAATGTTGGATTTATTATGGATGGGATGAGATGTTTTCACCTAAATTGGTGCATGTAGATGCTCAATTCTACACATGATGCTTGTTTTCCAGGTTTTCATCATGGTACTTGTCCAAAGTGCCACCATAGTGGTTTTCACTGGAGGACAATTTTTTTCTCTTTATTGTTTTCAATCCTTTTTTTTTTGATTTTTTTGTATTTTTCTGTGAAATATTTTAAGCTCATGTTGAACCACCTGGTGGTGTTGATGTATATGCTTCTATCATAATGTGCCATCGATATCCTGCTTGAAGAAGTTGTTTTTCCAAGATACGTGCACTTGAATACAACTTTTGAGATTCCTGATCTGCTTTGCTAATATTGGAGTTAACTTTATCTTTGTGAACACATCATGATAGAGTGCCTTCTAAATCCTTATGATGAAGGGTGGCTGCCAATACATGGTCAATGTGAGAATTGGATATCATGTGTGGAGGTGTGGATGGAGTGTGTTTAGGAATAAAAGATGGATTGGTTGATAGTTTGGAACCTTTGACTCTCCGAACTTGGGAAGATGAGCAATGATGGGTGGATACGAAGGTGTGCATGGAATTAGGACTGATTGTTTGATATACTTTGTATGTTGCTTGAGAAGCCCGCTTTTGCCTTTGTGGACATCTTTGATGGATACTTTTCTCTTTTTTATTTTTCCCCATAGTTTCTTTGACTAATGGAGTTTGATAGGGATAAACTTTATTTGTATTTTTTGGTATACATGTATATTTGATTTGTCCATTATGCTCCTTAGCTTCTTTTTCTTTGATAATGTTCTTTGTACTTTGATTCAAATCTTTCTTTTGATGTTGGTCCCAATTTGTGGATGGGGTGATGGGTGGATGAAGATTCATGACATGTCTAGTTGTCGTATTGGCATCGGTTTCATCATAAGGATTCTTCGTGCTCCCTATGTTGATGTTTGCTTGAGACATAGTTTCCCCCAGTATGGTGGTAGTAGCACCTTTGTTCTTTGATTCTACCTATTTTGAGATGTCTTGTTCAATAAGCATTCTTTGATAAATGACCACTATAGATGACGTTATTTCAATTTGTTGCTCTGCTAACTCTGGAATATCCTGTTCTGTCTGACCTATTTCCTTGAGTGGATAATGATGGATATCTTCATACATGATGTCCTCAGTCTAAAATTGGGATATATCTGATCTTGATGTTGAAAAATTAGTTTGACTGTAGGAATCAATAACCTGCTTTTTTTGTGTAATAATGTAAGGAGTAAAGGAATCCTGTTCCAAATGAAGATCATCTACGTGTCCATCCAAAGAAAGCATCTCATGGGTAGATGGAGGAGTATGTGCTATGTGGATGTGATAATCATTTGTGACATCTTGTATAGATAGGAGAGTGTCCATTAGATCATTGCAGTAGCTTGGAGATACAGATTCTTGATCTCAAATAATTTCAAAATTGCTTTCAACATGCTTTGGATCAAGTTCTTGACATGAGTCAATTTCAAAGGATGGATTGATTATAAAGGGTTCTTGGATATATTAATTAGGCATGGGAAGTGGCTCAATATCCTCTCGATATTTGAGTGGATTTGGATCAAGTATGGAGTTGAAGATTCCTTCAATATCTATAACCATGAGGTCAAAGGATGTCAATATATCTTGGGAAGGACCATTGCTAGACTTTGGTGAAAGATGTTGATCATTATTTTGAATAAATTCTTGAGATATGTCCTCTAACTCATTAGGTGATGTAGAAACATTTTCAATATGATCATTGGTTGACGGATCATGGATTATGTCAATAGGATCAAATAATTCTAACACTCCTTGAAATAGATCATTGCCGAATATTGTTGAGGGGTTTTGATCATGACCAAAGAGTGACTCTTGATGTATGTTGAGTTGACCATCAAATGAGGTGGAAATATCTTCAAGGTGTTCATTGATGGATAGATCTTGATCATTGTTTTCAACAATTATGGTGGAGAGATTGTCAATGTTTTCAAACATAGGGTCAAATGATGTTATCATTTCTTGAATTAGATCATTGTTGGGTATTGTTGGTGGATTTTGATCATGATTGAAAAGTGACCCTTGATATATGTTGATTTGATCATTGGATGAGGTAGAAATAGCTTCAAGATTCTCATTGATGGATAGTTGTGATTGATCTTGGAGATGGGGTGATTGGGTTTGTTGTTGATGTTGTTGATCTTGATATCCAACCTCTTGACATTGGAGATATTGTTCTTGATGTGGTTGTGGACACAACTCAATGCTTTGATGACATGGTTTAACTAATGGAAGAGTGTATTGATTTTGGGATGGAGATGTCTCTTGGCTCAATATGTCAATTATTTTGGCAAGTGAAGCAATTTGATCTAGAAAATTTTGATCTTGATCTTGATGTAGTTGATTTAGTTTTTGCTCAAGTAGATTTGGAATGTATACTTGTGGTGTTTGTATGGGATCATGGAAAAATTGATTTTGGACAATGTTATGATTTGGGATGATGTTCAGATTTGGAATTATAGGTTGAAATTGAACAAAGTTGTGGTTGGGAATCACATTGCCTTGATTTAGGTAACTTTTATTTTGCATTGTGTTACCTTGACTTGGATCAATACATGGAGTTGTTAACATATTTTTTGGACTTTGGAAAACATTTGTATAATTCACAAACATATATATCCCAAAGTTTACCAAGTGTGGATTTGAAATGTTCATGTTTGGTAAACTTATACTTGGTATATTCACATTTAGCATGTATGGATTCAGTGGGATACCGTTCTTTTGTTGAAGACTCATGCATTGATTATTTGGTTGATAGATTTGTAGGTTTAGAATTTTATTTAAATCTACCATGGGGAAAAGTGTTCCAAACTTTAGATTGGGCATACTCACATTTGTTGTACCATTGGGGTTTGTAGGAGATAATGATCCCATGTATGGATTGTATAAATGTGAGTTTTGATAGCTAATTGGAATTGTAAGGCTTTGATAGTTTGGTTGGTTTAGACTGCTCATGATGTATGAATCGAGTTTATATTCCATGTTCTTCTTGTGTTTTGACAGGTTGTTGTAAAAGTGAACCTCTAAAGTGTTTATGAACAATGATGAGATGAAGGATGAAAGGGTGAGTGATATGGGTGTTGAACTTTTAGGAACTTTGGATCAATGCTAGAATTTAGGATTTGATTTTGATTGGTTTGATTTGGATAATGAACTTGTAAACCCTAAGATGTTAGATGTGATCTTAGGATGAACTCATTTGAAAGGGTGATAATTTAGTTAAGTGTTTGAGGAAGGATTCATCCACACACACCTAACTAAACAAATGATTTTGATTTGGTTTAAGGATGTACCCAAGTCTAGATAATGATGTTTCCAAATCTCTAAAGTTGTTTGTGGGATGGAGGTGATAAATGTTTTGATGGATGAAGTGTTCGATTTTGATCCTCAATGAACCTAAGAAGGACCTTGTTTATAAGACCAAGATAGTGAAGAACATGCTTTTCCCTAAGAGTAGTTCAAACCAAAAGACCAATGTTTGCATGGAAAATCATATGACCAAAAGAGACCAAGCACATGTGTGGGGTTCAATTTGAGTTAATCTTGATTAATGACTTGCTTTTTACCACATCCACTTGTCTTGCTTAGGTTTCAAACTAAATGTCTATTCCAAGACCTTTCATTCCACAAGGTCCATTATGTGAAAATCAAGGTTTCAAGAGCATAGTTCCCTATGTTGACTTTGGAGAGAGAAAATTGAGATATAAATCCAAATACTTAGAAGCCTCTAAGGATGAAATCCCTAGGGACAAGTAGTAGCACTTGGATTTTTCAAAGGTATTTTCCTCTCCTAAGGGTTTGAAATTTGATGACTTTTTCAAATGTTTGTTTTCCAATTTTTTAGATCCAAGCAAAGTGTTTTGATTCCAAGAAAATGCACAAACCTATGGATATGAGGAAATATTTGTTGAATCCCCACTTAGATAAATCTAGTTGTGCTTCTTTTTGGTGGATGATTAAAAGCTTGACCACACTGACTCCCCTCCACGACACTTACTTGTATGGGTCAGCCAAGCTTTAGTACCCATGAAAATCCCATGGCATACTTCTCATCTCTACCAAGAATCACAATAATGTGGGGCGGCTTCAGAACAATCGTTCTTGCACCAACAAATAGATAAGGATTTGGGATTTTAAACAAAAGGTTCTAGTATATGCATTCCATTTGTGGGGGATCATCCATATGACAAGAGACCATTATTTCCCTTCTTGTCAGAACAATCCTCGTGATACTTGAACTTTTCTCAAGTACCCACACTTATATATTGGGTGGAAGTCACTTGGCTTTAGCGTGTTCCTAGTTGGGTCCTTCCCTAGGGTGATTCATTTTTCCCACCAGGCAAGCCTTGTAAGGGTAAACAAAAGTGAGCAAGTACATCTGTAGTTTGATCAATCTTTGTTTACATGAACAAAGAGAGAACACACGTGATATAATCCACTCACATTAGCAAGATTTTTTCAATTTTAAGAATCCAAATTGAAGTGTGGAGGAAATATTTTATGCAACTTAATGTCACCAAAAGAGACTTTTGATTCTCAAGATCACCGTGAAGCATGATAGAAGTGCATACACCTTTTTAAATTAGATTAATTTGCAAAAAATATTACAAGACACAAAAACACATGTTCATTTTAACTTCAAAGCAGAAAATAAGTTCTTTTTAGGCACCAACTTTGAAGTGTGAGATTTGTTTGTTCAATTGTTAAGTCCAAAAGAAAATTTAGTAAGTTCCTAAGATTATTTTTAACTCCTTTGTTTTATTCTTTTTAAAACCCAAACAAAATTTATTTTGAGCCCTAAAACTTGAAGAGAACAAAAGCCTTAAAATGTGATTATAATTGCTCCCAAAGTGTTTAAAAACACTTGTTACAATCAAGTGATGATGCCATAGAAAGCCTTGGTCTTCATTTCCTCCTTCCCTCTTTGATTTTCTAACCTAAAAAAGTGCTCAAAATGTTAGATGATCTATCAAGAAACAAAAATATATAATGATTAGATGAATTATTAAGCATAAAAACCCTAAAACTTAGACCAAGTTACAATGTGATTTGAATTTAGATGTAAAATTGAAAATTTTAACTCTACTAAAATTGAAAATCACTTACACTATTGCATAGCTTATGAAATTCTACCCCATTTGAAAAAAAAAAGCTTCAAAAAAGACCTCTGTATGACCAAGATATGTCAATTTTAAAACTGACTATAAAAGCGCTAAAACAAAGACCCTATGCACTAAAAGAGTGCTTAGATGCGCTAAAACAGGAGGTGAAAAGATGCTACAGATGTGCTATAACAAAGCTTGGATGGGTCAGAAGTCACCACCTATGCGTTGAAAGAAGCCACGAATGCACTATAATGAGATTCACGAACATACCTATTGAAAACAAGCAAAAATGACCAAAAAGACGTGTTAAATTTGAGATTTCTGCCGTCCTAGTGCCAAAATGTGAATGGTGATCCTAGACCTGCACAAACACAAAGAAAAAACACACAAGTAGTCCCATATGCAAGTTAGAAACAACATTCCCCATGAAATTCATTTGAGATATCAAGAACAAGAAATAAATGAAGAACATGAATAAAAAACTATCTAATCTTGCTCAAAATAAACAAACTCTAAATCCCATGGGGGAATTGGTGCCATTTTGATGTGGAAAATGGCCCTTTCCCAATTCCTTGCAACCTTGATGATCAATGGTGAATATTTGATACTCCTTGATGAAATATCTCCATAACCTAGCTTTGAAATCATGAAAATGGATGAAAGTGGATAAAGATGGATGAAAATTGCTCAAGAACTTGAAGATAATAATGTTGCATGAAATTGTGGATCCAAAATTCAAATGAGAGCCTCTTATTTATAGAAGAGAATGATGGAGAATGAGGCAAAATGGATGAATGTGGGATCAAACACCAACCAATAACATAATGCCACTTGTCAACATGTGAGTGGACAAAGATGGAGCACATTTGGATGAATGTGCACATTAATGCAATTAGGTGGAAATTCAAATTTGGAGAAGTGACAAGTTGGAGGGAGAGAAGAAATGAATTAAATGCCACTTGGCTCAAGAAAAGGACATGCAAGAGGCCTTTAATGCCTTGTTGGATGGACAAGTCCTTTTGGGGGGAGATTTCAAATTTGAAGAATATTCCATCTTTGATGCCTTTTTGAATGAAAATAGATGATTTAATAAATCAATTAAATTTATTTTCATGAAAAAGTTGCAAAAGTTAGAGGATTTGATGGATTAAGATTAGTATTATCAAAATTTGATTAATTAAAATGATAATTAGTTGATTTGACACTCTGATTTAGATTTTAGGATCTAAATCAATCAAAATGAGAGGAATAATGAATTTAGACTTAATTAAATAAGATTTGAATTATTTAATTAAAGAGGATGGTGTTAGATTCAAATCAAATAAAAATTGATTTATTCAATTTAAATGAGATGAGCTTAGAGATTAATTAAATAAAATGAATTATTTAATTAAAAGGGAGATGATGACTTAATCAAATAAAATTGATTTATTTAATTAAGAGATAAAACATGATGAATTTAACCAAATACGTATTATTTGATTAAATGGTTAGTAAATGAGATGATTTAGGATGAATTGGTGTTAGTAAATCAGGGTTAGGTTTATGAGATCAATCGGTATATTTTACATGTCTACAAAATGAACCAATTTAATTGTTCGGTAAAGATGAAAACCACTCTAGAGTAGTGTCCTTCAAGGATCTAGGGAATAAATTAGCCAACAGTTTATCCTCAAAGATGAAATCACTACACAAGGTTTTAAAGGAAAAAATATGGCTAACAAGATCTCCTTTCCCACCATATTTCTCAAAGTGAGGGAGCTATAGTCCTTGTGACATTTGTGCTCTTAATATGTCGAGGGAAAACGATGTAGAATTGATGTATTGCAAAGGTTGACCATTACTGTTTTGTTGCAATGTTGCCACTTGTTGTTGAAGGGATGTCATGGTTTAAAAAAATGAGTTAATGAGAGGGTCATTTTGGTTATAAGGTTGAGGGGAATATGGTGGTGTAGTGTATGTATGCAGAGGGCTAGTGAATTGCAGGTTGGTGGAGTTGGATTGTTGTAGAATTATTGTATTCGAAGGCACAAAGGTGGAAGGAATTCCTATGGGAATACCTATAGAAGTGTATATGGTGCTGGTGAGTGTGAATGTTGTGGTTGGTTGAATGGTAGTTGTGGGTTGAAATGTTGTAGGTTGGAATATTGTTGTAGGTTGGAATGTTGTGGAAGGTTGTGTATTGGTGTATGTAGGGATGTACATTGTTATTGTGGAGGATGGAATTGGAATTCCACCTTGACTTTGAGTAGATCCCAAAGCTTGAGTGGAAGTGGCAATGGTAGGGATGGTGTCGGTAATGTTGAGGAAATTGGTTGTAGGAGGTGAATTCATGGGTAATGAAGTATGCAAACTATGAGCCACGGCGGGTTGATTCTTAACACTATCAGAAATAGAGTTAGAGCACCCAAGATCCATGGCAAGGGAGAGATTGTTGGATGACATGAGCATCAAACTATGTCTTATAATATTATAACACATAGGACACCAAGTTGTAAAGCTCATACAAGTTTTACAACCCTAGTGTGCAAACCCTAGAATGACAATGCAATAACCTAGAATGAAATGCAATTTTTAGATTCTAAGCAATGCAATTTACTGATTAAACAATGCAATAAGATGAAAATGAAATGTTTTGATGCAATTTTTAACTTTTAACAATGCACTAAAATGAAGTAATTTAAGCTAAATGCAATGAAATTGATGAAACAACAAATCCAAAAGTTGAAACAAAAAGATAAATGCACCAAACAAAAACTAAAAAACTAAGATTTTAATGTCCTGAAATTGTAGATTTGTAGCTAACAAAGAATCATTCGCTAGTAAGGGAGAATGGGTCCTGGTTAGGTCTTTTTGAGATTTTTTTGTGGATTTCAGAGTCAACTTTAATGTCTTTTTAGATGCCACAAGGTACAGATCAGACCTGATCAAGGACTTATTCGTTAGTAGAGGCAAATGGGTCCTGGTTAGGTATTTTTAAACCGTTTTTTAATGATTTGCAAGTTCTTAGATATATCTTTTAGTTCCAGGTTGTAGATAGTGAAATGCATCTTCAAATTTTCTATAAATTCAATTAAAAAATGTAATGAAAAGATGAAATGCAAGACCTAAATGGATTACACCAAAAATGTTTGATGAATCACTATTTTTCTAAGAGGTATTTCACTCAATTATGTGAAAAATAAGATGCTAATAACAACAAAAAATGCAACCTAACTATTATAGCAACTATGAGGGATGTTTTGAGAGCTTAAAAAGCTGTGTACCTAGCCAGAAAAAAGTTGTTTTTGAGCTATGGAAGACTCATTCGCCTTTAGTGGTGAATGGGTCCTTTTAGGGTTTTAGAAAACTAATTTTAGGATCTTGTACCTTGATGTTTGCACTCTTGAAATCCTTGTTATCAAGTTCTAGAAGCCTGTATTCAATTCTGTAGATCTCTTTCTGTGATCTTGCAATGTAGATGACAACTTTTGCAACTTTGCAACTTTGACAATCTTGCTCCAAATCTTGCTCAACTTGATCTTCAACCTGTAAATTTGCAAACACACACTCAAGGGAAGAAAAAAATATTGATTAGTTAGTGAATGGGGGGTTTTTCTCAGTCAAACCCCTTGTAGGTAATTAAAACAAATGGTGAAATGAAGGAAATGAAGCATGAATGTGAAATAATGCAAATGATATCACCTTGGATGTTGTCTTGTGAAGAAAATTTTCATACTATCATGTAGTGGCCATGAAGAATGTAGATCTAGGATGATGTAAACAATAGTTGCAAGTAGATCTTCAATGCTACATCCACCTCTTAGCTCAACAACATGGATGTATGCATCAAACCTTTGAAATGATGATATGATCTTTAATTGTTGCAATAAACACTTGAAATCTACCTTGAAATTCCTTATGAATGCTCTTGAAGTGCTCTAATTCTCATGATTTTGATCTCATGAAGTCACACAAAATTGCTAGGTTGCTTAGAATTGCTTAGGAGAAATAATGTGAATTAACCCCCTTTTTATACTAAACTAGGAGATTAACCTCAAAATTCAAAGAACTAAGGCCGACACTAGATTTGAGAAGAAAGATAATTAAATTCCCACTAGAATGAAATTAAAAAATTAGGGTCTCATTAAGGGAGGACTCATTCACCACCAAAGGTGAATGGGTCCTGGCTAAGTTTCTAGGACCAAGCTTCAGGGAGCTGAAAGAAGGTAAAAAACCATTCTAGATCAACTAAGAAATGGGGTTTCTATTAAGGGAGGACCCATTCACCATTAAGGGTGAATGGGTCCTGGCTCAGCTTACCAAGACCAATTTTTTCCCAATGAAATAATTTGATATTTACTTTATGATTATCGGTATAGATATTCGGGAGGTGTCAAAATTAAGGCCTAAAAAGGGGGTTAATAACTCTAATTAACCACAATGAATTAAGACCACCCAGATAAATGTGAAAGTGATTTAAAACACTTTACAACACTTAAACAAGGTACACATTATGCACATTTTTATTGAAAAGGGGCCTAGTAGGCTTAATTAAGCAAATACATCCTAGAAAAGTGTGAAAGTGTGTTACAACACTTTACAACACCCTTGTAGAGGATCAAGTAAGACATGTTTTAGTTAAATAAAGGTCCTAGAATAGTGTGAATGTGTACAACATATTACAACACCACTCCAAGAAATCATTAATTTAGCTTTAATGTTAATTATCAAGCAATCAAGGAAAAGGCTACTTTTTTCGTTACTACATTTTGCCCCACTTTAGTGAGAGGATGACCCCATGTGAAACTCACACTAAAGTAGACATCCAAGACACTTAAGTATTCAAAAACAACAAAGATACATGATCATACCCTGTTAAAGGACAAAATAAACAAAAACAAAGGATCAAGCACAACTGATTCAACACAATGTGAGGTGGTGGTTGTTTGTCCATAACATGCGCTGCTCACTCTAGGGTAGTGAAACCTCAGTCTGTCCACTAGGTGAGTTATCCCAAAATATGTATGCTCACTCTAGGGTAGTGGAACCTCAATCTTTCCACTAGGTGAGTTGTCCCAACAAGGTGGAAAATGAGAGAATCATATTAGCCTCTCATACCATATCGAAGTTATCCTCCTAACAACTTCAATAAGGTGCCACAATGAAAATGATTTTGTAAATGATTTTGAATATCGTGTCATGTATAAATTTTTCTAAAGGGGATTTTTCTTTGTTCATGTAAAGGTCTTCCTCTTAGAGAGAATTGTGCCTACTGTCTCCAAGAGAGGACATGTCAAAAGTGTCAGATCATTTCCCACGGGATGCCTCATTCACATCATGCCATGAAAGTTGATCATACACTCTTGGACGACATCAAACCCAATGACACCACCAAGAAGAGGACACATCACAAGAAGAAAGGAAAATCACGCCATGATATTTTTTCCAAAAGATGTCAATCATTGTATGCCCCCACTTTAAAGCAGTTGCTACACCATTATTATGAGCAATTGCTTTAAAGTAGCCATTTTTTTTTTATCCTAAGACATGAGAGATTTCCTCAAAAAACCCTATGCCAAGTCATATGTTTTCGAAGCAAGCTGCATGATGAAATAGGAAGGAAGGGTTTCCCCCACAAACACATAAGGGATCCATGGATTTTGGGTCAATATGTCTGTTCTACAATGTTTTGATAGAGCATGGAATTGCCATTCATAGAACTGGAAGAATGACACAAAGAGAGAAAAAACAAAGAAAAAGCCTTTCGGGTCAACATGGAAGAAACATGAATGTTTCGATGCCTCGCGTCATCCCCAAAAGTAAAAAAAAAGACAAATGAAAAAGAAAAAGGAAAAGCTTTTGGGTCAACATGGAAGAGACATAAATTTCTCGATGCCTTCCATCATCCCAAAAGGAAAACAAAAGATAAATGAAAAATATGATTACGACATAGAGAAGAATGAAGGTACATATAGAAGAATGCACAAAAGAGAGAGGAACATCAAATGGAATATCACAGGGGAACACATTACACTCATGCAATCACATAAATAAAATGAAAAAGAAAAAGACTAGTAAGGAACAGGCGAGTCAACCTAAAGTAGGTCATCTGCCTCCCAATCTCGGTTTGTATAAATGGAAGGCAGGAAAGTAGCCAAAGGGACAATGCCAATGCATTACCAGGACAAGGGTATCAAATTCTTGCCCCCACTATGTGCAAGACAAGAGTGAGCTGAGGTAGGTGAGGAAAATGAGCTCCTCGTATTAGAGAAAATGATTTGCAATAAATGTAAAACATGTAATAGTGAGAATGTTTTAAGATTGTACAACTATTACATGGCAAGGAGCGGGGAGGGTATGTTATGCAATCAATCAATGGCAATCATTTCCATCAAAGTGAAAGTTGCTCAAGACCAATTTGAATGCATGACACTCATCAATACTATGTCCAAGAGTTTTGTGGTATTGACAGTGTGGAAATTTTGCATCTTTAGGATATAGTATGAGCTTTCTTTCATTGGTGGTAATATTATAAGTTCTTTGTTTAAAATTAGTTATAGTTTCCTTTCACTTTCAGGCAGCAAACATGGGAACTTTAGTTTCTGTAACTTGTAAGGCCTCTTGTGCTTTCTAGATTCACCAACTTCTCTAGATGGGATTAGGGCAGGAGGTCCTGAGATGATCTTGTCTTTGTTATCCTTATCCTTAGGAGGTATGGGTTGCTCTTTAGGAAGGATGACATTTATATAAGGGGGAGGATCTAAGACTACCATACCATCACTATGAAGCCTTAGGTAATATTTAGGAGAACTTATGTTGAGAGGGGGATCTTGATATCCTATCCATTTGGTATCTTCGGTTGGTATTTTCTCTACGAGTTGAAGAAATTTATGTTCTCTTGTATCACATCCTTGTTTGTGCAAGATCATGAATTCTTTGCCATGTCTCTTTAAGGTTGATTGATGTGTTGGTCACTTTGTTGACATAGGATGGTTGAATGTTTTCTTGTTTAGAGGTGCTAGGTTCACTTATGGTAGGGGACTTAGGTTCAACTTGTGACTTAGTTTCAAGATGTAAAAGATCAAAACTTTTAATTTGTGTTAGTGAATGAGATCTAAATGAGATGTAAAATGACTGATTTGTTTTTGTAATTTTCAGATTTAAGAAGTGCAAAATAATGCAAATCTAAACCTTATATGATATGCAATATTTCAATGCAAAATAAGAAACCATAATTCAATACAAATTTAAATGCAATGAGAGACTCCAAAAATCAAAATATTGCAATGTTGAATGAGTTGGGTTCACCAAAATGAACCACTAAAAAATGGATTGCACCAAAATGTTTGATGAATCACTATTTTTCTAAGAGGTATTTCACTCAATTATGTGCAAAATAAGATGCTAATAACAACCAGAAATGTAACCTAACTATTATAGAAACTATGAGGGATGTTTTGAGAGCATAAAAAGTTATGTACCTGGCTAGAAAGTTGTTTTTTTTAGCTATGGAGGACTCATTCGCCTTCAGTGGTGAATGGGTCCTTTTAGGGTTTCAAAAAAATGATTTTAGGATCTTGTACCTTTATTTCTACACTCTTGAATTCCCAGTTGTCAAGTTCTGGAAGCCCATATTCAATTCTGTAGAGCTCTTTCCGTGATCTTGCAATGTAGATGACAACTTTTGCAACTTTGACAACTTTGAAAACTTTTCTCTAAATCTTGCTCAACTTGATCTTCAACTTGTAAATTTGTAATAACACACTCAACAACAAGAAAAACTTGTTTATTTGTTAGTGAATGGGGGTTTTCCTCAGTCAAACCTCTTGTAGGTAATTAAACCAAAAGATGAAATAAGGAAATGAAGCATGAACATGAAATATATAAATGATGTCACCTTGGATTATCTCTTGTGAAGAAAATCTGCAAACTATCATGTAGTGGTCATGAAGAATGTAGATCTTGGATGTAAGATGATGCTTTGTAAATGGATCCTCAATGCAACATTAAATTCTTAGCTCAACACACATGAATGCATTAAACCCTTGACATGATGATAGGACCTTGAATTACTGCAATAATCACTTGAGATCTGCTTTGAAATGCCTTATGAATGCCTTTGAAATGCTCTATAATGCTGTTGCTTTTGATCTCATGAAGTCACACAAAATTGCTAGGTTGCTTAGGAGAAACAATGTGAATTAACCCCTTATTTATACTAAATTAGGAGATTAACCCCAAAATTCAAAGAACTAAGGCTGACACCAGATCTGGAAAGAAAGATAATTAAATTCCCACTAGAACGAAATTCAAAAATTAGGTTCTCATTAAGGGAGGACCCATTCACCACCTGTTATGCTCGAATCTAGTTGTGCTTGATTCACAGGATAACCCCCTATGAAACTTGTTTGTTCTGTAGGTCCGTACACTTCAAGCACACAAAATGAGGCAACTTTCAATTGGCCTCAACACATAGTCCTGAGCCTCAAATTTTCCATTCAAGTGCCCATCCTTCGTCATCTCTTGAAAATCTTCAAAACAAATGTTTTGTCGATTTTCATCCTTTGGGAGTTAGAAATTTTTGTCTATGCATGAGCATTGTTTTTTAGCGCTCCTACATGAGCGATTTTACAAATTTTTTTCTCTGTGTTGGAACGCTATTTTTCAACACTTTTACACCTCTCTCTCACCTTCATATGTTAGAGCACTAAAAATCAACACTATTGCATTCTAAAGTTTTTGAGTTGTGTTGAACTTGTTCAAGTAGTCTTTTTTGCCGCTTTTGCATCCTCGACAATTTGAATTTGTCGGGGCGGTGATTTCACCACCCCTACATATCCCACCTTTGCATGAGTAGTCATTAATGCAGCTTGTGGTTTATTAATGACTCATTTTTAAAAGTCTTTTTAGTATCTTTTCTCTTTCATTTATTCATGTCTTGCTTCAAATTTGACCTCCTCTACATCTTGTGAATATCTTTGAATTTGAGGATTGTATCAAAGCTTGGATTTGTTCTGGATTTTGCATGTCTTTAGTGTCTTCATCGGTCTAGGGTTTTGCATGTCATCCTGGTTCGTTAGGTACGTTTTTACTCATATTCTTTAGGGTTTAATTTTCTTTGTTACAATCTTTACTACATCTCTTTGAGTTTTTCATTGTCTTTAAGTTTTACTCCCATTTGTTTCCTCAATATTTGTTTTGTTCTAGGGTTTTATTCTTACTTCTGTTGTGCCCTAATTTTTTTCTTTTTGATTCTTTTTGTGAATCTTTTTGTTTAAGTTTCAGCTATATGTGCATCGTTTTCTATTTTTCCTGAATGCTATGTATGAATGGTATTTATTACCGCTCGTTATTCATCTCCATCCTCCAGTGTGGTGGTGATTTTTAATGTCTAAGCATCGTGTTTCTGCAAAGTTTGAAATACATGTCTAAGCATCATTTTCTACTGCTCTTTCAAGTGTTTGATTGTTCCTACATGTAGGAGTGATGATTTTCACTATTCTCACATGTAGTGTAATTCCCTGTCTTTCAAGATGTACGAGTAGAGAAAATCACCGCTCTCAAAAAAATTGATATTCCCCTTTGTAAAAGCGCTGAAAATACCCGCTTTAGCACATGACTAAATTTGTTGCAAATAAATGTATAAGCAAGATTTTTTAGTGCTATTACATGAAATTTACCTTCCTACCAAATGTTGAAGCGCTAATGTTTAGCGCTGGTGCATTAAAAAATTTCAAAGTTCTAAACATGACAAAGTCCTGATTTTCAGCGCTTGTACATCAAATGCAAATCTTCCAAGATGTAAGAGCACTGATTTTCAATGCCCTTACACAAAACAATACTTTTTCAAGTAATGCTCAAAAATCAATTCATTTGATTTTTGAACTTCATGCTCTCTGCTATTGCTCCATTTTTTGCGCTTCATAGCTTATGTCTGTTTGTTCCAAAATTCTTGTCCAACTTCACGCATTCCATTTACCCTCCATAATGCATATGCTCTTAACATTTGAAGTTTATGTTTCCTTGCAGTTGCCTTCAACTCTCATCAAGTTTTCGCTAGAGGGGTTTTTAGTGGTGTTTTGTGATCTTAATGACAACAAAAGAATCTCCATCATCTTCCAAGAAAGACAAAATGAACTACAAATATCAAGGCATCTATCCACCTACTGTTGTGACCTCCAAAATTGATGAGATCAAGGGCATGAAATTTTTTTCCACCTTGATATGGATGATTTTGTAAATCAGTAAGAAAAGTCACCATTTGAAGAAAGCTTGCAAGAAATTGTCCATAGTAATCTTCATCGAGTAGCTTCATTTCCAGTAGGTGCTCATTGTTTGTAAATTTGTTCTCCAGGTTGTCTCACACTATATTAGGGATGATAGGAGTGTGAGAGATTCTTCTGGGAAAATCATGATGAAATTGGATCTAGAGTTCTTTGACATAGTTTTCTGGATTCCACACATGGAGAAGTACACCACTATTTCCATTCAACAAGCACATGAGGTTTATGACAAAGATCCAAACAAAGCCAAACAATTGATCAATTCTCAATGGTTGAAGACTCCAAGGGCCACCATCTCTAGATGGCCCAAAGGTCTTCCACGAAGTGATTTCAAGGAAGATGTTCAAGATATGATCACTCTTCTGAGAAGAGTGAAAGGCTTACCCATTTCATTCCATTTTCCTGATTAGATGTACGAGTATATCTAAATCATCAGAAGGAGGAAAGAATATATAGACCAAGGAACACAAATTAGTGATGAGATCCATGAAAAATTAATCAATGTGCAAACCACCTTGAAGTTTTACATGACCTCCTACCTTGTAAATGTTGCTATTGTCATGAGGAAATTTCTAGGATTTTCAACAAAAGGAAACATAAGTCTTTTGCCGGTATATGAGTTTTATTCTCAAATAACTTTGAGAAATAGTATTAAGAATCTCAAGAGAGTCATTGATGCCTTCTTTGCACCTTTGATTTTCACTTTTGATCCAACTCTGGAAAAGAAGAGAGTATCAGATGAATCCTTCAAGGTTGCTAGTAAGTTTGGATGCATCTTCTTGTAGTTTCCTACTTTCACATATTTGAGAGTAGGTTGCTACACTGGGTGCCCATACATGTTGCCTAGATATCCTTCTGACAATTGGATATTAATGGAATTGTGCAGATAGTTGATTACAATCCATAAAGAATGCTAGAAAATTCATAAGATAGGATTTAAGTTTCCAATTACTATTGGAAGGTATACTATTCAAAGTGTGCAAAAGGAAAAATTAGTAGTTGAAGAGAGGTAGATTATGACCATAAGGTCATACAGGTATATATTTGATTTTTCTTACAAAAATGTGAATAGAAAACTCAAGAAGGATCACCGCCGTGTCTACCATTTTGAAGATATATGGGCTGAATGTAGAGACAAAGAGGACATCTAAAGGTTGGACTTTTGTAGATTAACTGTGGATCAGATTAGAGATCTAGGTTTAGTTGATATTCTAGAGGATTTTGAAGATCCTAGAGATATGATAAAGTTTGCATATGAAGAAAAGGAGATTGCCAGTATGCCTTTAACCCTAATTCAATGGCTCAAGAAAAAGATCATTTCCATCAAGGGCAGACTTGCTGCCATTCTACACAACAAAACTGAATGGTTATAGAGGCATGGCTTTCAATTGAAGTAATTTAGAATAGAGTCTAAGGGAGAGATATTAGAGGGTGAAGCTAGCTGCCAATAGGAACTCTGAACCAAATACAAAGCTACTGCTGCCCCCTCTTCTTCACATAGAGGTCCTAAGATCAAATTCACTTGTGGCAAGTGTACAGTCCAAACAATTGAAGAAGAGCAGGCTACTAAAGAAGAACAACTATCTGGAGAGGAGTGATAACTTGCATCCAAGGAACAATCAGAAGAAGGGTTAGAAGAAGGTAATGAGAGTGAAGAATCTAAAGAATTTGTAGAAGATAAACAATCAGAAGAGGATGAAGGAGGGGAGGAAGGTAATGAGGAAGAAGAAAGGGGTGATGAGGAAGAAGAAAGGGGTGATGAGGAAATGCGGTTATCTCCCCATGTGAACATTGTTGGAAGTCCCCCTCATACATCATCACCTGTTACTACCACTACTCCTCATACTCCTCCAAATCCCACTACTCCTCCACCTCCTCTTCCTACTTCACCTCCTCCTACAACAACTCTACATGCATTAAAGGTAATCATTCCTCCATCGACAACATCAATCCTTTCCACTCCCTCTATGGGTTCCATCTCACAAAGTGTTGATTTCTCCTAGGTTCCCCATCATCTATCCTGAGTCTATCCTCACCATCATATGATATTTCTTCCTAGGCAGAGTTTGATCAACTTATGAAGGAATCATTTTAGGATCCAACCAATTCACAAACTCCTGGTGCAATCATGACAAATACAACACCAATTATTACCATAACACCCGTTTCTATAGATGTGGTTGTTACATAGGAATTAGTAGTAACTCAAGAAGGTGATACTTCACTTCTTCCCCCTTGTTAGTCTCACATGTATCTAAACATAAGAAACAAATGATTTCTTCAGATGAGCTAGATCTTGAAGAGATAGTACTTCCAAAAGCCAAGGGGAAAAAGAAGGCAAAGATTCATTCAAGACTACATGTGGACAAGTCATGTCATAAATATGTGGATATTGGAATACCTCCACAAGGTAAGGGTGATGTAAGTATGGAATCTTACTCCATGACTAGAGTTCAACTTGGGAAACTAACTAATGCAAGTGCCAAGGAAGATGCACAAGTGACTCTGAATGAATTGTCAGATAGACTTGATAAGATGGAACAAGCCAGGGATATGTATAAAGAAAAGGATGAACAATATGCATTAGTTTTGAGAAAGATCACAGGTACCTCAGAAAATGTGCAACTGATGGCTATGATAAATGTTGAAGAACCAGCAGTACATAAAGTGGAAAAGTTTTAATCCAAAGATAAAGTGTTGTATGAGTTTGTTGATGAGATAATAGAGCAGGTCTCACAACTCATAGCTATTGCTGATGAAAATACTGTCCAAGTATCCAAGATGAAATTTGAATTGGAAAAAGTAGAAGGAACACTTTCCATGGAGCAGAAAGAAATGGAGTGAAGTCTCACATTTTGGTTACAAATGAAGGAGACAAAGTTGAGCAAACTAGTGGACGTTGGGATAATTCCTGAAAAAGAGAAGTATGTGGAAATAAAAGAATCTCTTACAAACGACATATGGGTTATGAAGTCTCTCGTTGAAGACATACAAAAAGTCTAAGAAAATTTTGAATGGCATTGTATTGTTATGGTGAATGGGATTGAGGATTTTCTGGGAAAACTTCTTGATGATGATCATACATTCCTCCCGGTAAGTGAGATTTCTCAGATTTTCAAAGAAGCTATCCTAAAGAAGGTGGAAGATGAAGCCTTTTCAAATACTTCAATGAGCACCTTGTGTGATGTGCAACTCTCTCTGGAAAACCTTAAAATGCATCTAGATAGGTGCAAAAAGATTTTTTCATCTACAAGGAAGTCAATCACAAAAGTTCATACAATCATTGACTACACCGTTGGTCCAGATGAGGCAATTAATGAGGAAATTAAGAAGAAATATGAAGACTTCCAAGCCAAAAGCAAGGAACCTGGTGGAACCCATAAAAAATTTAGGGTTCCATTAGTTTCTTGGTCATTTCATTGGTCACTTATGTCTTCGAATGTATGGGTTTAGGGTTTATGAGCTTATTATGTTTTGTTACCATTGGATATCGTCTCTTTTATGTCTTCACATTTACTTGCTAAACTAGTTTACTCTTCACTTAAGTGTCCTCCCATGGTATGGATTGTCATTGCTCAACCGGCCCCAATGCCTTGGTTACCATCGGGCCCCGTATCGTTTAATTTTTCCTATCGCTACCCACCTTACCATCGCAAGCTATTGTGTGAAGTTTTTCTTGAAAACCGCGATGAGCAATGTCTTGTCTATCATTTGGATTTGGTCGGTCACCCATCACGTGTGCTATTGTTATTGTTATCAATTAGATTTGCACCCTGCTGAAACTGAAAGTTCAACAATCTTTTGAGACATGAAAACCTTCTTCAGATGTGGGTGATCTGAATGAAGAAGGAGTCTCCATTGTGAGTTGGTTCTCTGAATGATGAATATTATTCTAAATAATTTCTAGGAAAAGGGATATAAGGATAGATTGAAAATAAAACCTATGACTTAAAATGATCCACAAAACTTAATAATGACTATAATATTTCTCTCACAAAACAGTCTTCAGAAAAACAACAATGAATTCACAATCTCTCATGAACACCAGTGCAAAATTTATTTGCTTGAAGGTTTAGATTTAAACACAGCATGCAACCTGCAATAAATGTACTTTCTACATCGATGATCTGCAATAATAGGACATAAAAAGGATTTGTAAACAAAATAACAATAGAAACATCATACTAAAATTGCAAGTTGAGACAAAAATTGGAGATAGGAATGCTACTTTTTATTAGATGGAGTGAAACTCTCAAAACCTAAATACAAAAAGTTTACAAGCTCAAAAAATGTTAAGAGCAAGAAACTGCCAACTGAATTGAGAAGAAGAAAAAACTAGGTTTTCTTCAAGATATATCTCTCTCAAAACCTAATCCGAGCTCACAAGAAAAGCTCAAGGAAAAATGTTGCAAACTGTCTCAAAGGTCTGCATAAAAGCAGAAAAAACACCCAATTTCCATCTTCATACTGAAAAGCTCCTAAAAACAGACTAAATATGCTTTTAAAGCAAATAAAACAAGTTATCTCTCCAAGAGGAAACTCAAATCCGACCCAAGGTAGAAAATAAAACAATCTGCTAAAAATAGCAAAGAATAAAGTGATTTATAAAAGCACCGCTTTAATCCCGCTTTACATGATATGCATATTTTACAATTTGGCCTATTTTTGCAATTAAAGATTTAGGGAAATCTTTTGCAAAAAAAAACAAATACCTTATTTCTCCATTACAATCAATCTTGATTTTCCTCAAAAATCATAAAGAATACAAGGCATATTATTCTCTGAATACTTTAATTGATTTATTAAAAATCAATTGAAAAATAAAGAAAAACTATCTTGCAATTTTATGGATATTTTAATCTTCAATATCACTAAGGCATGAGTACGAACAAATACCCCAATACAGGAAAATAAAATATACCTTACCTAAGCCTAGACTCATAAAATATTCGATCAATCATACTTAAAGACTTAGGTAAGTATTAACACATGAAGATTAAAAGACAAAATGACCTAGGGCATTGACTAAAGTTTGTTTAAAATGCAAAAACAACTCCTAAATTCGAATTTCCCCACTATTGTATTGTCAAAAGGGAACATTAAGGACACTCATAATGCTCAACCTAAATTCGAATTAGGGCAAGAGACAAAACAAGTCAAACCCTAAAAAACATTTCATTTGCAATCATCGCTTCTGAAGACCTCGGTCTCTGCTTGAAAGGATGGTGCCGCCATGAGTGAGCTTAGTCTGTAGCTCGTGTGCTTGAGAATCTTCACCTTTGTCTTCAAATGGTCAAATCCTTTACTGTGATAAAGGTAAGCTTAATTTCTGACATTATTGTGGCTTTTCCACTTCATTTGAAAAGCAAGAATGGCCATTAAGGCCGTGGCCTATACATGCTTTACCTTTGATTTCTCTTTACATTCTTTTGACTTTATTCTTCTTGGCACTAAATCTGTCTTTAAACTCAAACCCCAATGTGGGTGTATGAAGAATAAACAAAAATCTGTATATTTGATATCTATGTAAAAATCTGGGCTCGACCCATTATTTATTTCTACATTTCCTGTATCTACTTAAACTCCACCATATGGGTATTTGTTGTTTGAAGAAAATGCATTTCTTTTGTATTTTAGCTTCGACCATGAGAGCACTGTGTAAATTTTGTTTTTTGTAAAAACCCCACCTGGGTATATAATATTCTGAAGAACACACATTTCTATTGCCCTTCTGTTGAAAAACCTTTGCATGGGTATCTTGAAAATAGTAAGAAATCTATATATTTTGATTAAAAACCCTAATGTGGGTGTGCTACATTTCAATGAAAACCCATGTATTTTAATTTGCACCGAACTTCATTTATGTCCTTATATTATACACCTGGGAATGAAAATAATCATGATCATATTGCTTAATGACCGCTTGAACCATGATAAAACAATGGCCTCTATACTCTTTTCAGGCCACTTTGATGCTGACTCATTGATTTTCTTTGAAGAACCTCAGGATGGTTGGCCTTTTGATTATGTTTTGAACTTATGCATGGATTTCAATTAAAACACTATAGTTCTATGGACTACATTCTCTCTTACAACCAACTAACACTTTCATAAACACTTTCTTTTATGCTTTGTCATTTTTTGTTAATTCTAGAAGCAATCTTTTCACATTGTAATTCCTAATGTTGCATTTGCATTCTCAGCCAAACTGGAACTGACTATTTCGTTGATCATTTGAAGGAATTGTATGTCCTTTCATATTCTTGGTCTTCAACCTAGCACTCTTCATGCTTTTTTATGCTCTACTTAACAAAACTATTCCATACACTTTCTCTCCTCTAAAATGAAAATTTGAAACAACTCTCTTCATTAAGGCATTATGTATGCATGTTCACTATCCTTGATTGAGAGAAAGAACACTGTTGAACTGAACCTTACATGACATTATGAACATGATGAACAAAAAAAATTGTGCCAAAAGAACATAAACCATACAACAATGTTTGAGATGAATGTACTCAGTTAAATTGATTGAGTGGATTAAACCCACTATTCACCTGTAGCTGTCAAAAATCATTTACACGATTTTTATGAATGCATAGTTGGTTTAATGGCTTGATGGATAACTCCGCTTTACTCTTTCAGCTACATTTCCTTTCTTGATGACTATGATGATTGCAATTACTATCTCAGCCCACTTGAAATGAATAGGGGTAGTATGCTAAGCTCTACCCTTGTGGGAGCCCATTTTTCTCCACATGCTTGGTCTTCAAATAATAATTAGCTTCATGATTTTCCCTATACCTGCACAAAGAAGCAAACGATGTTAGCATAAAAAAAAAATATCATGATCATGTTGATGTTTCTCCTTCAGCTCATGTCCCTGCACTTTTCTTGATTGTTTCAGTGTAGGATTAGTAGCATACTACATTATTGTTGATGGTTCATATAGGTATATTCATATTCGGAGCCTCTGACATCCCTCTCTTCCTTCCTACAGGTCAATAGAGCTCAAAGAAGAAAAATGGTGCACCACTTCTGCATCGGCCATTGATCAACAGGCAATGATGACTATGTTTATGCTTATGTGATTCAATTTTATGCATCTTCCATAGTATAGTGTGCCATCTATGATGCACTGTGACAGTCCCCTCCACGGCTTGTGTGGATATTTGATTTCAATCTTATGCTTTTCATTTTGAAAAGAAAAACGTATCTCAATTCAAATTTGTACTATCATTTGAATTCTCGCAATCAAATGAAATTTTGTAAATATGAATTACTCTATGAAATAAAAGAAATAAAATGAAATGCTTTGTTGTTTGTATGCTCAATCCTGTACCTCATTTGTTTCTGAAACATTGAATAGCAACTTCTTAAATTATGTTTCCTCATTTGAATGCACAAATGTCACTTGATGAATAATGAACAAAGTGCAAACAACACTTAAGCATAATGTAGAAGTAGCTGTAACGTCGCTTTAAGCTATAACAATATTTAATCCAGCTCCACCAATTGAGCTGTAGCGAAAAATTGGTAACAATTTTTTTGAGAAGATAACTTGCGATGAGGGATGCGGTCAATGTTTTGACCCATCGTTGGCTCTTATACTATCGTTGGTTATATTCGGATCTTCTAAAGTGAACTCGTGATCACCGATGGATGGGCTATCTTCCCATCGCACGACATTGTGCTATCGCGAGTAGGAATTGGTTGATGAACCCGGGGCACACGATGAGCGATACAACTCATGTCTTCGGTTGAGGTCTTCTTCACATTCGTGATCAAGGGTAGATGTCTCATCGATGGCTTCCTAGCCATCGCTCGATGAGATCCCAATGAAGAAATGGAACACGGGAGGAGAGATACTTATGAAAGGTGGGAATTACATGTGTCATCTCCCTGGTTCATTGAGTGCACATCAAATGTCCAGTAGGGCCCCATTGGGAGTTGGAAACAATGCGAGCTGTCAGATGAATTTTTCATTTGATTGCATTGATAGCCTAAATTCAAATAGGAATGACCAACCTGAGATGTAGTTGTTCATTTGGAAAAGCATTTGTGTGCCATTAATGGTGTATGTACTTGGCTGTATTCAATAAAAAGGGTTTACAGTTCACATTTCCATTTTAGTCGAGCGTCTTAGGAGCTGAAGAAGAATTCGAGGTAACTGGAGCCGAAGCTGAGGGAGTTGTAGGAAATTTGTTCCTAGGTAAGTCACCATCACTCACCCATTGGTGGTTTTTATTGCTTTGCAATAATTAATGTGTCGAACTGAAGAATGTCTGAGTTAATTCCAAGAATTGTTTAGGGTTTCTAGTTTCTCTTATGTTGGCATGATTTATTAATTGGGTAAAATTGTTGTTGAATTCGAGTTTGAGTCCTTAGAAATAGGGTATTAACCTCAAATCTAGTTTGTTTCTAAACTGAGTAAAACCTTGAGGAAGCTAGGATGAGCCAACCGGGTGAGTCATCATCATCGAAACTTGTACCCAAGAAGAAAAAGAAGAAGGTTTCTCATGATCCTCCTCCAATATCTAAAACCCATGAGAAGAAAAGAGGTCATCCAAAGGATTATACCCACTTCATGGAAAAATTCCAACCACCAAATGTTAAGGCAAGCGGTAGAAAGGCTACAGGGGAGGGAATCCAGACCACCAATTTCAAAGACTTTACAGATGGAATTGGTAATACTGTTGTGTTAGGGACTAGATGGGAGTTGTTCTTATATGCATTTACAAGAAGAAATGCTATGCATCCTAGTAAAAATGTTTGGGGTTATGGTTTGGGAAAATTGGTTGTCCCCAATGTCTTTGTTGAAGTGGACCTAATGTTGCATTGGCAAATAGATATGATGAAGTAAATAGGATAATTACAGACACTGAAGGAAAGAGTATTCTTGAAATAAAGGAAAGTAAGCTTGTGGAAGTTTTCAGAATCAGACTTGATGCTAGCGAAAAGATTAATTTTGAGAAATTCTAGCAGGAATATCATAGACATAGGGTGGCTATACGAAAGGGTGAACTACCAATACAAGATGTAAAAAGGGCACTACATTTGCACTCAAAGAAGTTCAGCCATTAGACTGTGAGGAGTTTGCAGAATACTTCAGATACACATATTATAAGTTGTGTCAGTTGCTTGGAGTAAAATGTGATGGAAGGATAACCTCACCTTTATTGTTTATGATTCTAGATATTTAACATAGGAACAAGCACACATGGTTTAATTATTACCAAAGATTTGCATAGTAACTACATTATGATTTGGTAAGATTAAAAGAAAGGAGAAACCCATTGACATTCAAGAATTATTCATTACTGATGCACATGATATTATATCAAGGATGAGAATTCTTTGGAAAGTCCATGCAACTGAGGAAAGTGGATGAAAGGAATCGTGAGCTACCTGTTCAAATGTGGACACACATTTTGGATTTACATTGCTCAACTTCAAACTATGCTACATTTTGCAACATCATAAAGCATACCATTTTGGTACAAATGGCTGTTGCACCCACTAAAAGGATTTCTGAAACAATTCAAGCATTGTTGAGGCTAAGGGAATTTGGTGATGACCCGGATTATGAATACAATTGGGGAGACTGGTACCTATACAATGATTGTACCATCATTAGATGCTATGGAACTCCTGTTGCACCACATTTGTTACCCAAGTTTGTTTCTGATAGATTGGCTTTCATTGAAATAATGTGGCAAATGAACCACTCTGATGTAGAGAACTTTAGACTATTCCAAAAGGCCTCCATCATTGCATCATGCTTTTCTTTTGATCTTTTTTTTGTATCAGCAAAGGAGGCATATGAGGTATTTGGAATAATTGTCAGTAACCTGAGAATGAAAGTAGCCTTTATTAGGAAATGTGACCCAAAAGGACATAGTAATAGTGAAAAGATAAAGAGGAAAATCTCAGGATATGGGCCTCATGAATTTTACTACAAGGAGGATGTAATAGGGAATTTGCTATCACTTACTACTGTCTTGGATAGCGGAAAGAGATGAAGATTGTTGAGGTAGAGTTTAAGGCTTGCCATGAGAACTCCTACTATCAGATCCCTTACAAACATATTACTGAAAAATATAAAAGGATGGAGTTGGTCCTCAGTGACTTCATGGATGGTACCTTTTTGGAGAAGCTAGAACAAGCTAAGCAATTGGCTCAAGTGACTCTACAAGAGCATTTGATAAAAGTGGGTAGCCAACCAATGGAGGCGGTCACATTAGAAGAGCAAAAACAGGTGGATATGGGAGATATTCTTGTTGGAGATGTACCTATTGAGGGTGTTGATGATGCACAAGGTGTTGAGGAAAATGTGCCACAACCATCCACCGAATCTACCCTTGTGGAGCAAGGAGCAGAGTCTGATTTCTCACACCCTGATATTGGGGATGTTATGGAACCTTTTTTCCCGGATGATAGGCTAGTGCCTTGGGAATATGATGAAAGTTGAGATAATGATGCAAGGGTATTAGCTTATGCTATGTTTCTAGAAGATGAATCTTTTGTGACAACAAGAGAATTTAGGGAATTTGTGACTGAACTTAAAGCACAAGAAATAAATGATAGAATACTGAAGGCTCAGGAGGGAGTAGACCCTTCTCAACTTGAGGAAGTCAAAAAGAAAATTGAAGAGGAAATTATTTAGGAGATTGCACAAACAAATCCTATGGAAGTGAGGAGATTGGTCAAGGATAGTGGAATGATGGTAATTCTTGGCTGGAGCTTGTCTTCAATAATTACCTTGGATGCAATGAGAGGTGACCCAAATGTAGTGGTGTCAGAAGAAAATTTTGAAGAAAAAACTTTCGGTTTAGGATTTAGTCCTAGTCTACATGCATTGGCAATTTGGCAATTGACACTAGATTCTGGAAGGTGTAGACTCAGTAGAGCAATGACTAGCCTCTAAGGAGATTTGATAATAGGAAGGGCTTCAAAGATGATGGTCCCACAAGCTGCAAGATTGACAATGCACACAACCATGTTGAGTGTGGACACTATAGAAATATCTCAGGCCATGTACATGAAATTGTTAGAGAAGAATAAAAAATTGGTTGAGGAATACAATAAATTAAAGGCTACTACAGTCAATGCAGGTCAGAAGACTCTACCTACTTCTTCAACAAAGTCCACACCATAGGAAAAAGGAAGCCTTCAGAGAAAAGGTCACTGCCATGAAGAATGAACTTTAGACAACCATGTCTGAAAATATTAAGCTCTGGGAGGATATGAGTAAGATCACAAAAGTTATGGCTGATGAGATATTGGGCTATAGAATGACAAAGGCAACATCTAAAGTAGAAGATGCATGGTCAACATATAAGGGTATACATGAGGCTTTTGAAAAGTTCCAACACATTCAAGAGGTTTTCCAAAACACATGGAATAAATGGAGCAGCAAATTGAATAGTTTAAAGGAAATTGAATCAAAGATAAAGCATGATCTTGAAGCTCTAGAAAATCTCCCAGTTGTCATAGTGGGAATAGAGATGATTGGTGAGATTACAGGTTCTCATGAGCGAATTGGAGCACAACTATAGGGAAAATTCAAGGCCTTTAAGAGCATGGAAGAACGTGGTATGCCCAAGATCCTTAATGAAGATGGGACACTTATGGAGTATGCATCATAGAGAGAACTCTTCAAGCATCAAACGACTTCAGGTCCACAAATACAATATGTTGATGATAAGTTGGACATAACTTTTTTGAATGGTGTTATTGATACTCTCATTGGAATCCAAGTGGACATGGATACTTTTTTGAAAGAAGTCAGAGTGGTAATTGATGCTAGGTATAATGCATACAAATAAAATGGTGTAGAAATTGCTTGATATGATTGGCCTATTGAGGATGTATATAAAGAATGCCTTGAAAAATATGCTAAATAAGCTATGAAGGTGGCGAGAGGGATATAAAATATGGTCGAGTATAGTACAGGTCTAGCCTATGAAACAATTGTGTAAAGCAAATATATATCCTCTTAATATGAAGATGCATGTGGTAATTGGGCCAATCCTTTCCTTTGTTTTATTCTTTTCTTCTCTTATGCTTTGCGCCTTTCTGCCGATGGTATGGTGACGTGGAATTCTTAAAGTATAAGGATACAAGCTCCATCAACCTTTGCAAATTTTTTCCTTTTATTTTTTCTCCCCTATTTTCCTCAAAATGTAAAGATAACCGCTTGGGGGTTGGAATGAAATGAAATGTAATTAGCCAATAGCCCAATGCTTTTTTGCTCCCTTGATCATATAAAAGGGTTTTCAAGGCTATTTCACAAAGGTCTTTGAAGTTTTGGTTGATCTCAGATAGTCATAGCAAGGTTTTATGAGTACAAGCATATAATGAGTATAAAATTACTTGCTAGGTCTTAGGATATGGGTCTGAATTTACAATTAGGTTAAATGTTTTGCATTAATTACAACATTCAAGAATCAATAATGGAAGATTTCATTCAAAATGTCTCCTATGTACATGTTCATAAATCAATAGTGAAATAATCAAGTATTGTCTCATTTGTCTCCAATTTGTGTGATTGGATGTGTGTTTGTGTTGTTGCTTCAATTTAAGTAATTGATTAAAATGCTTTAATACGATCATTGGTTTATGGGTTAATTTATAGGATTCATAAATATGCTTTGTATGGAAGGCTCGATTCATGAGTTTGCAATGAAAATCCTTGATGGTTTATAGATATTGAATGCTTTAATTATTGCATTACAATTGATTGTGAGTTAGACTCTGTCACCCTAAGATAATGCCTTGATTCTTTATGTTGAGCAATTCCAAATATATTGGGTCAGCTGGATCATATCAAAGAACCATTTATATAGTTAAATTCATTTTCAAGATTGTGGAAATTTCTTATGGATTTTAATTCTTACTCTCCATTCTCTGCTCCAAGTAATGGTGTGAAGGGTTTGACAATTCCTCGCAAATTATTACTTGTTGAGCCATTAATACGGGAATGCATATGCTTAATGTGCAATGCACATGGAGATCTTTTGAAATAATATTATAGGTGCATTGTGGGATCACCCTCCTAGGTTTTGTAGAGCCCAAAGTACAGGAGGAAAGCATAATTGCTTTCTCTCATTCATTGGCCCAACCTATTTTAGGTCGCTGACCATTGGAATTGGAAAATCTATAGGCTACCTTGAAGAGATGGTTGGTATTTAAAATCACCAACAAAATGGCGACTTTGTTGGGAACCTTTCCTAGTTTTTAGTGTCTCTAGTGCAGATCTGGTATAGTTAGAGTTAGGTGTTTCATTATTCTTTGTTGGAAGAATTAGGTTTTGTAGAGCCCAAAGTATAAGAGGAAAGCATAATTGCTTTCTGTCATTCGTTGGCCCAGCCTATTTTAGGTCGCTGACCATTGGAATTGGAAAATATATAGGCTACCTTGAAGAGATGGTTGGTATTTAAAATCACCAACAAAATGGTGACTTTGTTGGGAACCTTCCCTAGTTTTTAGTGTCTCTAGTGCAGATCTGGTATAGTTAGAGTTAGGTGTTTCATTATTCTTTGTTGGAAGAAGTAGTGGTTTTCATTTTAAATCACATAAGTCATATTTTGTTCATGCATCAACTTCTAGTCAATTCTATCACATTGTCTTAGGTTATGTTTAAAATTCTCTCTAGGGTTGCAACTCACAAGTCATGATATAGTCAAATTTCATTTCCCAGTGTTCTGGGTGGTGACTCTGAATTTTCTCATACCGGTATAGCAATAACATCATGAAAAGAACTTGAGGAGAATGAAATTGACAACTCGGCTAACACCATGAGGAAAACTAGAAGTCATACGAAGAAGAATCCTAAACAAAAGGTGGAATCTAAGCCCGCCAAAGAAAAACAACCTCTGTGGAAAAAGAAGGCTTTTGAATCTGGTAAGTCCCTCAAATGTCTTGTTGGAGCTTCTCCCACTTTTAACAATGAAGTAAATAGTGTGAGCATTGCTGATAATTCAAATAATGGTGGGGTAATTGAGGGAGGAAAAGGTAGTTTCCCTATTGAGCAAGTATTTGATAATGAACTCAACATTTCTAGAGAGGAGGATAAATGGGAATTCTGGGGTAAAAGTAAAGTGCTCCCAGAACCACCAACACTTGGGGTGGGGTCTATTTTTAATGGAGGAAATTTTAATCCAAGAGGAGAAACTCTTAACCTACCATCAGTTACTTTCCTTGAGGAAGATCGAGTTGATCAAACGTTTCACACCCTAGCCCCAAGTGAGTATGGGGATTTCCTCGAGAATGAGGAGGACATTGACAAGGATATGTAAGCCTTGGATGAAGAGGAAAATTGGTTTACTAAAAAAGAAGAAAAGAAGAGATTACAGGCCGTGAAGGAAAAGGAGGATAGGATTCGAGCTAAGCAGTTGGAAAGAGATGCTAAGAGAGAAATGGTAGAGAAGATGAGAGAGAATGCTGCTAGGTGTAAGGGTGAAGAAAAGGCTACTAAAATAACATCTCAAATTCCTCTTGGAGTTCCTAAGGTGACAATCCCAATGGGAACTTCTATTGCTAGCACATATACAACAACCATCACCACCACTAAGACTTTTGATCCTCCTAAGAAAACATCCTTCTTAGATCATGGGAAAAAACCTGTGGATTATTCCCAAAAAAATACCTTCAACACCTTTAACACTAGGACCAACAAAAGTACCCATACCGCAACTGCCAAAAATCCTATTAATAATCCCAAAGTTGACCCAAATCCATCCGCTACACCTACAACTCTGGAACTCATGAAATTACAATTGGTGAATAAAAATTGTAAGAAGATTTAAAGAAGGCTGAAATAGAAGCAGCCAATGTAGAAATGGCTAGGAAGATTTCCTTCCTCAAAATGTCAATACCGGCTCGGGAGCCTTCAAGCTCTGGGAAAAGTGATAGTAGATCTCATGAGAGTAATCCTTGGGGACATACTCCTAGAAGAGGAGGTGGTGGTGACAAGGGTGGAGGAGGTGGTGGTAATAAAGATTGTAATTGTTACTTTGGGGATGAGGAAGAAGACAAAAAGAAGAATGATGGCAAGAAAGGAAGTGGGAAAGGTAAAAATGCAGATCAAGTGGACAACAAGAAAAATGATGAGTAAAAAGATGCCCATAGGAATAGACATCCCAGGGGACCACCCCAAAATGATTGGTATAGGCAATTATGTTTTGACAATATCCCTAGTTATCCAAACCATGTCCCAGATAATGCGAGGAAGCATCTCCCTAAATTCACCGGTAATAGTGCTTTCAGTGGGAAGATCACCGGAAATCCTTCCAAAGTTTTGTCGAAGATTTCAAATTATGGGAAGATGATGTAGCAATGAAATACTTTATGCAATCCTTGATTGAAGATGGAAGGGATTGGTATAGGGGATTACTTGATGCAAGTATTGATTCAAAGGAATCTTTCTATTAGGCATTCAAAGAGTAGAATGGGGACCAAAAGGATCCCAGGTTTAGATTAAATGAATTCAATAATATCACAAAGGGATATAATGAATCAGTTACTGAATTTAACACAAGATTTCAAAAGTCTATGAATAGGGTTCCCGCCTATCTGAGGCCTAATCCTAACGTGTGTTTGGTGACATATTGCGGCACATATGACTCTAAGATGTTCTATCTACTCAGGGATAAGAATCCACAATCCTTGATAGAAGCATATAAGATGGTTGTGAATATTGAAAACAATAGAAGGGCCTCGGTTAAGGTTGGAAGAACGGATGACCCTAAACCTCCAAAGAACTCAAGAGCTTAGAATGAAAAATCAAGTAAAGCTACAGCTCCAGATGAAAAGTTAGATCAATTCCTTAGTCTACTATAGAAGCAGACAAAGAATGAAAAACCTCAATTCCAGAGAAATGATAGACCACCAGGAATTCAAGATTTTCCTTATCACACCAATTGGCATAACGGGAAGCCAATTCCAAATAATCAGAAGAACTATCAGGCTCACCTGATCCTTTGCATAAGAACACCACAAATGTTGTTGAAGACTTACTATGGTGTGAAGTATGTGAGATGCCTCACTCATCACAAAAATGTGTAGTGGCAAGATCCTTGGAAGAAACTCAAGATGATCAAGGGGAATCTAATTTTCCTCATAATCTAGATGAGTCAGCGAATGTATTCATGACCAGGTCTGATTTGGAGTGTGGTGATTAGTCTTCCAACGATGATGCTGACACAAATGATGTAGATGTACAGAGACAAGAAGCAAGCCTACACCATCAACAAGTGTTTTTAGATGAAGAAAGGAAAGATGAATATACTACTTGTTCCCTCGAGTCTGACAATGTTTCACTAATGAGACCCTCGAATGAAGAAATTGAGAAGTATACAATTTCCTTAGCTACTAGAGCTCAAGCGAGGAGTGATCTACACCTAAGGAACATGGTAGTGAGTGGTAACTAGGGTAAGCCTGGAGGAATATTTATTAAAGAAAGCAACACAAAGGGTAAAGGGAATATGCCTGAAAACAAGAAACAAGATACCAAGCCCAAGGAAGTTAAGGAGATGAGAAATTGGGCCAAGAAAGACAACAAAATCAAGGCTACTATTGAGAATACACTAAAGGACCTGAAGGCTAATGATTTGAAGCCTGCAGCGGAGAAGGTTGACAAGCCGACCGATAAGGTAATCCCTCAAGCCATAGTGCTCCCTGACTTGCCAAGTTATTCCCCTATTGACATGTTTCAGGTTTTATCTCAGGTCTGAGTCACAATCCCATTTATAGAAATGATGAGGATTGATGAGCATAAGAGAAAAATAGTAGCTTTCATTAATAACATTGCTGGGGGTAGGAAAGACAAAACAAAGGTTAACACACCTAGGGAAAATACGAGTCAAGGAAGAGACACTGAGGTGGGCGAAGTAGTTGATGAGAACCCTGAGATTTATTTGGGAACTACTATCACTGCAAATCCTAACTTAGTCAATCCTTTCTTTTTGAGCTTGATTATTGATGGAAAAGTACCTAGGAATTGTATGATAGATTCTGGTGCTTCAAATAATGTCATTCCTGATAGGATAATGGATGAAATGGTCCTAAAGGTAGATAGCACTTATGGAAAGTTCTATGTTATGGATTCTAGAGAGGTCGATGTTAGTGGGGTGATTGATAAGGTCCCATATAGATTAGTTGCATTCCTCGAAAAGGAGTTGGTCATGAGTGTTACAGTGGTGGATATCCCACCAACTTATGGGATGTTACTTTCAAGGCATTGGTGTGCCTCCATGGGAGGAAGTACGTAATGCGACCTGTCATTTGCTACATTCTTAATTGATCAGAAAGATGTTAAAATTGCTAGGGAGTCAAGATTCAGACACATGATTGAGCATGTTGAGGAGTCAAAGGAACCCCCAATAATTAACTTTGTGGACACCGACATAGACACTTTTCATGTAGAAGAGTTGGAGCAAGAAGAAGCAAAAGATAAGCCTACACTAATTGTTAAAGAAGTGCTCTAGACACCACTGGAAGATCCTATGTGGACTATGTATTTCGATGGTGCCTACTCTAGGGAAGGTTTAGGGGTAGGGGTTATTCTCATTTCTCCCCAAGGTAAGAATTTCAAGTACTTTTTTTTGCTACAGTTTGCATGTACCAAAAATTTTCCTGAATACGAGGCTTTATTACTTGGTTTAAGGTTAGCCTCTAAGCATGGGACAAAATTGTTAAAAGTGTTTGGGGATTCTGAGCTTGTAGTTTCCCAAGTTAGGTCTAAGTTTTTCACCAAAGATAAGAGGTTGAGATAGTATAGGAATGAGGTCTAGGATACTATTGAGGTACTCGATGCCTTTGGAATAGATTGGATAGCGAGGACAAAATGCTAGAGAAGACCTATTGGCTAACATTACAGTTAAGCTTGATGATGTGACTTTTGATGGTGTCTTAAGAATAGAGGCACATACACAACTTGTAGTACCTGACAACATTTGAAATTGGCAAGTGGTCAATGATGATGATGTCATCTTGAGATTCTTGCATTGTGTTGACAAGTATGAGAGTCAATAAATTGACTTTAGCTCACATGTGGTGGAGGTTGATGGAAAAGAGACATTGTTTGGGAACAAGATAATCTAGTTGAAGACAAATAAACTTCCCAAGGGGTTTGTTGTGTTGGAAAGGGTCTTTGATGGCCTAGATATGGAAAATACCAAACAAGTGTCCACGCATAAAGAAGACTTAGATGGAATACTCTTAGGAACACAAAATGATCCTAAAAAGGTGTATATAGGTAAAAAATGCAGCCCCATGTAAGGACTATGCTAATTTCCTTATAAAGGAAATACAAACATGTATTTTCATAGTCCTATGATAATTTGAAAGGTTACAAAGAAGATTTGTTCTAGCATGAGATCCCTTTAAAGCCTGACACAAAACCTTTCAGGTAGAAAAAAAGACCTATTAATCCTACTTTGAGACCCAAAATGCAAGAAGAACTTGCTAAGCTTAGTGATGCTAGAATTATTAAACCTATAAGGAATTCCTCTTGGGTGTCCAACTTGGTTCGAGTAAGAAAAAATAATGGCAACTTAAGATTGTGTGTGGATATTTGGAACCTTAATGTTGCATATTTGAAAGATAATTTTCCCTTACCAAACATGGAAGCAATGTTGCAAAAGGTGATAGGTTGTGAATTGCTCTCCATGATGGATAGATTTTTAGGGTATAACCAAGTTATGGTAAGGGAGTCAGAGTAGTATAATTTTTTTTTACCACACCATGGGGAACCTATGTTTATGTGAGAATTCCTTTTGGCTTAATAAATGTTGGAGCTACTTTTCAAAGATCTATGGATGTGGCTTTCGTTGATTTATTGGATTTGTTTCTCGCTATCGACCAAGATGACCTCACTGCTCACAATAAGAAGGAGGAGGATCACTGTTCGCATCTTGAGAAAATTTTCATTAGGGCTTTGGAATATGGTATTTCGCTGAATCCCAAGACATGCATCTTTGGAGTTAAAGAATTTAAGTTGTTGGGACACATTGTCTCAAAAGATGGTATCAAAATTGATCCTGAAAGAGTGGTAGCTATAGATAAAATTACACCACCCAAGAATGTTAAACATATTCAGTCTTTCTTTGGATAGATAAATTTTCTAAGGAGGTTTGTCACTAACTTTGCAGAGGTAGTTAGACCTATTTAAAAAATGCTTAAGAAAGGTGAGAAGGTGGTGTGGTCAGAGGAGCCCCTCAAAGCTTTTCAAGCTATCAAGGATGCTATCAAAGCTGCACCTGTCCTAAAAAATCCTGATTACTCCAAACCATTCCAATTGTTTACATTTTCTTCTTTTCATATTGTAGCGAGAGTGTTGTTACAGAAAAATGATGAAGGTTTCGAACAACCGATTTCCTTTTTCAGTAAGTCATTGAAAGCAACCAAGCTCAAGTATGATACTACTAAGAAGCAAGCTTATGCCTTAGTTAAGGCCGTTAAGAATTTTAGAACATATTTGACTAGGGCTGTAGTGGTAGCTTATGTCCTAACGGTTGGAGTAAAGGACATATTTACCCAACAAGAAACTATAGGTCGAAGATGTAGGTGGATTAATAGAGTTTAGGAATTCAACATAGATGTCCAAATAATGAAACTGGTTAGAGGCCAAGGCTTAGCAAAACTTATGGCTAAGACTAATCTAGAGGCAAACCAAATTAATGAGGTTGAATTAGAAAGTGTTGCTCCCATTCGTGGCATGCATACATGTGGCTGGTACAAAAGGATAGTGGAGTACTTACAGACTATGCAATGCCCTGATGGCATGCCTAATAATGAAAATAGGACTCTAAAGTTATAGGCGATTAGGTATGTTATCATCAATGGTGAACTCTGGTGGAGAAGCCCAGAGGGTGTACTTTTTAGGTGTGTAGATGGTGACCAAGCAAAATATTTACTGATTGAAATGCGTAAAGGTGTTTGTGGAGGCCATTACATGGCCAAGACTACTGCCCATAATATATTAAGAGCAGGTTATTGGTGGCTGACCATTTTCAAAGACACACACAAATATGTGAAGAAATGTGACACATGCTAGAGGTGTACTGGTAAGCTAAAATTTTCAGAAAACTTACCCCTTAGATCAATATCAAGACATGCACTCTTTCAACAATGGGGAATTGATTTTATAGGTGAAATGTCTATAAAATCTAGTGGAGGACATGCTTGGATTCTGGTAGCAAATAATTATTTCACAAATTTGGTTGAAGCCATTCCTACCAGGAAGGCAACTAGCAAATTTTTTATTTATTTTCTAATGAAAAATATTTTGAGCGGGTTCAGTGTTCCTAAAAGAATTGTATTTGATAACGCTATGTGTTTCAGATCTAAAGAACTCCTTGACTTCTATAAATTACATAGCATAAATATATCACACTCATCCCCATACCATCCCCAGGGGAATGGGAAAGTCGAGTCTAGCAACAAAAGCCTTATGAAGATTATTAAGCAGGTGATTGAGAAAAACAAGAAGGCTTGGGATTCAAAGATGCAACTTGCGCTATGGGCTGATAGAACAACTATGAAGAAGGCCATTGGACAGTCTCCTTTTAATTTAATGTATGGGATTGAAGCCAGAATACCACATAACAATTTGATCAAGATGTATAAATTTGTACAATCATATGATAATGATATCTCTAGTGAGGTGCAGTAGCGAATGGATGAATTGATTGAACTAGATGAAACAGGGAGAGAAGCCTAAAAAATGAATGAAAAGATGCAATTGGAAGTGAAAATCCTATACGAAAAAAAGGCTATTGAAAGAAAATTTGAGGTTGGAAGTATGGTTTTGATGTGGAACGCCTAGATGGAGGATAAAGGTAAACATGGGAAGTTTGATCCTCTCTAGCTCGGTCCCTACTTGATTGCTGACTTACATGGTGAAGACTCATACTTCTACAGTCTCTAACAGGTGAAGTTCTTGAAGTTCTAGTACATGGACAGTTCCTGAAACCCTATTTCTCCTAAAATAGGCTTTATTCCATGTACAATGTATAGTATTGTAGATGTTGTAAATAGGTTTGGTGTGTTTCTTTTCTGTTGCGTCTACTTGTCTAGTTTAGAAAAGCTCTTGGTCTCTTTTGGTTCTTGTATGTTTGGTCTACTCAACTAGAGATCTAAGATCTTGCTATGCCCATGGGGGGCATACATCCCTAGTTGGAGCCACTGGTGGAACCCATAAAACTTTCAGGGTTCCATTAGTTTCCTGGTCATGTCATTGGTCACTAATGTATTTTGATGTACGGGTTTAGGGTTTATGAGCATATTATGTTTTTTTACCATTGGATATCGTCTCTTTTATGTCTTTGCATTGACTTGCTGAACTGGTTTACTAATCACTTAAGTTTCCTCCCATGGTATGGATTGTCGTTGCTCAACTGACCCCAATGCCTTGGTTACTGTCAGACCCAATATTGTTTAATTTTTCCTATCACTGCCCACCTTACCATCGCGGGTTGTTGTGTGAAATTTTTCTTGAAACCCACGATGAGCGATTTCTTTTCTATCATTTGGCTTTGGTCAGTCACCAATCGTGTGTGCTGTTGTTATTTTCAGAAGATAAATCGCGATGAGTGATGTGGTCAATTTTTTGACCCATTGTTGGCTCTTATACTATTGCCGATTATATTTGGCTCTTCTAAAGTGAACCCATGTGCACTAATGGGCGGGATATCTTTCCATCGTGCAACATTGTGCTATTGCGAGTAGGAATTGGTTGATGAACCCAAGACATGTGATGAGTGATACAACTCATATCTTCAGCTAAGATCTTCTTCACATTTGTGATCAAGGGTGGATATATCATCGCTAGCTTCCTAGCCACCGCTCGATGAGATCCCAATGAAGAAATAGAACACACAAGGAGTGATACTTATGAAAGGTGGGGAATTACGCCTGTCAGCTCCCTGGTTCATTGAGTACACATGAAATCGCCAGTAGGGCCCCATTGGGAGTTCAAATAGGAACGACCAACCTAAGATGAATTTTTTCATTTGATTGCATTGATGGCCTGAATTCAAATAGGAATGACCAACTTGAGATGTAGTTCACTTGCACAAGCATTCGTGAGCCATTAATGGTATATGTACTTGGCTATATTCAGTGAAAATAGTTTACAGTTCACATTTCCATTTCAGGCAAGCGTCCGAGGAGCTGAAGAAGAATTCTAGGTAACCAGAGCTGAAGCTAAGGGAGTTGCAGGAAGTTTTCTCCCAGGTAAGTCACCATCACTCTCCCACTGGTGGTTTTTATTGCTCTCCAATAATTAATGTGTCAAACTGAAGAATATTTTAGTTAATTCTAGGAATTGTTTAGGGTTTCTAGTTTATCTTGTGTTAGCATGATTTCTTAATTGGGTAAAATTGCTGTTGAATTCAAGTTTGAGTCCTTAGGTATAGGGTATTAACCTCAAATCTAGTTTTTTTCTGAATTGAGTAAAACCCTGAGGAAGCTAGGATGAGCCAACCGGGTGAGTCATTATTGTCAAAACTTGTACCCAATAAGAAAAAGTAGAAGTAGAAGGTTTCCCATGATCCTCCTCTTAGCATCTAAAACCCTTGAGAAGAAAAGAGGTCAGCCAAAGGATTATACCCGCTTCATGGAAAAATTCCAACAACTGGATATTAAGGCAAGTGGTAGAAATGCTACAGGGGAGGGAATCCTAACCACCAATTTCAAAGACCTTGTAGAGGGAATTGTAATACTGTTGTGTCAGAGACTGGATGGGAGTTGTTCTTATATGCATTTACAAGAAGAAATGCTACGTATCTTGGTAAAAATGTCTAGGGTTATGGTTTGGGAAAACTGGTTGTCCCCAATGTCTTTGTTGAAGTGGACCCGATGCTGCATTTGGTAGACAAATATGATGAAGTAAACATGATAATTACAAACACTGAAGGAAAGAGTATTCTGGAAATAAAGGAAAGTAAGGTTGTGGAAGCTTTCAGAATGAGACTTGATGCCAGCGGAAAGATTAATTTTGAGAAATTCCAGTAGGAATATCATAGACATAGGTTGGCTATCCAAAAGGGTGAACTACCAATACATAGATGTAAAAAGGGAACTGCATTTGCACTCAAAGAAGTTGAGCCATTGGACTATAAGGAGTTTGCAAAATACTTCAGATACACATATTATATATTCTGTTAGGTGCTTGAAGTAAAATGTGATGGAAGGGTAACCTCACCTTTATTGTTTATGATTCTGGATATTGAGCATAAGAAAAAGCACACATGGTTTAATTATGCCCAAATAGTTGCAGAGCAGCCACATTATGATCTGGTAAGATTAAAAGAAAGGAGAAAGCCATTGACATTCAAAAATTGTTCATTATTGATGCACATGATATTATATCAAGGATGGGAAGTCTTTGGAAAGTCCATGCAACTGAGGAAAGTGGATGAAATGAACTTTGAGCTACCTATTCAAATGTGGACACACATTTGGGATTTACACTGCTCAAATTTAGACTATGTTGCATTTTGCAATGCCATAAAGCACACAATTTTGGTACAAATGGGTGTTGCACCCACTGAAAGGATTTCCCAAACAATTCAAGCATTGTTTAGGCCGAGGGAATTTGGTGATGACCCAGATTATGAATTCAATTGGGGAGACTGGTACCTATACAATGATTGTACAATCATCAGATGCTATGGAACTCCTATTGCACCAAATTTGTTACCCAAGTTTGTTTCTAATAGATTCGCCTTCATTGAAATAATTTGACAAATGGACCACTCTGATGTAGAGAAATTTAGACTGTTCTAAAAGGCCTCCATCATTACATCATGCTTTTATTTTGATCATTTTGTTGTATTAGAAAAGGAGGCATATGAGGTATTTGGCATAATTTTCAGTAACCTGAGAATGAAAGTAGCCTCTATTAGGAAATGTGACACAAAATGACATATTAATAGATAAAAGATAAAGAGGACAAACTTAGGATATGTGCCTCATAAGTTTTACTACAAGGAGGACATAATAGGGATTTTTCTATCACCTACTGCTATCTTGGATAGGGGAAAGATATGGATGAAGATTGTTGAGGTAGAGTTTAAGGCTTCCCATGATAACTCCTACTATCAGAGCCCTTACAAACATATTACTGACAAATATAAAAGGATGGAGTTGGCCCTTAGTGACTTCATTGATGGTACCTTTTTGGAGAAGGTGGAACAAGCTAAGAAATTCGCTCAAGCGACTCTATAGGAGCATTTTGTAAGGAAAGCTTAGGTGCGGAACAAACTCTCCTAACGACAAAACCTCAAGGAAGAATGCAGAGGTGACTTTAAATTTTTCAATTACAGTCCAATAAGATGCACATGACAAGAATAACAGAAAAGAGAAATAAAGACATACACAATTGGACACCAGATTTACATGGGAAAATCCTTACGTGAGAAAAACCCACCACACCAAGAAAAGTCTCTTTGTATTATAGTAAACAAAATTACATACAGAGATCGAACTTCACTTTCTGATGTCAAATTAATAGCAACAACATTCACTGACCAATCTTGTATGGAACATTAATCTCACAATGCTCTCAGACAACATACAATGAATTCACTTAGATCAAATCATGTTCAATCAAGCAACACTTTTGTTATCTCGAACCGATCATCGTCATCAACCATTGTAGAGAGAAATCCATTCTCTCACAGCCTATTCATTGTCCACACAAGAATAGTCGCAACTATTCAAATGCCAAGGGTTCTCCTTCCGCTTCACTCAATGGTTGAAAATAGACCACGTAAGACAGTCATTCGGTCAAAACATTCAAACTGAATCGCATGTCGGTGAGACACCAGATCGTGTCTCCACGATGCCACAATGCCCGTCTGTCCTTATCGGTAAGAGTCACCACCATTGGCAACAGTCATATCGAATGCAAACCATTGGCCAGACTCACTCCATCGGCAAGACCATCGCTATCGCTAAGAGTCTTATAGAACCTTTATGTCACACCGATGTTCATCGTGCAGAGCTGTCGGTGAAACGAGTGCTATCGGCAAGAGTTCACACCGAAATCATACCCGTCGGCAAGAGGAAAACCATCAGCAAGAGTTCTCACTGAAGTTGCATACCCATTGGCGAGACCACAACCATCAGTAGGAGATCATACATAATGCAAATCTTTCAGTGAGACCACATCCATCGGCAAGAGTTCTCACCGAACACAAACCTGTTGGTGAGAGATCATACCGAATGCAAACCTGCCGGTGAGAGGAGAACCATCGGCAAGACTGGCACTTTCAGAAAGAGTCTGAGAGTCTCCCCGATGTCCAATATGAATAAAGCTATCGTCGGGACTAAAACAGTCAGAATGTGTCTGAAAGTCACCTCGATATTCAACTGTCACTAAGAGTCTCCTCGATGACCACTAGGAACCAACCCGTTGAAAAGACAGAACCAAAGTCTTAGCGACTTTGATTTTATGAACACAGCTGCTAGTCACTTTCAAAAAGAGTCTGAGAGTCTCCCCAATGTCCAATATGAATAAAGCTATCGGCGGGACTAAAACAGTTGGAATGTGTCTAAAAGTCACCCCGATATTCAACTGTCGCTAAGAGTCTCCTCGATGACCACTAGGAACCAACCCGTTGAAAAGACAGAACCAAAGTCTTAGTGACTTTGATCTTATGAACAAAACTGCTAGTTGGCAAGACATTCTGAGGGTCTCACCAATTTTTCTCTTTTAGGAGTTCCATGTTAGTAAGTTTGAGGCACATTTTCCAACAATCTCCCACTTGACGAAGATCTTACTGACACCTCTAGCACACAACAAAACTACTGAAATTCATGGGCCCCAAGGCCCATAAAACTGGCACACCACCTGTACTTGTTTGTGCTCACTGGCTTCATCAATGCATCTGCAACATTTTCTAGAGTATCCACTTTTTCTAAACTGACCTTTCCATCCTCCACCATATCTCGTACAAAATGATACTGCACATCAATATGTTTCGTCCTGGTATGGAAAGCAGGATTTTTTGCCAAACAAATAGCACTCTGACTATCATAGTAAATTGTAATTTTCCCTACATCAAAACCAATGTTAGAACATAAATGTTTTAACCAGATTGCTTCTTTACAAGCGTGTGTTGCTGCCATGTATTCTACCTCTTTAGTGGACAAAGCGACTACAGCCTGTTGCTTACTCATGCAACTAACTGCACCACCATTCATCATGAAAATATATCCACTGGTGGATCTTCTACTATCAATGTCCCCTGCCCAATCAGAATCCACATAGCCTCGAATGCTGAGAGTCCTCTGTGATTCAACCAAATTTCCATAGTAACACAAAGAATATTTTGAAGTGCCCTTTAGATATCTGAACACTCTTTTCACAGCATCCCAATGTGTCCTTCCAAGATTTTCCATAAAATGACTAAGTAATCCCAATGCTTGGGCAATGTCTGGCCTTGTACAGACCATTGCATACATTAAACTACCAACTACACTAGCATAAGGCACTTTGGTCATATCCTCTATCTCAGTAGGATATTTTGGACAGTCTTCAACAAATAGCTTCATTCCCTGCAAAACTGGAACTAGCTGCTTGCAATCAGTCATACAAAATCTCTCCAGAATAGTATTAATATACTTACTCTGACTGAGCCAAAGTTTCTACTCTTCCTATCCCTAGTTATTTCTCCATAATCAATTCCCTCTACCTGGGAATACCCCTTCGTAACCAAACTTGCCTTATACTTTTCCACACTGCCATCTAGAGCTATTTTATTTTTAATTACCCATTTGTAGCCAACAACTTTTCTACCTTTAGGCAAGGGCACCAAACTCCAAGTGTCATTCTTTTCTAATGATTCCATTTCTTCATTCATGGCTTCCAACCAAGAGTTTTCATTAGACATTCTAATTGCCTCTTTCACAGTCCTAGGCTCATTAGTGCTAGAAATTAAAGCATAGGAACAAGTAGAATCTAACAAAGAAAACCCATACCTATCAAGTTTCTTTCTTTCACGTGTTGACCTCCTCACAGGTTGAGGTTGAGGTTGTTTTTCTTCTTCAGAACTCTCAGAACTACTTGAGCTCTCCTTAGTTTCAGGTACATTTTGAATTTTGAATTCCTCTTTATCTGGTGTCGAAGGAATTTCAACTACATCCTTTTTATTTTCAGATTTTGTCTCTGACTGCAGATCCAAAGTAGAAAGCTTTAGCTCACAAAAAATAACACTTCTACTGTACAAAACCTTCTCCGTATCAGGATTCCAAAGCTTGTATCCTTTTATGCCAACACTATAACCAATAAAAATACATTTAACAACCTTGTTTTCCAATTTAGACCTTTTCTCATTCAACACATATGCATATGCCTCATAGCCAAAGACACAAATGTGTCTCAGAGAGGGCTTCTTTCCAGACCATGCTTCCAAAGGTGTTTGTTCAACAAGAGCAGAATTCATAGAATAGTTTAATAAATAACATGCTGTTGCAACTGCCTCATCCCATAACTTCTCCTCCAAGCCAACACTACTTAGCATACTTCATGCTCTTTCCATCACTATCTTGTTGAACCTTTCAGCAACTCCATTTTTTTGCGGAGTGTAGGGTGTAGTTTTATGTATTAGTCCCATGATCTTTATAGTACCTTTCAAACTCATCAGAACAAAACTCACTGCAATTGTCAGTCCTTAAAATTTGTATTTTTCTTCCAGTCTAATTTTCCACAAGGTTTTTAAATTCCTTAAAACGACTGAACACTTCTGCTTTACTTTTCAAAAAATAAACAAATGCCCTTCTTGAATAATCATCAATGAATGATACATAATATCTTGATTTAGACAAAGAAGGAACATTTACTGGACCAAAAACATCATAATGTATATAATCAAGTAAACTAGAAGATTTTTGAGGACTGGAGTAAAATGAAAGACGGTGTTGTTTACCATATATACAATGTTCAAAAAAATTGAATTCAAGGTTACAATCATCATGCCCTTCAACCGGGTTTTTATTTTTCAAGGTTTTTAAACCTTTTTTTCCAATATGGCCAAGCCTATGATGCCAGAGCATAGTCTTTTCTGCTGGAAGTTTAACTTCCATAGAGTTTGCACTATCAAGAACATTATTCTCCTTTTCTCCATGAGTAGCCTTCTGTGACTTTGTAGAGACACTATTGCATTTCACAACAAGCCCATCCAGCTTATACAAGGTACCAATATGAGCACCCCTAGCTAGCACCATTGAGCCTCTAGTCATTTTGCAGCCATTTCCAGAGAACATGACTTGCACTCCAACATCATTCAGCTTACTAACAAAAAGTAAATTTTTAGCCAGACCTTGTATATGCATTACATCATTGATTCCCTTCACTCTTCCATCAGGGAACTAAATTCTGACTCTTCCATCACCAACTATTTCCAGAGATGAATCGCTTGCCAAATACACCCTTCCACCATCGTATTTTTCATACTTAGTGAACTAGTCTCTATGAGATGTCATGTGGAAAGATGCTCCAGAATCAATCAACCAGACATCATCTGATGCCTGTGTATCCAAGGCTGCAATGAAAGCGTCTGCATCACTTTGAGAAGAATCATTGTCAGTAGAATACTTCTTCTTCTTTTTATCCTCTTTGCAATCCTTTCAGACATGACTAGGTTGCCCAAAATTCTAGCACTTTACCTTGGACTTCTTACTAGGAGACTTTGATCTCCCCTCTGATTTGGATTTGGACTTCTTGTCCTTCTTCTTGCCTTTTTCTTTCGATCTGCCTCGAACAACAAGAGCCTCCTTCATCATCTCAGAAGATTTTCTTCTCATCTTTTTTGATAACAAAGAAACAACAATATCTTCCATCTTAAAAGAGGAAGTAGTACTCCCAATAGCCATCACCAAGTGATCCCAAGAATCTGGCAAAGAACATAACAATAGCATACAACGATCTTCTCCATCAATCTTCACACCCACAGATGCTAACTGAGCAATCAACATGTTGAAAGAATTCAAATGATCAACAAAAGACGCTCCTTCCTACATTTTCAAAGAGTACAACTTCTTCCTCAAGAACAACTTATTCACCAAGGACTTGCCTTGATAAATAGCTCTCAGTCTTTTCCACAAAGATGATGCTGTCTTTTCTTCATGAACATTTAGAAGAAAAAAAATTTCTAAATAGAGCCTTATCAGCCCCTTTGATTTTTGATCTGCGAGGTCCCAATCCTCTTGCTTCATGCCTATAGGCTTCGTTCCAGACACAGCAAGCCAAAGATCATGATCGACCAACAGATCTTCCATTTTGAGTTTCCACAACTCAAAATTACTGCCATTGAATTTCTCAATTTCAATCTTTCCTGACGTGCTTGCTATCTTAATTTGTAATTCAAATTACTAGATTTCTATAAGACTCCCACTAAACAGAATTGACACAAAAAACCGAACGTACCCACAAGGATAACACAACTGGCTAGACTCTGATACCACTTGTAACAGAAGCTTAGGTGCGAAACAAACTCTCCTAACACCAAAACCTCAGGGAAGAATGCAAAGGTGACTTTAAATTTTTCAATTACATTCCAATAAGATGCACATGACAAGAATCACAGAAAAGAGAAATAAAGACATACACAATTGGACACCAGATTTACGTGGGAAAACCCTTACGGGAGAAAAACCCACCACACCAAGAAAAGTCTCTTTGTATTACAGTAAACAAAATTACATACAAAGATCGAACTTCATTTTCTGATGTCAAATTAATAGCAGCAACATTCACTGACCAATCTTGTACAGAACATTAATTTCACAATGCTCCCAAACAACATACAATGAGTTCACTCAGATCAAATCATGTTCAATCGAGCAACACTTTTGTTATCTCGAACTGATCATCGTCATCAACCATTGCAGAGATAAATCTATTCTCTCACAGCCTGTTCATTTTCCACACAAGAATAGTCGCAACTGTTCAATTACCAATGGTTATCCTTCCGCTTCACTCGTTGATTCAAAACAAATCACGTCAGATAGTTGTTCGGTCAAAATGTTCAAAATGAATCAAATGTCGGTGAGACACCAAACCGTGTCTCCTTGATGCCACAATGCCCGACTGTCCTTATCGGTAAGAGTCACCACCATGGACAAGAGTCATATCGAATGCAAACCATTGGCTAGACTCACTCCATCGGCAAGAATTCTCACCGATGTCCATTGCAAAACTATTGGAAAGACCATCACTATCACTAAGAGTCTTATAGAACCTTTATGTCACATCAATGTTCATCGTACATAGCTGTCGGCAAGATGAGTGCTATCGGCAAGAGTTCATACTGAAATCATACCCATCGGAAAGAGGAAAACCATCGGCAAGAGTTCTCACTGAAGTTGCTTACCCATTGGCGAGGCCACAACCATCGGCAGGAGATCATACTGAATGCAAATATGTCAGCAAGACCGCATCCATCGGAAAGAGTTCTCACCGAACACAAACCTGTTAGCGAGACCAACACTGTCGGTGAGAGATCATACCGAATGTAAACCCACTGGTGAGAGGAGAACCATTGGTGAGACTGGCACTTTTCGAAAGAGTCTAAGAGTCTCCTCGATGTCCAATATGAATAAATCTATCAGCGAGACTAACACAGTCAGAATGTGTTTGACAGTCACCCCGATATTCAATTGTCGCCAAGAGTCTCCTCGATGACCACTAGGAACCAACCCATCGGCAAGACAAAACCAAAGTATCAGCGACTTTGATCTTATGAACACAACTGCTTGTCGGCAAGACATTCTGAGGGTCTCACTGATTTTTCTCTTTTAGGAGTTCCATGTTAGTAAGTTTGAGGCATGTTTTCCAACACATTTGATAAAAGTGGGTTGCCAACCAGTAAAGGTCACCACATTAGAAGAGTAGCAACAAGTGGATATGGGAGATATTCATGTTGGAGATGTACCTACTGAGGGTTTTGATGAAGCACAAGGTGCTGAGGAAAATGTGCCACAACCATCCACTGAATCTTCCCCTGTGGAGCAAGGAGAAGAGTCATATTTCTCACACCCTGATATTGGGGATGTAATGGAACCTTTTTTCCTAGATGGTAGGCTAGTTCCTTGGGAATATGATGAAATTTGAGATAATGATGCAAGGGTATTAGCTTGTAATGAGTTTCTAGAAGATGACTCTTTTGTGACAACAAGAGAATTCAAGGAATTTGTGACTAAACTTAAAGCACAGGAAATAAATGATAGAATAGTGAAAGTTTAGGAGGGAGTAGACCCTTCTCAACTTGAGGAAGTAAAAAAGAAAATTGAAGACGAAATTATTTAGGAGATTGCACAAATGAATCTTGTGGAAGACAGGAGATTGGTCAAGGATAGTGGAATGATAGTAATGTCTGGCTGGAGCTTGTCTTCAATAATTACCTTGGATGCAATCAAAGGTGACCCAAATGCAGTGGTTTCAGAAGAAACTTTTGATGACAAAATTTCTGGTTCAGGATTTATTCCTAGTCTACATGCATTAGCTATTTGGCAATTAACACCAAATTATGGAAGGTGTAGAATCAGTAGAGCAATGAATGGCCTCTCAAGAGATTTGATAATAGGAAGGGCTTCAGAGATGACAACCCCACAAGCTACAAGATTGACAATGCGCACAACCATGTTGAGTGTAGACACTATAGAAATGTCTCAGGCTAGGTACATGAAATTGTTAGAGAAGCATAAAAAAATGGTTGATGAATACAATAAATTAAAGGCTACTGTAGTGAATAGGGGGTCAGAAGACTCTACCTACTTCTTAAATGGAGACCACACCACATGAAAATGAAGCCTTCAGAGCAAAGGTTAGTGCCATGAAGAATGAACTTCAGACAACCAAGTTTGAAAATATTAAGCTCCAAGAGGATATGAGTAAGATCACAAAGGATATGGCTGATGAGATATTGGGCTATAAAATGAAAAAGGCAACATTTAAAGTAGAAGATGCATGGTCAACATATAAGGGTATAGATGAGGCTTTTGAAAAGTTCCAACACATTCAAGAGGTTTTCCAAAACACATGGAATACATGGAGCAACATATTGAATAGTTTAAAGGAAATTGAAGCAAACATAAAAGATGATCCTGAAGCTTCAACAAATCTCTCGGATGTCATAGTGGGAATTGAGATGATTGGTGAGATCACAATTTATCATGAACGAATTGGAGCACAACTATAGGTAAATTCAAGGCCTTTAGGAGCATGGAAGAACGTGGTATGTCCAAGATCCTTAATAAAGATGGGACACTTATGGAGTATGCATCACAGAGAGAACTCTTCAAGCATCAAATGACTTTAGGTCTACAAATATAATATGTTGATGATAAGTTGGACATAAATTTTTTGAATGGTGTTATTGATACTCTCATTGGAATCCAAGTGGACATGGATAATTTTGTTAAAGAAGCTAGAGTGGTAATTGATGCTAGGTATAATGCATACAATACAAAGGTGCAAAAATTGCTTGATATGAATTGGCCTATTGAGGATGAATATAAAGAATGGCTTGAAAAATATGATGAGTAAGCTATGAAGGTGGCAAGAGGGATATATAATATGGTCGAGTATAGTACAGGTCCGACCTATGAAACAATTGCGTAAAGAAAATCTATATCCTCTTAATATGAAGATGCACGTGGTAATTGGGCCACTCCTTTCTTTTGTCTTATTCTTTTCTTCTCTTATGCTTTGCGCCTTTCTACCGATGGGATGGTGATGTGGAATTCTTGAAGTATATGGATACAAGCTCCATCAACCTTTGCAAATTTTGACCTTTTTTGTTTCCCCCCCTATTTTCCTCAAAATGTAAAGATAACTGCTTGGGGGTCGGAATGAAATGAAAGATACTTGAAATTTTGAATGAAATGAAATGTAATTAGCCAATAGTTTGATGCTTGTTTTCTCCCTTGATCATATAAAAGGGATTTCAAGGCTATTTCGCAGAGGTCTTTGAAGTTTTGGTTAATCTCAAATAGTCATAACAAAGTTTTATGAGTACAAGCATATAATGAGTATAGAATTACTTGCTAGGTATTAGGATATGGGTCTGCATTTACAATTAGCTTAAATGTTTTGCATTAATTACAACATTCATGAATCGATAATGGAAGATTTCATACAAAATGTCTCCTATGTATATGTTCATAAATGAGCAATGAAATAATTAAGTATTGTCTCATTGGTCTCCAATTTGTGTGATTGGATGTGTGTTTGTGTTGTTGTTTCAATTTAAGTAATTGATTAAAATGCTTTAATACGATCACTGGTTTATGGGTTAATTTATAGGATTCATAAGTATGCTTTGTATGGAAGGATCGATTCATGAGTTTTCAATGCAAATCCTTGATGGTTTATAGATATTGATTGCTTTAATTATTGCATTACAGTTTATTGTGAGTTAGACTCCATCATCCTAGGATAATGCACTAATTCTTTACATTGAGCAGTTCCAAATATATCGGGTTAGCTAGATCGTATCAACGAACCATTTATATAGTTAAATTCATTTTCAAGATTGTGGAAATTTCTTATGGATTTCGTTCGTATTCTCCATTCTCTGCTCCAAGCCATAATGGTGTGAAGGGTCTGCCAATTCCTTACAAATTATTACTTGTTGAGCCATTAATACGGGAATGTATCTGCTTAATGTGCAATGTACATGGAGATATTTTGAAATAATATTATAGGTGCATTGTGGGATCACCCTCTTGGGTTTTGTAGAGCCCAAAGTACAGGAGGAAAGCATAATTGCTTTCTCTTGTTCGTTGTCCCAACCTCTTTTAGGTCGCTGACCATTGGAATTGGAAAATCCATAGGCTACCCTGAAGAACTGGTTGGTATTTAAAATCACAAATAGAACCATGAAAATCTTCTTATGTTTCTAGAGTTATATAGTTCATATGCTTTTTTCTATGCTTTATGTAGATAGGTTTTGACATTTTACATGCCATTTTGAAAAATGTAGTTACATGTAAAAAGCATAGATGTTTTCCGACATTCATGGAAAACATTTTTGAATAAGTCAACTATTTTGTTTGGGTTTTTCCTAGATTAGCTCTCCTCTCCCATCTATAAATATGAGAGGATTCCTTTGTTTTAGCTATCTTTTATCTTATGCAACGAAGTGCTACCCAATTGTAAAGAAAATATTGAAACTTTGAGTTCATTTTTGTGAATCCATTTTTGACCAATAAAGAAGTAAAGTTGCACACCAAAATTTGTGTTGGGAAAAAACATCTTGTTGTTTGATTGAATTGACAGTGATTAGTAATTGAGATTGAAAAGGATTTTGAGTAAATCTGTGTGGACTTTGAGCTACACCCATTGCTTGAAATTGTGATATTGTTGATATTATTGGTGAATTCTCTATAAGACTTTGTGCTTATATTTATTCATGCTGCTCGTGGGATTAATTGTTGAGTATATCAATGAATTTGTGCTTCTTTTACAATGTTGGTTACTGTTTTGAAAGATTCACTATTAGAAACTATGAAATGACTTTGTACCTCTATGAGCTTTCTTATTTTTTACCTTTCTTTATCATGATAGTATTCCTAGGCTTTGCTTTGAAAAGATAATAATATTGGAATTACTGATTAGTTTTAATTTGAAGTTGTATTGCATCCAGAGATTAAAATTGTGAAACGTTGTAAAACATATTCTCTGAAAAATGAGAGAATCTTGAATGTGACACACCCCCAAATCATTATTGTAGTGTACATTTTTGTAAATATTTGATTATTTTTCCTTAGTTCTGATAAGCAGAAAGAAGGGCGTCTCCCCTTTCTGAGAGGAGAGATTCTATCTCAAATAACTGTGGCTGAAATTAAGTTTTTTAATCTATTAAAAGGGATTACAAAATTTTCACCCAACAGTTTTTTGGCAACTCCACTAGGGATTGAAGCACACAATCAAAGCCTCACACTTTTGATTGAAGTGAATAAGTACTCTAGTATCTTATTGTGATCTTTTTCTTTTATTTTTAATCTCTCTTTTTTCTAGTCTACATTCTGGCTGACAGAAGCTGTACATGAAGTTTAAGGGCGTAAGGAGTGTTGGATCCATTTTTTGAATTTTTACAGTGACATAATGTTCTTCCTTCTCCTCCATGAGCAAGGTCACTGTTACAATGAATTGAAAGTTATCCTCCACGAAAGTTAAGATCACCAATTCCAAGTGAATCTTCTATCTTTTATAGTGTTCCAACTCAAGTACCTGTTGTGCCAAATATCATGGCTGCTCCACCTACAAGACCTTGGGGAAATGCTTTTGGTCCCCTTAGTTTGGTGGCACCTTTACATGAACTTCCCCATGTCTCATGAAAGAATATCTTGAAGTTTTATGATGATGGAAAACATCTAGATGAACATATTGCTTCCTTTTACATTGTTTGTGGTGTTCTTGGCATTGAGCATGAAGATGTTGCTGTGAGATTGTTCGTTGAAACTCTACAAGGAGTAGCTACAAAATGGTTCTATACTCTTCCTTTTGCTTTAGTTACTAATTGGAATACTCTTTGCACTAAGTTTGAAGAAAGGTTTAAACCTGTAGAGGATGTACATGCCTTATTGGTGCAACTTACAATGATGCAAAAATAAGCCCATGAACCCATGTGTGAGTTCATGGATAAGTTTAATAAGCTGGTGACAAGAAATCCTATAGTGGTGAAACTAATGGATCATAATTTAAAGTGTTTCTTCATCAATACACAAATTCCCAAAGTAAGTTTTCTTATGTGTAGGGCAACACTTGCTAATGTTGAAGAAGCTTAGCAGTTAGCTACAAGTCTTGAGGATGATATGATTCTTGTCAGTGAAATAAGAATGAATACAAATAGAAAAGTGCAAGCATCAGGTTCTTCAGCTTCCAATACTAATTCCAACTTTGGTGATCCTATGGTTCAAAGGTTGGAAAATGAAATCTTGGCTTTGAAGAAGCATGTTTCTAATAATAATACCTACAAGGATATTCCACAAAGGACTTTTCCTAACTATTTTGGAAATAAAAATTAGAATCATCTTCTTGCACCACAAGGAAGACTTGCACTTGAAGCTCCACCAACCAATACTGTAGTGGGTTATTATGAAGTTGAACAAGATGAATATGAACAGCCTAGATTATCCCACAAAAGAAAATGCTAATCTTTTTCAAGATGAAGAAATGGATCCACCTGGCGACTCCAATATTGGTTATTTGCAAATAGCAAATGAATCTAATGATGAGGACTTAGTGATGGATACATATTCTATATTTACATAGTCACACCAAAACCAACTTGATCATGCTCAAGCAGCTGCTCCACAAGTGAAGGACAAGCAACTGGTTACTATTGCAAAAAGAGGGACTCCTTTTCCTTGGCAATTGAAAGACACAACAAATAAACAAGTACTCCCCGTCCTCCCATAGTTCCTGCTGTTCCAAAAGCCAATGTCCAGGTTCCTAAGACTAGTGTACCCTTTGTTAAACCTATAAATGAAGTTACTACATGTTCTTTGCAAAATTCCTTGCAAGATGTTGACATCATTTACCATGCAAAGAGGACAAAAATCCAAATGTATGAAGTAGAATACCTGAAAGAAAATCTTGATCAATTTGATAGAATTGTCAAGTTTGTTAGGGATAACGAAATTAATCCTAGTAAGGATTCATATCTTGATGTTCTTGTTGTTCCAAAGTTGAAAACTTCACAAAATAACCTAGTTTCTATTCCTCCAGCTACTTCTAGATGTATTGGTCTATTCTTTATTTTCTTACTTGTTAATGGTTTTAAGTAAAGTAATTGTGTCATATATTCTAATGCATTAAACAATGTGATGCTAGCCAAGGTAGCTACTGCCATGGGTTTGAATCTAACAAAAGTTTTTAACCATTTTTTCTCCATGGAGAACAAGTAAGTACCTTTGATTGGAAAAATTAAGGATGCACAATTTGCATTTGTTGTGTATCTTGAAAAGAAGATCACGATGATAGTTTTAGTAGTGGATGTACCAACATCTTATGAAATTCTCCTTGGATGCAATTTTTGTAAAGATGTTGGAGGCAAGCTTAACATGGATATGCCAGAGGCTAGGATACCTATAAAGGGTGTGATGCAAAAGTTGGTTCTTGAAAGGGAGTCCAAATTCTTAGTGACAAAGTCTGATGATCCAAGAGCTCAAATTTTATTTGAGTCATCGGGTGTTGGAACATATTATTTACAAATAGAGGAAGATGTTGAATGTTCAACAAGGAATATAAAGCATGAGTTGGAAAGTGTTGGTTCTTCTCCATCAGTAAATGGGTCATCATTAGATCATTTATCTATTTTAGATTATGAAGCTTCATTGGATGATGAAGTTATACATTTTGATATTGTCAGTTTTGGTGATCCAAACAATGTTTGGGTAATTGAGTTTGATGGCAGTTATTCTTCCACTGGTTCAAGAGCTGAAATTGTCTTTGTATCACCCAAAGGAATTTTTTTTCCTTTTTCTTTTAAATCACAGTTTGACAATACTAACAACACTGCTGAATATGAAGCTTTGTTATTAGTAATGAAAGTTGCACGTAAGAAAGGAATCAAGAATCTTCATGCACAAGGTGATACTGAGTTGGTAGTTTTTCAAATTAGAAATTTTTATCAAACAAAGAATGACATACTAAGACATTACCGCAATCTTGTTTGGGATTACATTGAGGAGTTTGATGCCTTTGATATTTCTGTAGTTCTAAGAGAATACAATGACAAAGCTGATTCTATAGCAGTCTCAACCACCCTCCTAATACCACACAAGTATTTTCATGGTTCTACCTATATACCATTGAGTTAGTCTTCCACCCAAGTGTTCTTAACAACTCAAATAACTGATAGATTTTTAATGATGATTGTCAGATTGTTGCTTTCTTGGAAAAGGAATTTTTTTTTGATGAGTTATATTTTGAAGGAAGTGATTCTCCACCCTGAGAGTTAGTCTCTGAGATTGATCTAGTTACGGGCAAAGAATTCCTACAGCTTAAAGGAAATAAAATTCCTAAGGGGTTGGTATCCCTTGGGAGACTTTTTGACAATAATGATTGTTTGTTAAGAAGCAAATCTCAGATTCCGACTCATAAAATTAGATTGAGTAGATTAACTTAGGAATCGAGACAAATCCTAAGATGGTAAATATTGGAAAATATTGCATAGTTGAAGAAAGGAAATAGTTTTCTGAGTTGTTACGAGAATATATGGATGTCTTGGCATATTCATATGAAGATTTTAAGTCCTTTCACCCATAAGAGGTGCAACATGAAATCCCACTCAAGGTTGGAGCATTTCCTTACAAGGAAAAGAAAAGGCAATATAATCCAAATATTTCTAGAACGATCCTTGCAAGATACAAAAGATATTGAATGTGCGAATTATATTCCCTATTCATCATTGAACATGGTTAGCTAATATTGTTCTTGTTCGTAAAAAGAATGGTGAGATTCACATCTATGTAGATTTCTGAAATTTATATTAGCTATCACTCAAGGATAATTATCCTCTTCTAGTGATGGATCAAGTTCTTCAAACTATGACCAGATCAGAGATGCTTTCTATGCTGGATGGTTTCTTCAGTTACAATCAAATAGAGGTCAGTCCTGATGATCAACACAAGATAACCTTTACAACACCATGGGGTACTTTTGCATATCACATAATTCCTTTTGGTCTTATTAATGTTGGCAGCATGTTCTAATGTGCTATGGATTTGGCTTTCCGTGATGTACTAGGAAAGCTCATTATAGTTTACCTTGATGATATTATAATTTTTTTCAAAGAAACGTCATGAAAATTTTTACCATTTGAGGAAAATCTTGGAGAGATGTCGACAACATGGCATTTCCTTGAATCCCAAAAAGTCATTTTTTGGGGTTACAGAAGGTAAGCTTCTTGGTCACATTGTGTCCAATGAAGGTATCAAGATTGATTCTAAAAGAGTTAAAAGTATTCAATCTCTTACTTTTCCATCAAGTAAGAAAGTTGTTCATTCTTTCTTTGGAAAGGTCAATTTTATGTGAAGATTTGTACTAGATTTTGTAGAGAAGACTCATCATATTGTTAATATGATGAAAGGAACTACCACTTTTCATTGGACAATAAAAGGAAAAGTTGTGTTTGATGATATCAAAGAGGCTATTGCTCATGTGCTGGTCTCAGTCTACCTAGACTACATGAAAGAGTTTATCATGTATAGTTATGCTTCTGAGCATACACTTTCAACAATATTGGTGCAAGAGAATAGTGAGGGATTTGAGTCCCCACTTGTGTTCATGATCTATCCCTTGAAGAATCATAAACTAAAGTATTCCCACATGGAGAAGCATGATTTTTTTGTGGTTAAGGCAATGAAGCATTTCAGGTTTTACATCCTTAACGACCATGTTAAAGTCTTGGTTTGAGATTCAACTGTCAAGTCTATCTTGACACAATAGGAGTTTGGTACAAAGAGGGGCAATCAGATTTCCAAAATTCAAACATACAGCATGGACATTAAGCCCACCAAGCTGGTGCGTGGGTGGGGGTTATGTCATCTTATTGCTGATAATAATCCTAATGAAGAAATTTTGGAATCTGAAGAGGCAAATTCAAATGAGCTTCCTATGGTGTTGTTTGTCAGTACTACTGATGAATGGTATTCAAATATTACTCATTTTCTCACATATGGAGAATGTCCAAACCACTTGAATCTAAAGAAAAAAAGAACCATTAAATTGAAATTAGAAAATTTTGTCTTGTGGGACAATGGTTTGTACAAGCATGCTTTGGATGGTACTTTCTTATGTTGTGTTGATAAAGTGCAACATGAAAAATTGCTGAAGTCTTATCATGATTTAGCATGTGGAGGATACTTCTCAGCACCAGTTACAACCCATAAGATCTTAAGGGAAAAGTATTGTTGGCCTACACTTTTTCAAGATGCGTACTCAAGGGTGCATAAATGCAAACTATACCAATAGTTTGTAGGTAAACCAAAGTTGGAAGCTTTACCATTTAAATCGGTCATCATTGAAGAGCCCTTCCAGTAGTGGGGAATTGATTTCTTTGGTGCAGTAAATCCATGTTCAAGTGTGAGACACACCATTTTCCTCACTTCAAATGATTACTTTACCAAATGGGTGGAGGAAATACCAGTTAAGCATGCTACTTTAGAAGTGGTGTGTAATTTCTTGAAGGAAAACATCATATCTAGGTTCGGTGTGCCGAAAAAAATTGTTGCTAATAATGCTTCTGCTTCTCGTCAAGCAAAATTACTGAGTTTTGTTTTGAGCATGGTATTACTGTTACATATTTTTCACCTCAACTCAAATGGAGGAGTGGGCTGACTTTTATTTAACATTAAGTAGAATTGTAGTGTCATGTTCAAATGTTGTTTCACACCATTATCATTATGCATTGAATATCAGTTATGCATTTTAGTGAGGTGGAGTTGCAGAGTGCCATTCATATGTTGCAGATTTAAAAGAAATACATAATTCTACATGGAATTGAGTACATGAGAAAAATAGCATTTCAGATGCTTTTATTCATTTCGAAAAAGAACTCATATTTTGACAAGGCTTCATTTGATTTCACAACTAGAATAGTATTACAACATTGCATAAAATGCATTTTCTTTTCAATTGAAAAGTAGAATTGAAATCAAAGATCCACACAAGCCGTGGATGTAACTGTGAATTTGACAACACATTTCTAGTAACACATTGCACTACTGAAGATGCGAAAAGAAAAACACATAAGTGTTAGCATAGTCATCATTGCCTGATTATCGACGCTTGATGTTGAATGGTGCACCTCATCGTCTCGAGCTTCGTCGAACTGTAAGAGGAAAAGAGGGGTGTTAGTGGCTTTGACTATGGTGTAACTTATATGATGCACCTACAATAGTACATCATACTATTAGCAATGCATTGAAACAATCAAATTCAATCAAATGTAGTATGAAAGAAGTGAGCTGAAGGAGAAGTATCAACATCATAATCAACATTTTCTATTTTTTATGTTAACGTTGTTTGCTTCCTTGTGCAGGTATAGGTTAAGTCATGAATCTGAACATTATTCGAAGACCAAGCATGTGGAGTAAAACGGGCTCCCACAAAGGTAGAGCTCGACATGCTGCCCTATGCATTAAATGGGCTAATTTTGAAAGATATTTCATCACATACATCAAACAAAATGAAATACAATTGAAAGAGTAAAACAAAAAGTCTATCAAGTAACGAAACCAACTGTGCATTCATAACGATCAACATTTCTTTCTGAAGGCTACAGGTGAACAGTGAGTTTAGTTCACTTAAAAAATTTAACTGAGTATATCTACATCATAAATTGCTGAATAACTACATTTTTCATGCTGATTGTAATCATATGTCATGAGAGTTTCAATTCATCAATTCTCTTTCGGATAGTGAACAGGCATACATATTCCTTAATGTTTTTTTCCAACTTTCATCATCAAAGAGGACAGATCTTAAGAGTAGCTTTGTACAGTGAAATATAAAATGCATGAAGAGTACCATGTTGCTCAAGAATACAAACACAGACAGTGCATTTGAGTATTAAATGATTTTGAGTTACCAGTTAGATATGAACCAGTGAGTAAAGGAGGTTTGTACTGATGCAATGTTGCAGTCCAAGAGAAAAATGTAAAACCTCTACAGAATTCAAATGAAGAAAATGAAAGCTGCTGTGTTAGAGTTGAGTACTGGTTATTAGGAGCTACAACAAAGACAGTGAATTCATTCTGGTTGGGATGGTGCCTCAGATGGGTTCATGTATCTATGATTAGTGGAGGACAACAATCAAATGTGATATACTTTCATTTTGTTTTCAGTGAGATACAAGTGTTAAGTAAGACATCACTTGTAATAGGTCAAGCCATGAATTAGATACAACAAATGTGCAGGATTGTGATCATTTTTAGATTACTTAGTCAAGGTCTTGACAGAACAGTGAGGTAAAGTTTCTATCATATCTACAAGATGAGCACAGAATGCAGTAGGGGACCATAATGGAATTTTCAGTTTCGAGCTTCATATGTATATGAAATTTTGAATTCAAGACAGATCTTTCAGATTCTTAGTACCTGGAGAGTACTCTCAAAATGTGTATTGGATTTTCATTTTAAGGATAGTCTACAGCTCTATGTCGATGACAGTTCTATGAATTGAGCTCAGGTGTTATAACTATCAAAGAGAGCTACATAAATGTCAAAACGGAATGCCTAGTAATATGGGCCAATGAATATAAACAAGCACACAGATTCTTGTTGTTCCCATTATGTCCTTTTTATTTTTCTGAAGGTATATTAAAGTAAGCAACAATAATGTAACAAGTTGTTTTCTTGGGATGAACAAAATGCACGGAGGTTAAAATAAAGACAAATATCCAAGGCATCTTTTTGTTTCAGAAGTAAATGCAAAATATCACTGGTTTTTTGAGCCAAAATCATGGAGGAAATGCAAGCAAATATACAGTTTTAGCACCATTTCAAGCAAGTATGGGAGGTTGAGTTCTATCAGAAATTAAGAATATATGCTTTTGTTTTGAAAATCTCCAAACCCATGATAGTATTTTGTTTCAGAAGTTCAGGATAAGGTTTCGGTTTTGGGTAGAGTTTATATCCATAAATGAATTTACAGTTTCTAATTTTAAATACCCACATGTGAATTCTATTTTAGAGGTGCAGGAAATACAATAATATATGATACCCATATGGTTTTTGCATAAAAACAATAGTATAATTACAAATATGCAAATTTTTGTACTGGCTCGAGCCTCAAAGTAGAAGGAATTTAGTTTTCATATGATTTTCATAACAACCACAAAAGAGACAACAGGAAAAAGCAATGAAATGCAATTCTGTGACAAATTGAGCTCGGGAAAGAAGAAAATACAGTTCTCTTTTGAAATTTTAAATACCCACATGTGGGTTTATTCTCAAAATATAGAAAATGCAGTTTCCTTAAAAATTTCAAGTATCCATCTTCAATTTAGCTTCAAAATGCAAAGAAGATAGCTACAGAAATACCCATGTGAGATCTTGATTTAAAAGGCCAGAATATACAACAAATGCAAACTCCCAGATTTTAGTCGAAATACAGAAGGAGGGTAATGCAGATTTATTGAAATTTCTTTGATACCCATATGCAAAAATATTATTAGATCGACATAATGGAAATTTGTTGTTCTGGGTCAAGCCCAAAAGTCAAGAAATTGTTTCTTATAGTGCTCTTTTGGCATGGCCTGAACATGGCCAGGAGTTCATGAAATAAAGAGAGCTTTTTAGGGTTTCTACAGAGCAAAGAGACTTACCAGTCTGTATTTCACAAGAGTCTAAAGCCACAGCCATAGCTTCCTGTTTAGCTTCCCAGGGCATGATTTCAAGTTTTGAAGAACGACCGAGCTCTTATGGTGAGAATAATGCACAACAATGAGCACAAGAAACACACAGAAAATGTAGAATAAAGACATCAGAGTGTGTTCACCATGGCCTCAAGGCCAAAATAGATGTTACAAAAACCATTAAATAAAGCTTACCTCTGCACAGTAAAGGAAAACAAGAGCACAAGTCGAAGCTTTCATGGAGTGGACTGTAGAGGTCGAGCTCGAACTCATAATGGCATGAAGAAGTCAAGGTAAGAGAAGATTAGTGAGTAAGCTCATGCAGGCCGTGCCTTTATGGCTTTTTGATATTTGAAATTAAGAAGTGGAAAGAGCTTCAATACTTCGAAGTCAGACTTACCCACTGAAGTTTCGGTCAACTAGAGAGCATCGAAAGATTATTGAAGCACACAAGCTTGAATCCAACACCATCATGGCGGCAGTTTCCTTTCAGACAGAGTTTCCTTCTTCTCAAGTCACGGGTGTGAAATGATGATAATTAGGGTTTGACCCTATTTTGATCAAAGCCCTAATTCGAGCCTTATGAAGTTCTAGAATATTCAATCAAAATGCACATGTTGAATATCAAATGGTGGTTGAACCCATAATTCCTTCCTTATGATTTATTCAAACCTAAGTCTAAATCAATATTAGGTAAGGCCGAAATTCTTATGTTAGGGTGATGTCTTAGGTATTTAAGACTTATTGTTTTGCCTTAGAGAAGTATGGGTTTATGTCTTAGGGTATTGTTTTAAGGGAAGAGCAATTAAGGGGAATTACAAATACCTTAAGCCTAGGGTCAATGTTTTTAGGGTTTTTTTATTTTTTGATTGATTTTGGAGAAATTAATTATGGAGTTGATAGGAATATGACATTATGTAGTGTATTTTTATGATTTTTGAGAAAATTAGAATGATGTAATGGAGAAATAAGGAGTTCTTTCTTTTTGCAAAAGATTTCCAATCTTTAAATTGCAAAAATAAGGAAAATTGTAAAATCTACATCTTGTAAAAGTAGAAGCATAAAAGTGATATTCTATAAGTTGCTTTATGTTTTCTTGCTATTTTTAGCAGATCTTTTATTGACTTTTCCTCTTGGTAAAATTCTAGACTTATCTTGGAGAGTTAAGGTGTTTTTGTGCTTTCAAAGCAGGATTTAGCCTATTTTTAGAGGCTTGACAGGTTCATCATAAAAGCATTTTTCTTTTTTTTGCTTTTAAAGCAGTTTTTGAGTTTGTTTGAAGCCTTTTTCCTTGAGCTTTTTCTGAGCTCGGATTAGGGTTTCCTTGAGAGTTTTTTTGATAGACTTAGTCTTTCAACTCTTCATTCTCAATAGTTGAGATGAGTTTCTTGCCCTTACTCATTTTGGGGAGCTTGTAAACCTTTTGATACTCAGTTTGGACAGATTGACACTCTTCCACTTTTAATAGAGTAGCAGATTTCTCCTTATTTTCTGTCTCAAATTTTGTAATGGAAATCTAATATACTTGTGTTTTCAAATTGGAATCCTTTCATGTCTTGGTGTTATAGGTTGTGTTTCAGAATTACATGTTTCAGGTTGCATGTTGTATTTGTTTTCCAGATCTTCATGCAAATCACTAATGGGATATGTGCCAATGAGATTTTGAGGATTACTGCAATAGAGAAGTTGTTATGAGTGGTTAGGTCTGAATTCTTATAAGTTTGGTGAATCATCTTTTAGAAATAGGTTTTTTATGTTCAGTCGTCCTTCATCCCTTTCCTCAGAAGTTGTTTTAGATTAGAATCCATCATTCAGAGAACCAACTCACTCTTGAGATTCCTCTTTCACGTAGATCACCCACATCTGAAAGAGGTTTCCATGTTTCAGTAGTTTGCTGAATATTGCATTCAGCAGGGTGCAAAACTATTGATAACAATTACATTATCACATTCATCTTTTAGAAATAGGTTTTTATATTCAATCGTCCTTCATCCCTTTCCTCAGAAGCTGTTTTAGAATAGAATCCATCATTCAGAGAACCAACTCACTCTTGAGATTCCTCTTTCACGTAGATCACCCACATCTGAAAGAGGTTTCCATGTTTCAGTAGTTTGCTGAATACTGCATTCAGCAGGGTGCAAAACTATTGATAACAATTACATTATCACATTCATCGACTATTACCTGCAAGGTAATGGCCAGGTTGAATCCAACAATAAAAACTTGGTGACTATTATCTGCAAGCTTGTGGATGAGAATCAACATTTGTGGCACAAGGCGTTGTATGATGCTTTGTGGGTAGATAGGATCAATCCAAAGCGGGCAATAGGAATGTCTCCTTTTCAACTCTTGTATGGATTGAATGCTGAAATTCCAATTACATTAGAACTCCCTACCCTCAAATTGGCCAAAGCCATTGAAGATGAGACTTTTGAAAGTTCAATTGATAAGAAAATAATATATCTTTATGAATTGGAGGAGAAACGAGTTCAGGTGGAAAACCATATTACGGAACACTAGGAACAAGTGAAAATATTTTCGACAAGAAGGCCAAGTCTCATGACTTTAAATTTGGTGATCTATTTCTTTTGTGGGCCAAGAGAAGAGAGCCAAAAGGTATGCATGAAAAGTTTGATTCAATATGGACATGACCATTCAAGATTCATTAGCTACATGGTGAAAATAGCTTTCTTTTGGCATACGAAGATGGGACACCATTTTCTCTTCTACACAGTGGGAAAAATTTGAAGCACTTTACACAATGAAGTGAGAGATTTTCAATGTAAATATTTCTATAGTCTTTGCATCTTTTTGTTTTTGATTCTTTTTATTTTTGTCACCTGACTCTATGCCCAATGGATGGATAAAGGCACATGGAGTCTGGAGTTCTTCTCCCTTATATCATTTCTAATAACAATCAAAGGAAGATCCCTAGCTAGAGCCAACTATTATCCTTGAATCTAGCTACGCTCGATTCATGAGATAACCTCCTACGAGACTTGTTTGTCCTATAGGTCTATGCACTTCAAGCACACAAAATGAGGTGATTTTCAATTTCCCTTAATGCATAGTACTGAGCCTTGAATCATCCATTCAAGTGCTCATCCTTTGTCATCTCTTGAAAATCTTCAAAATGAATGTTTTGTCAATTTTCATCCTTTGGGAGTTAGAGAATTTTTTGCCTATGTAGGAGAGCTGTTTTTCAATGCTCCTACATGAGAGAGTTTACTACAAATTTTCTAAGTGTTGGAAAGCTATTTTTTAGCACTCTTTCACCTCTCTCTCATCTTCATATGTTAGAGTGCTAAAAATCAGCGCTTACATTCTCAACTTTTTGAGTTGTGTTGAGCTTGTTCAAGTGGTCTTTTCACCGCTTTTGCATCCTCAACAATTTTGAATTTGTTGGGGTGGTGATTTTCACCACCCCTACATATCCCGCCTACTCACAAGTAGTCATTAATGCAACTCGTGGTTTATTAATGAATCATTTTTAAAAGTCTATTTAATCTCTTTTCTCTTTCATTTCTTCATGTCTTGCTTCAAATTTGACCTCCTTTGCATCTTGCAAATACTGTTGAATTCAAGGATTGTATCAAAGCTTGGATTTGTTATGGATTTTGCACGTCTTCAGTGTCTTCATCGATCTAGGGTTTTGCACGTCATCCTCATTCTTCAGATACATTTTTACTCATCTTCTTTAGGGTTTAATTTTCTTTGTGACAATATTTACTACATCTCTTTTAATTTTTTGTTTTCTTTAAGTTTTGATCCCATTTGTTTCCTTAGTTTTTGTTTTGTTCTAGGGTTTTATTCTTACTTCTATCTTTCCTTAGGTTTTTCCTTTTTAATTATTTTTGTGAATATTTTTGTTTAAGTTTCAACTATATGTGTTTCATGTTCTATTTTTCCCAAATGCTATGTATGAACGTGTGATGCAGAAATACCAATATTGGTCGAATTACGCTTGATCCATGAAAATCGAAGCATAACGGAGCCACCAATACACAAATCTCAACAAGATCATTCAAATGAAATTGAAACTAAACATTTAATCAAAACCTAACATACTCAATCATGAAAGCTTTCAAAACATCTACTCTAATCCATCTGAAACTCACTAGTAGAATTTGGTAAATAAATGACTACATGACTAAAACTTTTAGTCACGTGACTAAAAATTTTAGTCATATGATTAACACTAGTAGTATTTGGAAAATAAATGACTAATTTGGTCATTTATAAGTGACTAATTTGGTTATCGAGTAAAATCATAACTAAGTGACTAAGTAAATGACTAAATAAATGACTAATATCAGACAAGTAAAAATAACTAAATAAATGACTAATATCAGACAAATAAAAATGACTAAATAAATGACTATTACTCCTCTATTATTTTTTCTTTCGAATTTGATCATAATCCATAGAGCTTAAGCCCCCCACATGGGACCCCTACCTAAGCGGGCCATTTGGCCGCCTAGGTTGCTTGGTGCACCAAAAATACCTATTGCATGGAAGGAATTGCCTCTCGATGTAGTCTTAAGGCCTTCACATATTTTATAAAAAAATTTAACATTTACATTCTTTAACTTTCATTACTCATTATGTTAATGAATCATTAATATTTTTAACTATGATTTGAAGCCATTTTGATTTTCCTGTTGTGTTAGCATGTCAAATGTATCAAAGAGTAATTGTGGTCAATTTCACTAATAAATTATGATTTAAACAATCCAATTGAATTTTGAGGGCTATCTTGCAAACACTTTCATTTCAAAAGGTCAAGTAGTTATTTCTAGAAGCAATTAGATTCAATTTACATGGATTGTAGAAACGTAATGTCTATAAAAGTAATTATTTCTAGAAGCAATGTATTAAAAACGTAAGGTCAAGTAGTTATTTCTAGAAGCGATTAGATTCAATTTACATGGATTGTAGAAACATAATGGTCGAGTCTACTGAAAAATGAAGATTTTTCCCTTTAAAAAAAAACATTTTGCCCTAAAAATGAAGATTTTCCCCTAAAAATGAAGATTGATTCACTTCTATCTTCGCTTGTTGATATACTCGACCATCTTCATAATGTGAAATAGAAATAACAATGATCGCTTTTGGTATGTGAATTTTTTTTCTTTCAGGCTTTATATTGTTAATTATTTTTTAAAAATATAATTATTTTATAATATATGAAATCAATTGTGTGTTGATCATTTTTATAGATGTTATCTTTTTATACAAGTTTGAACCCTAGTAATTTTAGGAGCACATCATGCTTATCTTAATTCTCACAACCTATATTAAAATGACAATGTAGATAGATGAATTTTTTCCCCCTAAAAATGAAGATTAATTTTGGCATGCCCTCCACGTAATAGTTTTTTTTGGTGCATTTTAGCAATAGGTATTTTTGGTGCCTTGTTCAGGCCGTGTATGCATTTGGAGGGAATTTTAGGCAGTTGATTTTTGGCGTAAAACATTGTGATTGCACGTTGGAGGGAAGTTTGGAAGTTTAATCAACAATTTGGTGTTTCGACTCTCGCGTTTTAAGGTTTTCCCTTAGTTAGCAGAGCGGAAAATTGGCTTAAGAAAGACTCCATCACTACTACATATAGGGAGGTTTTAAGACATTAATTTAAGTAAACATATATTTTATATTTACGCCGAAGGCGTTCCCTATTTGAACAAAGCCAAGCTGATTTTGACAATCACGGTTCACAATGTTTAATAAACGTGCAAGACGATTAAAAATGTGTTGATCATCTGATTTCACCATCGTCGTCACTATTTTTTCAAGTTTTTCGTTCTCTGCATTTAAAATTTTACCTGCAAACTTTTCCCATTTTCCCTTGAGTACATATTGTTCATAGCATGACATAATATTCATTGATGCTTTATTTAATATCCGTGTACATTCTACGTTGTCACCGTCGCAACTTGCAACTACCAAAAACAAAGGACAAAAAAATAAATTTAATGCAAGATTGTTTCAAGTACCACCTTTGTTGCCTTTGCCTTAAAAATATTGTTAAAAATCGATATGAAATGAAGGAGAATCTCCTACTTGTTTCACATAGGATGTAAAATCTATAATTTTTATATTTGGTCCAAATCTTGGTAATATTCATTTAAAATAATTGTACAATATAATTTTATTCATTGTTATTCTAGGATAATTAGATAGTTTGAAGAATATAGTCTTAATTTCTCATTGTTGGGATGATTTTCAACAAGAATTTATGAAGCCTCCAGACAAAATAGAGGCTTTATATTTCCTTCTTTATTGTTTCTTAATATTTCTTTATATTTCTTTAGTTTGTCTCCCATTCATCACATCCCATCAAGATGACCATCCATTTTTCTAGAAGAAAAGGGCATTGACAAGATTAGATTGGAATGACATCTACATGGTGACATTTGATAGTCCGATTTTAATGAATTGTCAAACACACAAATAATTGAAGGAGATGTCAAGAATATTCTAAATAAAATATAAAATATAATTCTTAGTTTTTTTAAAAATAAAAAGATTGGTTAGCATTATTTGTAATAAATCTAAATGATTTCAATTGAATAATTAATTAATTTAATTTAGATTTTTTTAATCTAGTCTAGTAGTAAGTACATAATAAATGTAGATTATTTCAAATAATTCATATTAAAAAAGTTATACCACCTTTTTTTTGTCTTTTGAATAAATACAATTTACATTTTTTAAATATGATATAGTTCTACCACTCTAATTATTCTAAGATGTGATTAATCAGTGTCATATTTTTATTTACACCATGAGCTACTCTCAAACCTAATCTTCCATTGTCAAGGAATGCTTTTTTAAATCCTAAAATGGTTTCCTATTTTGATTATGCTAATATCTTTAATGGTGATCATGTTGAGACTAACATGAGTGATCGAGAAGACTATTTAATCACTATGTACATGTGGCTAAATAAGAAATTACACTTACCACTTGACACACCTTGATTGATGCATTTATGCATTGTGAATCTCCTAATCAATTAGCAGATCTCTTTTATAAGATGTTAGTGGGATGTCTTCATGGCACATAATTTTTTGATCTTGTACTAATGAATTATTCTAATGGTGTATCCTCCAAACCATTCTTCTCGTCCAACCCTAAACATACCACTTCCACCTAATCACTATTATAATTAACCCAAGTTCTGTTCCTACCTCCATTCCCATTAACTTTACAACCTTTACTCATATATCTTATACTATCCCTCTATCTCATCCCACGACCAATATTTCTCATAATGTGCCCAATCTATTCATAACTATGTTCTTAGCTCTTACATCACAACCCCAATATACCTCCACTATTTCAAATGATTCCAATACCACTTTGGTCACCATCACCACCTTGGATACAATAATACAAGAATTGTTAAATTGATTCAAAGGAACTCAAGGATATCAAGAATGGTTATATTTAATACAACCCTTTGTATAGCACATGTTTGTATTTTGAAGTTTTCCACATATATATTTCATGTGGAATTAATGGCTTCTAGATTTAAATTGTACAATATAAAAGGAGACCCAAGTGTCCCCATCCAATCTTTTATAACTACACACATTGAGTTTACTAATGATGCCAAGATTTTAAATAATTGCTTCCATCAAGGACTATGTTATACAATAGTTGTATTCATTACCTTTATGTTCCATGAAATAATTTGATGATCTTTCTATGACATTCTTACAATATTTTGACATAAACATGGATTTAAAGATCCTTTTGAAGGATCTGACTACCTAGATGTACACAAAGATGCAAATAACAAATTGGTAGGTATGTTATCTAGTTTCAATATTTTTGTGGAAAATAAACAATGCTTTGATGATGTTGAGTGGAAAATAATAATGTGCACATTAATATCTTCCCATTTACTAAAGGTATATGAACAAAATTGAAGAATCTTGAATTTTATCTATGAGAAACTAACATATTGATATACATATATTATCGTCTTAATCATCCTACCCTTTAAATATTTAAAATTCAAATAATTGTGGTGAAATAAAATGTGTATCAAGTTGGTTACACTTCTAACTTTTCTTTGGAAATGAATAAACATAATAAAGTTCACCAAGACTCTAGAATCCATAGATGGCGTTCTTCTAATCTTGTTGAGTGTGAATTTGATTACACTTATTTTAGTTTATCTATTGCATCACAATAAACCACTTATTAGACTATATAACAATTAAGCATTTTGCAACTTACATTGAGTTAAGGGTCATTGTATTAGTCATGCATGGGTCTTAAAAATAAGATTGTACAAGACCTTATTGATAAAAACATGATCAAAGTCGAAGGCATGAATAACAATAAAAATATTATTAGTTGTACTTGCAACTAGTGGATTGGATATGTACTTTGTCACACCCCATTTTATATGACCCCTTTTTATTATGTTACTTAATCATGCACACAAATTTTGATTGTTAAAAACTTGAATGATGAGAAAATAGAAATATAAAATGGACATGGAGGGAGGGAGAGAGAAATAAGAGATAGAGATATACGGGAAGAGAAAAGGAGAGATGTAGGTATAGGAGGGACAAAGAGAGATACATAGAAGAGAGGGAGAGAGAGAAGAAGATGGGGAAAGGGAGATATAGCTCTCCCTCTCTATCTACAACTCTCTCTCTATTACTTGTCTCTATCACCATATCTCTCTATATCTCCCTCTCTCCCCCATTTTCTATCTTTCTCCTCTACCTATGTCTCTCCCTCTCCTTCTCCATATCCATCTCTCTCTCTCTCTCTCCCTATTTATATCCATATGTCTCCCTTTCTCTCCCTCCTTTCCCATTGCAAACATAACAAGAGCTTGTTTGTAATAGAACCTGATTATCTTCCTGTTTCACAAGTTTTGTTTCGGTCATGTTTGGATCCCTATAAGTGGATGCATAGTTGATTTGAAGCTATCACTTCTCTATTGAGACCTTTGTTGTACAAACAAAATCATTTTCTAAATGTCCTACCAATTGAACTCATCTATTGCACAAATGTAAAAAAAAATATACCAAAAAATTCTCTAATCGACCTTCCACAACTCTTCGGTGTACCCATTGCACACCAAGGTGTGATTGCTAGTTAAATTATATTTTGAATTTTCTAATTGTCTTAAATTAAGACAATAGAAAATATACTTTTTTCTAAAATAATTTTTTGATTTCCCTCCCTACATTCATTTTCCCTCCTCATTCAACATGCATTTTTTGTGGGATTTTATGCGGTAGAAAAGCCACCAATGGTGGTGTGAAGACTCCAAATTGTGCATGGAGACCACTTGAAGTCGAGTCTTCTATTGGAGGAGCCCGAGCCACACACACTGCCTATTACACTCTGCTCATTATTTCCACATAGAATGAATCTGCCTCCCACCATAGAATGAATTCGCCAGGCAGAGAGCCACAAAGGTGACTGAGACGTGAGCGCAAGAGTGAATGGGTTTTGAGAATTCTAGTTGTTAATGAGGTTCAATCTTGTAACTATTTTTTATTTTAATAGAATGAAGTTGCATTCCATTTAATTTGTATTCATGGTTCCAATATGTTTTTGGCATTCATATGATATCGTGACTCAATAGTGATTGGTTTAGGTTTAGATTGTAGTCTAAATGCCTTGTAGGTTTTTCCTCTGTGTAGCCTCTGCCAACCTCAAAATCCTTATTCTCTGCTTTGATTGGAAATATTTTATATTTTCTTTGAGTCAGATAGCAAAAACCCATATTTCTACAACACACCATCACGACTCTGCAACAATCTAATTTTCAACCTCTTTTTTCCACTGCGTGCCTTCTACTGCTTTACATTTCTTAGCGCATCAGGTCTTCATTAAATTTTCTTTCTTTATAAATTTCTCAAAAACCTTAAAATGGTTGATGGACTATCAATGTGGTATGTGGCTACTCAGACAAAAGATGGAACTATCAAAAGAAAATAAAAGGCAAGTAGCAGGGTAATTATCATTGACCCAGGTGCATCATCTTGTTGAAAATAGGGTAGTTGCCAGAAGAAGAGAAAGAGAAGACACAAATTGAAGAAAGAGAGATGGTGTAGAGGTTAAGGCAGTGACAAAAACAACATAAGGGACATCAGATCCACTGAAACAACCTTGACTTTGTTTTAAGGCCTTCCCTCCTTCAAGCTCAAAGGTAGAATTAGTGCCAAACAAGGCACAACAAAAGTAGGGCCCACCACCATTGCTCACACCCATTCCAACCTCTGTGGTTTCCATCATACAAAACAGACAGGATCTTTTTGCTTTCAATGAGAAGCTGAGAAAAGGCTTGAGCACGCTCTGCATAATGTAGTTGATAGGCCAAGAGCCTGCCTCATATAGTTTCCACTATGGCCAACTCCACCCCACAATCTAGGGAAAACACTTCTGAAATATGCACTTTTGGAGGCTTGTTACCTTCATCACACTAGTTATCTCTCCTTATATATATCCCTCAAGAAGGGATGAAGCAGGGATGAAGCCTAGTAAGAAGGGATGAAGAATTTGATATATATTCATTCCTAAAATGAGGATAAATTTCCTAGCCAGGAGGGTTATACACATTGGCAAAGTGAGGTAACTACTGTACATGCATGCATTTCTGAATAGTAAATTCAAATTGCTAGCTTGTAACTTTTAACTATGCATTATTTTCATTCAACTTGGCCTTATCTAATTAAAATATCTCAACACCTTGTCTGTAACATATACTCCCAAGAGGCATGCTACTACTATTTATATTCTTTTACTTCCATTCTATGACACCATAGCTTGATGTTTGCAAAAAACACCAAGCTATCTTATTTTACAAATAAGAAGAGTACAACTAATCAGGATCTATGAATAACAATAGAAAGTCCTCTTCATATTTTCACTGGAATTTCTATATTTGAGGGCCTTGTTGCTTTTGAAGATGAATAATAATTAATTTTAGAGGAAAACAGAGTTTGTAAATATCAAAACTTTGCTAGATTAGCATGCATATACATATCATGGGTATGATCTACAACCAAGTCTAGTGATATTAGCAAAGCAATGTGGATAACCCAACAATAGATCTTCATGCCTATACCTCTCCAAAATAGCTTCCAAATGGCTCAAAACCTAGAGAGGCCAAGAATTTTGGTTAAAACTCAGGGTCATAGACATAGGTTACAATACTCTGGCAGACATGATCCTCTGGTAACAGATAGAGACTCAAAGTACCCATGATCTCCCTATTTTATGAATATAATACATTAGTGTCAGCCACTGAGGATGACGTGACATCTCAATGATTTAATTCTAGGTATAGATAGACACATCCACAAGTTACGTTCCTTGGAATTTGCACTGTCTACAACATTTCATTTTCCAAATCAGGATTTTACATTTTTCATTTGTGAACAATACCTACCTAGCAGAGCATTAGGATTTGGCTTTTGCTTATAGGGAAAAAATTTCAAAGCCTTAAAAGCTGGGAAATCCCTTTGCTACTGAAGTATCTAAAGCCTAGTGCCTAGTGAGCATGAAATGGGCACCTTATAATTTATTCATTTTATTCTAAAGTGCAAAGTTTATTTTGATATTGGGTTAAGTCAGATATTTTGATGGTTATTTATAAAGTTAAGGAAAATAGGGGAGCTCATCATCAAGTTTTAGAAAAAAATAGGAGAATTCATCATCAAGTTTTTAAAAACTCATTCATCAAATCTGAAAATTAGAATGATTTAACCTCTTCTTCTATTTTATTTTATTTCACTTAAATTTGATATAATTTGAACTGTAATCTATATTTTTGGGTACATATATCAATAAATGCAATTTATATGAACAATAGACTACTACTCTTACACATGGACCACTTACTATTAAGCAAAATTTAACAGAAAACAAGTACAACTAAGTCTAAACGCATATTATCAAATAGGTATGGTAGTCAACTACTTTTTGGGCTGACCTTCAGACATGGTTATTAGATGTGTTATAAATCTGAATTCAATGGACCTAATGCTGACCATTGTACAATGACTCATCCTCTTTGTCATTCTTGATTAATATATCAATGATAATTATATTATAACTTATATTCAATCTCTACTGCTTCTAGATTTGACAGACCCACATCTTAATCAAACTATGGAAACACTTGTTCATATCTACTTTACCTTGTTTTGCATTAAAGTACAGGGGATCATTCTTGGGCTTTGCTGCTTCGTTCTTTTTGTTCTTTTTTTTTTCTTCATTCTACAGTTTAAGCCACTATTTTTGGTACTGTAGTCATCATGTAGTCCACAAAGCCTCCTATTGTAATTCCTGAGACAATGCATTATAACTAATTACTTCCAATCATTTCCTCTGAGGATAAAGTATTGGACTCTAACTTCTATAAGTGGTTAAAGCAATCTTTTTGTATTTGGAAACAACATCCACTTAGAATCATGAGATACTGCCAGTTCTTTGCTAGAATGTAGGCTACAATGGAAACATATCAAATCTTGGTGTTAAGGTGAATATTTATTTGGTAAAGGATATTGGAACTCAAGTGTCATAGTCTATGCCTATTGCTACAACTTCTAGTCAAGATTATTTTTTGTGACTTGCACCTTGCCTTGTTCATGAATTGGCGTATCATCCATGGAACCCAATTATTTGCCACTCTTAGAGTCTTATGGGAAAGCTGAGTCTGAGTATTCAATTATTTACAAGGTGTTTGCAAAAGTGGCTAAGGAACTTCAAATTTTAGCATAAAAAATGTTGCATTTAATTGCAAGATTTTGTCAAAGATTCTGTCAAACATTGTTGAACAAGAGTTGAATGCAACCTATTTTGAGCCAAAAACTAAAAATAAGATGCAAAAATTTCAAAGCAAAATTTGATTGATGTGCCTTATAACTTTAAGAAATATGAATTTGGGAAAAATGAGTTTGATTAAAAATATGAAAAAGGATTGTCTGAAATATGAATGTAAAAAATAAGTGGTTAACTTCCACAATTGAATACAACTGAAATATGAATGCAAAAAAATAGGCGTTTAATTTCCACAATTGAATTCAATGAATCTATGTTATTGAGAGTTTTGGATGTTTTGTGTATGGGCTGTTCTAGAACTGATTTTTACTAATTTTTACAATGAAGGTTTAATTTTTTTTTTTTGTTTTTTAGCCGATAGGCTATTATAGGTGGGAAATCCCACCAGAATTGTCTACTGTCTGATGCCGGTGGACTATTCCAGTGGGAAAACCATGCACATTCAAAGCAATTACCAAGCATGGGTGAGTGGAAGGGAGTTGGTGGAGTCATTTATTGAAGCATGGAGTCTACTTTCTACATTCTCATTTCTGCATTCAACAAGAGAAGATTCGAGGAAGGAGAACATATGCTATAACCAGATTTTCGTGGGCCTGGGTTTTAAGGTTTTTGCTTCTTCCTGGAGATGCATTTTGGAGCTTAATACTCAGATTTGAAGGCATTTTTCTTTGACGAAACCCTAGATGCCTCTTTTACAAGCGAGTGAGACAAGCTAGGGTTGAGATTTGAAGATACCTGGGCAGAATATAAAAAATAGTGTTTGATGAGAAGGAAAATGACTCTCTTCCTTTGTGGCCAACTCCACCATTTCCCAGGCTGAGATCAAGCAACAAATCAAGTCTGAGATGTTTATGCATAATAAATAGGAGTTGTGTCTTTGTAAGTGCCTTGTGTGCTTATATATGAGTGTATAATCAACTGTCTATTCAAAGTGTGCTATATATGCAAATCATAGTCAATGTAATCTCAGAAATTTGCACTACATGATGGCTCCATAGATAAATTAATTTATCTGGGTGTTTTACAGTTTGTTTCAAGAAACTTTGGGAAAAAAGGTGTCCATTCATTGACTATCAAAAACTGTTATACCTAAAAATATAGCATAAACGAACTATTGTGTTTAGTAAATTCTGTGTTTTTCCATGCACTTGACCTTTGCATTATTATTGTATTTCTGAGCATGTCTTGGTGGAAAATCTGCTTGGATTAAGGCTGTCATTTACTGTGTAGGAACTGATTGTGTTGATGTGGCTTTAATAACAGTCTTAGAAGTATCCTTAAATTCATCTCTTGATTCTATTAATCTCATTGGTTTGGCTGTTAAAAAAATAAATACTTCATTTGTTATTTAATCTTCTCAGAATTTTATTGGCAAAGTCAAATTTCTTAGAAATGGTTGGTAAATGTCAGTTTTAAAATGATGTCGTGCAACTACCCATTTGTACCATTAGACATTCATTTCCTCCACCTACGCATCTCACTTCTCATCTCCTTTTTCCATGGTTCAAAGCACTGTATTTGAACCACATCTGGGTGTTGGTTAACTTTCCTTGCTACTACCAAGCCATGTAGATTTTTTTGTTGGGGAGCATACATTTGAGTCATTCTTGGCCACCAAAGATGAGTAATACCATTTTTTTTGGCACTTAGTTGTTGTACACATGTCAAAGAGATCTCATAACCAGGTTATGTTTCTTCCCATTGCAGTGCGATTGAATAGCATAGTATTTAGGACTTAGCAATCAGGATGGAGTTACAATACTGCCAATTATAGTTTGACTTAAGTGTATCACTACAAATGGGAATTTTTGTTGCTATTAGTCCAAACTACCATTGCATGCATCATCTTCTTTACATACACAAATCTCCATTTTTGTTAAAAAAATGTAATTGCAATTTAAGATAAATATGTGCACACACATTGCATAGTTGATGCCCTTCCTGATAGTGCTTAATAATCGCCCTCCTTACAAAATATTTATATTGATATGAACACTCTAAAATAAAACCTAGATGATGGAACAACCCATCCAATTTACAAATATGAATACTTGTTCTTTGGATTGATTCCTTACATCCTTCTCATGGGTTACAAGGCAATGCTCTCCAATTTATTAAGAAATTATCATGAAAACTTACACAAGTTTCCCTTCATAGAACATTCTTACTTAAATGTAAAATATGTAAATGCTCATGACAGATAAATAATAGCATGACTTAACTCAAACATTGATTTGGATTGTCATAATCACCTCTCGTATGGAGATTCATATTCAATTGAATGGAACTAGCATATGAGAATATGCTTATCATATATCTCAAAATCAAACTGCCTAATTTTGAATAGTTGAGTTTCCAATTTATGCTAGATTGCTTTACATGAAAGATATTAATTGATAATAGGAAAAGGTTGCAAAATGGGTTTAAATTGGTTAGTTTTGTATGGTTTATCCCCTTACATAGGTTTTTCTTGTCCTTTATCATGGGTACCCATTTTTATATGGCATAATGATTGATAAACATGTGTGCTCTCATTTATCAAAGATTGTTTCCTATGACTCGATGTGGTCCCTGTTTTCTCATGTTTATTACATTGGATATTTTCATTATTGCACATGTAACTGTAGTTGAATATGAATTTCCATTTCCTAACATTTTTAAAGCCTCTAAAAGTAAAATGTAGGTTCGTCAGGCTTTTGATCAAGCAACTAATGCTTACGATACACTTTTCTTATGATTCTAGTTTTTTCAATGACTTATGTAGGAAGTTTATCCACTACCAATCTTCTATATGAATTTTGTAGTTGCATGATAAGGTTTTACATATGAGTTCCAAGAAAATAATTTTAATGAGTTTCTTTTTCTTTTTAGTTATGCGTGAAAGCAAGTTCAGCAAGTTCAGACATTGAAGGCATTGGACAACCTCTTATTGCTCCAATGAAAACCAAAGAAATATTTACTCGGTCTTCTCTCATTTTACTGTAAGTGTGCTTAATGGAAATCACATTTCTATTTCACATTTCAAAATTTTAACAAATGAAGAACCTCAAGGGACATTACAATTTCATAGCTTTATGGTTTTTAATGTACATTATATAGCTTAAAATATAATTAATTTCATGAACTACTAATTTATCATATGAAGCTTTCATGATTTTTTTTAATTTAAATGATAATTCAATTGTGAAATCCTTCATGAGTGATGCAAGATTAGAGGAAGAAAACAACCTACTCAATTTCTTTTATCAAAACTCAAATCAAATTCTTAACTATCCTTGTCATCAGGACCCATTTCCCCTTTACAACATCCTTGATCACAAGACTCACAAACTGAATATAAGGCACAAACCAAATGTAGTCTCCTCAATACACCTTAAACAAATTCAAATAACAGAGATCAAACCAATTCCCAACTCAAACTTCACAACAATAGAACTTTGTTTCAAATTAACTGTCCAAAAGCAACAATCAAGCCTATTTAGGCCACTTGATCAACAACTTAAATTACCCAAGCCTATTTATTTTTGTAGATACCTCAAACATGTTCAAATTCAGCATTATAACTATTTAAATCAATCCCCATTCGTTACTTGTGATATTTCTCCAAACCTTTATCCTTACCCTTTAACTTTAATCCCAAAATCATGACTTTCATAGACTAGTATGCAAGAACCAACCTTCAAATGATCACAAAACCTTTTAAGCTTCTCAAACCCCATCAAGAAAAATCTTACATTACTCTACTGCAACCCTTCGAATCACATTCATCAAGTAGAACATCTTTGATACCATCAAAACACAAAAATAATCACTATTCAATGTCAAATTCAGACTGTCAAAACATGACCATAACAAATAGGATTCCAAAAACTTGCAAACTCTCCAACCCAATTCTTGTAAAGGATTCTTAACACACCTAAACACCTTATAAAAACAATATCACTCAGGAAGGACTCAAAACCACAGACAGTCACCATGAAATATCACTGTAATCTAGTTTTTACCAGTCATATTCAACATTATCAGACCTAGGCTTACTAAATCTCTATGCTCTAGACCTAAATATTCTTTCCAATCCTTTAAACATAGTTATTCAGACCTGAATATACTTATTTGATCATTAAAATACCTTTTCCATGAATAATTGGACTAACCCTAGATAATAACCACCTTGATACTCTGTTTTCTGGACTGTATTACAGATTTCCAGTCAAAACTTCGATTTCTTATACGTTTGTCTTAATCCCTTTCTACTTGAAACTTCATGAACTTGAACGTAGATGCTATAAACATTATTTTTCCCAAATATTGGCAAGTTTCATTGGAAAAATTAGGAGAAACACCATTTACAAGATCACTGTTTACCCTAATGAGGGTTTTTAACAATCTTCACAAAAGATGCTATAATTATCTAAAAAATGAACCAAATTGCATGAAACAACTTACAAACGGAAGGTTATCTATTCATTCATCACTTAAAAAAATTTAGATTTGATTCCATGCCCATGTAGGGCTGTACCACCATAGAAAATAGGGAAATACTGAAGAAATATACATAAAATCAGAGACTTCTTTATTCAAAGTCTAGATTTCAATCACCCACGAGTTCTCAACTCTCTACAAGGCCTCTTATAGGAATTTTACACTTGACTCTTTAGTTTCCAACTACCTTCATCGAATAAAACTTCCTACAACTACTCCATGACCTTTCACCTTCCAGTGTTGCCTTTGTTGCAACTTTTCAATTTTTGCAATTTGTGACAACTTTTGACATCTTTTTACATTTTTATTTCAAAACATGACATAATGACCTCCTAATGAAATTTTTTTTGTCTTAGTTGCAAAAACCTTCCCTTTGAAATCCATTGCATTGCTTAGTCAAGAAAATAATGTCTAATCTTTACTAAGAATGAGGTTGGATAAAAAAATCAAAAATCAAAATTCAAAATTCTATTAGTGTTGGCCATTCTCTAAGAACTATTAGACATGTCCAAATAACCTAGAATGTGTTAGCCCAAAAAAGCAAGACACCTTGACCATTAGAACTAAATGCAAGACACCAACTGTATCTATTATCATCGGATGTTTAGGGACTTATGCCTATATCTAGGAATTTCTCTAATACAGTCCAACTTACACACTTAGAACTTTAAGAAAAAGCTTGTATTTGAGAGAATAATAATATAATATTTATTATGCTCTAGAGCAAGGAAATAGCCCATGTGACCCTAATACAATAATTACAGAGGAAAATATAGAAAACACAATAAATATTGTTGATAGGGGCCTTTGCTTATGAGACCAATGGGAGTTCCGTGACATTAATGAACTATGAAGGTTACATTCCAGTTGTGGCCAGATTTTCCTTTGTTACATTCCTACCTGAATAATATTGGAACAAAGTGTCAAGGAAGGATACAATGCCCAATTGATTTTGTTGGAATAAAAAACCCTAATATGGATCAAACCCTAAGGATACAGTGCTACATAGTGCATCTAATTGATGGGTGTTTCTTTAAGTATACTACATACTGGTAATAGCAAGGGAATTTTGTATGATGTAACTAGGCACGAGGAATATGGCTATAGGAACAAATAAGCCTAGACCTATTTGTATGGGTGGACTGCAAACCGATCTTTTTATACATAAATTTATACCTAAAATAAAGTAACCTAAACTACATAGTTTAATCTAGAAGCACAATCTTAAAATAACCTAAACTAATCAACCATCACAACACATCCTAACCCCAATCCATCTTGTCATCTATAACTCAAACAAAAAAATGAGACAAAACCTAACTCCCACTTGATTATGTCTTTTCATTGTTTTATGAAAAATAGTTAGAGGTTGAGAAGGGTTATTTCTAGGTTAGAGAATTTTTGAAAATAGTTATGCAAATATTTTGCTTAGTAGGATATGCCCTATATGAGACACTATTATCATTGATCCAAAGAAAGATATATTTTGTAGAACTCTTGAACAGTTGAGTATGTACTAAAAGCATATAGAAGGGAGAGTAAATTGTGCACTTAAAGAATACATAGACTATCATAAAGCATTTGAACTGCCCATTCATGGACCCTGAGATATAAGTGCTATTAGTAATTCATCAAATAATCAAGGGCATAACTTAAATATCTCTTGCCATGAAGTAAAGTTAAGAGTATATATGTCTCCCAATCCCATTACTGCGATAAAAAAATATGATGGCATTCACACGCAAGAGAGGAACATAGTGTAGAAATTATTAAATTATGTACTTTTTATTTTTTAACTATGTGTTATTTCTTGGTCTATCTTTAAAGTCTTGTGTTTTGGAAAAGAAATAAATAATGAGATTGCATTGAGGGAATTCTAGAAAGAAGTTTAGTAGGGACAAAAATGTACACGGGTATGTTAAAATTTCAAGGACCTACAATCCATTCTTGTTTGAAGTGTAGGCAACATTTCAATCTTACTTGTGACTAGGTAATTGATGCCTAACATTCACATAGTCTACATGTTGCACAAAAGTTTTGAAAAATGTACTTACATAAAGTCCTCTTCATAAAATCTTCCTCAGCGAAGTTAGGTAAGTTGTTATTTTTAATGGAGTGGATATTTTCATTTTTTATTTGTATTGTCAACTGTCAAGATATTTGGTGAATGACAAAACAAGAACAACAGTTTCTTGTGCACATCCTTAAAAGAAAAAAATATAATGCTATGTACTGACAAGTAGAACTGCTTTGTGCAGTGAATGCCAATCATTGAGGGATAAGCCATCCCTTTATCCTCAAGCCAAGGGCATACTTAATGCCCTGAAAGAAAAAGGAATTAGTATGGCTATTGCTTCTCGATCTTCCACACTTGCAACTGCTAGAACCTTTTTGAAAATTCTTGGTATCACATCATTATTCACAACAATAGTTAGTGTTAGTTACATTACTGCCCTTCAATGAATTAAAGTTTTCAATTTATATTTTAGGTGATTGGTTTTATTGAAAATGCATGAAATATACCCTAGTTGGAGTCACAAGATAGAGCACTTTGAAAAAATTCATCAAAACAGGAGTTCCCTTCAAGTCAGTGCTCTTCTTTGATGATGAGAATCAGAACATTGAATCTATATGTCATTTGTTTCATAGTTACTTTGTGATTGATAAGTCTTATGGTAGTTCATGGTATACCCCTTTGCTAGAAAAAAAAAGCAGAAAATCATCTTATCTTTATGACATCTTCACCTTACTTCATTGTTTCAGGTTTCAAACATGGGTGTAATGAGTATTTGGGTGGGAAATGGAGTTAATCTTGAAGCTTTAAAGTCAGGACTTAGAAGATTTTCTGGATCTTCTATTTCACAAAATTTAGCTACAGAAAATCAAGATGTTTAAATTTGCAGTTATGTTACAAATCCTATAGTTGATAAACAATTGTAGTGATTTAATTCTTGAATATGATTTTACATGTTAAGTACCATTGCTCTACAAATATTTTTCTAGTGATTTATTTTCACATTGATCAATTGGAGTTCCACAAAAGTAGTGACATAACAATTGAATTGAGTCATTGATTCCATTACTTGTGATATTTCTAGCATGAAAATGTTCTCATTAAGTCTCATCAATACACAAAGGTTAGTTATATTCCAACATTGGTAGTTTTTAGAGTGAAAATAAAACATTGGGTGTTATATTGTATTCTGTTATTTTCTAAAGTTAGCTAAAGTTAGGGATTGAATTTTTTTGAGTTGAATTCTATCATCAATAGCATAATGCTTATTGTGACCATAGTGTTTATTAACAAAAATAAATAAATTCAAGTCACTGGCCTTCTATCAGTTATTTGACTCATCTCCCTCCAATTCTTTGCCCTTTCATTCCATTGATCTTTACTCTTGATCTCCCTGTGGGTAGACACATTTCCATACAAAACTATACCCATTGCAAACTATAGTAATGAGAGAGCAAAAGGAAACTGCAGTAATAATAGTAAATATCATTATCCTTAATCATTCCTAGAGTTTTATAAAATTGTCATTTTTTCTCTTTTCACAAGACATGATTTATCAGAACCGAAGATATTTCCAATTAGAGGAGCTAGTAAATTGTGCAGGATAAGCCCCTCTGTAATACCCCTCATGCTACTATTTGATTTTGACATTCACTATGGTTTTTGTTTGACACATTGTGAATTGTGGTTGATACTGTTGCTATTATGTGTGGTAGCTTAGACTATTACTATACTCTTATGATGCCATGGATATTGTGATGACATTTTATTATGATCATTTGATGGAGTTATTTGGAATGCAATAGACTATAGAATAGTAATTTATGATGTGGTGTAAAATTTTATGATGATATGTTTTGGTGAGGGGACAGGTAGCATCACTCATTCGCGAGCGCCCTGCTACGCTGTGAATCCTCCTCACAATGCTTTGATTTTATGTATATTGTATATCACCTTGTGGATGCAGGCCTTGCAGGAAAAAGACTCGATTCCACCTATTTCGGTAGGTCTGGGCGAGCATTGAACCAACCCAACGGCAGGAAGTTGAATATTTGAGGTGACATGAAAAGTAACTCCGTACCAAGTTGTCAACAGTCTTGTATCTTCATGGTTTGTGCATATTGGTCACATTCATTTGTGTGGTTACATTGGTCTTTGTATGATTATATGATTTGTCTAAAGTAGTGAATGGTCTTATGTGGTAATTTAAATAATTAAATAATTGGTAAAATAAAAACATAAAATAATGAGTAAATATGGCAATGAATAAATATTAGAAATAATAAAAGCATTGCATTTATTTTTGAGTCTCTCAATGGTTGATTTTAAATAAGTAAATATTTAATGAAGAATTGTGGAAATGAATATTTATATATATTTGTTTAAATAAAAGTTTATGTTGTGAATTTAGAATTTATTTAGTTTTGATTAAAAATGAAAATGTATTATAGAAAAAAGCATCAATGAATATTATTTGGTTTTATTGAAATGAGACCTCTGGTATTCACGGGAAGAGGAAATTGAAGGGATTCATGGGAATGGATTTTAAGAGGGGGTTTCTTTGTTTGAGGGGATGGTTTTTTTTTTGGGAATGCTGGAGAAAATTCTCTTCCAATCAATTTTCTGTCCTTAGTTCTTTTCTGTTTGTGGAGAAATTGGTGAAGAGGAAGGAGGATTCGGATCGGTTGCTGGAGGCTTTGCAGCAAAGGAATTAGTACAGCGAAAGGATCAAAGCTTCTTCAATCTTCTGCAAGCGAAGGACGCCAGGTTCCTTCTTTTAATTTATTTACCCTCTGTGTAAAATAGGGATTTGTGCTTGTGAATGAAAATGTGTATTTAAGATTGAAAAATTAGGAAGAAAAATTACTGGGGTTACAGTTTAATCAAAGGAAATTGGGGATTGTTATTAGATTGATGAATTTCTGGGGTTTCTGGGTTGTGGCTGGTTATTTTAAAAGAGGGGGGTTTTAATTGAAATCTGGGAATTAAACAATACTCTGTTATTTCATTTTTGTTTTAAAAATTTGTGTTATTGTTTTAAAAACAATTACCTTCCCTCAAATTTCTGGTTCATATATATATATATATATATATATATATATATATATATATATATATATATATATATATATATATATATATATATTTCCTTAGAAAGCATTTTATTTCAAACTGCAAGCAAATTTCATGTGAACATGAATTTCCTCATATCATAATATTCAAACCTCTAAATATATATATATACATATATATATATATATATATATATATCTATATATTGGATATATATATATATATATATTGGATATATATATAAATATATATATTACATATATTATATATATATATATACATATATATATATATATATATATATATTTTTATCGAATGAAAATTTGATTCGAAATTGTTAAAAACCCGTCGCACTGTTCATACCATTTAATTTTGATTTTTATTCATATATATATAAAGGCTGTGTGGGGGACGGCCTCGGCCGTACCCACCACACCACCTTTTGGCGCAGACGGTACCGTCGGTACGTGGACAGTCTACAGACTGTCCACGGCAGTCCTTTGGACTGCCGTGTGCAGTCCGTAGACTGCCCACGGCCGGCGGGGTCCGGTCCTCTATGCAAATGTTTTGGGATTAAATCCCATTTAAATTTTAATGTGTTTTATAATGTTTAATATGCGATTTTTAATATATTAATTCTGTGCGGATTTTTATTCGGATATATATATATATATATATATATATGTATATGTATATATATATATATATATATATATGTTTGTAGATATATATATATATATATATTTATATATATATATAGATTAATTTATTAATTCTGGTTGTAGTATTATTTAAATTAATTTTTCTGTTATTTAAGAAGAGAATATATGTCTACTGATTTAAATCTGTTTAATAGATATTCTGTTGATTTAACTGTTAGCAAACCAATGCATCAATATATTCTGTTTTGATTAATATTTTATTTTCTGTAACTTAGCTGTTATCTAGAAAATAGATACTCATAGTTAGATTCTGTTTCATTTCTTTTTTTTTTTAAATAATGATAAAGCAGAAATTGTTTCAATGAAAATATTAGTGAAATAGAAAGAAATCTGTTTTCAAATTGGAAAGGATATTGCTGATAAAACAACATTATTTATGAATTCTGTTTAGGAATGAAAATTATTTTGTAATCTACTTTGGAATTAAATAGGTTATCTCTTTTAATTATTTATTCTTGAAATTTAATCTTGTTGTATTGTTGGGTTTTGGGACACTGTTATTTCCTTGATGTGGGAACCCGTTTGTGTCAACACTTTAGTCTTCCAGAGGATGATGTTTTGTTCTGAGTTTTATACTTTTCACCTTGATTTCTGATGAGTTAGGTTTTATTAATGGGGTGTACCGAATTATGAGATTTTATTATGGTATTTTTGCTTGCGAGATGGTTTATGCCTCGTATATTACTTTTGTTGTCATACTTTGATGATTATGATTGGCATGGTACAACCCCTTGTTTTGATGGGTCTCTAGGGAGAGTGGCTCCTCGTGGGGGCCGGCGCCCCGTTTAAGGGGAAGAGCTCAGGATAACCCACGAGTGAGTTAGTAAATAAGTGAAAACCTAATAATTAACTTAGGAGGGTTGGGTTGGGTAGTAACATCATTGCAAGATTTTAAAAATGGATGCCTCGTCTTCATTAGTGCTTCCGCAGACTAATGGAAGGCTGAGAAGGCCGTGGTTGGCAAGGTCGTGACCTCGTCCTCACGAGAGGTCTACGGCTCCGCATGAGTCACCCTATGGACCGGCGCCTCCAGTTGGGAGGAAGAGCACAGGACAGCCATAGATGGGACCGGCGCCTCCAGTTGGGAGGAAGAGCACAGGACAGCCCATGTAGGACTATGCGATGACACTCTCCCCTAGTTGCCCATGTGTTTGTGTTTTGTGTTCCTCTGGAAGCGGATTATGGGATTTGATTTAGATTGTTGCTTGAATTGATTTAATTTGATTTAAGTTTATTGTTTGATACATCTTTAGCATGCGTTGTATGATCTCATTTATATTTTAATTACGATCTTGCATCTTTATGACATTGTGATATGGTGTTATTGGTTGCTCATTTTAATTGGTGTATGGATCTATGTTGGTACTTTTTGTATGGTTGTACTTTTTGTTGTCGTTCTTGGTCGGAGTTACTTCTCTGTCACCTCTTAGCACGGGGGTGGTCGGGTGGAACGTGCTCCGCACATCGTTGGGTTCCCCATCAGCGTTCGTGGCTTCAATCTTATCCAGTTGAAGATTTATTACAGTTGATCTCATTGTATTTTGATAACTTGTATATTGTATTCATCCCACAAGTTTGGGATTCATGATGTAACTTTATGGATGATGTAACATTGAAAGATGATGTAATGTAATTATCTACTTCGTAATTTTAATTGGCTATGAAATGTCTTATGGGTTATCTTGTGATAGAATTTATGTATGTACTTATCTTATGTTGTCATTATAGCTCCTTTTGATATCTTATGAAATGATGTTTAGTAATGTCTATTTTCGATGTAATCTCGTGGGGGCCCCAAAGTACATTGTTGATGTTATGGTATATGATCATTTAATATTGATATGATGATTATTTATCTTTCTTTAAAAAAAAAAAATGATTTGCGTTCTTTTGTGGTTTGTTCTTTGGGGCTTGCCCGGCGGGCGTTTCACCCTCCCCATATCGAAAAGTTACAATATCATCAATATTTTTATCTGCATGCTCTTTTTCCTTTTTAATCAACAGAAGATTTCCACAAGTCTAGCCACAATTAGCCAAATCTCATCCAATATGCAAAAATACACAATCTTATTATTAACAATTTTTTTATTATTAAATATTGAAAACTTTAAAGGATTACAGTCATCAGTTGGGTAGACCATGCAAGGTCATACATACACAGTAAAATACAAACTATTTTAAAGAAAAACCAAACTATGCAGTGTTCAACTACTAGCTCTACTTAGATACATTTACCATTACATGATAACAGGACAAAATTTAATCTTTTACCATGTCTTGTTAATGTAATAAAACAAAACCATTTTTTCAGAATATTATAGACTCTCTTTGATCTGTTGCTTCATTTCTCACTGCTGTTTTGGTGGAATTATGTTTTATCTGCCCTTGTGGTGGTGGTTTACCCCTTTGTCCTATGACAACTTGTTGGATTTCCTTATAAACAATGCTCCCAAGTTGAATTCTATGATTCTCTACCATTCTGTATTTCTCATAATCTAAATGAAATTGGCATTGCAATAAAAAATAGCCATTCTCAGTTTTTTTTAATATGGTGTCATTATAAATTACCTCTTAAAAGCAAGTACAATGAAACAAGCATGGTATCTTCTGCTTTCCATGTAGATATAGAATTATTTCACATTTATTCCAACAGTAGTTTTTGGTGTAGCAATGTTCACGAAAAACAAAGTAGCTACAAATATTTCACTCACATTGCTATCACCAAATATGTATTACAAACATTTTGTAAATATTAAAAACAAGATTGCATTTATTTCAAACTACACCTCATTACCATGTTTGATTTTATATAGTTTTCTATCGGCGTAACCCTTGTACCCCCCTAGTGCAAGTGCTAGTTATAAATTTTCTATTCTACTTGTACATGGTTGGGGGACATTCATTTTACATTTAAACATCTTAGGAAATGATCCTTAAAAATATGTTTTCATCCCATTTGAAACCACTGGATATTTTGAGGATCTATTCTCTAGGTTGGTTTGCTCACACATTTTGCTGGTAAGGTGTTTATCATTATTTTCGTAAGAGTTTAGGTTGTACTATACTTATTCATGTATATAATTCAAATTTATTGTGAAGATCATGTCTAATGCAAACCTTTTTTATTGGGCCTAAGAAAAATTTATTGTATGGTAATTTGATTGATGTCTTTCTGCACATCTTTCTCATAGCAAGTTCCTTCATGCTCTTGCTGACTTAGAGGAATCTGATCCGATTCACTACATAAATGAATGTGAGTTGACTATTTGGAATCTCATCATTTCAAAACAAACGTCTTTGTGAATCCATACGCCTACAGGTTCATGAATTTTATCAAGTCCCCTTTTCTTTCCATGTAATTTATCAATTGGTTCATGAATTCTTTCTTGTTTGACAACTACATGTATTCTAGATTGAGAAACAGGGTGCTTGACTACAACAAAATATGATGTTTTTGTTTCTATTGCAATGGTTGGCCATTTTTTGGTCTATTTTGCAAAACTGTTGTTGATCTTTTATTTGCAGCATTAATTAAATTTGGTTTACAAATTATTTTTTGTATGATATTACAGTAATACCAGATTAAAAAACATGTATTCTTGTTTGCAACAAAGTATGATGTTGATGTATCCATTGCTTGTATCAAGGACAACACAACAAAATGATTGGATGTAGAGATTGAGGGGAAGATTCAAATTGATGACCTTTGGGATGCACAACAGGGTTGGTTGAGTTCCTGTTGTAGGAGCTAGGTGGGTCTAGCAGTTCCGGAAATGGGTATGTCATGTCATTTGTAGCAGGCATGAGTAAAATCATATTTTGTATCTTGAACTTGATTAATAATATAAATATTATACTACATATATTTTTTGATCATTGGATCAATTGATTGTCAATGTAATTTCAACTTCTTTTAGTCACATTGTTTACACAAAAGATAATTGCATTTTTTATTTTTTATTTTACTTTTGAAAAATAATTTGTATATAATTTTTAATAGTGCCCCCCAGCTATCCTCAAGATCATTTTTTTTTCTGTCCCTGAAACTGCATTCCCATCTCCCACTGTCCCTGAAATTTAGAGAAATATTGAATAAAACTTGTCATTTTGTTTTGTTTATGTGATTTAGGAGAAGTAGGAGAACCATATTCAAAGAATAAAGGAGAAATTTAGGACACCAGAAGGTGTGCCACACTTATTTGACTTAATCACTATTTAGGATGAGCACATTAAATTGGCATTTTATGCTGCACTAGGAAACACTGTTGTAGCAAAAGATCTTGACCAGGTAGATTGCATTCTTTGCTTATTGTTAAATGGATCTACTGCCTTGCTCCTTGTCCTATGGTAGCAATCAATGGTTGGATTTGAAATAAAAGAAAAAACTGTTAATAAATTGAGGTCATTTTTACTTTTATTTGGGAATAAGATTTTTAGTCCCATCCATTTGGAGGCCATTACCATATTATGTATTTTATGATTGCATATATCAATTGATGACACTAACTAAATGTTGTTCTCAACACTCTTCTTGAATATTTTAGCTGCATTTTGCTACAGATTTGGATTTAGAGTATTTGAATTCATTTTCGTAGAGTGAAAATGGCCTGCTGGCATTGCTACCAACACACCCTGTACTGTTGGTAGATTTTAAGGTGTGTCATTTTTCTAGTTGTGCATTTAGTTAATTATCTAAAATGGATTTGAAATTTTTATTTGTTTTTCAATGGTTGGGGAGAAAAATTGAGAGATTGTATTACATTGCATCATATTCAATGCTTATGTTTGTCCATTTCTAGTTCTATTTTAACAATGCATTTATGCTAGGGCTTGCATCAAAGGCATAAAATTGAAGCTCAACAACTGTTACAAACACAATTTGTTGCTAACTCACACCTTCTCTACACTTTACAGGTCATTCCTAACTCTCTTTTGTGTAGTTACATTTATTTATATTTATACTATTCATATTTGGTTCTATTGGCTCTGCTTGTTTTTTAGAGATACACTGGTCCTTTGTTGCCAAATTTTTTTCTTTTCATTATGAATTTTTCCTTCACCTGGAGATGATCTTATTTTGAATCCACAACTATATTTATATATTTGAATTAAGTGAATGGATTTCTTTTTTCTTTAGAGATAGTGTGTGCATTTTGCATGCCTTGTGTGTTGTAGTTAAGATTGATAATAATTGTAAGCATTTCTTACTTTTTAATCTCATTTCATCATCGAACTAATTTGGCCAGAGTTTTAGTTTTGAAAGTTATCCATTACTTATAAGTCTGTCCTTAGTTTCATGCTTTGTCTCAGTGATAGCATGGGAAATAGTATTTGATAGCTTTAAATGAAATCCAGGGAACACAAACACTTACATGATATTGATTACATATTACTATTAGTCTATGAAACCTTAAGAGGTATTTTACATTTTTGGATATGATCATCTTGTTCATATGACAATTTTTATGGTTATGGGAATGGTGAGATGTATTCATAGTAGTAGCATCAATGCATTTTGCTTGTTGAAGGATCCTTTATCAATTGTAAAATTATGGGCATGTTCTTTATTAGAAATTTGATAAGGACAAAGGCAAAGACATTGGCTCAATAGCTCATACTTCTTTGGAACAACATATATCATTGTACGATATGCACAATAGTCCATCCTTGCATTGTTCCTTTGTCTCACTAGGAGAGTCATTAACTAATCTGAGTTTCTAATTTTGAAGTTCTTGTTTTTCTTACTACTAGATTATTGGTGTTATTGTTCTTGTTTGATTTAATATTCATCATATGGTGTAGGCTAGTAAGTGGACCTGGGAGGAGCTAGACATCATCCCAAAAGTTTGCATGTTGTCTATTGGTTATTGGTGAAGATTAATAACAATACTTAGAGTAGCAAGCATAAATTTTAACGATTTAAGCATCAAAATGTTCTCATTATTAGATCTTGGTTGTATTTTCATTTTAATAACTATATTTTCATTTTAATAAACATATTCTAAAACCCTTGTTGAAATCTTATTTTCAAGTTGCAGCTCGTCAAATTGGAGAGGTGAACATGCACTCTTTACTTTCATCCGACCATGACCAGTGAGATTTCTAGATAGGAAGTTGCCATCCTTCTTATTCAAATCCTTCCAATCTTCTCTCAAGGGTTGTTTGGCTAGAATGGGATGGAAAACTGCTCTGAATCGGGCAATATATGCACCACAAATAATATAACTACATTTACTATATATTTTCATGTCTTTTCTCCCTTCAATGTTTGTAGCATTTGTATCGTATCTTGGATTTGTCTTCCATGGCAACCAAAAGTGCATTGAAGGATGTATTTCTTGGATCTTTGTTTATGCAGCTATATGCTGTTTGTAATTCCTTTGGTTATGCAACTATTTGCTGTTTGTATATATATATATTTTTCATACAATACAAAAAATACATTTGAATATCTATGATATTTGAGCTTTATATGCATAAAGTTGTTTGTTGATTGTATATTTTTTTTTTCATGTTAATCCAATACAAAAAAATAGTTGAATGTCTATGATATTTGAAGTTTATATGCATAAATTTGTGAGAATTAATTAAGTTATATTTGATTTATAACTTGAATCATTGATTCACTCAAATAAATGACTAAACCATGACTAAATAAATGACTACTATGACTAAAATAAATGAATACAATGACCAAATATATGACTACAATGACTAAATATATGACTAAAGTAATGACTAAATATATGACTAAATTAATGACCAAATATATGATTAAAGTAATGACTAAATAAATGACTTTCGTGACTAAATAAATGACTAGTTAACAATAATTAATGACTGACTAAATATATGACTAAATTAATGACTAAAGTAAACTAAATAAATGACTACCATGACTAAATAAATGACTAGTTAACAACAATCAATGACTAAATTAATGACTAAATATATAACTAAATTAATGACTAAATATATGACTAAATAAATCACTACCATGACTAAATAAATGACCAATTAATAACAATCAATGACTAAATTAATGACTAAATTAATGACCAAATCAATAACTAAATTAATGACTAGATAAATGACAAATAGTTTAGTCATAAATTTAGTCGTGTTATAAATGACTGGCAATAAACTACTAATGGTCATGTGACCAAAATTAGTCATTTATATGTAATTTTTAGTAGTTTATTTAGTCATATATTTTTGTTTTTGTACTAGTGACTTATCCCATTGTGGAATTGGTGTCGTGTTGATGTGAAAGGATGACCCTTTCCCAATCCCATGATTAGTGAGCCTGTTTCAGTCGATTCCATGGAAGAGAATCGATGAAACCATTGTGATTGATGAATGAAAACCTAGATTATGCTAAAAATGAACATGATGCAAGCTAAGTTACCATGATTTTATGCTAAATGATAAAGATATACAAATGCTAAGCTATTCTAAGCTAATCTACGCTAATCTAAGCTAAAATTATGCTAAAATATGAAAAACCCTAATTCATATACAAACTAAGATGGATGCATGGAAACCATTAATGGATGCTCTAAGCTATTATGCAATGAAAATAAACTAAAATAAGATAAAAAATGAGTAAAATGAGAGTATGGATGCAAGTGAATTCAATAGCATAAGTTTTCAATAAAAGATGGATCCATTTGTCTCCAAATAGTGATCTATTTATAAGAGAGCAAATGAGGAATGAATGGTTGAGACCAAAAAGCTTAATCAACAGTTCAAGATGAAGGGGATGAGAGGTATGGATCATGGATTCTCATCAATGGATGAGAATGCAAGATGAAAGTTAATCAAGGGCCCACACTTGCCTCAAAAAAACACACTTTTGACCTACTCACATAGGTCAAAGGTAACTTGCTCAAATGGTTAAAGGTTAACTTGCATTTGAAGATAAGTGAGTTGATTGGAGGAGGGAATATTCCTTAGAATATTCCTTTAGGTGAGGAAAAAGGTAATTTAAAAATTAAAACAAAGTTTGAATTTTGCAGAAAAAGGGATAAGGAATATTCCATTGGAATATTTCCTTTGATTAGAGGAAAATCAGTTTAATTGCTAATTAAACAAGGTTTAATTTATGCCATTAGGGAATTAGAAGAATTAAGAGATATTTATTAAATTAGATGATTTAATAAATAAGGGAGGGGGGAAATGATATTTAATTAAATAACTTAGGGTTATTTAATTAAATAAGATGACTTAGGAGATTAAATTAAATATTTTTATTTATTTAATTTAATTAGATGAAGTGTTCTAGTGTGAAAAGAGATGAATTAACACAATTTAATTAATTAGGCCAAATAGATGAAAATGATGCAATTAATTAATTAGCTAGGCTAATTAAATTAATTAAGTGAAAAGAGGATGGATTAAGGAGGAAATGATGTTAATAAATTTGATTTAAATATATGACCTTGATTAAGACATTTTTTCAGTGTCTACATTTTCCCCCTCTTTGAAGCAAGGTACTTGCTGCTTTGATTCAAAGAATAACACTTTTCGGATAAAAAATGCTGCCCAAATCAAAAAATAAAATAAAATCTAATTTTTTAGATACCCCAACGGAAGGATAACGGAGTCACCAATACTTGAATCTCAACAAGATCATCCAAATGAAACTCAAACTAAACATTTCATCAAAACCTAACATACTAAATCATTAAAGTTTTCAAAACATCTACTCTAATCCATCTGAAACTTATCCCGTTGTGGAATTGGTGTCGTGTTGATGTGAAATGACAACCCTTTCCCAATCTTGTGATTGATGAGCCTTTTTCAGTTGATTCTATGTAAGAGAATTGATGAAACCATTGTGATTGATGTATGAAAACCTAGATTATGCTAAAATTGAACATGATGCAAGCTAAGTTATCATGATTTTATGCTAAATGATAAATATTTACAAATGCTAAGCTATTCTAAGATAATCTAAGCTAATCTAAGCTAAAATTATGCTAAAAGATGAAAAACCCTAATTCATATACAAACTAAGATGGATGCATGGAAGCCATTAACGTATGCTCTAAGCTATTATGCATTGAAAATGAACTAAAATAAGCTAAAATGTGAGTAAAATGAGAGTATGGATGCAAGTGAATTCAACAACATAAGTTTTCAATAAAAGATGGATCCATTTGTCTCCAACTAGTGATCTATTTATATGAGAGCAAATGAGGAATGAATGGTTGAGATGAAAAAGCTTAATCAACAATTCAAGATGAAGGGGATGAGAGACATGGATCATGGATTCTCATCAATGATGAGAGAAATGCAAGATGAAAGTTAACTTGGATGTGGGCCAGACTTTGCCTCTAAACAAACAGCCTCTTGACCTCACAGGTCAAAGGCAACTTGCCTGCTATTAAAGGTTAACTCTGTACTTGTTTTCAAGTTAGCTGTGGAGGGGAGGGAATATTCTCAAGTGAGGGAAAAGGCAATTTTAAAAATTAAAAAAAAAAATTTAATCATAAGTAAAAGGGATAAAGAATATTCCAATGAGAATATTCCCTGCTTTAGAGGTTAATCACAAATGAATTCATAATTACAAGGCTCTGATTTATGCCATTAGGGAACTAGAAGAATTAAGAGATATTTATTAAATTAGATGTTTTAATAAATAAGGGAGGGGGGAAATGATATTTAATTAAATAACTTAGGGTTATTTAATTAAATAAGATGACTTAGGAGATTAAATTAAATTTATTTATTTATTTAATTTAATTAGATGAAGTGTTAGTGCGAAAAGAGATGAATTAACCGAATTTAATTAATTAGGCCAAATAGATGAAAATGATGCAATTAATTAATTAGATAGGCTACTTAAATTAATTAAGCGAAAAAAAGATAAATTAAGGAGGAAATGATGTTAATAAATTTGATTTAAATATATGAGATCAATTAGGATATTTTTCAGTGTCTACATTTTGCATCTCTTTGAAGCGATGTACCTGTTGATTTGGTTCAAAGAATAACGCTTTCCGGATAAAAAATGCTATCCAAATCAAAAAATAAAATTTTATGATTTTTTAGATGCCCCAACAGAAGGATAAAACTGACTCCCGACCCCCTTGAGAAATTGGGCAAAAATTTCAAATTTTGGGTTGATTTCTCGACAAATGTTCAAAAGCTTCCCCAAGGGTTCAGAAAGGTTATGGGATGCAAGAATAATGCCAAAAATGTAGAAAATGATCCAAAATTAGGTCCAGATTGGAAAAATTGGTGAAAATGATAATAAAACCCATTATTAAGGTTAAATTAGGGAAAAAATCCCTAATTTTCTAGCTTAAATAGGTCAAGAGAGGTCATTTTCAATTCATTTGTGCATTCACACTTAAGGAATTCTTGGGATTTGAGATTTGAACCTTTGACGAAATGGCACAACAAGAGCTTCCTAGACACATCTCTGATCGAGTTCGAGTGTTCCAATAGCTCCCAGGTGTAGGACCACTGGTATGTGAATCAAAACCCAATTCAAAATTTGAAATTTTGATGCATTTATTAGGCGTTAGAATTTAGATTCTGGCGGTGTCGATATATAGCGACAACCAAACTTAAATCGGTGCCACCCAAATCATTAATAGTGATGCATATGTATATGGTGACACTTCTTTTGATTTAAAATTAGGGTTTCCAATTTTAAATGGCGACGTGAGCTTATTTGGCGACACACTTTTTGATTTAGAAATTAGGTTTAGGTCAGTCCAGAAGCTAAATGACGATGCCAGCTTGTCTAGCAATGCACTTTTCACTTTGAAATTTGAAATGCATCAGACGTCACTATTTGAATTTTGAATATAGCAACGCTATTGTGATTTTTGAGCTATAAATTCCAAATAACTTCAAATCTTGATGATTTCTTGACATTGTGTACTTCATGGGTGTAGGAGCTCTTCCCACCATTGATGTCGAGGGAGCACAAACCCATAGTTCTAGAGATATTAGGTGATCTTTTAGAGTTGCACCAAGAGAACTTGGGAAAGATTGGATTGTGGTACATTTCCTATGCACCTATGATCATGACTCATTTGGTGATGATGACAGCTCTGTGTGAGAGATGACATAATGAGACCTCATCCTTTCACCTTCCGACATGGGAGGCAAAAGTTACTTTGGAGGATGTGTGGTGGATATTGCGTTTGCCTATCCATGGTGATCACATGATTTATGACACTAATGCCAGATTTGATGCCTGCCTCGAGGTGATGGAGATGGAATGGATTGTATTGGTCACCTCACATATTGATCTAGAGACACACAGAGGTTAGGTGCCAAATTTTAGATTGATCATCACAACCATCATTTTGGGTTTGGTGGCTCCAGAAAGACGTGGTACATTCTTCAACCTAGGATGGGGCTTGGCATGACACTAGATGCTACACAGGAGGACTCTTTTTGCATGGGGTCCCATGATGCTAGCCTCCTTACACCATGATTTACATGATTTTGTTTATTGTGATGGGAGAGCCCTCGGTGCAGGGGTTACTTTGCTTCATATCTGGGATGGGAGCACATTGACATACTTCGACCAATTGTACAGATGCCAAATGTGGAGCTGGATGATCCCATCATTTGGAGATATCGAGGTGCCATCATACTTAGACACAATGGACAGAGTGGGCTCCCATACTGGAGATGGGTTATTGATGATATTATAGTGTTTCGCTGGCACCCATGGCTGCAGATGCTACCATGGTTCGATGATATACAACAACTTTACTTTTGAAAACAAACCCATTACATGCAGGGTCGAGAGCACATGATTATCGAGAGATATCTCCCTAACAGGGTGGCTAGATAGTTCGAGGATGTATAGGATAGGCTTGATGATGCATACATGGCCAGTTTTCCTAGATCGACCAAGGAGGTTCTCACATGGGGACCGACCATTTCAGCTTTAGAGGTCGTCGAGAGCTTTCGACAGTTGGTTGCCTAGCCTTGGGCATATGATCAGGGTTAGCCCATAGCATAGACCACTCTAGCATATGATGCATGGTTCATCCCATCAAGGCAACTTATAGATCTAACAGGTGCTCCTCCCAGAGGGAGACTGTGAGGAAGACGTGCTAGGGGTAGGGGACAGAGAGGTCAGGATGGCCATGCTGGACAGGTTTTGAGGGATCCTCTAGTTGTCTAGCCTTAGGTTTAGCCATAGGTGTAACCATAGATACAACCACAGGTACAACCACAACTAGGACCACTACCACCACTAGATGCATAATTCAGTAGTTGCAGCAACAGGTGCAGGCATTGATTGGTGAGTGGGACCAGGCCCGCCAACATGTTTTGGATCTTACTACTGAGGGAGACGAGGCTCCACAGTAGGTGATTATGGTGACATTAGAGAGAGATGTGGCTTGGTAGAGGGTACATGCTATCACCAAAGAGAGAGATCAAGAGGTGACGAGGCGCTAGAAAATCAAGGTTATGGTGGCCGCGACACATGGTCAGACTATCTTAGTACAGTTGTATAGAGAGGTTGTCATAGAGGCTACATATTACATGCAACACTATCATCAAGATGTTCTAGAAGCTCTTCGTTAGCCAAATTTTTCTCAGCACAACGATGGGCATCCTCGAGCAGAGGATCAACCTGAGAGGTAGGCTAGAGAGGGTAGCAGCCACTAGGGCTAGCTTTTTTGATATATTGACACTTTTTGATTTTTCCCCATTCTTTACACTATTATACATTCATGGGCTCCTTTTGATAGGCTCATGGATATTGTACTTATCATTGATGTAAATACACTGGTCCAGATTTTGTATCATACATTTTTTGATACATATATGATACATATACAGATGATTCATGCTATTTGTTGACTTTATTTCATGCATGGATGATGCATGGATTCTTATATGTGATCATGTATGGATGCATTTTATTTATGCCCATGTGATATGCAATGATCATGAGATGGATGGATGCAATGTTATTTTATTTTTCATTATCTTTTCACAATATGATATGGATTAATGATTATGATATGTAGATGCTATGGATGCAAATGTTGTGGATACATTTTTTTGGTATATTTTCTATGCTTGTTTTATGATGAAATTGTATGCATATGGATGGATGGATGCAAATGCTTATGATATGTAACGATTCAAGATGCTTCGAATAAAAAAACTATATTATTCATCACAGCTCAAATGATAATGAAAAATGTATGATGTGATATGCAAATGATTATGTTGATGGATGTTTATGCTTATGATATGATTATGAGATACATGTATGCTGATGGTTTGTGGATGCAAGGTTGATGCATTGATGATGTTTTTGTTAACTGTCATAATACCAGGTTAGTGTGGAGAGAAGATAGAAGAATAATGAATGAATGACCATTGGTGATGATTGCTTCAAAAGATCCAACAAGTCCTTAATCCATCGAGACTTTATTAGAGATGGTGGCAAGATAATGCAAAATGCAGGATGAAATGTAGGATGGGTGCTCACACTTCGAGATTGGGATTTTCCGTCATTCCTTATTGTTTGATATAACACATAGATATGCTGCATCAAGGTATTGATAACCAGGATGATGCTATATCTAGTGTAATGGACTTTGACTCGACAAAAAAATAAGATAGTTCTTGTTCACACCTTGACATACAAAAACGTCATTGGAATGCAAGTTAGAAGCTTAGAACATATTGGAACAAAGCATATGAAATAGACAACAACATACTCCAAACAACCTTCCTACACACAACTAAGAAAGTGTGCACCACGATTATTTTATAAGAGTATCTAGAAGAACATCAAATGAAAGATAATGATTGATGCCCCATTATTTTCTCTCTAAATCATTTTGTTAGACATTATTGAGAGGTCCTTGGAATGGGTCATTAAGGTAAATCATAAAAAAGATCAAAGAAAAATAGTCAGTGTTATCTATAGCTCTTTCCTAGTTTAAGTTTAGCTAAAAGTGATGTCTGATACTGATGTCCATCACAAGAAGGATACATCCTAGGAAATTTTTATTAGAGGGTTGTTTGATGTTAGGAAAATGATGCTAAGATGATCCGTTTCCATAAACATCACTGAAATATTTACCTATGATTTAGACTTTAGATTTAGACTTTTAGGTTCTCACTTTACGACTTGCTATGTTTTTTTTCTACTTTTTTTGGAAAAGGGTGAAGGTGGTGATCGTTTATTATGGATGAAAGTTTATTGCGGGTGAAAGTGAGATGGGATGGATGGGTTTTAGTTTTTCTAGAATATTTCAATGTTTTTGGTATTTTAAAATGTTTTGAGGCTTTTTTTGGTCTTTTTTAATGTTTATATGAATGTTTAGGATTTTCATATTTTCTGAGGTTATTTAGGTTTTTTTGAGTTTTGTGAGGCTTTTTAGTTCTTTCGAACGTTTTCTATTGTTTTTGGATTTTCCATTTTCAAATGTTTTTTTGTTTTCCTAAATATTTGGATGTTTTGGTTTTTCTGAGAATTATTTGGATATTTTTGGATTTTCACGGGACTTTTTGAGTTATTCCGATTTAATGACCGACCGAAGATCGACTGGTCTTGATATTGACTGATTATCTTTATTTATGAAAGAGCATTAAAGATCTGACTGGATCGACCGACGAATCGATTTATAAGATCATTCGATGATGATAACGACCATAATCGCTGGACCTGACCGGTGGTCCGACATCGATATTCGGTTTATCGTCTCCAGCCTGAATGGTCTCGAAGAGATGACTTATTTAGATGTTTGATCTTTTAGTAGATTTTTGATTTGCTTTGATGTTTCGATTTTATCTCAATTTTAATTGTTTTGATTTTAGTCGATGTAAGATTTTGTAAATGTTTTGGATTTTATGGATAAGATTTTATGAATGTTTTTGAATTTTTTGATAAGATGTCCCATGACCTCAAGATATACAAGAACCTAATTGTGACCCTTAATGAAATTCCCCCAGTGTGATATGTTAGCCTACTTCGATAAAGGTAGGACAAACTGACCTTTGGAATATGCCAAGTAGTGGTGAAGAGTTCATGATACCTTACAGTGACAAGCCATGATAAGGACGTGATGATGGATGAATGGTGATGCAAAGAATAGTAGGCCAAAAGAGCCAAAGAATAGATGGAGATGCCTTATTTATGCAAGGCACCTGTTTGCCAGGTTTTCACCAAGGTAGTTGCCAAAAGTGCCACCGAAGTGGTTTTCACTAGAGGACGAATTTTTCTTTACTTCTTTCAATCCTTTTTCTCTTTTTTTGGATTTTGATCATTTTTTGATTTTTTTTTTTGTAATTTTCGAATTTTATACCCTTTGATATTTGTGTATAATTTTTGATGCTGTTGATTGTTCTCGCAAGGGTCTACCTTAGGGGTTGACAGTTGGTATGCTCCTGATCCATAGCTTTCTTTGATGACAAAGGGACCTAACCAGTTAGGCTCAAACTTTCCTTTGCTGTCTTGATCTAGAAGGTTCTTCTAATTTTTCTTTAAGACAAGATCACCTACCTAGAACAACCAACATTTGATTCTCTTGTTATAGCTTCATTTTAGTTGGTTTTGATATAGTTACAAGTGATTGAGGGTGTCAATATGACATTCATCTACAAATTCTAGCTCACTCAGTCAAGACACTTTGTACTCTTCCTCAGTTATCAGATTCTTCAGTGACACTCACAATGATGGGAGCTCAACCTCAATAGGCAAGATGGATTCTGATCCATAGACCTGGGAGAAAGATGTTGCACCTATAGGTGTGCATATACTAGTTCAATAAGCTCAAAGAGCGAGATTTAGCTATAGATGCCAGTCACGACCAACTTCATTAACTATTTTCTTTAGGATTTTTGGGATAGTTTTGTTTGGTTTTTCTGCTTGGCCATTTCCTTGGGGATAGTATGGGGTAGAGAATTGGTGTTTTATATTGAATCTTTGACAATGCTCTTTCACATCTTGATTCTTTATTGGTGTTTCGTTGTTTGAGATGAGGGTTTTTGGTACACCATAACAAAAAATTAGGTAATTTAGGATAAACTTGGCTATCTTCTTCCCCGTTATGTAGGTCATAGGAATGACCTCAACCCACTTAGTAAAGTACTTAGCGGCGGTTATGATAAACTTATGGCCATTGGATGAGGTTGGATTGATTTTTCCTATGATGTCAAGTCTCCACTGTGAAAAAGGTCATGGTGTGATCATTGGTTGCAACTCTTGAGTTGGAGCATGAATCAGATCCCCATGTTGTTGACACTGGATGCATTTTTGCACATACTGATGAGCTTCTTTTTCCATGGTTGGCCAATATTATGGTCATGTCCTCAATAGTTTCTTAGCTAATGTCATACCGATAGTATGGGACCCACATATTCCATCGTGTACTTCTGTTAAGGTAGTTAAGGCTTCCTCTTGGTTAAGACATCGTAGTAATGTCCCTTCGATGCTTCGATGGTAAAGGGTATCACCTAGGATCATAAATTAGGATACCTTTTTGACAAAGGTCTTTTTAAGGTTCAGGGTGATATTCGATGGAAGGATTCCTTTGTTAAGGTAAGTAAAGATGTCATGGTACCATGGGGATCTAGGACCAACAATGACACACATGAATTCAGATTCAGGGATTTCAAAAGTTGGCACGAGAATCTGTTCTACCAAGAATTCACATTGGAGAACATTGTTCAACATGTCTAGTAGTGATCCAATTGTTGCCATGGTGTTTGCTGGTCTATTGTTCATGTGAGGAATTTGATCAAAAGTTATTTTTATAAAAATATCTTTGAGATTCTCCAAATTTTCATCTTCTCAGTAAGGGAGTGGTTTTACTATCTCTTTAGTTTGATAGCTGCTGTCACCTAATTTGGTTGATAATTCATTAGTCATGAGTCTCCATAGTGTAGTAATTTCCATTCTCACCGAGATGCGTAGTCTGGCTAAGGAATCAGAAGAGGAAGATAGACAAGAGTTTCTAATGGTATTTTATATGTTGTGATTGAATTAATTAAATAAGGGTAATATTGTTTATTAAAATGTTAGATTAAATTGTATTTAAAATTTTAAATGTTTTATTTATGTTTAAAAAAAAAAAAGTTATGAGTTTATTAAATGATAATTAAAATATTAAATAGTGTTTATTATTTTAATTAATTATTTGTTGAGGATAATTGTTAGAATAAATTATTTAAATTAATTAGATAATGTGCCTTGCAAGTAAAGCTTGCAAAAGCTGATTAAAACAAAAAGTATTGAATAATAGAAAAATAAATAAATAAAAGAATGAAAAAGATGAAAGAGCGAATGTGATTTGATATCTAACTGAAAAGCTTGCTTTTAAATAATTAAATTCTTTTATTCTAGATTTTTGTGAGCTTTTTGAATAAATTGGAATATCTTTTATTTAATTAAGAATTTTGTGAGTTTTTCACACACAGAGATTTTATGGAGACAAGAATTGAAAAAAAAGAAAAGAATTGTGATGCCTTTCTTTTAATCTTCTGAAGTTTTCAAAAGGGATTTTTCCATTCTTTTGTTTTGGGGGAATACTTTGAAAAGAGTCGTGGGATTAAGGATTTGAATTCGAGATTTGAGCATGGTTTTTTGAAGAGGAGATTCAAAGCAGGAAGGAGAAACTCATCGTAGAGGCCATCGAGAACAAGCAAACATCATCAGATTCTCAAATAAGCGCAGGACTTCAGGTTCTTTATTTTAAATGTTTATTTAAATTGTGTTGTTAAAAGATTGTCTGTACAAAATTGTAGATATTTATTTTAAGTTTGTGAAATTATAAAAAAAAAAGAATTAGATAATTTGTTTACATATGTTGAAATATTGTCTGTTAATTTGTTGTGAAATTAAAAAAAAATCTTTGTAGAAGAATTGTGAAAATCTTAGATCCTCTCTAAGGAAATGAATTTAAAATGGTAGAAAATTCGAAAAGAAAACAATAGATAATTTAGAAAATCTCACATATAATTTAGAAGACCTCTGTAGGATTGAAAAACAAGGAAAATCCTCTGATAAATTAGGAAAAATGAAATCCTATGATGAAATAATAAATATTTTCCTGTAGAAAATAGCAGAGACATAGGGTCACTAAATTCATCATAACTCACAATTTACGAACTGGGTATGGCTGAATTTTTTATGTGTTAAAATACGTAATGGCGCACCTTCAGTAAAAATTGTAGAAAGACCCAGATCCGAAAACAAAAGTTATACAAGTCGTAATACACTAGTTTTATTATTAGCATTGTTTGAATATAGTAAATTATTTTAATGTATTAATTAATAAGTATTTATATATATGTTTAATTATATGTATTATATATATATTTAAATATATTTCTTTAATTGGTTATTTTGATAGAATAGATATTTTTAAAAGAAAATAAGCCTTAATTTATTGTATGGTTTATATCGAGACAATTGTAATTGGTTATATTGAAGGTTGGAATCTTTTAATAATCATATTAATTTAATTCTTGGATCTTTGGTTTTAGTGAGAACTCTTAAATGATTTCACTTGTGGATTTTAGAATTGTCCAACTAAGAAATATCTTGATAAAATAGAGATCATTTTAGATTCTTCCTTATGTGGACTTAGCAGGTATGGTTTATTAAATTAAAATCAGTATATTATTGGTTACTTGGTTTTTATAATAGACCTGTGGGATATTCAATTATTGTTGGTTTAGAAAATTCATCGTTTAGATTATGATGTGATAAACCTAGCTTATTATCCATTACCATTACTTGATATACTTATACCAATTAGAATATCTACGAACTCATATTTATTCATTGCAATTATTAATATTGGAACAATAACTGATGGACTATAGTTTTAGATAGCTTTAAGATTCAACTTTATTAATTGCATATATTATGTTAGTTCAATTTATTAGCTATACATGGGTTCTAAAGATGATTGATTGATATGTTAGTGAATAGGAGCTAAGAAATAGTAAAGGATAACATAGTTCAAGTGTAGATTACTATCTTGATTATAATTGTAAATGGTACTATCATATAATTCAAATGTTGATATTATATTGTTGAATTCTCATTTTGAATGACCCTTGAAATGTTTTCATACATTAATAATCAATTTGTATATTATAAATTGATATCGTTGAATGTTTAAGTTTTGAGTGTTAGTTTATTGAGTAGTATTTGACTAGTGATAAGGATTTGATATCTATTGTAAGTGCCTATACTAACTGTTTGTTTGTTAACCAAGAATGATGTGAAATCACTATTTTCTTTCACGGTGGATAGCTATAATATATATAAGTATGTGTTTTATCGTGAGCTATCTAGCTAAAAGGGAATGTTGTTATGCCTTGTGACCTATCTTGTGCAAGTTTGAATAAATATTTGAGTAGGCTATTTTTATTTTATTTTTGCAAGATTATGCTTACCTTGTTCATCAGTCTTCGGCTTCACCTAAGTGGGTGGCAGCCGCCTAAGAAACTGTCTGGGGTGATGGACCCTAGAAAGGGTTGCATACCCACTCCTCTGTATGTAATGTTGTATGGGTCACATAATGCTTATGCATAGAGGATTGAGGTTAGTGTGTATTTGTGGTGTTGTGTTACTTTTGTGTTAGGGTAGATTCCTCCTTGAAAGTCTTATGAGTGAACCCTTGGTTGGTCAATCAATGAGTTGGAGCAGCTCAAGTTGTCGAACTACGGTGCCTCTGTGAATTATATACGTAGGCAAGGCCATCGAGTGATGAGCTCCCGAGGCATTAGGTCGGGCCCCTAGGACTGTTCTCCTGAGTCTTGTTTGATATTTGTCATTTATTTTTGATAACGTAAAAACTACCATTGATTTATATAGCTTCCCTTAGTGATCATGTGCTAACTATCTTTGATCTGATGTGTGTGCCAAGTCATGTAGACCTTGCAGGTATAGGCATTGGGAGCAAGGACTTGTCGATAAAATAGAATGTAAGAGGTATGTTAAGCTGACCTAAGTAAGTAGATTATATTGCCAACATTAGTAAATCACTTCTATCTTTTCTTGTAACTTGTGTGATCATTGAATATAGCTATAAGTAGTGAATTGTGTTGTTGTTGTCTTTTGTTTCGCTTGTTAGTTGATTTCATGGTAGTAAATTTTAGCTGCCCTGGGGTGAGGAAATCCGCTAAGTGTACAGTGTAAGGCAATGTGTTATGTGATTATGGTTAATGTTCTTGCATGTCTAACCGCGGTTATTTAAAAAAAAAAAAAATTGTTCACAGAATAGTTGTTCTCTCTGTGGTTTGAATCTACGCATGCTATACATAGACTTTCATCTATTGTATCTGCCATTGAATTGCTATCTTGAGACCTGTGATCAAGGCTTCATACTCAACAATTTTATTGGTACATGGGAACAATAGCTTGTAAGACTTTGGGAATCAATCACCTTGGGTGGTGATGAAAAGAATGCTTGCTCCTGATCCATGTTGGGTGAATGATCCATCAAAGTACATCTTCCACTGAGCTGTGAGATTAATAAGGAACACTGATTCATTAGGGAACTCAGATATTAAAGAGTTCTTATCATAGATTGTGCTTCTGCTAGCTGGCCTGCGATCACTTGTCCTTTGATTGCTTTGTGCTCCACATACTCTATGTCATACTCTGTCAAGATCATTACCCATTTAGCCATTCATCTTGTGAGAGTTGCTTTGGCTAACAAACATTTTAATGGATCAATCTTCACAATGAGCTTGATTTGGTGTGACAACATGTAGTGCCTAAACTTTTGTGAAGTGAAAATTACCACTAGGCATGCTTTCTCAATGGATGAATAGTTCATCTCATAGCCTACCAAGGTTTTGCTGATGTCATATATGGCTCTTTCCTTTATGTTCTTATCATGTTGTGCTAAAAGAGCCCCTAGTGTTGTTGGTGTTGCTAAGATGTACATGATCAATGGCTTGTTTGGTATTGGTGGCATGCATACTAGTGGTTTTAGTAGATAATCCTTTGTTTGTTGGAAATATTTATCCCATTTGTAAGTTATCCCTTTATGGAGAAGATGTGAAAAGGGATGAATCTTATCTGATAGCTGGGCTATGAACCTTCTTTGTAATTCTCTCATCTATTTCAATGTTTATGGACTACAACCTTCCTTGTAATCCTCTCATCTGTTTCAATGTTTATGGTAGTTCCATGTCTAGGATGGCTTTCACCTTTGTTGGATCAATTTCTATCCCTCTTTGTGAGATGATAAAGCCAAGAAGTTTCCCTGATGTGATCCCGAACACACAATTTTTTGGATTTAGTCATACCTTGTATTCTTCAAGCCTATCAAAGATAGGTCCTAAGACTTGTATGTGCTCACTTCTCTTCTTTGATTTTTCCAAAATATCATCCACATAATCTTCAACTATTTTGTGGATCATGTGATGAAAGATGAGGGTGATTGCTCTTTGATAAGTAGCTCCTGCATTCTTCAACCCAAATGGCATCACATTCCAGTAGTAGGTTCCCCATGGACAAGTAAAGGCAATTTTATGTTGACCATCTTTGGAAATTATGATTTGATTGTAGCCTGAAAAACCATCCACAAGTGACAACATTTCATGCCTAGCTATTAAATCCCCAATAAGATTGATGTTGGGAAGAGGGAAATCATCCTTCAGACATGCCTTGTTTAGATCTCAAAAATTAGTGCATATTCTGATGCCACCAGTGGGTTTTGAGACTGGTACCAGGTTTGAAACCCACTCAGGATAATCTACTAGTCAAATGAATCCAACGTCAAGAAGCTTTTGTAGCTCTAGTTTAACCAAGAGTGCTATTCGAGGGTGCATCTTCCTTAATTTCTGCTTGATAGGTTTTGCATTGGGATAAAGCACTAAGTGATGTACAAACACTTCTAGATCAAGGCCTGGCATATCTATATATGACCATACAAAGTTGGCTCTTCTCTCTTTAAGGAACGTTGCTAGGTTCCTCTATTCTTCATCCAACAAGGATTCAACATAAAAGGTGATCTGAGGTGCTTCTTCTGTTGCCATATTGATTGGATTAGCCTTTTCTACTAGTACTGCTGACTTTTTTGGATATATTGCACTAAGGGGGAGATTGAATCCTTCATCCTTGGGCATCTTAGAGATGTTTTCACCATCGGATGTGTCCTTTGTTTTTATTATTGTGGGACTAGAGAGTGCCACTAAGTGGTTTTCACTCAAGGATTTGCATGTTATTTGTATTTCATTTATTTTGCAACTGAAGGATTCAATCATCTCCCCATAGTATGCCCTTGTATTGAGCTTTATGTCGAAGCCTACTTTGTGATCTTCCCATGATAAGTAGTCTCAAAGTCCCATGAATTCTGAGATCACTTCATCATTTTTGAATAAATCTAGAACCAGTGGTCCTTGTTGGTCCATGCCAATGAGTTATGGGTATACTAGGTGTATTTTAGTTGGTTGATTGTTTGAGACAAAGGATGTTATGGATATCATTAAGAGGGTATTTTTCTCAAAGAGTCAACAACATCAAGGGGAAAGTCATCTAAGGTTGTATCATGCGATGTAGGTGACCAAGAGGAAGCATTAACTCGTTTAGTAGCAATACCTTTGCCAATAAGTGTGACTTTGCTAGTAGTACAACCTAAGACACGGTTTTTTAGTTGTTTCTCAGGAACTATGGGTTCTAGTAAACTATTGTCATTATGTCCTAGCTTCTCATTCTTGCTATATCCCATACTCTGCATTAGTTGTAGACCTTTGTTGTCATCTTCCATGGGAAGAACATGAATAGGTTTCTCATCTTGATAGAGGAGTTTAGAGATATCTTTCTCATTAACGTCTTCTTGATTCAGGCCCCCCCACTTGGTGAAGGTAGTAGCTACCATCTTGATTATTTCTGGTTCTTTGGTGCTAGGTGTTGGTTTCCCTTGAGATTGAGGAGAAATAGGTACTCTCTTAAGACAAAGGTGTCTTTCAATATTTTTTAGCTTCCACAACCATCATCTTGAATCACTGCTTTGACATCAAGTATACTCTACACAATGGGTATATTTGATGTTGAGGTAGAGGCTAGGGATGATGGGTCAACAAATGAGCTTGATGGTGTAGGTCCTTCATCTTTTTTGGGTGTTTGTGGGATCTTATAGAACTTGGCCACAAGACTCTTGCATTAGTAGAAAGGCTTAGGATATCCATGGATAGCGATTTATCTACCTTCAAAAGGAAACTTCACACACTAATGATAGGTTGAGGCTACAAATTTCAAAGCATGGATTCAAGGTCGCCCAAGTAGTATGTTATAGGGAAGATAAAGATCAAGTACTTGGCATGTAGTTTCTGCAATAAGAGGTCCCACTTGGATTGGAAGAGCAATGAGTCCTTGTGATACCTGTTCTCAGTCGTCATATGCTCTTATGGTGGTATTCTTGGTCTTCTCAATAGTATCTTCTGAATAGCCTAGATGCTTGATCAATTGTAGGGTACAAATGTTTAGACCAACACCTCCATCTACCAAGACTCTTTTGACCTTATTTTTATGAATGAAAACCTCAAGGTGTAAAGAATGATTATGAGATGGTTGTGATGGTAAATCTGGCTTAGAGAAGGTAAGAAGATGGTTGGCGATATGCCCTACCATAGCTTGAAATTGATCAATATCAATGTTCTCAGGAATGGATGATTCAGAAAAGGATTTTTTAGATATTTCCTTGTGTGCAGGAGATAACTTTAAGAGTTCTAAGATTGATATATGAGTGGGGGTCTATTTAAGCTGATCTACAAGATTGTACTTGCTAGGATTAGATGTGGGAAAAGTAGGTTGTGTCCTAGATTGAGCTAGGAAAACTCCTTGAATGGTTATTTTTTTGCATCGTGTGGTGACTCCACATTCCATACTAGCACCTTTGATGGTGACAACAGTGATAACACTATCATAGGAGGAAACTGCATTGGAATAAGTGTGCTGAACATTGGTATAATCCTTATCTTTTCCATTTTTGTTTTCTTTGTTATGATTAGGCATAGGGGTCTTGTATATCTTGAGATCATGGTTCCCAGTTGGTACCTCAACAGATATGGTATCATTCTCTATGAGATCTTAGATGATATTCTTGAGTTTCATGCAGTTCACTATTTTGTGTCCTTCGATTTTATTAAAGTCATATAGATCATGCTCGTTGTACTAGGATGGTTTTTCTTTTGGTTCTTGGTAGTTTTCAAAGTTAGGAAGTGTTATCAAATTTGACTCTACTAGTTTCTTCATGATTGTCTCAATGGGTTTTGATAACTCTATGTACTTACATGTGGGATAGTTGTTCCTATTACTATTTTTCCTCTGTTGCATGTTGGTGTTACTAATCTGATTGTTTCGTGGTGGTACCATTTGTTGCACGATTGGTTGGATGTTAGAAACTTGATTGTTATTGGGTCTAGGAGCACTTAGTATGGCCTTAGCATTTACCACACCATCATTTTTTACATTTTTGTTCTTAGCCCATACATGAGGTTTCTCATTCGAACTGGTTGAAGGACGGTTGTCTTTATACGCTTGAGTATTTCCTTGTGAGATTAGGGCTCTTTCAATGTTAAAGGATCTTGGAACAAGCTCATCATATGATGTGATACATTGAATTTTCAAGTGGAATGATAGATTTGGATCAAGGTTGGCTATAATGATTCCCACTTGTTGTTCTTCAGGAAGAGGCCACTTGCTTTTACTAGCTCTTTGTCTCCATTGTTGTAAGAAATTAGTGAAATTTTCTCCTGGATTTTGTTTAAGAGTGTACAACTCTTCTAGACTAATGTCCATGTCAAGATTGAAGGAGAAGTCACTACTAAATTTGACAC